>OZ030015.1:45889956-46489956 GCA_964023405.1 Apodemus agrarius | reverse complement strand
TCAAGCCTGGACCGACATGCCTGTAATCCCAGCACCGAGGGCAGGAGGCTAAGCTTGGGGTACATAGGAAGGCCCTTTCTCAGAAAAGCAACAAGCAAGCAAGCAAGCAAACAAACAACAACAACAACAAAAAGGCCTTGTGCATTCCAGAAGCGTCAGGCTGGGTAAACTCTGACCAACCCCCAAAGTGGCTATGGCTATGTCCTGAGCAGGGATAGGGATCACAGCCTGGCTCCTGCCACACCCCTCTAACAGGCAGAGACCGCCAGGAGCAGAGTGAAGGTGGAGGTAGCTAGAAGGAGCAGGACCAGGCTCCTTTCTGCAGTAGCCAGATGCCGGTCTGGGAAGTTACAGGCCCGCAGGGAACGGGTTTTGCACCCAGGGCCGGGATAGCGATTGGCCAGTGGGGTTTTGTGGTGCTGAGTCTACTGAGCAGGGAGGGGGGAGTGATCAGCAGATCCTGTTTCCAGAATGGCAAAGGCAGGAGTGGAATGGGGGACACGAGGTCTGGGGACAATGTGGCAGGAATCTCAGCAATGTTTTTGAGAGCCTCAAGACTGGCTGAAGCCACTCCAGAATCACTGTGGACAGGCAAGCCTGAGAGGCCCGAGGATGCCAGACCTCCAAGGCCAAAGGAAGAAGGGAGACCTCAAGCAGCCAAGTCTCACAGGGGAAGGAGGCGGCTCTGGACAATGCAGGACAAGGCATCCCCACCTCTGCAGAGCCCTCCTGGTGCCCATCACCCCCCACCCCCACCCCCCACCCCCAACCACTCGCCCAGGGCCATGACCTGGTGCTTTTGCTTGTGGCCCGTAGCATCTGAGTCAGATGTTAGGTGGGGACAAAGCGGCTCATAGCGGTCACTCTGGAAACAGTTGTCGGACAAGTATTCCCCACAGAAATGGGTTCAGAAAGAGGCAACGACGTGCTCTGGGGTCACAAGAAAAAGAAGACAGGAATCGGGCAGGGCAATTAGGGGCCACCAGGCCCGTGGAGAAGGTATAGGTGATGGGTGAGCGCAGGGTGAGGAGACTGTTGCCACAGAGCACAGGAGGTCTATGGGACTGCAGCTCAGCTGATCATGGGCCTGTTGCTTTAAGGCCAGATAAGTCTGTCCCTTGAGACAGAGCTGCTGCTCTGGTCCCTGTCACCTCCTAAGAATGTGAGGGGAATTTGTTCACAAATGTGCTTCATTATCTCCACTGTTTACGACCCACTACAAAATTGGTTTTCAGCTAGGACCAGGCTCCTCGCCCCGGTAGAGCTGCTTGTCACGCTTTCTCAATCTCTCTATCAGCTTCTATCTCTCTGACCGGCAGGCTCATGCTCACACCCTCTGAGGTACTTGTGTGGAGGCCAGGGGGCCACTTGAAGGGCTCAGTTCTCATTCCACCTTGTAGGCGCCTGAATTCAAGCTTAAGTCATCAAGCTTGGTGGTAAGAGCCTCGGCCACTGCTACCCGGTCCCCCTAAGCTGACTTTCATAATGTGTCCATACTGCTCCCCGACCTGACCTCATGGCCCAGTCAAGCTGCTGCTGCTGTGACATGTTGTCCCCCATGATGCTCTCCCATCTCATTGTTGGGAAAGAATGTTCTTGATGTCACACAAAAAGGCACCCCAAGAAAGCAAAATTAACCTGACCAGGCCTTTTTTTTTCTCTCCCCGAGACAGGGTTTCTCTGTATAGCCCTGGCTGTCTGGAACTCACTCTGTAGACCAGGCTGACCTCAAACTCAGAAATCCGCCTGCCTCTGCCTCTCAAGTGCTGAGATTAAAGGCGTGCGCCACCACTGCCTGGCTCAGGCATTTCTTTTTGCAAAGGGGGTGTGATGTGCCGTGACCTAATCCAGGCTACCAAGCAGCATGCCAGCATGCCGGTGGCTGAGAGGACCTTTGTCTTTCATCCCTAGAGGGAAAAAAAATTACATATGAGTCTTTTCTGTCAAGTATTATAAAACTTGTGTCTAGAACAAAGAACGGGAATTGTTTTATCTCCCCATCTTTTATGTTTTGATCACAGCACCATGGAAAACCTTTGTTTACACAAAGGCCCACTGCTCTGTTCTAGGGATTTGATGGCCTGGGGCAGTGACATTTTCCTCCTCGAGGCAGTGCCCCTTCCTTCTTGGTTTCCTGTGTAAGATCACTGTGAGCTCCTAGTGTCAGTCCTGTTGTATCCCTGTGACACTGCTTCCATGGTCTTCTGCCTCCTCTGGCTCTTACCATCTTCCCGCCTCTTTTGCAAGGCTCCCTGAGCCTCAGGCAGCTGGGGGGAGGTTTGAGAGCAATCCCCATTGAGAACTGAATGCCCCCAATCTCCCCGTCTCTGCATCGGTCTCTTTATGACTCTCTGTGTTAGTTCCCATTCCCATCTACCGCAAGAAGTGTAATATCCGAAAGAAAAATGGGGGTACCCCAGCACCCCATGCCTCGGAAACCGGCACCCCAAACACTCACGAGAGACAGACTTAATGCAATTTGCAAGAGGAATTTTAATTTCCAGAGCTCTGGGGGGGTCACAGTCCTACCATGCAGGGTAAAAGAAGTGAGCCCCCCTGTGGGCTGGCTTGGATTGGCCTTTTATAGGCTTATAACAGAACCCGCCTACCACAAGCTTCTAGCCAATCAGTTCAAACCATCCAAACCCGTGCTCTCTGAGAACCTATCAGCCTCTCACAGAGGCTGGAAGAACTAGTTAAGTCATTTCCGCTTACGTGGCCACCGTGCACAGGGTCGCGCCCACCCTCCCCCACTGGCGTTGGGGGACCCAAGTGCCCCCCAGGCAGGAGCCCTGCAGCTCCCCGCGGTGACTCCGCCAGCCCCCCAGCCGTGCCCGTCCCTGCCACAGCCACTCCTCGGAGGGAGACGAGAAAAGATGCCAGGGACACTCCCAGAGGTTCGTGGTTAGACCCTGGAGGCGGGTGGGATATGTGCACACTTCCAGGCCAACAAGGTGTGGACTAAACCTCTGCTCCTTTGGGGTCACCTTAGACTCAGGCACGGGGGATTCCTAGCTTACGACCTTATCCTTTCAGAAGCAGCTTCTCTGTCGAACGCTGGGTGAGGCTCTGAATTGTGGGTGTAGCAATCTGTCAGTAGGAGTCTTTGTAATGCTCTGTTCCTGTCCTTTCTGTCAACTGGACACATGCTAGAATGATCTGAAAGGGGGGAACTTCAGTTGAGAAAATGCCTCTGTAAGATCCAGCTGCAAAGCTTTTTCTTAATTAGCTATCAGCAGGGGAGGCGCACAGCGGAATTGTGGGTGGGGCCATCCCTGGGCAGGTGGTCCTGGGTTCTATAAGAAAGCAGGCTGAGCAAGCCATGAGAAGCAAGCCAGTAAGCAGCACCCCTCAATGGCCTCTGCGTCAGCTCCTGCCTCCAGGTTCCTGCCCTGCTTGAGTTCCTGTTCTGACTTCCTTCAATGATGAACAATGATTCGGAAATATAAGGCAAATAAACCCTTCCTCTCCCGACTTGATTTTGGATCTTGTTGTTTCATCACAGCAATAGAAACCCTCATTAAAACAGTTCCTTTTTTAGCAGGAACCTATTGTATTGGGTTTTCCCCTAGGGCTATGATTTATCTAGTCTCAAGTTCTTGGCTACTTTAGCAATGTCACCTATGGGCTCCATCTCACGGAGTGGGTCTCAAGTCCAATAAGAACTATAACATTTGTGTCGCTACTGAACCAGTATATCTTCTTCTTTTTTTTATTTATTTGAGTACATAGTTGCTGTCTTCAGACACACCAGAAGAGAGCATCAGATCTCATTAAGGATGGTTGTGAGCCATCATGTGGTTGCTGGGATTTGAACTCAGGACCTCTGTAAGAGCAGCTGGTGCTCTTAACCTCTGAGCCATCTCTCCAGCCCGAACCAGTATATCTTACAACCAATCAAGTCTATAGACTCTCGAGATGGGCCCCCAAGAATATCAATCTGTTTACTCCTCCTCCTTTGGCCTCCAAGTCTGATCTGCTCTAAGGCATTTTGATAACCATTGGAGTGGCTAACATCAGTGTGATGTCCCTCTCAGAAGGCTTCTAGGGAGAGAGAAAGGAAACATGGCCATCACTTAATTTTTACATCCAAACAATAGTAGGTCTCTCTCTCTTGGCGGTAGGGAGGTGCTGCGGTGAACCAAGGCCTGAAGTCTTATATCTGGGCAGCATTTTTCTTATCAAGAAGAAAACCATTAGTGAGAAATAGTTGTCAAAATAGCATCTAACATGGGTTTAAGCCTAAGGTCTGGGGAATGTGATCCCATGGACTGCTAGAGAAAAATACTACTTGACTTAGTCTTTGGTTATACTTGCCTAACGCATGTTTGAGACTTACAAGGACAAAATTGCTACCTTTTTGTACTGTAAAGGCTGGTTGAGCGGGGAGTGGTGGCACATGCCTGTAATCCCAGCACTTGGGAGGCAGAGGCAGGCAGATTTCTGAGTTCGAGGCCAGCCTGGTCTACAGAGTGAGTTCCAGGACAGCCAGGACTACACAGAGAAACCCTGTCTCGAAAAACCAAAACCCAAACCAAAACCTAAAACAAAAACAAACAAACAAACAAACAAACAAACAAAGGCTGGTGGAGAATCTAGTTCTGTGGGGTTGCTTGGCCTGAGAGGAGCCTCTGGCCACTCTATCTCCCTCTGACCTGTTGTTCCATTTATGTGAGGATAAGTCAAAAGCCTTGCTTGGCCATGGTTTCATTTGGAAGCAGCGAGGAAAACTTTTCTTTGTATTGACTTTCCTCTTTGTAGACTGAATGCTGGTAAGAGTTCACTGGGTGGGGTCTCCATAACTTCTGACAAAAAGAAAACAAGTGACTCCCCACTGTTACAGGGCATTTTCTAGAGATACTCAATAGGTCCCTGGAACCTAGTTGACCTTGGAAAACCTAAGGGACAAGATACGACGGTCCCTTTTTAAGTTCTTCTGACCACATTTATATAAGCTTCCACATATGCTTACTGAGTGCCGAGAGTGTAGGTTACACCACTCTGGTGCTGTTCATCGCTGTGTAATCTTTAGATAAAATGGAGGCCAATCAAACAAACAGGTTAAAATAAACTTTAATTGGCAGCACACTTTTTTTGTCCTTGTAATAGTTTGAAAAGCAAACCAACAACCCCATTGGTTTAAATAAAGTTTGGCATCAATGTACTGAATTTTGACCTTGGAAAGTTTAATATCACATATGCAAAGTCTCATTTTTCATATACTTTATATAACTTGCTCAGACCTTTGTGACCTGCTTAAGACTTCCAGCTCCATCCTTCCAGGCGGCAACCAATTAGCCCGGCAGGCACAGCTGGTCTGATAAGATGGCCGTCCTGAGGCTTGAGGCCAGTTTTCTGCATTGCCATCTTAATAAAAGAAGGCTAAACCCAAGGAACATACATAGGATAGTGACTCAAATTAATATCACCTGTACACATATTTAAACTTTGCAGCCCTTTAAGTGTCAAGGTAAAACACAAGACAATCAAAACCTTTTGTGGGGCTGCATTACTGAAGGAACAGACCAATTGTTGGGCATTGGTGAGCTTAGCTCAATGCCCCAGCTAAGCTGTTTGCACAGGTTTCCTGAGAGCGGAACATCCTGCGGCTTCTGCCCGGTGTGGTAGGGACTTCCCAGGTGCTTGACCTATGGCGATAATTGTTTTTTCCTGTTGTTTTTCACATAGCCTCTAGTATATATTGCTGGTCCCTCAGTAAAGCTTTGGCATTCTCCTCACCAGAATGACCCTTCTTCTGTTAATCCCCCAGGCCTACAGCCCCTTACTTGGTACTGTGGCAGCTCGGGGCACTGTCAATCAGTGGTTAAGAGCAATGCCTACTGCTCTTGCCAAGGACCAGAGCACCCATATCAAGTGGCTCACAACTGCCTGTAGCTCCAGCTGCCAGGATTTGACGCCCTCTTCTGGACTCTGGAGGCACCTGCACTTTTACATGCATATCCCCCACACAAACCACATGTATATACATAATGAAAAAATAAATCTTTCCAAAGTCCTTTTTTAAATTATTCATACAGTTTGGAGAATGATCTACTACAGCCGTGCCTTTAGTTTTGAATGAGTGTAAGTAGGAAAGACAGAAAGCAGCAACACACAGTAGGACATCACTAAATTGGCGTTAAAAGATACAGCAGAATTTATTTAAGAAAACCCTGCTAAACCAGGCGGGGTGGCACACGCCTGTAATCCCAGCACTTGGGAGGCAGAGGCAGGCGGATTTCTGAGTTCGAGGCCAGCCTGGTCTACAGAGTGAGCTCCAGGACAGCCGGAACTATACAGAGAAACCCTGTCTTGAAAAACCAAAAAAAAAAAGGAAAGACCCAGGGAATTTGTGGTCCAAGGCAGTATTGGACTGACCCATGTCCATGGCTGTCTGCTCTCCTCCATTCCCCATACCTGATGCAAAGCCTCCCAGTTTCTCAAAGGGAGACGACAGAAAGTTAAACTTAGTTTTGAAATGTCTCTTTTGCACGGTCCACTATGCTTGGGAGGCAGAAGCAGATGGACATCTGAGAATTCAAAGCTACTCTGGTCTCCATATGTAGTTCCAGCCGACCCAGGGTTACATAGTGAGACCCTGTCTCCATTTATTTTATTTATTTATTTATTTTTTGGTTAGTTGTATTTTATGTGTATGAGTGTTTGCCTGCATGTACATCTGTGTGTTTGTGCCTGAGGGCCAGAGTAGGGCATTGCATTTTATGAGACTGGGATTACAGAAGACAATCAACCATGTGGAACCAAATCCTGGTTCTCTGGAAGAACAGCCTGTGCTATTAGCCACTGAGCCATTTCTCCAGTCTGACCCTGCCTTTTTTGTTTGTTTGTTTGTTTTTTTTTTGTTTTGTTTTTTTTTTGTTTGTTTGTTTTTTGAGACAGAATTCCTCTGTGTAGTCCTGGCTGTCCTAGAACTCACTCTGTAGACCAGGCTGGCCTCGAACTCAGAAATCTGCCTGCCTCTGCCTCCCAAGTGCTGGGATTACAGGCGTGTGCCACCACGCCCAGCCTTTTTTTTTTTTTTTTTCTTTCTTTTAAGGAGGAAAGATGTATTTTGGCTACAGTTTGAGCCCATGGTAGGGTAGGTAACTCCATGTTTCTAGGCCTGGGATAATGTAGGGCATTGGGGTAGAAAGTGTGGTGTAAGGGGGCTATTCATCTCATGGCAGAAAGGCTGAGGAGCCAGAGCAGAATGACGCCTAAGACGTGGCCCCAAAGACCTCCTCCTCCTCCAACCATGGCGTTCTTTCCATGGTTCTACCTTCTCCTGAAAGGTCTATCGAAGAGTTGAATCCATCCATAGACTAAAGCATTGCTTAACCCTCACATCTGCAAATGTCTTCACAGCCTCTGAACAAGGGTGCTTTCTTTCTCTTCCTTCCTTCCTTCCTTCCTTCCTTCCTTCCTTCCTTTCTTTCTTTCGATTTATTTATTTATTTTATGTATGTGAGTACACTGTAGCTGTCTTCAGACACACCAGAAGAGGGCATCAGATCCCACTGCAGATGGTTGTGAGCCACCATGCGGTTGCTGGGAATTGAACTTAGGACCTCTGGAAGAGCAGTTAGTGCTCTTAACCACTGAGCCATCAATCTTGCCTGAGTGTACTAATTTCTTAGATATCTCTAGCCACTGGAGTTGGTGCTTACAATCATTCCCAGACAGGAGGTTGTCATAAGTCAACATTACCAGACCTCTTCTTGGTCTTCTAAAGTTGGTGTTATGAGGCTTAGTCCACAATAAAGGAGCAAAGGCTCAAAGAGAGGCCTCACTGCTTGTCACAGGAAGCAGGGAGAGAACCCAGGTCTGTGAGAGACCAAAAGGTTGAGTAGCCATTTCCTCTGAGATTGAAACATTCCATGTTGGAGAGAAGCTCATTAAGCAGAAAGATAAACAACTCAAAATGCTGCAGGACGTTCCTGAAATTGATCAGATTTACTAGGGCCCTCCTTCCCACTGAAAGCAGTAAAGACTGAGATTTCTCTTCAGAAGAGCAAAGCACAGCTGCCAAGTCTCAAACCAAACTAGCTGCTTGGAGGAAATTTAGACCAGAGTCACTTGGAAAGGACACTTTTCAATCTGTTGGGCTGCCTGCAGGCTGTGAGTTGTCACTGGTGCTGGAATGGGCTTTTGTGAGGCAGATGGCTTTGAGTCATTTCTGCTTCTATAAGTAACCCCTTATCCATATTCCCATAATTAACCCCAGTAAAACTCACTGGTGCACCAAGTTGGACTTTGGTGATATCCATACTTTGGTTTGTCATGGATTCCCTGCCTGGGGTGTGTAGACATGTGTATTGAATCTCCCCAGGAAAAGCTGTCATACAATGAAAGCCCTAAGGACACCAGTAGGTTGCTGACAAGATGACCTGAGCTATGGAAAAGGCTGAGAGATCAGCCAGGTCCTAGCTGGCCCACTGTGGATCACTTCTCCCAGGACCCTAGTGTGCCCTAATAAGAAAACCAAGTGGTAGTCACTGGATGGTGTGGATAATATGGAGTGCCAAACACAGCCTCGAGGTGAGCATAGTATAGAGTATAGTATACAGTATAGTACAGAGTATAGAGTATAGTATAGAGTATAGTGAGTGTAGTATAGTGTATAGTATATAGTATAGTGAGTATAGTACACTACTCCTGGCCTCCATGCTGAACTCAGCCACGTGGCTGACTTTGGTCAATGAATAGTGACAGAAGATGTGGCGAGACTACAAGCATGCCGGCTTGGCAGGTGCCTTCTTGAGCTTCTTCCTGAAGAAGGATGTCTCTCTGCCCAGCCACCATCCATTTATTCATGCCCCAGAATGGGGCATGTGGGACATCCACAGCCCTGCACACAGCCTGTATTGAAGTACCCCTTGAAGCAGAGATATCCAGACATATCAGTCAAGATTAGTAACTCTCATCCCTCTACAATTCATCAAAGAGAATTAAATAACTGTTGTGGCTCGGGGTGGTAGAGCCGAGAAGCTCAAACCATGTATGTACTAGAAATGGCTCCACACAGCCCACTCTACAAGGCCCTTGGTGGTAAAGAATCACTGCCTGGGGGTAGGTAGGGTTGTATGTGCTATCTGGCTGATACAAGCTGAAGCCCTGCCTGGTTTAGAATGTGCTGGGTAGTCCATACTGGTTCCAAACACATAGCAATCGTCCCGCCTGTCTTCTTAAGTGCTAGTTTCCCAGGCATGTGTGGCAGTGGCCTCTTGAGCTCTTAGGTCTTGAACCTAAGCTTGTTGTAACATTGCGTCCTACTCTTTTATTTTCCTTTTCTTTTTTATCTCCTTTCTATTTTTAAGACAGGTTGTGGTGAGGACAGCCCCTATACTTGAAGACTTGGTCCCCAATTGGTAGAACTGTTTGGATAGGATTAAGACTGTTGGGAAAAGGGGCCAGGGAATGAACACCATGTCCCTGATTTGACCCCAAGTCAGAGACCAGTGCACAGGGAAAAACGCCCTGCCCCTGGCTTGACCTGGAGCTCCTGAGACTTGGAAATCCCCTATGGGGTGACTCAGCGTTGACAGCCAAACAGTACTCCCGGCCACCCTGTACTTTTCCACCAGCTCCCTCAACATGCTCCAAAAAAACCCTATAAAAGCCCTCCCCTCTGCTGTCTCTCTTCCCATTCTGAGGCAGCCATACTGTTCCCCGAAATAAATCTCTGGTATAAGGTTTGTCGCGTGGTATGACTTGGTGGTATGCCTTGGCTCTCAATGGCCAAGATGCTCTTGCACCAGAAAAACCTTTCCAAGGAGGTATGTAGTCTTTTTTTTTTTTTTTTTTTTTTTTTTTGGTTTTTCGAGACAGGGTTTCTCTGTGTAGCCCTGGCTGTCCTGGAACTCACTCTGTAGACCAGGCTGGCCTCGAACTCAGAAATCCGCCTGCCTCTGCCTCCCAAGTGCTGGGATTATAGGCGTGCGCCACCACCGCCTGGCTGAGGTGTAGTCTTAAAAGGAGAAGATGTGTCACTGGCGGTGGGCTTTGAGGTTTCAGTCCAAGTGCCATTACATTTAGTGCTCAGTGACCTGTGCTTGTGGATCAAGACGTGACCTCTCAGCTCTTCCTGCCACCATGCCTTTGCCCACCAAAGGGACTCTAACTCTCTGAAACTACACTCTCAATTAAATGTTGTCCTTTATATGTTGTCTTGGTCAAGGTATTTTGTCATAGTAGAAAACTAAGAAGTTGGTACTAGAAAGTGGGTGGTTGCTGATAGAACTGGCCATGTGGGTGTTTGTGAGGAATGTGGAAGGCCTTGGTACTTTGGAGTGGGAATGTGGTTGCACGCTATAAGCAGCGTTTAGTGAACTGTCCTACTAGAAACTTTGAAGACAGTGCTGAGAGCAATGTGAACTGTGGAGGTTCAGCTCGAAAGGCTTCAGAGGGGAATAGTTTTAGCAAACTGGGCTGGAGACTGTTATTGTGATGTTTTGGCAAATACTGTGGCTGTCTTCTGCCTTTGTCCTGAGAATTTACCTGAGACTAAATTGAAAAGCAATGCACTAATTTCCTTAGTGGGGGAGATCATAAGATAGCCTAATATTAACTATGTTGTATGGTTATTAGTAATCACTCATATACAGGTCTACAATGGAAAAGAAAAAATGGGGCAAAAAGAAATACAAAATGTACATTAGATGTTTGAAGAGAAAAAGAGCACCAGGAAATTGGAGCCCAGGCTGGTGCCGAGATGGATGTTAAGGCGATTAAGAGGCCTGATCCTGAAAGAAGGGGCACCCTCAGGTCAAGACCCCACCCAGTTAAGCTTCCAAATTGTGAAAGGAGAAGGCCTGAGGAACTTTCTGCTCCTTACAAAAACAAACAAACAAAACAACAACAACAACAACAAAACCACCACACACACAATGAAGGAAAGCTTTTGCAAGTGTAATTGGGGGGGGGCACAGTGGGGGAGGGGATAGGCCCCATCCCAAACAGGCAGCGGAACTTGAGAGCGTCATCCATGCAGTTCTAGCTTTAGCGTTATGACGTATACAGAAGAGGAGTTGTGAAATCTTCCTCTGCTGTTAAGGAGAGCCACTGAGGCCAGGTGTGTGGCAGAGGAGTCCCTGGGTGGAGGCTTCAGAGGCCGCCGCACGAATCTGAAGGGGAACCCTAGATTGCACTGGAAACTGTAAAGGTTAATTTTTATTCTCCTGTTGAAATCATTGTCTCAGAGTCTTACTGCCTCCGTCTGCCAACCTAGGCCTAGCCCTGGAGGCTTCTAGCCACCGTACAATCCAATCTAGGCCTAGAATGTTTTCAGCCCCTGAGAATTACTGCTGAAGAAGCTCAACCTTTCTAGTGCTTTCTGAACTCTAGCTGGCTGGTTCAACTCAGCTGTCCTGGCTCAGACTCCCCTCCTAACTGATTGATTCAATCTAGCTATTCTCAGCTTATCCTGAATTACCCTGCTTGGCCTCAAACTAACTCTGAAAATCTGTTTTATTCTTCTGGCTCCTTCCCACTCTCTGGCACATTCTGTCTCCACCTGTGTCTAACTTATTCTCTTCAACCCGTCTCTGTAAAATTCTCCTGGCCACTCACTCCCCTTTTCTTTCTCTCTGTGCCACTATCTCTTTAGTAGCCCCCTCTTTTTAATGTTCTCCTGAGAGTTGGGCATATCCTATTCTGCCAAATCTTTCTCTGACTCATCACTTTGTCTGCCACTCAATTAGACATCACTTTCAAACATGGACGCTTCCTTCTATTAACTACCTTCATATCTTGGGAGTAAAGGGTGTGTCTGTATTCCAGGCAGAAGGATTAAAGGTGTGTGCTAAGGGCTGAGCCTTGACACAACTAGAAACAATTGTTTGTTTTTTTCAGTAACACAATCTCAGGGTTCATTGTGTGATAATATCCTGCAACCAGACACCCTAAGATGTTGGTAAAGCCTGAGCCATGAGCCATCTACCAAGGACGGCTGTACACAGGGAGTGGGACCAACCCAGGAGAGAAGAGTTGCATGTAGCAGAGCAGGAGGGAAGAGCCATCTATGCCTTTTGACTTCAGACATGGGCGATAGGGCTTGACTTTGCAGGTTTCAACCTTGCTGTGGCCCAGTGTTTCTTCTGTCCCTCCCTTTTGGAATGGTTATGTATATTCTAGCCGCTGTATGTTGGAAGTATGTATTTCTTTTAAAACAGGGATCATAATTAAGAGATTGTCACCAGGCAGTGGTGGCACACACCTTTAATCCCAGCACTTGGGAGGCAGAGGCAGGTGGATTTCTGAGTTCGAGGCCAGCCTGGTCTATAGAGTGAGTTCCAGGACAGCCAGGGCTACACAGAGAAACCCTGTCTTGAAAAACAAAAACAAAACAAACAAACAAACAAACAAACAAAAACAACCAAACAAAAACAAAAAACAAAAAACAAAAAAAAAACCAAAAACAAAACAAAACAAAAAAAACCCACCAAAAACAAAAAACAAAAACAAAAACCGAGAGAGACAGAGAGACAGAGAGACAGAGAGACAGAGAGACAGAGAGACAGAGAGACAGAGAGACAGAGAGATATTGTCACAGGAGATTTTTGAATGTTGGACTTTTAAACAGTGTTGAAATGGAGAGACTATGGGGACTTTTGAAAATGGACTAATTGAATGTCACTTTCGTGATATGGCCAGGAACCAGTGGGCACCAGGGAGTAGAATGTGGCGGTGGTTTGAATGAGAATGTCCTGCATAGGCTAAATAGGTTTGAATACTTGGTTCCTAGTTGATGAAACTGTTTGGAAAAGATTAGGACTTGTGGTCTTGTTGGACAAGGTATGTCACTGGGAAGGATGGGCTTTGAGATTTCAAAAGACACACTCCAGACTGGGAAATGTCTCTGAGGTTAAGAGCACTGTATGTTCTTCCTGAGGACCTGAGTTCAATTCCCAGCAACCACATAGTGGCTCACAACCATTTATAATATGATCTGATGCCCTCTTCTGGTATGCAGATGTAGATGCAGATAGAGTATTCATATACAAAAGAAGACTCGAGCCTTCCACTAGCAGCCTTCAGACGAAGGTGTAGAACTCTCAGCTCCTCCTGCACCATGCCTGCCTGGAGGCTGCCATGCTCCTGCCTTGATGATACTGGACTGAACCTCTGAGCCTGTAAGCCAGCCCCAATTAAATGTTGTCCTTATAAGGAGGAAGAGGAGGAGGAGAAGACAACGACGACTCACTCCAGCTGTACCAATGCCTGCCTGCCTGCTCCCTGCCAAAATCAAACAAGGAGCCAGGGACATGGCTCCTCTGGTAAAGCACGTATAACCAAGCTTGACAACCTAAATCCAGTCTCTGGGGAACCACATGATGGAAGGAGAGAACCAAATCCAACCAATGTCCTCTCATCTACACACAGACACACATACACACATACACAGACACAGACACAGACAGACAGACAGACAGACACACACACACACACACACACACACACACGAGAGAGAGAGAGAGAGAGAAAGAGAGAGAGAGAGAGAGAAAGAGAGAGAGAGAGAGAGAGAGAGAGTTGATTTTTTTTATTGAGATATTTATTTATTTGGTTGGTTCTGGCTTTTCAAGACAGGGTTTCTCTATATAGTCCTGGCTGTCCTGGAACCCTCTATGTAGACCAGACTGGCTGTAACTCTAGTTCCTGGAGGTCTTTGGGTCTATTTGGGCACCTTCTCTCATGTGTATATACCTAAACATAGACACAAGCATATACCCAATGAAAAACAAATATTTAAAAGGGAGTCTGGCTTAATGGTTAAAGACGCTGGCTGCACTTCCAGAGGACCCAGATTCAACGTCCTGCACACAAATGGCGACTCACACACTTCTGTAGCTTCACTCTAAAGAGAACCAGATAAGAAGTATTCTCATGATATATTGCTAGGTTTTCTAAGTGGGGGAGGGGGCAAGCACAGACCAATGTATAAAACATGTTCATATTTCAGAAAAAACAGGAGGGCTTGCGGTATAGCGAGAGTGCTTGCTTAGTGTGCGTAGACCCCTGCATTTGTTCCTCAACATTGCAGAAAGAAAAAATAAACCTTAAAGAGAAGTGATAAGCCGGGCGGTGGTGGCGCACGCCTTTAATCCCAGCACTTGGGAGGCAGAGGCAGGCGGATTTCTGAGTTCGAGGCCAGCCTGGACTACAGAGTGAGGCCAGGACAGCCAGGGCTACACAGAGAAACCCTGTCTCGAAAAACCAAAAAAAAAAAAAAAAAAAGAGAAGTGATAAGCCGGGCGGAGGTGGCGCACGCCTGTAATCCCAGCACTTGGGAGGCAGAGGCAGGCGGATTTCTGAGTTCTAGGCCAGCCTGGTCTACAGAGTGAGTTCCAGGACAGCCAGGGCCCTGTCTCGAAAAACCCAAAAAAAAAAAAAAAAAAAAAAAAAAAGAAAAAAAGAAAGAAAACGAAAAAGAAAGAAAGAAAGCCTCTGTGTTGATGAGCCCGTCCGTGCACAAAGGAGGTCCCCCACCCCCAGGTGCTAGAGAGATGACTTGGCAGCTGTGGGCACTTGCTGCTCTTCCAGCACCAACACTGGGTGGCTTACAACAGCCTGGCACTGATGCCCTTCTAGCCTCCCATGGAACCTGCGTGCATGTGATGCATATGCAGACACTCCGGCACCCTCGCATTCACATAAAATATATCAACACAGAAGCTAGATAGAGTAGCGCACGACTTTGATTCTAATACTGGGAGGCAGAGGCAGGTGGAACTCCCGTGGGTTTTGCAGTGGCAGAAACAGGAGGTGGGCGTGGGATTAACCTAAGAGGAAAGAGTGCCGGGCGTGGGGGAAGGGTCGGTTGTCTCAGTGTGACCAGTTGGGGGCTTCCCTAAGAACAACTGAGACCACCGCAGAAGTGTTGCTCAATCAGAAAGGGAAGGGCTGGAAGGAGATCCTGGTGCAGTGGGTACCACGCCTGAAGAGGAAGGGATACAGGATCTAGCCTAGAATCACAAGTGACACTGGGATTCATCCCTGTAATAGAGGACTATGAGCCCAGAACCACAGGAGCAGGACCCCTGGGGGCTTAAAAATGGGGTTGGGGAGCAGCCTCTGCCGAACAGCCACCGGAGCACACCAGTGAGCAGGTCTGTGGAGGCCTTCGCCTGGGAGCGGCAGCAGCGGAAGTCCTTGTGGGCGGGTGGGGCTGTGGTAGCCCTGATGTGGTTTCTGTAGGGCTCCTGTGGTTCTAATCTGGGCACCGAGCCTGCCTTCTGTGGCTTCTTCACCCACACAGTGCTCACTGGCCCATGCTCTGTTTCCTGTGGATAGGCTGGGGCCGAGAGACCGAGTGTCACCCTTCTCACTTTCCAGAGACACCCCCCCCTTTTATCTCTTGCGAGGGTAGGGCTGGCATTCTGCCTTATTGAAGAAGAAATATGGTTTGAAGAGGGACTGTGACTATTCCCCTCGATCACAATTAGAAGCACTGGGTCTGCCCAAGGCTTGGAGATGCCTGAATTGTTCAATGACACTCCACAGTCATTCATTCATTCTCTCATTCATTCATTCTCCGTGAGAAGTGAGTGCACTTATCCAGGTACATTGATCAAAAGACTTCCAGCCAAGAGCCTAGGAACTTTATCAAGAAACTGTCCCTTGTCCCCCAAATTGACCATGTTTTCCCCAGCATTCCCACATCAAGGAGTGAGCTTTAGCTCAGGATACCATCACCCCAATGGCCCCCACAAAGCTAAGTGCCAGTCTCCAGCCATTTGTTTGAGGAGATCCTCTCTTTTTCTGTCTCACCCTCTTAAATTATTCCTCATCATATCCCCGAATTGGCACTGAGACCATTGTTTCAGGGCAGGTCCCAAGGGCACCCAGTGAAGGCTGTTAGTCTTTCAGCCAGGCTTCTGCTGGCTGGGCTGCTCCCCTGAGCCCCGGCCACCCTGCTCTGGAGTCCTGGGGGCCTCAGTCACAGGCCGCTTTAGCCTGCAGCCCCCTTCGCTGGTGAGGGGGCAGGAGCTGATTGCAGAAGCTAGCAACCCAGAGCGGTTGAGGTGGGGCCAGAGCGCCTGGTGTTAGAAACAAAGAAAAATCTTGCTGTCCACAAAGGAAGATATAAACCAAGTAGCTTGGCAGGGGAATTTCTTTTTGTAAAAAGGGAGCCCGGAATTCAAACAGTGCTAACAAGCGTGAGGAGCGGGAAGTTCACTTGGCCTTTTTGCTAATGAAGGTGGTGACTGTCTTTCCCCCAGTGGCTGGAGTCCTCCTACCTCACAGACTTTGAAGACTGGCTAGCTTAAAAAGAGTCAGCGCAAGGGAAATGAGGGAAGGGGGAAGGGGTGCGTGCTCCCTCCCGACCACCGGGTTTCAGGAATGCAGAGAGCCTTCACGCTGGCAAAAATGTTACCAGGTGAGGGGGATTAAGAGATTTGTATAAACGTTTTATAGGGTGGGGGCGATTTATGGCATATTAGCCCTTAGTAGGCTGGGCCCCTTTGATACAACAAAACAACAACAAAGACATTTCTCGCACTGTGAGCTCTGGCCCCTTTGGGGAGAAGTTGCACTTCATTCAGTTCGACTTTGCAGGCTCGGCAGGCACTTCCTAGCAGGACGGTGGCTTGCTCTCGTCTTTGGTAGACAGAGACAGAACTGCCTGGGGAGAGAGACCTGGGATGGAAGGAAGGTTTTAGGGGACATGCTGTCTTTTGGGAAGGCACGGAGGCTCAATGTTCCCCCCTCCCCCCACTTCTTTGCTAGAGCCCTTAGAAAATGAGTGTAGCCCACAGCTGGAATAGCAGCCCTGGGGGCGTGGAGATGTTTGCCCTCCACAGGCTCCAACACTCTGAAAACCTCTCTCTATAAATAGAGACGCCGAGATAGATTGCAGAAGTGCGATGGGGGGAGGGGACCACGGTGGGTTCCCAGCTGGGAGGTGACTGCACAGCTGTGGGTCGAGGAGGCACAGCTGTGGGTGATGGCGCAGCAGGAAGGTGACAGCATTACAGGGAGGTGACGGAACAACAGCTGGGAAGTGGGAAGTGACTGAACAGCTGGAGGTGACCGCACACCTAGGAGGTGAGGGCACAGCTGGGAGTAGAGGCACAGCAGGGACCAGATGCACAGCTGGGTGGTGAGGGCACTGGAAGTAGAGGCTACGGTTCTTCAGGTGTGCATCTTGTCTCTGAATTGCCCTTCTAGAACAGGTGCCCAGGATCTGCATTTTGCTATGAGATTCTGGTTTCTTCCTTGGGCCTCCAGGGTAAGAAAACACGGGCGGGAAGCCTGGGGCTCCGTCTTTGCTTCAGTCTCCTGTACTTTACCTCAGACCTGCACTTGACTATGCACAGGTGTGCTCATCACTGAAGAATAGCTCTCTACCCCTGTCTTCCTTGTCCCTCTTTTCAGGCTGAAAGCAAGGAGATAAGTCATGCCCTAAGTTAATACTCACTTGGGATTCCAACAACAGCAGTGTCTCTCAGGACAGACAGACCCCTTCAGATGAGGACAGTGATCTAGGATGGAGAAACTGCTCACTAGCGAAGATCTCCTGAACTGGATTAATCCCATCAAGGAATGACAGTAATGAGCAGACTAACAATTTCCTGGACCTCCTTGCAGGACTAGAGCTGAGGTATGCACACCTCCTTTCTTCCTCCCGATGCCATCTCTGCTCTAACTTAAGTCAGGACCCTGAGGATGAAGTTAGGGTCCCTGGACCCCTTTCCTGCTGTTCTCAACATGTCTCTAGAGAGCTGACATGCTGGAGCTTCTCAAGCCCGCGCTTGTCCCCTAAGGCTTCGGTCATGGCTTGGCCTGGCCCTGCTCCTTAGAGTCTGGGTTGCTCCACGTGATACCCCTCCCCCACAGCCCAGCCAGGGGCTGGGGCAGAGAACACCCCAAGGACAGAGCCAAGCATTGGCTCCCCTGAGGGGTGAAGAGTAAGCTGTCCTTCTGGGTTTGGGTGGAAGATGAGATGGAATCCTAATTGTGACAGCAGCCACATAGCTTGTGACAAGCCGGGTCCTCTAGACACTGCGTCCTGTTGCTATAGCAGGACACTGGGGACAGGAAAGCTGCAAAGGACAGAAATGTATTGGCTCATGGCTCGGGGCTGGGACTTCCACGGTCACAGTGTTGGTGTCAGGTGGCTTCTCTCAAGGTGCCTGGTGCTGCTTCAAGCAGTGCTGAGAGGAGGAGGACCAGGGGTTAACACAGTGGGCGCTGCCTCACTCATTCTAAGTGTGACCCCCTCTCTCCTCTACTGCTGAGGGAGGGTTCTATGGCTCCCAGAAGATTAACCCCATCCCCGGATAGGCACCATGCCCATTAGTGACCAGAGTCCATCTTAGACACCTTAACCCTGACCACGTGGCAGTCAGCTTTTAGTGAGGAGGGGCCAGGTGGCTCGCACAGGTGTAAAGCTGGCTCGTCATAATCGCCACCTCTCTGGACTGAATCAAAGATTGGGGGAAAGCTGGAGGATGGAGTTCTCAGCATCCTCAGGGCAAGTTCTGGGGAATTGGAGGGTGTGAAAGGAAACACAGTCTTTAGGATCCTATCTCCAGTTTACTGGCCATCTCATGACCAGGAACGAGTGACTTCACTGTCCCATGACGCAATCTTTTCCTTTATTGCTCTGAAGCAGGATGGCATCGTCAGATCCGAAAGAAACTTGGGACAAATGGCTAACTGAGATGCCTATTAGCATACCAAAGTGTCTGCTAGCCTCCAGGATGGCTCCGTGGCTGTGGCTCCACTCGGCGATTCCCACCCCTCCCCCCCAACCCTCTGCTCACAGGCCTCCCTTCCCCCAGCTTCTCATTCCTGTATAACCCTGCCGGTTTGGCCATGTGCTCTCTTGGTTCCTTCTCTCTCTGCTCTCTCCTCCTCTTGTCTTCCTCTTTTGCCATCCCCCATCTCTCCTCGTGACGTGACTCAGCTCAGTCTTCTGGCCTAGTGTAGTCTACTACTTCTTCTCTCGGCTCTGAGTCTTCCAGATGCCTCTCCTGTGTTCTCTCCCTCGTGTCTACAATAAAAGCCGTCTCCTCAAACCAGACTCAGGAGCGGGCCTGTGCCTGCTCTGTACGGGCCTGGCAGTGCTAAGGAGCAGGGCTGCTCTGATGGTTGGTCTCTGGTCTCGGGCAGATGATGCTGTTGGTCCTCGTTGTGGAGCTGTGACCCTATGTGGGAGGGAGAGACCCCTCCCCCCTCACTACCATTGAGTCACTCCTTAAGGCTGGCACTTTCACACCTTACTTGTCATCGATGAACAGAGGTCTAAAGAGGTCTGCAGACTTCCTCTGGGTATAGGGTGTGGCAACTGGTAGGGGTGGTATGGAGACTGGCTCTCTAGCCAGGATGACTCAGACAAGGTGGCCGTGACTCAGGTTTTCAAGAACATGGTGTGTGGGGTGAGCTCAGGGGAAGCCCTGGCTCTGTTTCTCAGAAATAGAAGTCAGATCTGCACACATACACACCCCACACCACCATGGCTGGTAGCCAGGATGGGCAGACTGAGAGGCTGGATGCTGCCCATTCCGCAAAGCCCAGGGGAATGACTCTCCATCCAAGCAGCTGGATGTCTGCCTGCGCTCCTAACCATTGCTTCACCAGACCCTGACTGAGTCTCCCTGACTGGCTCTGGGGACACTGCCCTAAGCTACCCAGGGTGTACCTGGGCTCAGAGATTAGACAGGGTCAGGTTAGTACTTGGAAGAATAAGGCTATGACATGCAGCCAGGGATAAGAGATGTTGTAAAACTGAGGCTAGTCTGGGGCACCATTTTAGTGAGCCATGTCCTGAAGTTTAGCTGAAGGGGCTAGAATCTGGGGGAGGACAGGGGAGGACAGAGGGAACAGGAAAGGACATGGGGGGGGGGGATTTGATGTCTAAAGTGGAAAACGGCACAGGAAGGGGCAGGGTGAACCGTTCTTGCTATAAAACAGATGGTGAGAATTTTTTAAAAGATATATTTGGGTCTGGAGAGAAGGTCTCAGCAGTTAAGGCCCTTGTTGCTCTTGCATAGGACCTGGGGTTTTCATGGTAGTTTGCAAACATCCTCAACTCCAATTTAAGGAATCTGATGACCTCTTCTGACCTTTTAGGCACAGAGCATGCATATAGTACATATACTTGCATGCAGGCAAGGCATCCACACATATATATTGAAATAAACATACCTAATCTTTTTTAAAATTAAGAAATATAGGAGCTGGAGAGATGGCTCAATGGTTAAAAGCACTTGTGGGCTGCTGTTCCAGAGGACTAGGGTTCGATTCCCAGCACCCACATGGCAGCTCACAACTGTCTGTAACTCCATTTGCAGGAACCTAGAAGAGGGAATCAGACCCTAGAAGGTGGTTGTAACAGCCAGATTTGGGGGCTGAGAACCAAATTCTCAAGTCTTCTGCAAGAACAGCAGCTCTTAAGAATAGAGCCACGGAGCCGGGCGGTGGTGGTGCACGCCTTTAATCCCAGCACTTGGGAGGCAGAGGCAGGTGGATTTCTGAGTTTGAGGCCAGCCTGGTCTACAGAGTGAGTTCCAGGACAGCCAGGGCTACATAGAGAAACCCTGTCTCGAAAAACCAAAAAAAAAAAAAAAAAAAAAAAAACAAACAAACAAACAGACTAGAACCATGGCTTTAGCCCCAGTTGCTGTTTTTGAGGTAGGATCTTGCTACTACATAGGTGTTAAGTAACAGTTTCCTCCAAGATTGAAACATTCAGCTCAGCAGGGGCACTCTTTAAACTGGAAGGTAAACCCATCAAATCTCCTAAGGAAGTCCCTGAAACTGACAAGATGCACTAGGCCCCTCCCTGCTGGAGGAAGCATTTAAAGCTGGGACTCCCTCAAAGACAAGATAAGCTGCAAAGGAGGTTCAGAACTCATAGCTGCAACGATTCTTTGTCTAAAAGAGAGAGAGAGAGAGAGAGAGAGAGAGAGAGAGAGAGAGAGAGAGAGAGAGAGAGAGAGAGAGAGAGACCAGACCAGGTCTGGAAGGACCAGAAACCAACTGTCTGGAAGAAGCTCAGGCCAATTGAAGCACCTGGAAAGGACCCTCTCCAACCTGTTGAGCTGCCTGCAGGCTGTGCAGTGTGCTCTAAATTCCCAACTTTGTGAGCTGTCACTCTGCTAGGTAGGCTTTGGTGGTGCAGACTGTCTTTGAGTCATTTTTGCTCCTGAAAGTAACCCCTCCCCCTCGTTCCTGTAAGTAACCCCATTGAAACTCACTGGTTCAGCTGGGGCGTTGGTGGCGCACGCCTTTAATCCCAGCACTTGGGAGGCAGAGGCAGGTGGATTTCTGAGTTCGAGGCTAGCCTGGTCTACAGAGTGAGTTCCAGGACAGCCAGGGCTACACAGAGAAACCTTGTCTCGGAAAACAAAACAAAACAAAACAAAACAAAACAAACAAAAAAAAAACAGGGCCGGCTGGTGGTGGCGCACGCCTGTAATCCCAGCACTTGGGAGGCAGAGGCAGGCGGATTTCTGAGTTCGAGGCCAGCCTGGTCTACAAGCGAGTTCCAGGACAGCCAGGGCTACATAGAGAAACCGTGTCTCGAAAAACCAAAAGAAAAAAGAAAAACAAACAAACAAACAAACAAACAAAAAACAACTCACTGGTTCACCAAACTGTACTTTGGCCTGTTATGAGCTCCCTGTCTGAGGTGAGAAGACTCTTTATGTGGCATCTTCTCAGGAAAAGTTTTGTCACATAATAGTAGACTAGGCCCCATCTTCCTGCCTCAGCTTCTCCAGTACTAGGAGGAGTATGGGCACATACAACCCTACCTACCCCTGGGCAGTGATTCTTTACCACCAAGGGCCTTGTAGAGTGGGCTGTGTTCTAGTACATGGTTTGAGCTTCTAGGCTCTACCACCCCGAGCCACGCATGTGCAGACCTTGTTTCCATTTCTGAGACACAGAAGTCAAGTCTTTCTCTCAATTCAGAGTGCTCAGATGTGCTATGAGCTTCGGTTTTCTTGCTACTGGGTCGGGGCTGTGTCCCTAGCTGGCAGGGCATCACAGGAAGGCCGACTGCTACTCCCCCCCTCCCCCGCCCTGAAACCTATCTCTGACCTGACACCTTATGCCTACAACATTGGGCTGAGCTTGGAGCTCCGCTTATGATGTCTCACTAGACACCAGGTATAGCCCCAGCCCTCCTGTATTCAGTGATACTCAACCAAATCTATGCACCTGCTCCATTGGGGTATCTAGTCTCTCCTCTCTTTGTCCAACAGATATTCACAAGCATTGCTGTCTCTGACCCAACAAATGTATCCAGGTATTGCTGTCTGCAGCCAGAACTTCACACAAATCAGAACCACAAGTAAATAAGAACAGTGTCCCCCCCACACACACACATACACATAACACAGATTACAACATGACTAGGATGATTCCATCTAGGGGATGAGTATTAGCAGGATGAACAGCCAGAGAAGGTCCCCCAAGCAGGGTGACTCCTGATCTCCCATCCTGCTAGCATTGGCCAGAGCAAATGTGAGAAGGGGCGTGTGTGTTGGGGGTGGGTGGGCTGCACACATTTAGATATGGCTGCGGGCAGATAACTTGGGCCAGAGATGCTTAAGGAGCTGTGGTGTGACGTGCCTGGAGAACAGGACTAGCAGATGAGCCAGAGAGCAGTCCTGTGCTATGCTGGAGCTCAGTTTCCCCCATCTGTGCAATGGATAGCTACAGAGACGGGAAAGCAGACCGGGATGGGGGTTGGCGGGTGCCAGCTGGTTAACCTGCCCTTCTGCCTCTGCCTGGTGTGTAGGAGGCTTGTGCTTAGCAGCCCAGGTGGAGAGAATTTGTCATCTTTTTGCTCAGAGCCTCTCGGCTAAGCACATTTATACAAATTATTAGTGATCGTTGCTGTATATTTTCAACTTACCTTTCTTTTTCTTTAAAACAGGGCTTAAGATGTAGCTGAGGCTAGCCTTAACTCTTTGTTTAGCCAGCCAAGAATGACCTTGAACTCCTGATTCCTGATTCTCCTGCTTCACCTCCCCCACCTCACACACACAAAAGAAAAAAATAACAAAAGATAGGGGGATATTTTTACCTGTGGCTAAATTTGCATTTTCCTACTCTTTGAGCCCCTGGTCTTGTCTTCTTTCTGGATCATTACATCTTGACTTTTCAGTAGCTATCTCTGTGTCACTTCTGAAGGCTCAGAGAGAGATCTGAGGCCTCAGTCCTGCACAGTAGAAGCAAGGGCAGAGGCAGCAGGAGAGCTGACTCCAGGCATCCAGGCTTCTGGAGCACCCTGCGGATGCTGAGCTCTGCCTGCCTGGCCCTGAGCTGCTTCCTATGCAGAGAACAATTCCCTGGTACCCCGAGGGAGCAGTTTACCCCTCACTCAGCAGAGGCAAAAGGCAGCTCAAAGCTCAGAGAGTAACAGTGACCTATTCCCAGTCACGCAGCAGAGTTGTGGCCTCCTCGCTAGGAACTGTGTTTTCAACAGCTACATATGGGTTGTGTCTAGACAGGGGGACAGTTTCCAAGTGGGAAAGCAGGAAAGAAGGAATAGTTTCTCCAGCCTACGCTATAGATCCTGTTTCCCACCAATGACAAGGTGCAGTTGCCTGCCTGGTCTCTTCCTACTTGGCTTGTATGACAACATTTGGGTAGAGCCTTATCTCAGGGTCCTAGTGGCTTCTGCTTTTCTGGGTATTAGGATTATGGGGATATTCTCAAAGCAGCACTGTATAGTTGGGGCAGCCCCAAAGGTCACACCACATTTCCTTATACACACACACACACACACACACACACACGGCACTTTCAAATCTTAGGAGTAATGGGAGTCTCTTGTCCAGTGGGTAACCCAAAGCAGGAATCATCTATCCATTTCTTTTTTACAGCTGAGAAAAATGAGGCTTAGAGAGGAAATTGAGGAAACAGAGTGTGGAAGCATCCTGACCTGACCCCTCTCCTGAGACCCTGGCAGAAGTCTTAAGATAGTAATGTTAGGATTGTAAGCTCTACTGAGCCGGTTGGCAAGTGTAGGCCCCAAGGGAGGCAGCGTCAACTCTTTAGAGGCGGGGCTAGGATTTGGACGAAGGCATTGCAGACCACACATCCGGAGAACTCATCCCAGTCTGGATTTGGACATTTTGTTCCAAATGATCAGCTGATGCTGGCATAGACTGTGATGTAGGCTAGGAGCCATCAGACTACTGGGGACAGTTCCCAGCTGGGTGGCAAGTATTTTTCTCTCTACATTTTTTTTAAAACAAGTAGGAAGTGATTTGTTACTGCGTCTAAAACATGGGTGAAAAGGCCTGGGGTAAAAACCAACTAGATTCAAGCACGAATGCAGTGAGTAGTCTGAGCTGATTCAATCTCAACAAGTAAGGGAGGCGTGAGTAGGAGCAGAGGCTTCACACAGCTCACTGTCTTTCACAGGGTGTGAATGAGCCACGGGACTGGGAGACCTGCTAACTGTTTTAGTGTATGATTAAACCACAGTTGGAGAAGGAAGAAACCAAGTAAAGTTCTTTGGTCTGGAGAAACAGCAATTGATTCTAGTTACCAATGGGAGAGGGGAATATGTACTATGTAACATATACCCCCGTCCAAACACTCAGAGACCCATCTTTGTGGGGCTGCACATAAACCTCTCTCTGAACAACAGTATAAGAGAGGGAAAGAGAAAAGGGTTTGTGGAAAGAAATGGAGCAGCCCAGGCAAGGCTGGGAAAGACCACCACTATCCCAGACAGCTTCAGTACCTCAGAAGTGAGATTTAACAAGCACTTTCTTTTTTGCTTGTTTTTCTGTTTGTTTTGAGACAGGGTCTCACTGTGTAGTCCTGGCTGTCCTGGAACTCACTGTGTTGACCAGGCTAGCCTTAAACTCCAACTGCCTCTGCTTCTCTAGTGCTAGGATTACCACCACCTCTTCTATTCTTAACACAGAGGGTAGACGCTACAATTAGCCTAATGGAGGACCCTCGTGTGGGTGGGAGGTTAGTGGACAAGCTGTCAATGGTTGCTAGCACAAATCCTACCTTTGGGTCCAAGAACCCAAGATAAGTTCTAGTCTAGCAGGAACCATGGAATTGCTTCTTCTTCCTCTTCCTGGGCAGGAGTCAGGGTCAGGTGTTTTCAGGCTCTTGGTCTCTTATCCAAAGAACTGAAAATGAAGGCTCACCCTGATTAGCAAAAGAAGCAAGATTAGACAGATTATCATACAGATGAAAAGAGGAACGTACTGTGAAGACTGATGGTGTGCTCTTGGGTGAGGATGTTCAAGGGACTTCCTCTTAATGGGGTTCAAAAGCAGAAGAAATGAGGGGGCTAAAGGGTGAAATTTGTGTTTCTCTTTTATTGGTTGTTTCTCTCTATGGAGTGAGTTCCTTTCCACGATACATCCGATTTTAATCATATGTGTTCCCAATTATGCATATACATTAAATGGTAAAAAACTCAAAAACCTGCCAAGCAGTAGTGGCTCACTCCTGTAATCCCAGCACTCTGGGAGGCAGAGGCAGGTGAATTTCTGAGTTCGAGGCCAGCCTGGTCTACAGAGTGAGTCCCAGGACAGCCAGAGCTATACAGAGAAACCCTGTCTCGAAAAAACCAAATCCAAAAAACCAAACCAACCAACCAACCAACCAACCAAACAAACAAACAAACAAAAACCCCCCAAATCCTAAAAGTTTACACCAGGATGTAGTTTTTCTTTGTAGTACATCTATCACAACCAGCTCTTTCTGTGTTTTATGCTGGATACCTCGGGAACATATTTGAATAGAAACTATCTAAGGTTAACTATCATTATATGGAAAGACCATAGAGAGAGAAGGTGTACTTGTAGCCTGATGTAGGTGGGGGTTTGAAGCTGCTAGATGCATTGTTTGGACAGTGATGTGTGTGTGTGTGTGTGTGTGTGTGTGTGTGTGTGTTACAGGCAAAAGAGCTAGACTGTCCAGCCGCTTGGTCACACGGAACTGGGAACTGGGATGGTTTGAACCCACATCCAGTAGAGGCCGAGACTGTTACTCTGTCCTCTATGCTTCTCTGCCTCGGTGCCCAGGACCCTGCTTACAACTGAGCTATATTTTCTGCTCTCTTCCTTTTATTTTGGAACAGGGATTCACCAAAGTACCCAGGCAGGTCTTGAGCTGGGCTCTTAAATGCTGGGATCACAGGCCTGCTGGAACTGTTCTTGGGACACTTGCCTGGAGAGTACGTCTGCACAGGAGAGTGAAGACAAACGAACCATAGCACACAGCACTGCTTCTAGGAAGAGGAAGAAGGGGACAACGATCTTTGTCCCATGGGACTTTTAATGACACCGAGGTTTTAAGAACAAGGCAGTAGCCCGGCGGCGGTGGTGGCACACGCCTTTAATCCTAGCACTTGGGAGGCAGAGGCAGGCGGATTTCTGAGTTCGAGGCCAGCCTGGTCTACAAAGGACCAGGACAGCCAGAGCCTCACAGAGAAACCCTGTTTCGAAAAAACCAAAAACCCAAAAACCCAAAACCCAAAACCAAAAAAAAAAAAAAAAAAAAAAAAAAGAACAAGGCAGTAGAGGCCAGGGTGTGGCTCTGGAGTAGATACCTGTTTAGGCATGTGCAAGGGCCTGGGTTCCATTTCCAAGATTGGGGTCCGCACCCAGAGTACCACTCCACATGTGTGGGGGCACAGACCATGCAGCCATCCTGCCTCAGCTGTTCCATCAGACACACCATGTATGTGACCATGACCTCCAGGGATTGTACCACCAGCTCACATCTTATTGTCACACACCTCTTAGCTTGTATAAGCATGGACTATTATGCTTCTACAGACCAGACTAGGCAGAGTAGGACTTTGTGTGAGGTGAGGCCTTTGTTTAATTCCCTGCCCTCTGCCTCCCGAGTGATGAGGTGTGGGTCACCATGCCCCCCCTTTGGGGGACATTTTAAAAATTTTTTTCAGGGCTGGAGAGATGGCTCAGTGGTTAAGAGCACATGCTGCTCTTCCAGAGGTCCCGAGTTCAATTCCCAGAAACTACATGGTGGCTCACAACCATCTGAAATGGGATCTGATGCTCCCTCTTCAGGTGTGTCTGAAGACAGCTACAGTGTAGTCACATACATAAAATAAATACTTGGTTTGGTTTGGTTTGGTTTGGTCTACAAAGTGAGTTCCAGGACAGCCAGGGCTACACAGAGAGACCCTGTCTTGAAAAAACAAAACAAAAAAAAAACAAAACAAAAAAAAAAGAAGAAAAAAGAAGACATTTTCTCTGTTATTTCTTTTCTTTCTTTCTCGCTCTCTCTCTCTCTCTCTCTCTTTTTTTTTTTTTTTTTTTTTTTAGGTTTTTCGAGACAGGGTTTCTCTGTGTAGCCCTGCTGTCCTGGAACCCACTCTGTAGACCAGGCTGACCTCCAACTCAGAAATCTGCCTGCCTCTGTCTTCCAAGTGCTGGGACTAAAGGTATGCGACACCACTGCCCTGCTTTATTTTTCATTCATGTAAACTTAAGGACTGGAGAGATGGCTCAGTGGTTGAGAATGCTTGCCACCCTTGCAGAGGAGCTGGGTTCTAAGCACCCACAGGATGGCTCTGGATGGTCTGTAACCCCAGTTCCATGTGATCTGATGCTTTCTTCTGACCTCTGTAGAGACCAGCCACACATGTGGTACACCTAAAAAAATTCACCTTCTTAGTTATAACTGATACATTTCAGGTGTGTCCTGAAGACTCCTGGACTTTTCAGAGGTGATGGCATAATATGTATGTGTATACACACAAACACACACACTCAGGTAGTTAGCCTAGCAGAGACCAACATTCCATAAGTCTCTTGTACCTTGTGAAACAACTATGCAAAGGAATATAAATCTTTTTATTCAGGGCTGTCTCTAGGCATACATAGTAACACATACCTTACTTTAATTTCGGCCCTGAGGAGGCAGAGGCAAGAGCAGGCAGAGCTCTGAGTTTGAGGCCAGCCTAGTGTACACAGTTGAATGAGAAAATAAAGAAGTAGAAGGACGACGCCTAAAGTATGGAGAAGACTTTTATTGTAGATATAGGGAAGGCAGAGGGAAGAGTCCAGGCTGAACGTGGTCAGCTGACTAAACCGGACCTCAAGAAGAGAGATGGAAGGGGAGCCAAAGGATGCTCAGGCCAAGCCACAGCAGCCAAAATGGCCAAGTTATGGAGGAATAAGGATTGGGGGAGCTAAATGGAAGTCCAGCCCGGAGAAGGGCAGGTTTGGGGTAGGGGAGTAGGGTGATAAAGAACTGGGAGGAACCAGGCGGTGGTGGCGCATGCCTGTAATCCCAGCATTTGGGAGGCAGAGGCAGGTGGATTTATGAGTTCTAAGCCAGCCTGGTCTACAGAATGAGCTCCGGGACAGCAGGGGTTATACAGAGAAACCCTGTCTCGATAAACAAAACAAAACAAAAAAAGAACTGGGAGGAGCCACAGGTACTGAGGGGTGCTGGGAGAGCTGGTCCGCATCTGCTTTGATATGTTAATGTGTGCCTCAGCCCTGTGTCCCAAGTTTCCAGATGTACCAACAGGGAGTTCCAGGCCAGCCAGGACTTTATAATGAGCACCCATCTCAAAACAAAACAAAACAAAACGAGACAAAACAAGCCGCTTCTTTTTTTTTTTTTTTTTTTTTTTTTTCGAGACAGGGTTTCTCTGTGTAGCTCTGGCTGTCCTGGAACTCACTCTGTAGACCAGAACAAGCCGCTTCTTAATGAACTACGTTTCACACTGGTTCACCCTCAAATTATTTTCTGCTGTGAAAAATCCTTGATTCAGAGTTGGCAGTGGTGGAGGTGACATTCTGTTCTGTCACCTACAGCAGTTGGAGACATTCCCTTAATCTTTTAGGGACCTTGACTCAGAAAAGCCAGACCCTTTCCTCGGCTGGGTGTGGTGGAGCATGCCATTATTCCTAGAGGATCTCAATGAGTTCAAGGCCAGTCTGGTTTACAAGGTGAGTTCCTGGACAGCCTTAGCTACTAGTGAGGCCCTTTCTTCAAGACAAATAAACAAACAAAAAAACAAAGCTACACCCTTGAACAAGCCAGAGTGAAGAGATTTTTTTAAAAAACATTTATTTATTTTTATTTATATGAGTACATTGTAGCTGTCTTCAGACACACACCAGAAGAGTACATTGGATCCCATTACAGATGGTTGTGAGCTACCTTGTGGTTGCTGGGATTTGAACTCAGGACCTCTGGAAGAGCAGTTAGCACTCTTAACCGCTGAGCCATCTCTCCAGCCCGAGATTTTTTTTTTAAAGGATTTATTTATTATTATATCTAGGTACACTGTAGCTGTCTTCAGACACACCAGAAGAGGGTATCAGATTTCATTATGGATGGTTGTGGGCCACCATATGGTTGCTGGAATTTGAACTCAGGACCTTCGGAAGAGCAGTCAGTGCTCTTAACCGCTGAGCTATCTTTCCAGCCCATGAAAGAGATTTTTTGTTTGTTTGTTTGTTTGTTTTTTGTTTTTCAAGACAGGGTTTCTCTGTGTAGTCCTGGCTGTCCTGGAACTCACTCTGTAGACCAGACTGGCCTCGAACTCAGAAATCCGCCTGCCTCTGCCTCCCAAGTGCTGGGATTACAGGCGTGTGCCACCACTGCCTGACCCAGCTGAGATTTTTAAAAGAATTATTTTTAGTTATGTGTCTGTGTGTGCCAGAGTTATTGGACCCTCTGAAGCTGGAGTTATAGGTGGTTGCTAGTGTCTGATGTGGGTGTTGGGAACAATTCAGGTCCTCTGTAAAAGCAGTATGCAGTAGTAACTACTAATCCATCTTTTCACCCTCTAAAAGATTTTAATATAGGTTTTAATCTAAGCATGAGGTTAAAAGAAAAAGAGACTTTGGAAGAAACTAAGACATACTGGAAAGCATAAGATGTGAGAAATTCATTTTTTTTTAAAATGGATAGGATTTCTCTGTGTAGCCTTGGCTGCCCTGGAACTCACTCTGTAGACCAGGCTAGCCTTGAACCCTGGGATCCCCCTGGCTGGGACTAATTGTCGCTATAGCCCTATGTACCCTTTTGGTCCCTTTTGAAACTATTTTCCTTCAAAAGTTGCTAAAGAATCTGACTGAGGGCTGTGAGATGGCTTAGTGGTTAAAAACACTGACTGCAGCTGGGCGGTGGTGGCGTACGCCTTTAATCCCAGCCCTTGGGAGGCAGAGGCAGGCAGATTTCTGAGTTCGAGGCCAGCCTGGTCTACAGAGTGAGTTCCAGGACAGCCAGAGCTACACAGAGAAACCCTGTCTCAAAAAACCAAAACCAAACCAAACCAAAACCAAAACAAAAACACAAAACCAAAAAAAACCACTGACTGCTTTTCCAAACGTTCTGAGTTCAAATCCCAGCAACCACAGAGTGGCTTACAACCATCTGTAATGAGATCTGACACCCTCTTTTTGTGTGTCTAAAGACAGCTACAGTGTACTTAATATAACAATAAATAAATCTTTGGCAGGGCGTTGGTGGCGCACGCCTGTAATCCCAGCACTTGGGAGGCAGAGGCAGGTGGATTTCTGAGTTCGAGGCCAGCCTGGTCTACAGAGTGAGTTCCAGGACAGCCAAGGCTACACAGAGAAACCCTGTCTCAAAACAAAACAAAACAAAACAAAACAAAAGAACAAAAACAAATAAATCTTTGGGATGGAGTGAGCAGGGCCTGAGGGGGCAGAGGTCCTGAGTTCAATTCCCAGCAACCACATGATGGCCCACAACCATCTCTATAGCTACAATGTACTTATATACATAAAATAAATAAATAAATCTTTAAAAAAAGAATCTGAATGAAATCCTAGGGTGGTTTCTGAGGAGTATCAGAAAGGGCTGTAATTGATTAGGTAAACTCTAGATCTAGATCCCTGGGAGGCAGGAAGTTAGGAGGAAGTTATCTACATTGTAAACAATGTTGGGGGCAGTATGAGCCCTGACCCAGGTCATATTCATTCAGGGATTAAGCGTATTGCCCCGCAGTGGTGACACAAGCCTTTAATCCCAGCAGAGGCAGGTAGATTTCTGAGTTTGAGGCCAGCCTGGTCTATAGAGTGAGTTCCAGGACAGCCAGGGCTATACAGAGAAACCCTGTCTCAAAACAAAAACAGCAAACAAAAGCCTGGCGTATTATATTAACATTCTCTAATTCTTCTCTCTTTCTCTCTTTCTTTCGGGACAAGGTCTCATGATATAACCTTGGTGGGCTGGAACTCACGACATAGAGCAGGCTGACCTCAAACTCAGAGAGATCCACTTGCTTTTGGTTGGAAAGTGCTGGAATTAAAGGTGGCACGCCACTCCAAGCCTTATTTGACACTTGTATTTGAAAATATTTCTTGTTTTTTTTTTTTTGTTTGTTTGTTTTTTGTTTTTTGTTTTTTGAGACAGGGTTTCTCTGTGTAGCCCCGGCTGTCCTGGAACTCACTCTGTAGACCAGGCTGGCCTCGAACTCAGAAATCCGCCTGCCTCTGCCTCCCAAGTGCTGGGATTACAGGCGTGCGCCACCACCGCCCAGCGTTGAAAATATTTCTTTATAAAATAAATACTCTATGTTGTGAAGCTTCACAGCAAATGTTATTAATTATTCTTAATTGTGGTGGAACTTTTGGTTCTTAGCTGGCAAAAGATTTCATCCAAACTCTGGAGTGAGGGGCCTTTCTTTCCCCCTTTATTCTCAGAACTTGCCCTTTCTCTGTGTTTCGGCTTCACCTCAGCTGAAGCCTCTGAGGAGAATCTTTCAGGCTGTTCCAGAGTATGTAGCTGTCTCCACCCTTGCCCGGCTGCTGTCACTGTCAAGCTGGAGTTGTAAATGGGGCAGGGCATCATCCATTCAAGATAGTTCTCTTCTCCATGCTCCATAATGAGGGTGTTGGGGCTCAGAAGTGACATCCCAACGTGTGTCATTTGACATGCACAGTGCTTTGAACGGAAGGGCATTAGAAAGGTGTTGCCAGCAACGTCTCTTCTGACCCCTTCCTGCCTTTCTCTGTCTTGTGATGCCCTTTCACCCCTCAAGGTGAGCCACAGTAACTTAGAATGCCTCTCCACCAAAGCCAGCCATGAAGCCCAGACAACTTTCTGTGTTGGCCATGGAGAAGTTCTCTGAGTTAGGCTGTAGGTCACTAGACCATTCAGAATGGGTTCGGCACAGATCTAGAAAGGCATGCCATAAAGAGAAGCTAAGAATCACAACAGGCAAGCCTCCCTGGTCTCCTCTCTTATGTCAGAGCCATCCCGTTCTGTCTAATCACATCTCTGTGTATCAGTTCATTCTTCATCAAATGAACACACGTAGGCAGTCAGTCAGTTTTCTCTGGGTTCTTTGAATCTTCACTGCTGAAGGCTTCTTGCCACATAAATGATCAAATCAGCTGTATTTTGCCCATTCCTGTTAACTAGTCTTTTGTTAGAGGAGAGTTGGCTGTTACCTTGTGATAAGGAGCAGAGAAATCAAATACATTTTCCCCTACCCGATGGGCCAGTTCAAAATGGAACTATAGTTCTCATGGCAAAGCAAGTACATAATGTATGATTTCATTCATTAATCCAGGCATACACTGTAGCAGTAAATTATGGGTCCGGGCTTCCAGCATCCAGAATGTTCTCAAGTTAGACTTTCAAAGGAAAAGTGACCACAGGAGTTTGCAAATGTGTTAGGGGTGGCCTCCAGCTTTATTATATTGCATGCAGAGTAAAGGACTCTAGATTCCCTGCTTTTGAGACCCATGTGGCTTTTTTTTTAAAGGAGAATTTGTGAGTTCTTTATAGGAAAAATGTATTTGTTGTTCGGAGAAGTTCAATGACCTGCAAACTCTCCTTCAGTGAGCAAAGGCAGAATGAAGATCTTGGGCACAAACTGACAACAGAAGGCGTCTTAGTTAGGGTTTGCATCGCTGTGAAGAAAAGCCACAACTAAGGCAACTCTTATAAAAACATTTAACTGGAGCTGGCTTACAGGTTCAGAGGTTCAGTTCATAATCCTGGGTAGGAAGCAGGGCACAGTCTAGACAGGCTTGCAGCTGGAGTTGCTGAGAGTTCTACATCTTCAATAGAAGGCCAACAGAAGAGTGCCTTCCAGGTGGGGGGTAGGCTTGGAGATGGGTTTCAAAGCCCACCCCCACAGTTACACACTTCCTTTAACAAGGCCACACCTATCCCAACAAGGCCACTTCTCCTAATAGTGCCACTCCTTGGGCCAAGCATATTCAAGTTCTGGACTCAACATTTTTATTGAAACGCACACACAGAAAAGTACACAAATCTGAAATATGGGTAAGTGAATCTTCCTGAAGTGAACGCACTTGTAGCTAAATAAATCAACTCTGTCTGGCACCTGGCCTCCTTCCTGTCTCTGCTTCGCAACACTTTTTTTTTTTTTTTTGAGACAGGGTTTTTCTGTGTAGCCCTGGCTGTCCTGGAACTCACTCTGTAGACCAGGCTGGCCTCGAACTCAGAAATCTGCCTGCCTCTGCCTCCCAAGTGCTGGGATTAAAGGCGTACGCCACCATGCCCGGCGCAACACTTTTTTTTGTTTGTTTTTTGTTTTTTGTTTTTTTTTTTTTTTTTTTGAGACAGGGTGTCTCTGTATAGTCCTGGCTGTCCTGGAACTCACTCTGTAGACCAGGCTGGCCTCGAACTCAGAAATCCGCCTGCCTCTGCCTCTTCGCAACACTTTTCATGTGCAAGTGGAAACACTAAGAGACCATGGTTCTGATTAGGCTAGGCGGGAGTTCAGTGCTTGAGGTTTTAAGGGAGGAGCATGGATTGAAGGTTAAGGTAGTTATGTATGCCCTGGGGAATTGTTGAGGTAGGGGAGATGTGTAGGACTCTGAGCTAGGGCTTCATAAATTTGTTAGGTTTGTGTAGTAGTAGCAGGAGCTCTTTAGAGGAGGCCTTGGGGGCATAAGAGGGAGGGGCGGATGGACTGGAGGCGGGGCCTAGGAGCCAGGGAGGGCGGGACCAGTGGGTGTGGGGGAGGAGCCTCAGCGCTCGGAGGGAGGGGCTTGCGCGCGCGCGCGCGCGCTGCCGGCGCGCCCCCTCTCGGCCGCCATGTTGGCTGGCGTGTGGGTGTCAAACGCTGCACGGGCTTGGGTCGCTCCCGCCTCTACAGCGTTGCCGGCAGCTGCAGCCTTGCACTCGCGCTGGCCAGGAACGGAGGTGAGCCGGGACTCGCGGGGCTTAGTGTGGTGGTGGCTCGGGAGTCAGGGCGGGGCGGGGCGGGGCGCGGACCTTCTCTCCTGTGCGTGGACGCCCCTAGAGCACCGGCTTTCCCCGTCGCCGGCCGGGGCGTGCACCGTGCGGCCAGCCGGACCCCACCCGGCTGGACTGCTCAGCCAGGCCCCGCCCCACCTGAGCCCGCTCTGAGCTGAGGGAGGACATCTGCCTCCCGGCTTCGGCTCCTGTCCTCGCCTCACACCTCAGCTCCCGAACCTTCAGTTTGGAACAACCCCGCCCCTCCCCAGAGCGTGTTCTTTCCCCCCGGCTCACCCCTGGACCCGGGTCCGAGCCCGCCGGCCTCCCTCAGGGGACCGGGCGAAGGGGTCCTCTTACCCACGTCTTTCCCCCGGGACTGGATTCTCCTACCCGGCCCCCACTCCACAGCACAGCGGGCACGGGGGCGGCGAAGCCAGGCTCCAGCTGCCTTTTGTTTCGCGTGGGATGGCAGAGACCTGGCGGCCCTGTTGGGCGAGTCCGGGTGGGCGAGCCGCGCGTGGGGTCGGCCTCTTCCGGGAGACCCTCGCTCCCCTGCGGGCCGGCTCCGTCGGAGCGCGAGCCGAGCGCGTTGGGAGAGGCAGGCCATTCCTAGAGGAGTCCGGGCCAACAGGTTTTTGTTTGCAACCTGAAGTTGGCCCAGTGGTTTTGCAGGGGGAGCAGACCGTTCGAGCTCCCTAGAAACCTTAGGTCGGTCGGTATAAGTCTGTCCCTTGGTCTCGGGCTCTCGGGCCTCAGTCCTTCCCAGCGGCCTCTTCACTTTGGTGCTGCCTTGGGAACGCATTTGAAGTCTGTGTTTCAGAAAAGATAGGATTGAGCCATTCGTGGTTTTTTTTTTTTTTTTTTGACTAGGGGAACTAAGGCCCAAAAATGTGGTTTTTCCAAGGTCATCTAGGAATAGGGTGTCTGACACAGCTGGAAGCCCCAACTCCCGGGACACTTAAGGATTTCTTTAACGTTGAGAATTCCCCCAAATTGCTTGCCTGCTATTTTTAACATTCATACAAGAATATGGGCAAGGAAAGATGAGAAAGATGTGTGAATTCTTCTTTTGCACACGCAAGAAAATACCCTGTGGAAAGAAAGGGATTGAAATGGGGTTGAAATGATTGAAAAAGGTGAATTTCTATGATCGATGTCCCTACTATTATGTAATATAATGAAGGCTTAGCGGGAACTTTGTGGTCTTGTAACTCTAGATATAGAGTGATAGCGGCAGAAACTGGATCCTCAGTGACCGGCTTTGCATTGATAGTTAAGCTTTCCATCTCTATTTTGTTGGTAATGAAGCTCCTGTCTGCATTTAAATGAGCATGGGAGGAACTACTGCTTGCTTCTGAAGGGTGTTTGTGTTTAATGCTTGTGTTGGGGAAACACCTGTAGGTCTCATTTTTTTTATTTGAATGTTTGCTTTTGTTATGTTTGTGACAGGTTCTCACTAGGTAGTCTGTCTGGCCTTGAATGCACTGAGATCCACCTGCATCTGCCTCTTTGGATGGAGATAATAAAGATGAGGGCCACCACACCCAGGCTGCTTTTGTGACTTTAAAGTTTGGTTTTCCTGGTTTTAAAGTTAGGCTAGTTTTCTGTAACTGTGTTGCTGGGCTGTTTCATAAACATTATTTGCAAAGTACTGTACCACATAGGCTGAGTTTGAGTAATTTTGTTGGGTTTTTGGATTTCTCCCTGAGATAGAAGGATGGGGTTCTGTTGATCTCTTTCCCTGCGGGGTGTATGGTGCCGAACATCTGAGTTACAAAGAAATAGGAAAGTTTTTTTTAAAAAGTGTGTGTGTCTGAGGGGGAGTGTATAGTGTAGGTGCTCTCTGAGTGCAGAAGAGGGTGTTGTATCCCCTGCAGCTGGAGTACATTTAGTTGTGAGCCATCTGATGTGGGAAGTGAGCTGTGGTTCTTTAAAAAGGTATGGACTCTTAACTGCTTAGCATTCTCTCCAGTCCAGGTATTTGAAACTTCTAAGTGATACCTGGCATGGTGTTTGTAGTCTTGAAAAATGGCCTTATCCTTTGCAGAACCTCTCTGTGGAAATATGACTGCCTCTTATGTAATCTTTCATAATGAGGAATAGATTTCCCAAGAGTGAAGATTCTGATAAGAGTCCTGTGAAAGTAGTTGAAAAGGTTTGTAGAATCTGATTTATTTTAATGGTTTGTGTTTTTTTTTCTTCTAGAAGTTAAAGGAAGTTTTAAATTTCATTAATAGTGGCAACTTTTGAGTTCTTTGTGGACTGAAGCATGGAAAGAATGAATTTTCATTCAATTGCCCACTGTATGCAGAGCTTTCCTGTCTTGTGGATGGGTGTGATTGACTGCCCTGAGTACCTAGAATTTAGTTCCCGAGAATTTAGTCCCCAAAGGGTCTCAGGTTGGCCTGGAATTTGATTCTCCTCCCTCACTCTCTACAGGGATTGGATTACAGGGCATGGGCTAACATGCTTGGCTCTTGGTCTGCTGGTTAAGAGTATTTGGGTTTACTCTTGCCTCTCTGTCAAGCCTTTGCCAGCTGCCAGTCTTTGAACCCTTCTTCCTCTACTCTCCCCGCCTCCCCACCACACAAGGTCTGTTAGGGTACTCTGGGCATTTTGAGACCAACATCTTTGAGGCCAGTGGTTGCCTTGTCTTTCTTTGGTTTTCCAAGGCTCTGTTCAGTCTGTGACATACAATAGTACTCAGGTCTGTAATAAATAGTTTGCAGGCCAGGCTGATGTTTCTGTGATTCTGTACCACTAGTCCCACTGTTTAACCTTGCCCTGGCATAAACCACTACTGTTGCCCATCTATCGTGAAATGACTGTCAAGTGGATTTCTTCTTTTTTCTTCTTCCTTGCAGTGTTGGGAATTGAACTTAAGGCCTCATACATGCTAGGCAAAGTACTCTGTTACTGAGATGTGTACCCAGCCCTCCAGCTAATTGAGTTTTTGAAAACTGACAAACACTGATTAAGTCAGTTGCTGGCTTGTAGCTCTGGTTGCCCTGGAATGCAATATGTAGACCAGGTTGGCTTGGTGCCGGGCTTAAAGGCGTTTATCACCATGACTAGCTTTCTTTCTCTCTCTCTCTCTCTCTCTCTCTCTCTCTTTCAGATTTATTTATTATACATAAGTACACTGTAGCTGTCTTCAGAAGAGGATCTTGTTATAGATGGTTGTGAGCCACCATGTGGTTGCTGGGATTTGAACTCAGGAACTTAGGAAGAGCAGTCAGTGCTCTTAATCTCTGAGCCATCTCTTCAGCCCCATGACTAGCTTTCTTAATTAAAAAAATTTTTATTTTATTGCTAATTTTATTATTTGTGTGTTTCTATGTGTACATGGGTTCAGTGCTCTTAGAGGCCAGAAGAGGATGTGGGATACTACAGGTTTCTGGACATAGGTGCTGGGAACTGATCTTGGATCCTCTGAAAGAGCAGCAAATGCTCTTAACTTAGCCATCTCTCCAACCCCCATATTTATTTTCTCTGTATCTCTGCATGACCGAAGAGGCCATCAGGTCCCACTGTGGTTCTCTGTGGTTGCTGGGAATTGAACTCAGGACCTGGAAGAACAATTAGTGCTTTTAAACACAGAGGCATCTCTTCAACCCAAATTTATTTTCTGTCTGTCTGTCTTCCTTTCCTTTCTCCTCTTCCTCCTTTTCTTTCGAAGCAGGGTCTCTATGTAGCCCTCACTGTCCTATAGATTAGGTTGGCCTCAGACTCAGATCCACCTGCTTCTGCCTCCCACATACTGAGATTAAAGATATATGCCACCATATCTGGCCTAGAATTTTCTTAGTTCATAGTGCCTAAAAATAGAAACTTAGAAAAGCAAGTCCAAGGAAACATGTCTGTGGCTGTGTATTTAGCCACAGTATCTAGAGGTGTGTTTGACCATACCTGCCAGCAGTCTGAACCCTAAAATCTTGATGCTCTTTTAGTAGCCTTTAAAACAGAACCATTTCCATCAGAGCATAAGGTTGGGATTGAAACCCGTATATAAGTGGAAACTTTTTTTTTTGTGGTTTTTTTTTTTTTTTTTTTTTGGTTTTTCGAGACAGGGTTTCTCTGTGTAGTCCTGGCTGTCCTGGAACTCACTCTGTAGACCAGGCTGGCCTCGAACTCAGAAATCCGCCTGCCTCTGCCTCCCAAGTGCTGGAATTACAGGCGTGCGCCACCACGCCCGGCTGAGTGGAAACTCTTAGATCTGTTGGGCTATAAGCTTTGAGACACAGCATAGTATTCATACTGGGTCCATGAGTCCCTTGGAAGGCTGGGATCTGTAAATGGCGTTAAAGTTCCTGACTTTCTCCAGACCTTAGGATCTGTGGAAGAACTGTGATTTGAATGTCAGTAATTGAATGGGCTACTTTATATGATAGGTGTTTTATTTAGGTTTGGAATTTAAAGGAAAAAAAAAAAAAGGCATGCTCTTCAGAGGTCCCTGTTTCCCTAGAGTGGATTGATTCTTCTGGTAACTCTCCCAGCACTTTTGGGTCCTGGACTGAGCTTCATTTCTGGGTTCCTGGTTTTTCTTCCTGTGGATCCTAGTTCAAGAAGTGTACTGCATTTAAGCCTGTTCTAAAAGAATGGGTAACTCGGCTTTCTCTGTTCAAAGCAGCGCAGAGTTGGTCCATAGGGACTCTTAAGGCTTTGGTCATGTAACTTGGCTGACAAATGGAGAAATAAGCTCTTCCTGAGGGACGGCTGGCCACCCAGAGCTAATGCATGATGTGAATTTAAAAGCATTTATAATTAATTAATCACTCAAATGCAGGCTGCATCCTTCCTCTGCTCTCACCCTTCTTTGTAATGTCATTGTCACAGCTCTCTCATCCTGCAGCATAGTGGTTTAGAGAATTTAATGGCATAGTTTGCCTGCCACAGCCTCATGGTAAATTGCTTTGGAACTGGGCATGGGACCTGGTCCAGTGGGCCTCCTGGCTGGGTGGGGTGGGGCCCAGCCCACCCATCATTGAGCTTGATTTGTTCTACCCCTAAAGTAAGACCAACAAGGACTACTGCATGGAAAAGACATTCATCCGCTCTCTAATTTGCTGTGCATCAGGATTCCCAGAGGGTTGGTTTCAGTTGGTTGCCAGGCTCCACCCCACCAGGGTTTCCCACCCACCCACCCCCACTTTTTTTTGTTGTTGTTGTTTTTTGTTTTTGATCTTTCGAGACAGGGTTTCTCTGTATAGCCCTGGCTGTGTTGGAATTCACTCTGTAGACCAGGCTGGCTTTGAACTCAGAAATCCGCCTGCCTCTGCCTCCTCAGTGCTGGTTATAGGCGTGCACCACCACTGCCTGGCATCCCACCAGGGTTTCCAATTCAGTAGATAAAACCTGGCAACACTTTCCCCCCCTTTGTTGGATAGGTTCTTGTGTAGCTTAGGGTGGCGTGAATTCACTGTATAGTTAAGGATGATTTTGAAATTATAAATCTCTTGCCTCTGCTTCCTAAATGCTGAGATTACAGGCATGTAATGGTTCATGTGGTGCTGGGGATTGAACTCAGCAGGGTTTTGAGCATACTCAAAACATTGTACCACTGGCTATATCATATCCAGTCTTGAGAATGCATATTCAAGGTTTTTTTGTTTTTGTTTTTTGTTTTGTTTTTTTTCTTCGAAACAGGGTTTCTCTGTGTAGCCCTGGCTGTCCTGGAACTCACTCTGTAGACCAGGCTGGCCTCAAACTCAGAAATCTGTCTGCCTCTGCCTCCCAAGTGCTGGGATTAAAGGCGTGCACGCCACCAACGCCCAGCTATATTCAAGGTTTTGTTTTGTTTTTTGTTTTTTTTTTGGTTTTTCAAGACAGGGTTTCTCTGTGTAGTCCTGGCTGTCCTGGAACTCACTCTGTAGACAAGGCTGGCCTCGTCAAGGTTTTAAAAAGTACACTTAGTACTAGTTTTGTTTTAGTTTTTTGAGACAGGCTCTCATCATGTAGTTCTGGCTGTCCTGGAACTTGTTGGGTAGACTAGGCTGGCCTCTGCCTTCTGCCTTCTGAGTGGGTCAGCTATTATTTACTTTTCTTTTTTTTTTTTTTTTTTTTTTTTTTTTTTTTTTTTTTTTTTTTCCGAGACAGTGTTTCTTTGTATAGCCCTGGCTGTCCTGGAACTCACTCTGTAGACCAGGCTGGTCTCGAACTCAGAAGTCCACTTGCCTCTGCCTCCCAAGTGCTGGGATTAAAGGCGTGCGCCACCACTGCCCGGCTATTATTATTTTCTTAAAAGCAAGTGTGTGTATAATTTTATATTCATATATACACATTTTAAGTTATATAAATACATCTGTGTCTGTGTGTATGCACTGTGTGGGTGAGGTGACCACAGTATCCAGAAGAGGATATTGAATACCATGTAGCTGAGTTACAGGTGGTTGTGAGCACCCAGAGATGGGCACTGAGATCCAAGTTCAGATCCTTTGGGAGAACATTAAGTGGTACCCTTAACTGTTAAGCCATCCCTGTGGCCCCTATTTATTTATTTACTTAGTCATGTATGTGCACACACCATCAAGTGTGTGTGGGTGGGTGTGGGTGGTGTAGGTCAGAGGACAACTTGTGGGAGTCAGTGCTCATCTGTTGTGTAGGTCCCGGGGATACAACTCAGGTTGTCAGGCTTGGTGGCAAGTGTCTCCTGAGTCATCCTGTCAGCCCACAGAACATATGTTTTTAACCAGTGCCTGCATGTTACGGATGTTGCCAGTTTGGGGACTAGACTTTGGAATCTTGGCCTAAGGACTGAAAGAGAAGGCATGTGAGGTGTCTAGCACCAACTGACTGCAGAGGAAATCAAAATGCTTCTAAATATTGCTCTGAAGATGGCAGTGTGGCATTGGAAAGGAATTTAGGTTCTCTGAGCGCTGTTCTCACTTTGATTTTTCCTGTCTTGATTTGGAGCATGGTTACAAGCATCTTCCTGTGTGAGATAGTTGGTTCATTTTCTTTAAAGATAGTTACGTGGAGATGAAAGTAGCCTTCAAAATGGCAGTAAGTCCTCTGTACTGTTGGAAAAGCATGCGCATTCCTACTTGGCTGGCATAGTGATGACTTTCTAGGCCTTTTAGGAATGCAGCTTGGAGAGGTGGTGGTTGTTGTTGGTTGGCCTTTGGTCTGTCTGCGCAGAACACCAAAGGGTCATTAGTCATCATCAGTTCTGATGTTAATGAAAATCACTTAATTTAGATCGATTTAATATTCTTTGGTGTTTAGAGTTTGAGAAAAAAAATCCCTTTTCTACCCATCACCATGTCTCTTGCATCCCTCCACCATGTCTCTTGCTTCCCCCCTTCCCCACTCCCCCAGACAGGGTTTCTCTGTGTAGCCCTGAGCTTTTCATATGGGTCTGGAGACATGAGCCCACATGTTAGTAGAGCATGTGTTATTCACTGAGCCATCTCTGTAGCTCATACTTTACAGTCACTTGTGTCAAACTCAGAACCTTATTGTTTTTCCTCCTTAGCCTGAGTTGTGCTGTGCGTTTCTGTGACCTCTGTTTTCTCACAGCGGTCCTAAGAGTGGCATTTCACAGGTTAGTGCTCTCAGATTGGGAGGGGGCTTGGCAATGTGCTTTAATTCAGTCTGACACTGGTCTGATTTTGAAATTTTATGAAATTTCTATAACAATAGCTCACCCCATAAGGTAAAAAAATTATTTTATCTTCTGAATAGGAACCAAGAGGCTCAGGGGTATGGACATTTGAAGGACAGTTTTGTGACTATAGGTAGGATATTTGAGGTCTGGGGTCAGATCAGTGGGTGGGAATAAAATGTTTCTTGCCAACACACTTAGTCTGACTGAGAGGACAAAGTTAACATTTGTGAGAAAATTAGAAGCCATTCATGTTCCCCCACCCCCCCAACCCCCCCAACCCCGTACAGGGTTTCTCTATGTAGTCCTGGCTGTCCTGGAACTCAACTCTTTAGACCAGGCTGGCCTCGAACTCAGAAATCCCCTGCTTCTGCCTCCCAGAGTGCTGGGCCATCCATGTTTTGAGCTGTGATTTTGATTTTTGTCAGGAGGCTAAGAAGGTAGGAAAAAAAAATCTAGAACAGTCAGGGTGTCTATCAGGAGAATGTAGGGCTGAGCTGGCCTCAAAGGCAAGGGCCTTTATGAACAAATGGGAAGGAGTTTCCCATGGGGCAGCTGGAGAGATTCCTGAGGTGGGCCTGGGTGTGGGTGTCCTTGTGTATATGTCTTGATTGTGTGCCGTGTTGAATCTGTGTTGCTGAGGAGGGTTATTTGTGGCTAAGAGGTTTGGATTTGATGCCCCAGGAGCTCGTACTCCTTGTATACCTACCTACAAGACATGAAGTCTGGAAAGCTTTTAAAAAAAATGTTTCTAATGGGACCTCTTCCCAGACCAATGGGGAGGGACCAAAGATTTTTTAGAAGTGCCCAGGCACTTGTCATACGCACGGAGAGCTGTGTTTAGGGTAACCTCTAGGAACACCAGGGCCTGGAAGATGCAAGGGAATAGAAGCTAGAGAGAAGAGAAAGCCTGTGTGTGAAGGAGTTGAGAGTAGTGAGCCTTGAGCTCTCTTAATTACTGGGAATGGGCCACCGAGGAAAGGTGGGGCAGATGAAGAGAGGAAGGAAGATGGCCTCTGAACCACCTCGGGAGAAGTGGGTACTTTAGCAAAGGGTAAAGAAAGTTAGTACCTGGTGCACGCCTTTAATCCCAGCACCTGGGAGGCAGAGGCAGGCGGATTTCTGAGTTCGAGGCCAGCCTGGTCTACCGAGTGAGTTCCAGGACAGCCAGGACTACACAGAGAAACCCTGTCTCGAAAAACCAAAAAAAAAAAAAAAAAGAAAGAAAGAAAGAAAGAAAGAAAGAAAGTAAGTATCGCAGGAGAGATTGTGATCTGTTGGGTAATCCTTTCCACCTGAGCCCCAGGCAAGGAGCAGGCAGAGCCGGTTCTTATCTCCCCATCCAGGCTCTCTCTCTTACTCCAGATTGTTATGATTTCAGCAGGCAATATTTGCAACAAAGTTTGTTTCTGATTTATTTTATATTACATGGTGTTTTGCCTGCCTTTGTGCTCATGTATCAAGTCCTTGCCTGGGGCTACTGGAGTCCAGAAGGGGGCATCAGAACCTCCTGGAGCTGTAGTTAGTTGTCTTGGTGTGCTGGGGATTGACCCTGGGTCCTCTGGAAGAGCAGCCAGTTCCTTAACCACTGATCTATCTTTCCAAGTCCAATATTTGCAAAATGTAAATTACAATTCTTTTTATCACCCCTCTGCTTTTTTTCTTTTTAATGCAGTGAAGTCTTACTATGTATAGTCTAGATTGGCCTAAAATTGTTATCTTGCTTCAGCCTCTCAAGTGCAGGGAGGGATTAAAGATATATGCCACCATGCTCAGCAAAATCATATTTTTAAAAGTATGTTTGTAGCCGGGTGGTGGTGGCACACGCCTGTAATCCCAGCACTTGGGAGGCAGAGGCAGGCGGATTTCTGAGTTCGAGGCCAGCCTGGTCTACAGAGTGAGTTCCAGGACAGCCAGGGCTACACAGAGAAACCCTGTCTCAACAAAACAAAACAAAACAAAACAGTAAGTTTGCACTAAAGAGTTCATAGCTTTGATACTTAATGTTACTAGTCAAAAATAACAAGTGAGTTTTTTTTAACCTAGTATTTAATGACTGTCATATCATTTATAGTGTTCTCCACAGAAAGGTAGCTCAGTTTATGCCCCTATTTGATGCTTATTGCACAAATGAACTGTGTGTTTACTGGTCTGAGACACATGAGTTAGTAAAATTTAAGTCTCTGCCTGCAGGTTTTAGGATCTGTAGATGTTGGCTCCTGACAGAGTGAGAAATAATGTTGGCCCTGGGTGTATGAGCAGATAGACAAATGTAAAAAGTGGTGTTAGACATTGATGGAATCTGAGGGTCAGAGAAAGTGTTAGAAACTGATCTGGAAACCATCTGGATCTTGAAAGTACAGAGTTATGGGGGATAGAGGAGGAGTAGAACCAATGGTGCTGTGTTTGCAGAAGGCTGGAGACATGTGTCTGGTTGAGTGGAGAATGGAAGACGGGGTGGCTGGGCAGCTCCAGCAACAACTGGGTAAGGCTGAACTGGTAGCTATGGCTTTCAGTCTTTTGCATGGTGAGTGGACAGTTCTGTAGGTCTCCCACCCAGTTCCTTACATGAATGGCCCTGCTGTGCTGAAAGCAACATAGCTTAATTGAAATGGGTTGCTGTGTTAAGATTGGCCAAAGTGCCATCTTCTACAGGTACTGGGGAGCTAGATGGTAACAGGACTTGAGGCTTCTCCCAGAGCACCTGACAGCAGGACTGTTTAGTGATAGTGAGAAGGGTGGGGTTGAAAAGAGTTCCTGTTCCACCCTGTTTTCAGGGCCAGTTTCCCAGGGCCAAAATGATAATTTTATCCTGGGCTGGTGCTGACATGACATGCATAGTCCTTTGAGACTAGAATGCCCACACTTAGAGCAACGTGTTTTCTAGAAATTCCTGGAGAATTTTATGGCCATGTGGTGAAGATAAGGAACTCTCTGGTAAGCTTGAGACACATGTCAGATACAGTCCCTGGCTGGGTTCAGGATATCAGGGAGATGAGATGATTCTAGCCTGCAGTTCTTGGTATGGATAAGAGGAAAGCTGTTGGGGTGGATTAAAGCACAAGATGATCGTGGCTGTATATATAGTTTTCTGGCTGTTTTGGTAGTTAAGACCACCGTGTTAACAGTCCTGATGTGAGCTGGGGCAGCCTAGGAGGAGAATCCACTTTGCTTACCTTTAGAGCTTCTAGACCTTTTTTTTTTTTTTTTAAAGATTTTATTTATTGGCCTGGCGGTGGTGGCACACGCCTGTAATCCCAGCACTTGGGAGGCAGAGGCAGGCGGATTTCTGAGTTCGAGGACAGCCTGGTCTACAGAGTGAGTTCCAGGACAGCCAGGGCTACATAGAGAAACCCTGTCTCGAAAAAAAAAAAACCAAAAAAAAGAAAAAAAAGATTTTATTTATTTATTATATGTAAGTACTCTGTAGCTGTCTTCAGACAATCCAGAAGAGGAGCATCAGATCTCATTATGGATGGTTGAGAGCCACCATGTGGTTGCTGGGATTTGAACTCTGGACGTTCGGAAGAGCAGTCAGAGCTCTTAACCTCTGAGCCATCTTTCCAGCCCTAGACCTTTCATATTTCTTTGGTTATGGCCCAATCACAGCCAGCTGTGGCTGTTTTGACCATCCTACTACAGCATCAGTGTGACACTGCCTCTTTGGCCTCCCATTTTCATTCTAAAGGACCCTTGGGTTTCTGGGTGGTCTTTCCCTATCTCAAGTTAGGGGAGATTGTTCTCGTTCTCTCTGCCGCTTGCCCCATTGCCTAACATGCTCACAGGTTCTTGGACTAGGCTGTGGGTGTCTTGGGGATTAGGCCTTTGGGATACCATTATTTGCCCACTATAGTTGCCAACATCAAAAGCAGATCCTGTGCAGCTTTCCACAATTGCAGTTTCATGGACAAATGGGAACACTTAGCAGTTGGAGACTGCACTGTTGCTTGGCAACAATGGGTCAGAGTCAGTGTGGGTGCCATCATCTCTATTTGGGGCTTGTGAGTGCCAGTTCTGTGTAGGCCCCAGCCCTTCCATGGTACCCACTAATGTTTTCCTCCTGCTTGTTCCTCACTTAGGGAACACAAGGACTTATCAGGTCCAGTCATGGAGGTGTTCTCTGTTCAGGTGATTGAGCTTGCTACCACCTCCTCGGTTCATTTTTTTCTTCAACCCCTGCACTTTCCTTCATTTCCTGTTTCCAGACTCTAGACATTTCGAAGTCTCTCCTGTTTGTACAGGGCACCCACTTTTCCATGTCCTGACCCAAGGCCTGTGCTCTGTACTATTGCTGATGCTGTTTTAGGTGGTATTGTTTGTGCTGTGACCGTTTATTTCACATCCCCTCCTTTTTTGAGGCACCCTTCTGTAGTCTGTAGTGTATTCTGGTACCTTCCTTTGGGTGCCATGCTTGGAGTTCATGGAAACGAGTCCTTATAATGTACTTCTGGAGCCTTTGCATCTGATAGCTAAGGGTACCTGCTGCTTTTTTTTTTGTTGTTTTGTTTTTTCGAGACAGGATTTTTCTGTGTAGCCCTGGCCGACCTGGAACTCACTCTAGACCAGGCTGGCCTCGAACTCAGAAACTCACCTGCCTCTGCCTCCCAAGTGCTGGGATTAAAGGTGTGTGCCACCAACGCCCAGCTGCTTTTTTTTTTTTTAAAGACTTTATTTTATGTATATGATGAGTACACTGTAGCTGTCTTCAGACACCCCAGGAGAGGGCATCGGATCCCATTACAGATGGTGGTGAGCCACCATGTGGTTGCTGGGAATTGAACTCAGGACCTTTAAAAGAATAGTCAAGGCTCTTAACAGCTGAGCTATCTCTCCAGCCCGTACCTGCTGCTTTTAGCTATGTAGAGTATAAATCAGAAACTTGGCTATAAACTTGGTTTTATTAATGAATGAAAACAGCATAATTTAGTGAAACTCATCACTCAGCTTCAACATTTTAAATCTAGGTTCCTCCCATGGGTTATTTTAAAATAACCCCCAAACTTTATTGATAACGGCTTAGCTGTATATTTTTAATAGATTTGGACTTTCTGTAAACTTACTTGGTGAAAATCAACCACTGTTCTTTTTATTTGAGACAGTGTCTTATTCTGTAACTCAGGCTTGCCTGTGATCAGTGATTGTCTAAGCATTCAGGTTACAAGTGTGAACGACCAAGCCCAGCTTCTACTGTGGGTCCTTTTAATTCTTAACTCTTTGTTTCCTCTGGACAGGGTTTTCTCTGTGTAGTCCTGGCTGTCTTGGAACTCCGTCTTTAGACCAGGCTGGCCTTGAACTTAGATCCACGCTGAGATTAAAGTTGTGTGTCACTATGCCTGGCCCTCATGTGGATTTTTATATGTCCCATGTTCAAAGCTGACTTTTTCCAGTTGTGAAACGATGATGATGTCTATACAAAAATATTCACTTGGCTTGAATTTTGCTATCAGTTCCATTAGGGCAAAACATTAATAAGAGTTTTGCTATTTGAATTTTGTTACTGCAAAGTATTTATGAAATTTACCATTGGAATCATGTTTGACTGGGGATAGAAGTATGTACCACCCTGCCTAATCACTAAACTGTTTTCTAGCTGGTTTGCCTGATTCAGACATTCTGTATGCCTGGCATCTTATATCGAATGGCATCTTGGTTGGCCTCTTCCCAGGTTTCTTCGCCTTGTAGCATGGATCAGCACTTTATTCCTTCTTGTCATCAGGTGATCTCTGTATGAGTGGATGAAACTTGTTTACCTTCCTGTTCATTTGAAGTTTTAATTTTGGCCATTGTGACTAGTTGTTAATTTAACTACATGTTGCTTAATTTGAAATGTGGTGATAGAGTACATAGATCATGAAGAAAGTATCACATATGTAAGGGTAGGAAGTGGTTTGTTTCTGTTTATTTCAACAACATAGTTTGGAGGGACTTAAGGGCTCAGGCTTTTTGAGTTGTTTATTAGCTGGGCTCTGCTGAAAAGCTCATCCTTTCTCTGGCTCTAGCCTAATTTGTGGAGTTAGGATGGGTAGAGGACATTCTCTGCACTGGTGTGGAGGACATGCTCAGTGGTCTGAGACTGTGCTTTTGAGTTTTCTGAGACAATCTTGTGTTTTCATGAGATCCGATGACAGAAAGGTTTCCATTCCAAGGTTCCAAGGGTCTTTGTTTATATAGTCCATAAAGTTTTAAGTTTGTGTTTTCTTGGATCATGTACTAGGTCCTAGAGATAGGTCAAGTCTGTCTGTCCTTGTCAGTGGATACTGAGTGGGTGTCATGGAATGGTGTACATGCTGGGCTCTGCTTTCTCAGGAGTTACTGGACAGCAACTTACTGATAGTGGGCACCCTTTTCAAGGGCTACTTCTGGAAGACAGTGGCCACATGTTCTGTTGATGGGGACTCATCTCCATCCATGGAGTTGGGGAGCACATCAGACCATGTGTCCATTTTTGGAAAGTTCAAAGGATTTATTCATCTCAGGGCCACAGATGAGGAAAATGTGAATTTGATTTGTTTTTCACTTGTACTGAGTGTGAATCCACTTGACTTGAGGCTTCTAGGAAGCTCAGTTAGTTCAGAGTCTTCTTTTTTCCTCCCCCTTAAGATAGGGTTTCTCTGTATAGCCTTGGCTGTTTTGGAACTGCTTTGGAGACAAAGCTGGCCTCAAACTCACAGACTGCCTCTGCTCCTGAGTACTATGATTAAAAGTGTGTTTTAGTTTTTTTTTTTTTTTTTTTGATCCTCCCCCCCCCCCCCCCCCGAGACAGGGTTTCTCTATATAGCCCTGGCTGTCCTGGAACTTACTCTGTAGACCAGGCTGGCCTCGAACTCAGAAATCTGCCTGCCTCTGCCTCCCAGAGTGCTGGGATTACAGGTGTGCGCCACCACTGCCTGGCTAAAAGTATGTTTTTATCACGGCCTGGCTAAGGTACTGGCTTTTTATACCAAGCCCTCTAAGATTATTAAGGGTCCCATCCTCCTACTATGTAGGGCCATAACTGATATCCCATGATTCAAAATATACAAGATAAAAGTATAGCTGACCTCTATAATCATTTTAAGTGTCAACGAGCCTTTAGAATGTCTGTTTTAGCAGACTGGGGACAAATAGTCAGGGTATGAACTCTGTATTAAAGATTGAGGTTAAAATCAATGAGATGTGTCTTTGCTTCTCCCTGCTCTCTTAGTTATGGCATTCCTTGCTCCAAGGTTTGGGACAGGACTGTGATTTCACACATCTTAGGACCCATTGTGGATAAGGTAAGTCAGAGTGTATGGACAGCTCCTTGACAGAGTGGTGGGTAGTAGGGAGGGGGTCAGAGCAATCGTGGCTTTCTGGTTAGTATGTGGCTGGCCTTGGGAAGAAGGGACCTTTTTTGATTTTTGTGACCTGTTTTGGGAAAGAACGAGACAACAGACGACAGGAATGGTCAGATGGATCTTAGTTCTGAGGTTGTCCACTGCCATTCAATTCAGAGTGCTCAAATATGCCAAAACCACCATATTTTGTGTTATTGAGTCCCTGACAAAGATCATCAGAGAAATTTGGAAGTATATACTGAAGACCTGACCTAAAGGCTTGTCAAGTCTGACAGTTGTCAACTGTGACTACTGTTAACTGATTTCAGGTTTATCTTTGTCAGTTTATATCTACTACCCTCCCACTCTCCTACCTTTGGGGTTCTGGTGGCTCACTGTGAGGAGGTCTGCATTGCTTTTTTTCCTTTCCGGGAGAGCTGGTGTGCCCCACGCCTCCACTGTAGTGGGTTAGCAAGTCCTCAGAGGCCTGGGTCAGACAAGAGAGGTTTTTTGAGAAACTGAGGACCTGGAAGTTCTGGTAGGAGGAATGAGCAGCAATTTGGGGTGCTTTGGTACTGTTGTTGAGCTGCAGGGCGTAGAGGAAGAGTAGCAGGGTAGGAGGATTAAGGCTGGGCTGTAAAACCAAACTGTTGGCACTGCTGCATGCTCCTCGAGGCTTCCACAATGTGGCATGGTGGTTCTTTGGGCAAGGTTACTGAGTAGTCACCAAGTCTCACTTTTTCTATCTTCATGGTGTAAAAGAAAAGTTACTTGCTTCACACTATCAAGTGCCTCTAAGACCTTCCAGCCCCAAGTTGGCTTGATGACAAGGTTGGTCCTTTCTACTTAGCCTATTGCTTTTTTAAAAAAAAAAAAAAAAAAAAAAAAAAAAGCAGGAGTCTGGAGAAAACAGGCCTGTTGCCCAGAAATGTGTTTGCTTGAGGCTAACTGTGGTGCAAGCAGGGAGCTGGAACAGGCTCTGGGCCAACCAGGCCTCTCCATGACATGTTGTGCCTAGTCATTTCCTTCTGGGGTCCTTGGCATTTATTCTGCATGTGGATAAATCAGAGTTGTGTGAATCCCTGTGAATACGTTTTGTGGTGAGAAAATCCTGGGTTTGCCATGCATCGTTGCTCTGTCACCTGGCTTGTCCATAGACCTACCTTTAGTGCAGATGTGCAGATGCATTGCTCTCCCCCCAAGACTCGATCATCAGTCAGCTGGCAGGTACCTGTGTACAGTGTGTCCAGCAAAAGTACATTTGGAAGCCACATTGAGTATTTTAAAAACTCTTTTGCTAGAAATATAAAGGCTATAATAAAAGGCTTACAAAAGTTTATTTAGAAGAAAAACTATCAGTTTTGAGCTCAGGAAGGGGAATTAAATATTTTTCTTAGCAAGAAAGCTCAGCCTGTGGTTAGTCAAGCACTCGGGTACTTCTGCCCTCTGAGATCCACGGAAATAGTTTGGTCTGAGGTTTTCTCTTCTGATGGGTGATGTGGAAACATAATTCTGTTGTGGCTTTTGGTGACTGAGAACAGTAGCTTGATGACCTTCCATCCTTTGAGCCTTAGGTCACTCAGGTCTGTTTCCTGATCTAGGGGGAAGCTGAGGGGTGACTGAGGTGGAGATGTCTTTGTATTAACCGATAAGCTCTTGGGGTAGCAGCTCCTCTCCATCTGCTCAAAAGAAAGGATAAGTTGGTTGTCCTTGCTGTTGTCCTTCTGCTCTCTGTGTGTTGTGTCTACTCAGCTCTTGGAGAGTGAGCTGGTGTCTGTTTGGTCTGCATGCTTCAGTTTTGTGCCCAGGCCTGATAGGGATAGGTGCTAGGTAAGGCCTGGTGCATGATTGGCTGAGCCTGATGGGGAGCTCGAGTGACCTGCCACTTTGTGTAAGGCACAGACCTGTTTAGGATACCCACTGGGTAGGGTTTGTACATGGCTACAGGTGGGCCCATCAGACGAAAGCTTAGGCTAGAATGGACTGTGGGTGAAGCCACTGAATGAAATGTGAAGCTGCAAGGACTTGGAGGGGAGCCTCACTAAGGGAGGGACAGCCTTAGGAAGGCCAGGTACCTTGCCCCTAGCTGGCCTTTGTTAGTGCCTAGCTCCACCCTGCTCACAGCAGGGTGCAGAGATCACAGTGGGGTCTGTGTTGGCACTTGATGAACTAAAGGTTTTGGTGTGGCTCTGGTATTTCTTTCTTTCTCTTCCCCCTCCCCTTACCCCCCCCCCCAGGGTTTCTCTGTGTAGTCCTGGCTGTTCTGGAACTCACTCTGTAGACCAGGCTGGCCTTGAACTCAGGCCTGCCTCTGCCTGCCAAGGACTGGGATTACAGGCTTGCGCCACCATGCCCGGCTTGGTATTTCATTTTTAAATGAAAAAAATGGGTCTAATATTTTTTAAGTGAAATGTTCAGTTCTAAAATGAAAGGTTATTAAAATTCTTCAGGCACCTGGTGAGATGACTGAGTGGCTAAAAACACTTGTAAGTTGTCCTCTGATTTCTTTTTTTTTTTTTTTTTTTTTTTTTTTTTGGTTTTTTTCGAGACAGGGTTTCCCTGTGTAGCCTTGGCTGTCCTGGAACTCACTCTGTAGACCAGGCTGGCCTCGAACTCAGGAATCCGCCTGTCTCTGCCTCCCAAGTGCTGGGATTAAAGGCGTGCGCCACCACTGCCCGGCTGTCCTCTGATTTCTGTGTCTTCATTATGGCATGTGTGTTGCCCAAATAAGTAAATAAACAGATGCTATACAAAAAAGTATACTTTGGGAAGTATTTCCCTTCACTCCTGATCAACTGAGTTCTGCCTGCTGTTTTCCTTGGTAACTACTTGGTAGTATAGCACATGTGTGGGTCCTTTTCTTCCTTATTCTTTTCTTTTTTTTTCTCTTTTTGGAACAGGATCTCACCAAGTAGCCTCAAACTCATAGAGATACGCTTGCCTCTACTTCCTGGGTGTTGGGATTAAAGATGTATGCCACTAAGTCCAGCTCTTTCTTCCTCTTTTTATTAAATAAAAACATATTGCTTATAAATCTCAATATTCTCATTCTTTTCTATTACTTTTACTTTTGGAGGTGGGGTTGGGGGGCAGGGAAGGTCTCTCACCCTTAGCCCTGGATAGCCTGGAACTCATAGAAATGGAATAGAATCAAGTCAAGGATGTGGGTGTTTGCTGTGTGTGTGTGTGTGTGTGTGTGTGTGTGTTTTCACCATTGCTGATGTGCTATGCTAGCTCATGTGCTTGTAGAGGCTAGAGGTCAGCACCAGGTACTTTTTTCTCACTTTCCACCTCATCCATGCATCCACCCATCTATCCATTTTTTACATTTATTGATTGTCTCTGCAGGCAGGCATATTCTGCATTCTGCATGTGCATGTCAGACAACTTGGGAGTTGCTTCTTTGTGTGCGTTCTAGAGATTTAACTCAGGAAATTAGGCCTGGTGGCAGGCGTTACCTCCTGAGTCATTTTGACAGGTTGCCTAGATTTTCTCCAGAGTGTTCACATTGCCTTCCCACCAGCAGTGTGACTGCTCATTTCCCCCACAGCCTTGCCAGCCTCAGGTGGAATCACATGTTTAGATTCCTGCCAACCTGACAAGTGTAAAAAGTATTTCAGTATAGTTTTAATTTATATTCTTCTGAAGTGGAGCTTTTATCATATTATCACATGTTGAAGGACTCTGTGTATAAATTTAATTTTTTTTGTTTTTTTGTTTTTCGAGACAGGGTTTCTCTGTGTAGTCGTGGCTGTCCTGGAACTTACTCTGTAGACCAGGCTGGCCTTGAACTCAGAAATCCACCTGCCTCTGCCTCCCAGAGTGCTGGGATTACAGGTGTGCGCCACCACGCCTGACTAAATTTAAAATTTTTAAAGGTTCCTGCCTGCCTGCCTGCCCATCCGTCTGTCTGTCCGTCTGTCCATCTTGGAGACAGGTTACATAGTAACTGGCTGTCCTGGAACCCGCTACATAAATCAGGTTGACCTCAAACTCACAGAGATCTGTTTATCTCTGTTTCCCAAGTGCTAGAATTGAAGGCATGTGTCACGGTGCATGGCTAAGATTGGGTTTTTAAATTGTGTATGTATATGTGTGTCTGTGGAGTCCAGAAGAGGCCATTGAACATTAGATTTCCTTGGAGCTGAAGTTATATGTGGCTATGGGTCCTTCAATGTGGGTATTGAGAATTGAAGCTGGGTCCTCCAGAAGAAAAGCCAGTGTTCCTAACTGCAGAGCCATCTCTCCAATATCTTGGATTTCTGATCCTACCACTTTTACAATACCCAGTTTGTACGTTTCATCATGCTAGGTAGATATTACCAACTAAACCATATCTCCAGTCCTTAAGTTTGTTTGTATTTGTTTGTTTCTTCTTCTTTTTTTTTTTTTTTTTGGTTTTTTGAGACAGGGTTTCTCTGTATAGCCTGGCTGACCTGGAACTCACTCTGTAGACCAGGCTGGCCTCGAACTCAGAAATCTGCCTGCCTCTGCCTCCCAAGTGCTGGGATTAAAGGCGTGTGCCACCACTGCCCGGCAAGTTTCTTTCTGTATTTGTGGATCATAGGCTGGTTTTGTTAGCAGTTGCAGATCTTTGTTAGCGCTTGACTGGAATTGAGGACTGGTGATCTCATTTGTGGCTCATTAGTGAGAGCACAGAGCCTCATCTAGCTCTGGCTCCATTTAGTTCATGAAGTACTTCCCCAGCAGAGAGTCTTAGACCCAGTCCTGGGAGCTGCTTGGATCAGCTTTGGGTACAGTCAGGTAGGTAGTACAGGACATACAGTGTCTGTGGCTTTGCAGTAGATTCTTGAGGCATGTGGAGTAGGGTTCAGTTCTTTTGGGAGACATATGAAGATAATTCAGGATTGCCCAGTTCTTGTGGTCTTGTTCCCCCGCATGGTGCAAGGAGGAGAGAAGGCTGGGGTGTGAGAGGCTGATATGCAGCCCCCACATTTTGAGGACAAGTTACCTGTTCTTTGTTGGCCTCATTGCTAGAGTTTCTAAAGCAGAGAGGGTGTTTTTTTCCTGGACAAAGGAAGGAACAACTGGGCATTTAGGTCTGCATAACTTGTAGTTATCAGTGCTGAAACGAACCCCTAGATTGTTATTTTTCTAAACAAAGGAGGACAGTGGTGGTATAAACACTAAATTAAAACATTTAGCCAGTTGGTAGAAAACCAAAAGGAAAATAATGACTTTCATTTCCTTTTGGTGCATTTGTTTTGACTTTTGGCAACATACTTGTAATCTTTAAAGAATTAAACAATTATGGTATGCAAACTTGTTTGTTTATGCTTCCTAAATTTAGTATGAAATAGACTCCTCCTCCTGTCCATGTTAGTCTGCTCTGTTTTGCTTTTCTTCTGGAGAGGGTGTGGTCAAGGGACCAGTGGGACAGAAAAGATCAGTCAGAATTCTTCAGGGTGCTGGGGATCTCTGTAGCGGAACAGGTGCTGTTACCTTTCCCCCCCTAGCTCTCAGGTGCCTTGCTGAGCTTGGAGACTGGTCCTAATTTGTAAATGAAGACACATTTTATAGATAAGGTAACCAACAGATGGTGACTGGGGTTAGGTAAACAGTCTTTCTGTTCTTGCTGAGCTGGGTTTTGTTTTTTGTTTGTTTTTTTTTGGGTTTTTTTTGGGTTTTTTTTTTTTTTTTTTTTTTTGTTTTTTGTTTTTTTTTTCGAGACAGGGTTTCTCTGTATAGCCCTGTCTGTCCTGGAACTCACTCTGTAGACCAGGCTGGCCTCGAACTCAGAAATCTGCCTGCCTCTGCATCCCAGAGTGCTGGGATTACAGGAGTGCGCCACCACGCCTGGCCCTTGCTGAGCTGTTTTTAAAGCTGTAACAGTATCCATATGCCATGGTAGGGTTTTGTTTGTTTGTTTTGTTTCTTAAACAGGATCTAACTGTGTATCTTAGACTGACCTGGCCTTATACTCAGGACAGTATTACATAATCCTCCTGAGAGATGATGGAATTACAGTTGTGCACAAACACCCCATTTTTGTTCATGATAGGCACTGCTTTACGTTTAGTGAGGGTATGGAGGGTTAGTGAGCCCATAGGAGAGAGGATGGAAAGAATGTGAGTAGCTATGGCTGGATCCATTGCTGTGAGGTGATATTCATTCTTGTAGCAGTTATGTGCCAGCACTTGACCAGGCCTGGTGTGAATCAGTATGGAGATTATCTACTAAGTGTCTCAGTTGTGGTGTATAGGAAGAAGTTAGGGTACAGACAATGCAGTAAGTCTAATCTAGTTCTTGGGCCTCTCAATCCTTTGTCTAGGCCTGGATGGGCAGAGGGTGATAGAGCTCAGGTAGGGAATCCTGACATTGGGGCTGTCATATTTGCTGTGGGATGGATGTGCAGTTGCATGTGTACAAGAGTACCTGCAGTTAGTTAGTTAGTCTGTCTGTCTGTCTCTGTCTCTCTCTCTGTCTCTCTGTCTCTGTCTCTGTCTCTGTCTCTCTCTCTCTCTCTCTCTCTCTCTCCCCCCCTCCCTCTCCCCCTTCCCCCTTCCTTCCCTCCTTCCCTCCCTCTTTCCCTCTCCCTCTCCTTCTCCCTTGCTCTCGCTCTCTCTCCCCCGCCTTCCCTCTCTCCCTCTCCCCCTCCCTCCCTCCCTCCCTGGATTTATTTATTATATATAAGTACACCGTAGCTGTCTTCAGACACACCAGAAAAGGACATCAGATCTCATTATGGATGATTGTGAGCCACCATGTGGTTGCTGGGAATTGAACTCAGGATATCTGGAGGAGCAGTCAGCACTCTTCACCGCTGAGCCATCTCTCCAGCCCCTGCACATTATTCTTGAGGATCCTTAGTAGAAGGCAGGTCTTCTTATCTGTGTGTACTGTGTGAAAGCGTATCTATCCCTTTGCACTTTGCATCCTTATTCCGTATTCTTCCTTGGTTCTCCCAGGTGACCGTGTTGACCCCAGGCTCCTCCTATGCCTCTCCCAGTGCTAACTGCCACTTGCTACCTCTGTTTGCAGGCATGACATGCTAGCTGAGTCTGTAAAAACTAAGCTTCTGCTTCCTCTGAAGCCTCTTCATCTTTACTTGCTGTTCTGGGCCTTGAACCTTGTGACATGGTTATCAGGAGTCTTTCATCTCGGTGATTTTGATGGCTTTCTCACTCCTTGCCCCACCCAGCTCTTCTCATTGTGGCATTCAAGCCATGTCCTGTCTTCATCCTCCCCACCTGGCCCTTCTTCTGTCTGTACTCTCTGATGAAGATTTCAGAAATAACCATTCTGACTAAAACAAACAAACAAACAAACCCATTTTTAGTAGCTCGGCCCTTGGTAGTATTTCATAAATACTTTCCAGTGTTGTGCAGTTCAGTGGTAGTTTTAATAATTATCAGCCCAGTGGTAGCTTCGTACTCCTTAAATCTCAGTTCAAGGCAGAGGCAAATGGATCTCTCAACCTGTTCTACAGAGTTCCAGGACAGCCAGAGTTACACAGAGTAACCCTGTCTTGAGAAGCAATAACAATGTACCAACAACAACAACAAAAAATAGTTCTTTCAAAATGCCCTAGTACTTTGGCAGTTGCTCAGGGGTAAACAGTAATCATGGGGACCAATCAGTTCTACTCTTTAGTGTATGCTCAGAAAAAAAACATAGCCATATGACATTTGTACATAGATGTTCATAGCATCATTATTCATAATATCCCCAAATGTTAATCAGCTAAAACAGATACACAAATGTGCTGCATTTGTATAGATAAACAGAATGTGTACATTCATGCAGTGGCAAATCATTTAGCAATGAGATAGAGCGGCTCACTGATGCAGCATTAGTGAGTCTTCGTTTATTGTTTTGAGCTGAGGTCTCTGTGTATTCCTGGTTGTCTTGGAACTTGCAGTGTAGACCAGGCTGGCCTCCAATTGACAGAGATCCTTCTGCCTCTTCCCGCTGAGTACTGGGATTACAGGTTTGTACCACCATGCCCAGCTGTATGAGTCTTGGAAATAAGTGAAAAGGCCAGACATAAAAGGCTATATATTGCCTGATTCCATATATATAAAGAAATCCATAAGGACAGAATATAGATCTACAGTTGCTAGGGATCTAGAGGTAACAGAGGGTAATGACTAGTAATAGATATGTGGGACTTGAAAAACATGGAAATTCTGGTTTGATAATGTCCTCCCCCCATACCCACTGGGTTTCTCTGTGTAGCCCTGGCTGTCCTGGACCTGGCTCTGTAGACCAGGCTGGCCTGGAACTCAAGAAATCCGCCTGCCTCTGTCTCCCAAGTGCTGAGATTAAGGGCATGTGCCAGCACTGCCCGGCTATTGATAATGTTCTAATTTGATGGTGATGCTTGTACAAAATTGTAAATAAGCTAGAAACAAGACTGAAATGTATGCTTAGAGTGGTGAGTTTTTCTGCTGTGTTGAGTCTTGTCAATAAAAACAACTACAATAAAAAAAAACAGGTATTTGAGTTTGAAAGCAAGTTATTGATTAAAGAAAACCATAGCTAAAGAGATGGTTCAGTGGTTAAGAGTACTTGCTGCATAGGACCTTGTTTCAGTCCTAGTATCCACACAGCAGCTCAAAACTGTATTTCCAGATGACCTGATGTTCTCTCTGGCCCTGACAGCAGCAAGTATGTGTGTGGTACATGTATGTATATGTAGGTAAACTCTTACACATAAAAGAAATCTTTAAAAAATTCCCCCAAATACTAAAGTGGTAGTGAGTTTTCATTCCTAAGAGGGTCCAGTGTTGGGTAAGAACTGTCATTGTTGGTCATTGGCACTGTTAGGAGCGGCGATAACAAGTGCCTTGAAGGTGAATAACAGGCTGGTAAGACCGAATTGGTTAGCCTGCTTGATGGGGCCTTGGTTGTACAGCCCTCTGCATTTTCCTGGTGTTCTAGTCTGTTGACTGGCCAACCTGTTTCCTCTACCACTATTTCCATGCCTTTTCAAGGCTTCCTCTCCTTCTGTGAGACACTAGCTCAGTCTCCTTTCTCCTGGGCAAGGTCACAAGGGATCCTTGAAATCCTGCCTGCCTCTGAGTGCCCACTTGAGTCTGTTGTCTTGTGTGAGGTGCTGCCCTCTAATCTAGGAAAAAGGTGTATCTTGCCAGGCGGTGGTGGCATACGCCTTTAATCCCAGCACTTGGGAGGCAGAGGCAGGTGGATTTCTGAGTTCGAGGCCAGCCTGGTCTACAGAGTGAGTTCCAGGACAGCCAGGGCTATACAGAGATGTTGGGGCGGGGGGAGTGGGGGGGTTGAGGGGTTGGGGGTTGGGGGGGTGTATCTTACATGTTTCTAAATACCTTGTACTTAGTGCCTTGCTTTCCACTGTGTAGAAAGTGTCTCTTATCTATTATCAACTAAACTCTCAATACATCTATATGATGACTTCATGTTGTAAAATGGAATGGCAAAAATAGTTTAAAATACAGTACAGAAAGCACTTGGGCCTTAGGATTGATCAGTTCTAAGAGCATGCCCCTAGAAAGGTTCAGCATAGATAGATATGCCATGAAACATACATACACTACAATACCATACTGACAATAGAAATATGGAAGTAACAGAGGCATTATCCACAGACAGAAGTGGTTTTGTGTGTGTGTGTGTGTGTTTGTGTGTACGTGCTCACTGCTACATGGTTTTAGACTTACAAATTACTTGCTAAAAGGTGATGGAGTGACAGGGATAAAGCTCAGATACATACAAGTGGTTGTATAGGCTTGCAGTGTAAGGTATAGTTGTTATTATAAACAAAGCAAGGAACTAGTCACATTCACAGTGGGCCTGCCAATAGTCCCAGCTATTGAGGAATTGAGGCAGGAGGATAGCTCAAACACAGGCATTTGAGATTAGCCCTGGTGAGTTAGTGTAGCCCCTCCCACCTCCCATCCCCCACCACCCCCTTTAAAACATATGTTTGGCAAGATAGTTCAGTCAGAAAAGGCTGTACAAACCTGATAATCTGGAAACCATGAAATGATAGGAGAGAATCAACTCCAAAAAGTTGTCCTCTGACCTCCATGTATGGCTTGCACGTGTGTCCATACTCACACATACAGATAATAAACTAAATAATAGCAAGGGACTTGAGACTCAGACCTCAAGGTGAAGTGGGTAGGGAAACAGGTCCTACTTTGTTTGCCCTTTGGTGCTTCAGGCCTTGAGAGCTGTGGTGCCGCGGAGCTCACTTGCCTGTGTTGTGTATCTGGTTTGTCCATAACCTCTTTATATCCAGTATACGTAGTAGAATATCAAACAGAAAAACAGCCAGAAGACACGGCCGAGCAAGTAAAATGCACTTGTGACCACTCACAATCTGAATGAATTGGACTCTTGTAATATACATGGTAGAAGGAGAGAGAGTTTACTTTCACAAGTCGTTCTCTGACGAAGGTGCATACACAGACACACACCACATGATCACATGCATGCATACCAGTTTCATACCAGTCAGTGTTGAGCAACAGATAAAAAACCTGGGAGACCTCTGAGGGAAAATGAAAGAAGTAATAATTGGGCATCAGAAAAGGGAGTTTCCCTTCCAGCTTCTGGAGGCATGTTTTTCTCTGTTTTATATGACAGAGGCCCCTTCACAGGAAGCATGTGGACCTCAGGTCCTTACGGTCCCGGTGGATGTTTTAGCAGAAGATAATCACAACAGCCAAAGAGATATCATTTCCTAAGTATATAAGTTTAGGAAAATAAATATATCTATATATTTTAAAAGCATGATCTCAGTAGATAGCCTAGGATAGTCTCAAACTCAAGATGTTCTTATTCAGGCCAGTAATACCATGGCTAGCTTGAAAAAAAAAATCACATTATTGAATTTTGGAGTTTTTGTGGTAGACTTGGCGACCACACTGTTTGTACTCTGACCTGATCTGATCTGCCTGGTAGGAAGACTGTCTCTAAAGAGAGGCAGAGCCTTTCCAGTGATGGCTGCACTGGATGGAACTGGAAACTCCAAGTCCTGATCATGGGTGGGCAAGAAACAGTTACTCCCCAGCCACTACCTCTAGACACCCAGACAAGAGCGTTTTTTTCCTAGGCCTGAAGTTCAGAACCAACCAGGAGAAATTAGTTCTTATGACTTTGAGGAATGGGCTTATCTTAAAGCCAGAAAGAAGAGAGCAGAAAACTGCTTGGCATGGTGGGAAGCAGAGGCAGATAGATCTCTGAGTTGGAGGCCAGTCTGCTCTACAGAGCGAGTTCTAGGAGAGCCAGGGACACACATGGAAATTCTGTCTACAAAACAAAATAGCCAAACAGACAAAAAAAAAAAAAAAAAGAGGCCAGAAACCTGAGATCTGGGATCATGCTGGCCCTGCCACTTGTTGGCGGTATACTTTAGGTCTAGTTCTTCCTCACCATAAAAATGGAGATGAGATAATTCCCTCATAGGATTATGAAGATTAACGGCTAGACACCTGCAGCTCTTCGAAACAGCACCTGGTGGGTCAAAAGTGTTCAGCCAGAACTCATAGCTTCTGCTTGGGTCCTTCTGCTTTCTAGAACACTTCTAGTTCTGTGTACTATCCCTGGGGCCAATACCTTTAATGAGTAGTCCATATGAGAAGAGTTTTCTGTCCACACTGGGTCTGGAAGGAAAGGTCATATCTCCAGGCTGTCTCTGCCTTCTTTGGGAGAGAAGTTTCTGTGTTGTCTTCTGCAAAGTGTCCCTAGGGCCTGGTGACTATCCCCTGTGACATGCATGTGTCTCTGGGCCAAGTAAGGGAAGAGCTCTTTTAATACCTGTCATTTACCAGCTCCATTCAGCTGCAGCTGGTGTTGCTTTTTGCTAGCCAGAAGAGCAAAAATATCCACTGTCTTCTGTGGTGGGAAGAACTGTCTGGTTGAGCCTGTGCACATTGCCCAGATTGATTAGCCAGCAGAACTGCCAAGTATAGGCTAAGAGAGTACTAAGTGACTCCAGGTGACCCTGGGCATCAGGTACAAAAGGTGTTTGTTTTGTAGTGAGAAAGTCGTGAGTGCTACTGCCACTAAACAGTTTATCTTTGGGCAGTGCGGCAGTTCAGAGGGGCCAAATTGAGTGGGGAGAGGCAGACAATGGGAGCACTAGTGAGTTCTAGGGTTAACTCAGGCATATTAAGTATGCAGAATGTAGACATTTTAGACTTTTGCTTCCATGTTCACTTACTGGGACTGAGTGCTTACAAGTACCAGGTGCTACACTAGGCACCGAGAGACAGTATTGAAGAGACAGGTGGCACTATGTTGTCACTGAATATAGAGGAAGGGAGGATGTGAGGCCTGCAGGTTGGAAATAAGAAAATGTCAAGTGATGCTGGGCATGGTTGTGCATATGCTGAGTGAGGCAGGTGGATCTCTTGAGTTTAAGGCTAGCCTGGTCTACAAAAGAGAGTTCTAGGACAGACAGGGCTACACAGAAAAACCCTGTCTTGAATTACATCCTCCCTGCCCCCAATTTAAAAAATCACAAACAACAAAACAAGAAGGGGAGAAAAGAAAATGTCAAGTGGAAGAGGGATCTGCAGAATGCCATTGGTTTTTGAGCAGGCCCTGTTTAACTAACATATAAATGACAAGGAGACAGCCCAGTGATGATTGCGAAGGATGAGGATGGTTGGGGAAGTAGTTGTGGGAACAGCTCTAGGCAAGAGCCTTTCTGGCTGGGAGGTCTCTCTGGAAGACAATGTATTGTTTAGTATTGAGGAAGGGGCTGAAAAGGGGGGTATTGTGCTCAGGTGGCACCAGAAGACCTACTTTCAGGCCTTTTATTTCCCAGAGCATCTAGTTTGGATGCTTTGGGTCATTTAGGCTTGGTGAGGAGCTTAAATGTCTCTGTCTTTTGCTCTAGTGCTGCTAAAATGGGGCACATAGCCAGCTGCAGGCTCCGGATGCCAGCCACCAATGCCAGAGGTCTGTAAGTAACTCCCTTTGAACCCACAAGAATCCATCCCCTCACTCACAGAATTGTGGGTAGAGGCTAAGCTAACCCCAAGAAGTGCAGTAGGGAGCCAAAGCACTCACTTTCCTCAATTGTGGTCTACTCTGGGCAGACACCCACCATCAGCTCCTTTTGGGGAAAACATACAGTCACTGCAGGGCCAGAAGCCTAGAGGTCGCGGCATGAGGCTGAGAGTTCCTCTTCTAACCCACATCACTTCTATGCTCTGGATCCTCAGGAGATGCTGACAGCTAAGCACTAGCATCATCCAGTCACCAGCCAGGTCTAAATTAAGCATGAAATCATGGGAACTTGAGATTTTCCCAGGCAGCTCTGCATTTCCTTGAGCTTCTTGAGTTGGACGGTTCTGGAACTGTCATCTACAGCCTACCCCTAGGTGGAGAGGCCAGTCTAGGTATGTATGTGCATTTTTCCTCCCAGCTGTGTCCAGTGTCAGTCACAGCATCTAACAAATAGAGAGACTGTGGTCACATTCTTGGAGGAAGTGATGTGGTTCTGCCTGTCTTTCTACCCACTTAATAGGGTTTCTCCTTGTAGCCTTGGTTCTCCTGAAATTCCCCTTGTAGCCTAGACTGGCATTGAGGGATGAGGTTTTGAGGGCTTCTCTTTGTACTTGCAAAAGGCAGAAAACCTCCCTTGGCCCAACTAGGAATCTGGGCTGACAGAACATCTAGGCAGAGAGCATCTAGTCTAATCCCATTGTTTTAGAGTTAAGAACAATGGTCCTTCACCTTCTTGTAGCTGCTGGGCCAGCACAATCCTCGGTAGCTTGGTCTCGTTCTCCTGGCTCTCCATCATGCCACCTGGCATGCCTTTTCACATGATTTTAATAACATTGCCTATGATTTGGTTATTTGTAAAATAACCAAGCAAGGTAGGGAGACATGGGGCAAAAGACTATGTTCCTTGTTGGCTGGTTTATGAGGCCCTTTTGTTCAGAGGGCAGGGTGTTTGATCATTCTCTCTAGTGGGAGGATGATCAGAGTTCTTCCTTTGGATCAGCAGTAAGCGCTCTAGCCAAGTACATGATTGTGTCTTACTACCTGTGTAAGCTGTGTCCACCAACTGCTCTTCCCAAGGGCTAAACTGGAGCCTGTTGATAAAGAGAAAAGAAAAATACTTCATGTATGTTTTTGTTTTGGATTAAGTTATGGACATGAAAATCACTGGAGGCTGAGTGGTACCTGCCAACTCTGCTGAGCTTGTTGCAAGGTTTGTCAGATGCTCAGGGATACTGTCACCTGAGTCTTCTTTTGGAGGATCTCCTGCCTGCCTGAAGGATAATTCTGAGCCACATGGGGCTTAGTTCTTTTGCTCAGTCAGCTCTCAGTCTCCATGCTAATATAGGGGTACTGACATTGTCAGGTTCTTTGAAGAAAAATGTAAAACTGTGACTTAATCTGCCCCACCACCTGCTTGCCTAGTCATGTTTGTCTTTCCTCTAGGTTCTTTAAGATTTTGAATGTAAAGCTCATTTTCTTACTATGGACATAACAATTGTTATTTTTTAACCAGGCAGAAATTTCTGGAATGAAGGTGGCTAGGTTCTGTTATAGAAGAGGACATTTCTCTGTGGCAGAATTCCACTGTTTTTACGTTGTGAGAGGAAAGAGAACTTTCTTCACTCGTTCCCTCTGTGTGAGCAACAGTTTATAAGGCTTTAAGTTAAAGCTAGCCTGGCCAAGACGGAGACACAATAGCCCTTTCTCTTCAAACTGAAACGATCACTGTTAAAAAGAATGTGGCACTGTCCATATTGTTCTGACTGGGCTGTTGTCTTTGGAGGGCCTGCTTGGCTCTGTCACATGAACCGTGTGGTCTCAGTACCCTCCTCGGAGGGACACCATGGTACTTGTCTCTGAAGAAGACTTAAGTCTTTCCTCTTCTAGACTCCCTATACAGGAGATAACCAGTTAATTAAGGATCAGCAAGTTACACCTTGTTCAGGTTCCTGTTCCTCATATGGCAGTAGGCATTGTGGCTTCTCTTCAGTGTGCCTTCTGCCCCCTAGCTTCTGCTTTGGATTATGAATAGATTTCTAGGAACTTGTGGTAAAAAGGGTATGTGGAACATATTGGCATGATACTGGTGGCAATGTGGGTACATCCACTTCACAGGCTGTCAGCTTCTTTTAGAAAGATGAAGTATAAAGCCACAGGAAGCTGCCAGGCTCCCATTTTGAGTTTCCATCTGAGGCAAGAATGCCCAGTCAATCTAGTATTTATATAATAAATATAATAAATATATAATATATATAACAATATATAATATAATATATAATATAATTTATTGATTGGGCCTGGATTGCCAGGATCACTGTGGAATGACCTGTGTCATTTGGGGAGGGAGAGTTGACAGACAGGTGTTGTTGTGCCCCTCAGAGTGGGTATTGATCTTTGATAGTAACCACAGAGCTGCTTTGGTGTCAACTAACGATTGAGGTTCTCCTTACTGTTTTTATTTAATAGGTTTGAGTGTTTTGTCTGCATGCATGTATGTATAATATGTATGATGCCCAAAGATGCCAGAAATGGGTATCTGAGTCCCTGGAATCAGAATTACAGATGGTTGGGGGCCACCTTGTGGTTGCTGGGATCTGAACCTCAGTCCTCTGTCCTGTCCTCTGGAACAGCCAGCAATCTTAACTGCTGAGCCATCTGTCCAGCCCCTATTTTGACAGATTCATTGTTGGGCTGCTCTGAGCCATGCAGCTCTAGATTGGAAGGCATTTTCCTGGCCAGCTGCACAAGTCTTAAGGACACACATTTATGGAATTATTTTTGCTTCTAGGGATATCACCCTAGCCTTGGAAATTTTTTTTGTTTGTTTGTTTGTTTTTCAAGACAGGGTTTCTCTGTGTAGTCCTGGCTGTCCTGGAACTCACTCTGTAGACCAGGCTGGCCTCGAACTCAGAAATCCACCTGCCTCTGCCTCCCAAGTGCTGGGATTACAGGCGTGCACCACCACTGCCCGGCTGTCACTTGAATTCTGACTATATTTTCTTTTTTCTTTTTTTTTTTTTAAGGTTTATTTATTATATGTAAGTACACTGTAGCTGTCTTAAGACACACCAGAAGAGGGCATCAGATCTTATTACAGATGGTTGTGAGCCACCATTTGGTTGCTGGAATTTGAACTCGGGACCTTTGAAAGAGCAGTCAGTGCTCTTAACTGCTGAGTCATTTCTTCAGTTCACTGGCTACATTTTCAAGTATGTTAGACTACCTGCCTCCCTTCCTCCACTGTCCCCAGATTTAGTGATATAATGGTTACTGTGTTTCCTGTCATGTTACTAGCAGGAGAGTAGATGGCCCCCCGAATCTTCTGTTGATTATGCTGCTTTTTTGGGGAGCACTGAGTTCCCTTGATGTCAGTCTGGCATTTGTGCTGAGAGTCTAGTATGGCTGAGCCTGGCTTTTATTTGAGGCCCCGCTGGGGCTCAAGTACTTTACACACTCTGTTTATTCTCCGGTATTGTTTATAGCAACATGCCTTACTGCAGAGCACAGGCATTTCATGCAGCAGATCCATCCAGAGCAAGGTAGATCTAGGGGTTCACATGCTGTGATAACTTGGCTAGTGCCCTCCTTTCCTTAAAGAATAGTGGCATTTGTTTCTGTCTCTATTTGCTTTCTTTTGATTTGACACATTTCACTAAAACAAAAAAGTGCTTTTTGTAAATTTCCTAGAAGTTGTCTGAGTATTTAAAAACCAAACAGACAAAACAAAACAGCAATGACAAAAACACCCAGCCTCCTTGCTTTCTCCTATGTCTTGCTTCTCTTCAGTAGCCTCTGGTCCTAGCCTTATGATGGATTCCAGAAGTTTCATAATAGTCTTGGTTTCTTACTAGGTAAATCCCTATTCAGAGATCTCCAGGTAGTCTATTCTAGTTTTCAATTCTCTGAGTGGTCCCACCTCTGTTCCTGTCCTCCTGTCCAGCTCCTAAAAAAGACAGATGTTCTTTCTGAGACAGTGGGAGGTGATTATTTCACATGTAAAGCCTACATATTTCAGTTCCAGGCTAGAAAGTATTCAGCAGTTAAGTGGATAGCTAGCACACATAATTTAGGTGGGCTGAGGGAAGAGGATTGTGAGTTTGAGGCCAACTTAGGCTAAACAAGGATGCCTGTTTTGTAGAAAAGGGGGTATACCTACCCTTCCATTACTCCAGATTGTGCTGGAGCCTTCAAAACTCCCATGTCATGCACATTCTTTCCTCACTTTTTGTTTTCCTTCCCCCAATAATTTTAATCTTACTATATAGCTCAAGCTGGCCTCAGACACTCAATCTTCCTTCCTGAGCTTCCTTAGTAGCTGCAATGAAGACGGCCATGTCCTTCTTCCCCATCTGTTTATTTATTTATTTATTTGGTTTTTCTTTTTTCTTTTTTTGTCTTTTTTGAGACAGGGATTCTCTGTGTAGCCCTGGCTGTCCTAGAACTCACTCTGTAGACCAGGCTGGCCTCAAACTTAGAAGTCCACCTGCCTCTGCCTCCCAAGTGCTGGGATTAAAGGTGTATGCCACCACTGCCTGGCCTGTTTATTTATTTTAAAAATAATTTATTTTGTTTTATGTGCATAGGTGTGAGGGTGTCAGATCTCCTGGAACTGAACTCATAGACAGTTGTGAACTGCCCCATGGGTGCTGGGAACTGAACTTGGGTTCTTTGGAAGAACAGTCAATGCTTTTAGCCACAGAGCCATCTCTCCAGCCCCCTATTTCTTTCTTATATTGAGCGGGAGTTAAAATCCAAGACCTTATGGGTCAATCTGCCACTGTACTGCTCACAGCAGTTCTCCAGAGCAGCTGTTGAGCTCAACTTTCTTGTTGGCTAGAGTCTTAACCATTTTTTGTGGTTATAATAGAAGTCATTTTCAGAAACTTTTATTCACTTAAAGATTATTTTGCCAGGTGGTGGTGACGCACGGCTTTAATCTCAGCACTTGGGAGGCAGAGGCAGGTTGATTTCTAAGTTTGAGGCCAGCCTGGTCTACAGAGCGAGTTCCAGGACAGCCAGGGCTACACAGAGAGACCCTGTCTCGAAAAACAAGAAATAAAAAAACAAAAAACAAAACAAAAAAATCTTTTATTATTATTTAAATTTTTTTTTTTTTTTTTTTTTTTTTTTTTTTTTTTTGAGACAGGGCCTGTCCTGGAGGAAGTTACTCTGTAGACCAGGCTGGCCTCTAATTCAGAGATCTGTCTGTCTCTTGCCTCCTGAGTGCTGCCTAGCTTTAAAGATTCATCCATCTATCTATCTATCTATCTATCTATCTATCTATCTATTTTTGTGATAGTGCTTTGCCTGCATATATGTCTGGTTCCCTGAATTGTCATGTAGGTTCTGGGAATTGAACCTGGGACCTCTAAGTATAGGCCAGGCATACTTTCTGGATCTCAAGTGACATATCCCAAAGTTCTGGGCATTAGGTGGATCTGAAATGACTTAACAACTTTGACACATCTGTGGTTAAATTGAAATGCTCGGCCGGGCAGTGGTGGCGCATGCCTGTAATCCCAGCACTCGGGAGGCAGAGGCAGGCGGATTTCTGAGTTCGAGGCCAGCCTGGTCTACAGAGTGAGTTCCAGGACAGCCAGGGCTACACAGAGAAACCCTGTCTCAAAAAACCAAAACAAAAAAAAAAAAAAAAAAAAAATGCTCACTGGAAATCAGAGGTATCTTTTTTTCTTTTATGAGGCCCATTTTATTACTTCGTGCAGTAAATTATGAGTGAAAAACCTAATTAAACCAGATGTATAGTCACTCTAAAAAAAGGTTTTACTCTGTTTTCTGACAAGTTTTGGGAATTCATGAGAGCTGAATAGATGGGTAGAGAGGCAGAACATGCCTCCATTAAATGAAGTCGGTGCTCTGGCCTCAGGCACAGAAAGGCTGCTCAGCATATCTGAGTGAGCAGAGAAGGCATCTGAAGCTTCATGAATTGTCTCCTATCTATGTGGCTGTAGGTGATGAATGACCATTGTAATCTTTGTGTCTTCCTTTTGTTTATTGATGCACCCATTGCCTGCTTAACTGAGTCTTGAAGAAAGGAACTAGGGATGTGTAGTTCTCTTGACAGAAACACCACAGCCATCTGGGGAGAAGAAGTTACACTTCAGGTGCCAGGTTCTAGACTTCCTTGGGATCTGTAGGGGAGTCTCAGCCTGTTACAGTAGCTAGCCAATCTAAGACTACACCTCACATTTTACATCTCTAATGGGAAGGAACTTATTCTGCTGTTACAAGGAAGTAAGCCATAGGGACTGAGCGATTCAGCAGGGCTAGCTAGAGTCCTTGCTTTTTCTCTAGTCTTCAGTTTTCTTGAGAATCTTCTGGGTTTTGGTTTCTTTATCTTACAGATGAGGATTGTGGCCTGAGGACAGGAATGCTGTTTCTAAGTGTAATATCATTTATTCAAGTGTTTTATTACATGTTTGGCACAGTGTTGGATGCTGGGTATTCACTGTGAATGGGACAGATAGTGATCACTATACATGCTGCACATGTGAGATATGGACCTTGCTTCAGCTCTTGTTCATCTCAGGAAAGAAAGGGAATGGGTGCCCTTGGAGCCTGGGATTATTTAGCTCTGGGTCTCTCTGCTTCTCCTCTTTGAGATGATGAGGGGTTAGGCTTGTCCCTGGTCACATGCCGGAAGCTCCTGAGGGGTATATGGGGAATGGGAGGTGGTAGTGTAAGTTGTTAGCTTCTCTATAGAAGAGCAGTCAGTTCTTCACTAATTCATGCTCAGGAAGGGTCACAGAGAAATGGCACTTAAGGAGAATTTTCTAGACAGTTAGGGGCTAATGAGCCAAAGCCCAATTTTAAAGTCATGGACAGGCACTTTAAGGTAATCTTGAAATGAGACTTTGTTGCCCCCACATGTAAAACTCTCAGGTCTGGAGTACATCTCAGTGCTGAGGTACATGGTTGATATGCATGTGGCCCAGAGTTCAGAACCCAGTACCAAAGGTTAAAATACACTTATTAGGACATTGTCCCTAGTACCCCAGTTTTCCTACATCCGGCTTTTTATTGGCATTGAAGATAGGCCACTGCAAGCTAGCCACTCTGGTGAAAGCCTTGGGAAATGGAACGATGGTCATGGCGTTTGCTTAAGATTTAAGCTTGAGTTTAAGGTGATTGTTTAACACGTGGCATTTCTGAACTGATCTTAGTTTTGAAAGTAGGATGGATGTTTTTGTGTCCATGGAACTGGGTATGTTCTCGTACACAGCTTGTGTTGGGCTTTCCCATCCTCACCAATGCTGCTTATAAAAGAGATGTGTTCTTTTTCTCTCTAGGGCATGGCTGCCAGCTTCTGGGACCTGAGTCTTTGGAGGAGGAAATGACTGGAGGGCCTTTTTTGTTCCATCTGCATTTCTGACACAAACTTCCTAGGGTGCAGGTTTAGGGGACAGGAAAGTTTCTCTTGAAGGGCTTCACATTTGTTACAAAGAAGATAAAAATGACAACTTCATCTATCAGACGGCAGATGAAAAACATTGTGAACAATTACTCAGAGGCTGAAATCAAAGTCCGGGAAGCCACCTCCAATGACCCGTGGGGTCCATCCAGCTCGCTGATGACTGAGATTGCTGACCTGACCTACAATGTGGTAGCCTTCTCGGAGATTATGAGCATGGTTTGGAAGCGGCTTAATGACCATGGCAAGAACTGGCGGCATGTATACAAGGCCCTGACACTGCTGGACTACCTTATTAAGACAGGTTCTGAGCGGGTTGCACAGCAGTGCCGTGAGAACATCTTTGCCATACAGACTCTGAAGGACTTCCAGTACATTGACCGTGATGGCAAAGACCAGGGTATTAATGTTCGAGAGAAGTCAAAACAACTGGTTGCTCTCCTCAAGGATGAGGAACGACTGAAGGTTGAGAGGGTTCAGGCTCTCAAAACCAAAGAGCGCATGGCTCAGGTGGCCACTGGCGTGGGCAGCAACCAGATAACCTTCGGCCGTGGCTCCAGCCAGCCTAACCTTTCTACCAGCTACTCAGAGCAGGAGTATGGCAAGGCTGGGGGCTCGCCAGCATCCTACCACGGCTGTGAGTAAACAAAGCCCCTCACCTTTACTGGAGCACTGAGTGGCAGGTGCTGGGGCTGAGCACCTGAGAACCTCAGTTCTCAGCTTCTGGCAACCCAGGTGACAGCTTCCTTGATCTGGATTGAGTTACTTACAAAGGGGCTTTTGGTCCCCTGGCTGCTCTATGGGTCTTCTGGGGATTTAGTCAAGGCTATGCCCATGCTTCTTAAGTTCTTGGGGGGGATGTGGGCTCCAAGGCCAGTCTCGCCAGACTTTTATTTTTTTTGGTCCAAGAATGTCTGTCAGCAAAGGGATTGTCCTGCTGTCCAAAGCTACAGGGACTCAAATACCTGGTAGCCAGGAGGAAACAGCCCTTGCACTTGATCATTTATATCTGAATCTTGGCATTCAGTGTCTTTCTACCAACTGAACTGCAGGTCTCTGTAATGGCTCAGTGCTTACTATTATATTATAGGTCATTAACCAGAGAGACAAGGTTGGATGTCTCTGTTTTACCTGGAAAGGAACACTCTGTAGGTTAGCATCAACAAGACTTCCTCCTCACATATGCAAGAGTCCATGATTTGATTTGGTTGTATGGCTGGGTCTGCTCTGTGCAGGGCTGATCTGTGTTATGATTGTGTGTTGGATCACTTTGGGTCTTTGTTCTATATTCAGAAGAGGTTTCAGAGAGAGGAGGTGGTGTTTGGGCCTTGTAGAAGCTGTTTTTTGATGCTGCTGGCCTCCTGGGCACTGCTAAGAAGTTATCCAAGGCACACTGTTCATCCTCTATTTCTTAGGGCTGGGCAGCTACTAAGGACCCTAAACTCAGAAAGGTGGCTCTGGTGGCCCGTGGATGCATACGCTTTATCTTCTGGTGGCAGAAACGGGCTTCCAAGCCCATATCCTTCAGAGCAGCACATTATATTATGTCAGCATAACAGAAACCTTTTTGTTTTTTGCTTTCTGAAAGTGAATCTCCCTGTGTAGACAGGCTGGCTGCAAACTTGGTATCTTCCTTATGCACCCTGTAGGGTGCTGGATGATGGGTGTGCTATCTGCATGACCAGCATGGCAGAATACTTTTCTTCCTTAATTTGCTACACACCAGATTTTCCACTTTTGTATAATAGACTTCAGTCTGACTTTCATTGTACCACCATTAGAAATTTGAGGAATGTATTTATTATGTAAGAGATTTACATATCAAAGTCAGGCTTCCTGCCTCTAGGAATTCTAAGTTATTATTAGGGTTGGAGCAGGCTAACATTTTTTGGTTGTATTTCTGGCTATCGTAATTTTCGAGTTTGAATTGCTTTTGTTCTGTGATGATGATGACTTGTGAGATAACATATCTGAAGGTAGCCTTTTTTTTGTTTTTGTTTTTTGTTTTTCAAGGCAAGGTTTCTCTGTGTAGCCCTGGCTGTCCTGGAACTCACTCTGTAGACCAGACTTGGCTTTGAACTCAGAAATCTGCCTGCCTCTGCCTCCCAAGTGTTGGGATTAAAGGCGTGCACCACCACCACCCGGCTGAAGGTAGCCTTAAGTTTCTTGAAATCTCCCTGCATTAAGGATTAAGTTGCACACCAAAATAAGCAAACTAATTAATTAATTAAAAAATAAGATTGGCTTTCAGGAGAAGTTTTATTTTCCTCAAGGACCCTCCTGTGAAGGACACAAAGGGGTTGAAACCACCAATAGTTATAAAGAGTAGAACATCAAGGTACAGGGGCAAGATGGGAGCCTGGTTGTTTCATCAGACCCTTCTTATACCATGCCTGAGATTAGCCATTGACCCTGCCTGGCTTCTAAGGTCCTAATGCTTTAGCTCTGCATGTTCTTATTTCCTAGACTTTGATCTTGAACTGAAATCCAGGATCAGAGTGTGGCAGCAGGCTCTTCATGACTTCCAGGCACAGGGCACTGACTTCAGGGATGAGGCAGAACCCTGGGTGGTCTTGGCCTATGTCCCCTACACACTGCCGCGCATCCTCTAATGGTGTGTCTCTTTTTGTGTATGTGTGTGTGTCCCTGCTCAACAGCGCCAGAGGCCTCGCTGTGCCCTCAGCACCACACAGGGGCCATGCTGGGTCAGAGTGAGGAGCTGCAGCCACTGAGCCAGCGCCACCCCTGCCTGCCGCACCTGGGCCTAGCCTCCCACCCTAATGGCGACTGGGCCCAGCCCTGCCTCACTTGTGACCGCGCAGCCCGAGGTGGGACAGCGGTTTACTTTTCTTCATAGAAATGCCATGCAGCTTGCTGAGGGTGGGGCTTGTCCTGTCAGTACAGCCAACTCTCTCCCTGCCTCCTGCTGGACCTCCTGTCTAGCTAGCTTCCAGTGCTTGGAATCCTTTCTGCCTCTCTTTCTGGGCGCTTACAGACCTGTGCTCCCCTGCCCACAGTCATATACTACCTGCTTAGAGGGGAGCTTCATAGTGTAGGCATGGGTGGTGATCCTATCTTCCTTATATCCGTTGTTCTACAGACTAGAGGGTGCTTTACTGCCTGCCAGACCAGAGTGGTAGTGGACCCAAGCGATTGGCAATTTTGAGATGGAAATGTGTGCTTTCAGTTTCTGAAAGCTAGTAGCAGACCCTCAATGATAGCCACTGGAAGCCACTGTTCCCAGTGTAGGAGTAGAAACTGTGGGGCTTCCAGTGGGATTATTTTTGCCTTCCAATGGCCTGTTATCATTGCTGAAATCCCCATTGTCACAATGAACAGAGAGTTAGCTGTACTGTCAATTCTAGGTCACTGTGTTTGAAGAGACTGAATTCAATGGGTAACTAAAAATGGGGCTTCTCTTTTGCCTAATTAATAATGCATCCTGGTCAGAGCTACACTGTTGCAGGTTAAACTGGAAACAGATTTTCACTGTTGCTCACAAGAAAATACTCTCAGTCTAATATCCCTTTGGTCATAAATGGGTTCCCACTGGAGAAGAAAGCTCTCTTCTACTTTTGCCCAAGGGGCACCAACAGCAAGCCTTTGTGTAATTTCCCTGATAAGGTAGCCAACCTCTTTTGAGCCCTGGAGGCAGTTCTCACTCATTCATGCCTCACTAATATTATAGTTTGCTTACTTTACTTGAGTATTCGTGTGCTCACTCTATTTAGTTCTGGGATGTTTTCCTTTGTGTCCTGTCTTCTAAGAATTTGTATGGGATTTTGGCTTCTACATTTTTGAAAGGTAAGGAGGACCAGCTTTGCACAGTCATTGACGTCAGGGTTGGAACTTGTTTGGAAGGGTTTCCCTGTGACATGGAAGTTGCATACCTTTTTTTTTTTTTTTTTTTTTTTTTTTTGCTACCACTTACTTAGGATCTGTTCTCAGGTTCTCCTAGAGCTTCATGGAGTTCTTCCCCTTTTCCTCTGTCCTAGGCTGTGACTCAGGTGAGTTATTTGAGACTGGTAACCTAGGTCCCCAGACTCTGCAGGGACTTGTCCAGAACAAAGATGGCATGATGGTGGTTTGAGGAGCTTTCTCTTTTTTGTTTTTGTTTTTTTGTTTGTTGTTTGTTTGTTTGTTTTTGTTTGACTTGTTTTTTTTCAAGACAGGGTTTTTCTGTATAGCCCTGGCTGTCCTGGAACTCACTCTATAGACCAGATTGGCCTCAAACTCAGAAATGCACCTGCTTCTGCCTCCCAGAGTGCTGGGATTACAGGCGTGCGCCACCACCGCCCAGCTCTGAGGAGCTTTTTCACAAGCCAACTTTTTTTTTTCTTTTTCTCCACTGCCTTCAAATCTGTAAAATAATCTTGGAAATCTCTCAAATTCTGTTCTTGAGATTATCTCATCTATGACTTGTATCCATTGCTAGCTTCTATTTGGTTTCCTTACCCACAATCTTTACATTTCTACCCACCCTTCATTCTTACAATGGCTTTAGAGTCTCTTAACTACTGATTCCTTGCAGGAATATCACTTTTGACATCCTTGAGAGGCCCTGATGGAGTTGGAGGGATTGTAGAACAGGACTTTCGGTAAATACTGTCACTGTGCTGACTCTTTCACAGTTACATACTTGGTTCAATGGACTAGAATCTGCAAGAAAAAAAAGGCTTTTACCTTTTACATAAGGAGGAAGGGATGGGGAGGGGGGATAGGTACTCAGAAGTACTTGAGAAGGGTTGGGATAAATCCTCTGGCTGGAGGTAGGCAGAGCTGGAGCAGGCGGCCTCACTGACTGGAGGATGATGGGACTGGTAGCTTGGTAGGCAGGAAGCAACCAGTCCTTGGATTTGTTCTAGAGAAGACCCAAGAAGGCTTATTGGAGGCCTGGATCATGCTGATGTGGAAAGGAGATGAGGGCAGCTTTGAAGCCTCAAAACTCAAGTATCCAAGAGGCAGGGAATAAAGAGGGTTGTAGGTACAGCAGTTTGGGGGCTGCTTGTTGAAGTGCAGAGAGGCAGTTATTCTGTTCCAGTGCTTTTAGTGCTTCTAGCTGTGCACTGTTAGCTTCCCCTGATGCTACTAGCCACTTAAAAGCTATTTCCCAGAAAGACCGAGCCTGTTTGTCTATGTTGGCCTCCCGTCCAAGTATGCAGTTAGTGCTTGACTGCTGTGTCCACAGAAGCCATGTAGCTCAGGGGAGCCTCTTAGGCTCAGAAGGTTGGAGTTTGTTTTAGATCTTAGAGATGACAGCTAGCTTGGATTAGAGTACAGATGTGAGGAGGCCACCTGTTGGGCCTACTTGAGGCACTAGCCACCAAGTATTGTAGGACTAACGAAGCTACAGCTGTGAAGAGATCGAGCAAGTTGTTGGGGAGGGCTTGAGAATCTGCACCAATGTGGCAGAGGGCGATGGGAGAATCCTTGATTCAAAAACAAGGCCTGAGGAAGAAGACTGCTTTAGTCTAATTTGACAGTGTCATCTCAGGTACAGCCAGTGTTCCTCCCTCCTCCTTCCTGTTTGTCCTGCCTGCTATGGCATACAACCCACCAATGTCATGGGTTATTTTGCTGTTCTCTTGAATCTGCCTCTTGAGCCAGAGCTGCTGTTGTACCCTGATGAAAGCCAGGAAGCAGTTCCTTGGTGTCTGGTACTGTGGGGAGAGTTGAACTACCAGAGTACTGTTCTTTAAAAGGGAGGGAGGGAGGGAGGGAGGGAGGGAGGGAGGGAGGGAGGGAGGGAGGAAAGGAAAGCAGAAGCGTTTGCTGCCTCCAGTGTGCTCTAGTGCCCCAGAGTATTTTGTAGTGTAGGAACCACGGCGCTAGTGGTTTGTTCTAGGTGGGCGTTGTCACTCACCTCATCTTCTCAGAACGACTTGGTCGCCCTTTCTATCTAGATGAAGCCTTTAGCACTCTGTGGTGTGATTCTAGGGAAGTCCCTAGGAAAATGTTGGGGATCCTTGAGCTTCAGCAATCTGCAGAGACTGTTACTGCTCTCCTATCCCCTGACGGGCTTACCAGGAGATTACTGGAGATTATGACATTTCATGTCTTTGCTGGGCTCACCTCACAGAGGATTTGAGTGGACTTACAAAACACATGCAGTGCCACAGGATTGACTAGGTAATAGAGGAAAGTGGGACAAAAGGAACGTAAAAGTGAGACATACACAGTTGTTACGGATAGATCTAAATTTGGCTTTGAACATCTATCTCAGTTACTGACCCCCAAATTGGGCAGTTTCTCTTTGGTTTTGAACAAGAGATACAAGAGAACCAGGAATTTTTTTGCTGTGACTGTGCAGGTAGGAGGGAGGGGTTAGTGATCAGCTGCCCCAGAGACTGGACCACACTGTGAAACTACATCCTGTAGCTGCCTGTGGCTGGCACCATGTAGCTAACCCTGCAGTCTTGTAGACTGTCTTTTTTTTTTTTTTTTTTTTTTTTTTTTGGTTTTTCGAAACAGGGTTTCTCTGTGTAGTCCTGGCTGTCCTGGAACTCACTCTGTTGTAGACCAGGCTGGCCTCGAACTCAGAAATCCGCCTGCTTCTGCCTCCCAAGTGCTGGGATTACAGGCGTGCGCCACCACCGCCTGGCTTGTTTTTTTTGTTTTTTGTTTTTTTTTGAGACAGGGTTTCTCTGTGTAGTCCTGGCTGTCCTGGAACTCACTCTCTAGACTGTCTTTATGCTGGTGGCCCAGCAGGCATGCAAACAGATTCTAGATCCTTCTGAGATTAATATGGTCATTGGGTTTTCTCTACAGCAGAGGAGGAGGAAGGAGGGAGGTAGGGAGGTAATATGAATGAATGCACAAGAGTGCATGTGTGCGTGCATACAAGCAAATGAATGAAATCAATGTGGCTAAGGAGACAGGTCAAATCCACTTACTTCATGAATCTAAGTAAACCTTAGTTGTTTTTGGTTTCGGTTTTTTTATTGGAATGTAAGGGGTAGGAAGATCAAAGGTTAAAAGAGCACCTTTGGCTACATAGGTCAGAAAACAAAAACCAAATTTACAAAGGGCGAGTTTTGGTTTGTCTTCTCTTTCTTGCTTGTGCTACCATCTTTTTTTTTTTTTTAAATTTTCTTAAATTTTTTTGTTTGTTTGTTTTTGGTTTTTTTCCGAGACAGGGTTTCTCTGTGTAGCCCTGGCTGTCCTGGAACTCACTCTGTAAACCAGGATGGCCTTGAACTCAGAAATCCGCCTGCCTCTGCCTCCCAAGTGCTGGGATTAAATGCGTGTGGCACCACTGTCCGGCTGTGCTACCATCTTTTAAACTGCCTGTGCAGAAACTTATTTTAAAATATTCCTTTTTGTTTCAGTATTAAGTTATAAATATTTTATCTACTTTTTCAAGTTCTTCAAAGAACTTTCAAAAATAGTTTTTCATTCTTCAGGGATTATTTATAAACAGACCAGGGCACCATGTCATATCTTGAATCCCAGTGCTTCATGTACTTCTTGCGGGCGGTGGTGGCGCACGCCCGTAATCCCAGTACTTGGGAGGCAGAGGCAGACGGATTTCTGAGTTCGAGGCCAGCCTGGTCTACAGAGTGAGTTCCAGGACAGCCAGGACTACACAGAGAAACCCTGTCTCAAAAAAACAAAACAACAACAACAAAAAAAAGAAGTTCACAGTGCTCTTCTTTTTCTGTAATGCAGGTATCTTGGTCTCTGGGCAGGTGTAGAAGGGTCTCAGTAGCTTTTTCTCCTGAGTCTCAAGCAGGGCTGGGCTTATGGTCCCTAGAACCTGGTCAATCTGATAGAAAGCAGTGACAGGCACACGTGGCCAAGCTTCCAAGCATTTGCTATCCTGAGATACCGCACCCACTTCTGAAGTCTTAGTTTCTCTTCTTACTCCCTTCTCCCAAGTCCTCTCTTCCCAACTCTATGTACTCTACTTTGGAGTTTGGATGTGACATACTGAATGAATTTAATTAGAGCTGTCTGCATAAGAGTGCCTTTACTTTTTAATCTGTGTACATATTTGTTTTAAATATTTTATGCATATGTGTGTATACCTAAGTGTATCTATGTGAGCCACGTTTGTGCTTGGTGTCAGCAGAGGTCAGAAACATCAGATCCCCTCAAACTGGAGTTACAGATGGTTGTGAGTCACCATGTGGGTTCTGGGGATCAGACCTGGGTCCTGAAAGATCAGCCAGTATTTTTAATTGCTGCAGTGTTTTAATTTGTTTAGCTCCCTCCCCTTACCCTTTTATAAAAATGGTATCTTGTAGCACAGGCTGGCCTCTAACTCAGTATATAGCCAAGGATGACCTTGAACTTCTGGTTCTCTTGCCTCTACTTCTCAAGTGCTGGGGTTACAGGCATGTACCACCCATGCCCAGTTTATATGCAGCAGGGATCAAACTGAGGGTTCCTGTGTGCCAAGTAAGCACCCTACCCTATCGAGCCCTGTCCAGGAACTTTTAAATGGCTCCAGAATTCCCAAAGTCTAGGCCACACCTCAAACCAAAAACCCTGTCTCAGTGGTGTGTGAGGTGCTGGGAGACTGCAGAGTACAGCTCTGGGTTACTCTGTCAGGCTTCACTCAGCTGCACAGCATTCTCTAGCATTCTTCCTCTCCTCTCCCTTTCCTGATGGCCTGTGGCAAGGCCCTTTGGAACTTTAGTTCAGGCCAGCTTCTTCCCATGGGCTCCCCTCTCCTGTGGTCGATGTTGGCCCAGGTGAGTCGGTCTGCTCAGTTTTCATTATATGAGTGAGAAAGAATGAAGGTGGAGCGTCCTGCAGCCCTGCTTGCTGGCAGCTGCTGGCCTTGTTAGTGTACTCCTCCTGAATGTTTTCCTGAACAGTTCAGTCTCTTTATGCAACTTCATGACAGCTTCCATCTCATGCTGTCTTAACAGAAGCATTTCTCCAGGTTCTCACACAAACCTGTAATATTTTAACAGCTGAACACATCATTGTGGTGCCTAATTATCCTTACTATTGGATCCAGCACCACCAGAGACTTGGAAGATTTACTCCTTGGCTTACAGTAGTTGTGTCTGAGCTGCACTCCTCCCTCCCCCCTCCGGCAGTCCTGCTTTGTTTGTGACACCTGTGGCTAGGAGAATGCAGAGGAAGCATGCTTTATGTATCCAGCAGGGAGCAATGGAAAGAAGGAGAGATCTGCACCCCTTTCCCTTCACTGACACAGGACTGACTTTATCTGCTCCGCCTAAGATTCCTATTTTAAGCTGGTGTTGTGATGCACAAATTTAATCCCAGCTCTCTAGAGACAGAAGCAGGTGCAAGTAGATCTCTGTGAGTTCTAGGCCAACCTACATAGTGACTTCCCAGGACAGCTAAGACTATATAAAGAGGCCTATCTTAAAAAAACAAAGTACAACAAAACAAAAAAGATTTCTGTCTTACTCACCAGCTAATTCAACAATTTTCAATGACAGGATCCTGTTTGGGACCTGAGGGGATTTGGGAGCCTCCAGGTAGTGAAACTGTTATTTATTTATTTATTTATTTATTTATTTATTTATTTATTTTTTGTTTTTTTGAGACAGGGCTTCTCTCTGTGGTCCTGGCTGTCCTGGAACTCACTCTGTAGATCAGGCTGGCCTCGAACTCAGAAATGCGCTTGCCTCTGCCTCCCAAGTGCTGGGATTACAGGTGTGCGCCACCACGCCCGGCTGTGAAACTCTATTGTGATTGACAGCGAGCAGGTCTTTCAACAAGAGAACTTCTCTAAGGGTAGCCAGTCTGACCCATCTGAACAACAGGCCTGAATTTGGTTCCAACATTGTATATTGTGGACACACTGATTGTTTGCTCATCTGTTCAGTTTTTGTTTTGAAACAGGATAGGGCATACTGACCTGTAACTCAAAAGCAGTCAAGGCTGTCCTTGAGCTGTTCTTTTGCCTATCTCCCCTACACCCCCCCACCCCCCATGCTGTCCCTGCCCCCAAGTGCTGAGATTTCAGGCGTGTGCCACTATGCAGAACTTCATGTGCTCACTTTGGTCTTTATTGAGACAGGACTTCTGGTGGCCCAGACTGGCCTCTAACTTAAGATGTAGCAATTGAAGGCCTTGGATTCCAGATCCTCTTGCCTCTATCTTCCCAGGGCTTAGATTACAATGTGTGTGTCACCACACCTGGCTTCATCAGGAGTAGACAGAACACAGCCTAGTTGGAAAACCCTGGTCTCTATGGCTTCCTTTGGGACCAACTGTTGGTGTTTACAGGCCAGAAAAGGACCCTTGAGTGTCTTTCTCTATCACTCTCTACTTTATACTTTGAGACAGGTGTTTCATTGTATGTGGAGCTGTGCTGGCAGCCAGCAAGTCCCAGGGGTTCTCCTGTTTCCTTCCCTCCCCACCTCTAGTATTCAGCTTACCTGAGGGCACAGCTACACCCGTCTTTTTAAATTCTTGCTGAGGATTTGAACTCACGTTTGCTCAGCAAGCACTCTTACTCATTAAGTCTGTATCTTCATCTTTAGGGATAGACTTTGAGGGAAATGCTTGTTTTTCCTTGGGTCTCTGTAAATGTGAGCCTTCAGATGCTCAGAGTAGGGCCAGGTTAGTTAGTCAGAGAGTCCATTCAGGCCTGGCTCACAGGAACATCTGTGTTCCCTGTCATGCGCCTGGGCACAAAAGTCTCTTTGTAGGGCTGAGATGCCATCACTGAGGCCAGAGTGTCTCTCTAAGTAAGCCAGGGCCTGCTGTGCATACTCAGCTGATTGTGTGGGTGGTGGCTCTGAATTCGGCCACCTGTGGAGCTGAGAGCTGTGCATCCGTTTATAAAACCACAGTGTGGAGGGGAATATCCTACATATATATAGCCCTTGTCTTGAAATTCCACATTGACAGACTTTGCATCATTCTCACCACCGGTGACTGTAACAGTAGTATGTTCCGTTTGCATTTGAAGCCCATCTTGCCTCACAGGTATATCTAGCAGCCCTGAAAACTGAGAGACTTCTTTGCAGCAGCAAGTCTGCTCAGAGCCCTGTTTTTTCCTTACTTGGTAGATATCCCGTGACTTGATGGCCAATGAACAGTCTTCCCTGCAGGATAAGCTTCACTATCTGAGTGAGCACTCCATGCCAGTGTGATGTTTCTTCCCGGATTCTTGGATTCTTGTTTGGTTGTAAACAGGATATCAGTGCTTTATCTGATCTCAGCAAGGGATTTGTTAACCATTCATTCTCTGGTTTTCATTGGTATGGATTTTTACAAAGAAGCCACATTTAAGTGAGCAGGAATTTCCCAGTTCTGCCTCCTAGAGATGTCTATGTCTCACTGCCTTTGAACTCTCCAGTCAGGTTGATGAGTTCTTTCCTTCTTGAGCATGACAAAGTAGAGACCTAAGTATTCAGATTGGTATCAGTGAGATTGGGAACAAAATCAACCAAAAGGTTGTGTGTGTGTGTGTGTGTGTGTGTGTGTGTGTGTGTAAATAAATAAGTAATAAAAGTATAATGTTAAATCTATTCAGCAAAGTGGATTTGAGGCAGTAGGATGGGATTAGGCTTGGTTGTATTTATTTAGGAGTTTTTAACTGCAACTTTTGTTTTGCCTGCTCAGGATAGGAGATGTGAGGCAATTGGTTGTTTCCACCACCACCAGGAAGAATTATTCCAAGTTAAATCTTATTATTGATGTAGCCTGGGCCTGGCTGGCTATCTAGAAACCATCTTTGTCAGCAGTTATTCCTGCCAGGGAGCCAGCTCCTAGGAACCAAGTTTAGACTAGAGACGGAGAAAGTGTTGTGATAAGCAGTCTAGGTAGACCTTTGCTAGAATGCATGAAAGAAGAAAGTGCTTAGTACAGATTAGAACATTTAAAACAATTAGCTCAAACTAGGAAATTAACTTGTCCTTCTTTTTGTCTACCCACTTACCCACCCATCCATCCATGAATGCAGCCATTCACTGTGTAAAGTATAAAGGTTTACTGGCCTGGAGTGAGGGCTGGCTACTGCGTGGATCCCAGTGCAGGAGGCTAAAGCGCTACAGTTGGTGAGCAGGGGAGGAGGGTGTGCTGAGCTACACAGAAGCTCAGCAGGCCCAAGCCAGGAGCCAGAGACACAATGGCTCCTTCCGTGGGTAGGCTTCCATCTGCAGTTTATTGAAACTGGGAGTGTGAGAGGCGGGTCCACTCCCAGGCTCCTGCTCTCTTGTACTCTCTACATCGGATCCAGTTGCATTCTCCTAGTCTGAGCGTCCCTGGGTTACTGTGAATGTGGATTTCCTAGTTTGGGATTTGGTATCTCAGCTAGGTCTCTGCATTCCACACTTGAGCAAAACACACCTGTGTGCAGTGTTACACAAGTACTTGGTCTATACAGAACTGTGTGGGCTTCCTTTTCTTAAGCATGCCCTCTAAATGTTAGTGTTTTGATTGGAGCCTTTGGTCTCTTGGGCTCCTTCACATAACTGAAGGCTCTTCAAGAACTCTTGACTTAGGTTTCTGTTTGATGGTCTATTTCTCTGGAGTAGAGATCTGCTGTGAAGACTGAGATTTGATCCTCCTGAAGCCTGACCTCCAGCCAAGGTTTCATGTGTCTCCTTTAGGTGTGCAATCGCGTTTGACTGTCGCTTACTTTTAATTCTGAAATACCTGTAGCGTTCTTATCCTTTTGCTGGGCCATGTGGGTTTGAGATGAAAACTGAGTACTATCTTGTGCTAGGAATGAAAGAGATGGCTCTGTCTTTGCATGTGATGACTTGTCTCCCTTCCCCCCTTCCCCATTTCACAGCTACTTCCCCACGAGTGTCCTCCGAGTTGGAGCAGGCCCGGCCACAGACAAGCGGAGAAGAGGAGTTGCAGCTGCAACTGGCACTTGCCATGAGCAGAGAGGTTGCAGAACAGGTCAGTGCTTTTGTGGTTAAGCCCATGGGGTCTTTACCTTGGTGTTCCTGGGGAGGGTTATGGCTCCCAGAAAGGATGACACACACACAGCCCTGTCTTTAAGGCACTTACTTGATGAGTTCATGTCTTGTGGCTACAGTGCATTCTGAGCCCCTAGCCCAGGCAGAGCTATAACTAGGAAAGGTTTTCAGGGAGGTCAGTGTCCAGAGAAGCAGCTAACCCCGAGTGAAGTTCCTATGCAGACTTACAGTCCAGGGACTTCTGAGGGAGCTGTGTGCTTCCAGCCTCCTTGAGGTGCCAGCATACAGTGCAGTGGGCAGGACGGGCCTGGGTTGAGGGTGGTGGGTAGGTGGGGTGGGCCTGGTCCCTGCCAGAGCAATATACCCTGTGGCAGATGTGTGGGAGACTAGAAGGGCTAGAAGGGAAGCTTCAGGAAAGAGTGTGCATGCGGGCATGGTAGAAGCAGCATAGATTTTTTTTAAAGTATGTGGTGTAAGATGGAACCCAGACCCCTCTGTAAGGAAGTGCTCTGATATTGAGCCTGTGTGTGGTTTTGTTCCCCTCTATACCTTATTTTTTTTTAATAAGCATGCATTACTTTAAAATGGAGGAGCGAAAGGGGCAATTCAAACACCTTTAGACAGTGTCCCTTTGCTTTCAGTCATCAGAAAGCGTGCAGACAGCCAGAGGCAGCAAGGTACACCCCTCGTATGGAGAGAAGAATGTTGGGTGTTAAATGTGAACACAGAGAGGTTTGGCCGGCATAGTTGGTATGTCTGTAACAGCAACAATGGGCAGCTTTGATCCTGGCCTCTGCCCCCTGTAGAGAACCTTCAGCCATTAAATCTGCCCATGTGGACGCTCATGGCTCCACGGGATCAAGGTGCCCAGGAGGTCCTACTGCAAGTTTCTGGGATGGGTGGATGGCTTCAGCCTTTTTAGCTAAATCCCAAGAGTATGTTTTAATCATATAGAAGTTAGGCCAGTACTGTCTTTTGCAAGTGACTTTACCCTTAAATAAGATGAATTGTTTCTACTAGAAACTATACAACTGTACAGTTGTTCAGGGAGTGTCCACTGTGGGGATTGGTATGATACGTGTTTTTCAGCTTTTTCTAATTCTTTCCTGGTTGTCAGATTTGTGTTCTATAGGGAAACACTGTTTTCATTCTATATGGATGAATGATTTGCCTGCATGCATGTATGTGTACCACATGCATGCCTTTTGCATCCCTGTAACTGGAGTTACAGATGGTTGTGAGCCACTATGTGGGTGCTATGTACTGATCTGGGTCTTCTGTAGAAGCAAATGCTCTTAATTGCTGAGCCATCTCTCCAGTCCTGAGAAATATTTTAGATTAAATATTTTGTCTCCCCATTTTGGTGGTGCCTGAGTGTTGCTGGTATGACCTCAGACAACCTCTGAAGGAGGAACCTCTGTGAGCCCTCTGGGAATGGAAAGCCATTGTTTCCAGCTGAACTATATTCTCCCTTGAAATGCCACATGATGCAGGGCCTTTCCTGTTGCTGGCTAGTGTGGCCTTGTGCCCTGCTGTGTGGCTGTCAACATTACCCTCAGCCTCAAGCTCCATTGTCCCACTCCAGGAAGAACGCCTCAGGCGGGGTGATGACCTCAGATTGCAGATGGCTCTGGAAGAAAGCCGGAGAGACACAGTAAAAGTTCCAAAAAAGAAAGAAGTAAAAGCTTGCTGCAAGGTAAATGCTTGAAGTTGTTCTTGGGTGGTTGTTTCAGGTACCCTGTGGCCTACAGTAAGGGTAGGACACTCTGGCAGGATGCTAGATTCCACATTGAAGCCATGTTGGGGTGAACACCAGTGAGAACATAATTTAAAAAAACAAAAACAAACAAACAAACAAAACCCAAACCAACCTCACAGTGACTGAGAGAAGACACTTGATGCCACCTATAAAAGGAAAATGGAGGCCGGGCGTGGTGGCGCACACCTTTAATCCCAGCATTTGGGAGGCAGAGGCAGGTGGATTTCTGAGTTCGAGGCCAGCCTGGTCTACAGAGTGAGTTCCAGGACAGCCAGGACTACACAGAGAAACCCTGTCTCGAAAAAACAAACAAACAAACAAACAAAAAAAAGGAAAATGGCAGCAGCAGTGTCAGCCTCACAGTGGTACTTGGGAACATTTTTTAGTCTTCAGAAGCCATTGGTTATACTGGTCTTTATCCCCTCACACCATTCACTATCCCCCTTACTTTGCTAGGCTATGACATAGAGGTGACCAGGATGTGGCTCTACTTCTGACAAACTTATCAGGCCAGGTAGGGAGCCAGAAAGAGACAGACACGGAGACACAGAGAGCCAGCCAGTCCCTCCTCCCTCCTTTAGGCTGGGTACGGGGTGCTAGTAGCCAGGAAATGAAAGACAGGTGCAGAGGGATGATGATGAGTGAATGCCAATGCCAGAATTGTCCTGAGAGAGTCTGGGAGCCCTGAGAATTCTTAAAGCTTGTGGGCATGTGGCACACCTTCAGTACTATAGTGTATTGGATTCCTGGCTCCTCTGGGAAGCAGGGGTGTTAGTGGAGCTTTGGGGTTGGAGCAGCTCAATTTCCAAGCTATTCAGGACTTAGCCCAGAAGGCCTGTGCTGTGGTAAGAGCTAATATTTATGCTTAGTATATGTATGTTTGCTATGACTGTAACCAAACAAAACCATTTCTTCTGTTTGTCTTAACAGCCAGGCTCCCACTCACAGCAGACTACTTTGTTGGATTTAATGGATGCCCTCCCCAGCTCAGGCCCTGTTACACAGAAAACTGAGCCCTGGAGTACAGGAACCTCTGCTAACCAGACCAACCCCTGGGGTGGAACAGTGGCTCCTGCGAACATCACTGACCCCTGGCCATCATTTGGTAAATAGATTCCTAGACTTGCCTATTTGATGGGGAAACAGGTACTTTTCTTTCTCTTTGCTAGCTCATTTCATCTGCCTCATCCAAGTATCAGAAACAGCCTGTCCCTACTGTAGACTACATTTCAGTTCTTAGACTTGCACCCAGCTTAAGCTCAAGTAGACATAATACATACACAGATTAAAACCTAAAATGAGCTGGACATGGGATATGCTTACCACCACTGCTAATGCAGAGATTGCATATTTGCTGCTATTCTTGTTACTTAAAGCAATAATAAGTCTAGTTAGTTTTATTTCTGAGTTTTGTTTATTGGTAAATGAGAGACAATTTTTAGTCTGATTTGAAATATGAACTTGGCAGAATTAATTTATTATGGGGGATATTCCTGGCACATGAAATTTTTTAATTGCTGGTAGGGAGCCTGGTCTGAGAGTCTTTATGCTTCTGGCCTGGTTCTCTGAACCCTGTTGGACATGCCTGTGATCTGTGTACCTGTGTTCTTTTTTCCCCCTAAACTGGACCTTTTTTTATACTCCGCCCAGTTCTCTGGATGTTTGTTAAGTATACCATATGCTAGGCTCTGTCCTGCCATGTGAAGAATCTGGGACACAGATAATGAATGGTTCCTGTCCTGGGCAGGATGGGCTCAGCTGGTAGCAGTGCTGTGTGAGCCAGGCTTTGGCAAGGGCCTTCCAGATCAGAGCAGTGAGTTGAGCATCTTAGAGGTGGGTGGGCGCCGAGCAACAGTGTCCTGTTGAATAGTGTTTCAGAAGGTGTGGGTAATGGGGGGAGGGGGCACACATGCAAATCCAGACACAGGGACCCATGCATTGTGACACATACAGCAGGTAGAAAAGTGAGGGGAAAGGAGTCTGTGTCAAGTACTTCAGGGACTGGCCTCTATCTTGCAAGTGCTTGTATTTGGTCTAAAAGCTGTGTCAGCCTCAGATGCTTTTTAGTATACTTTTGGCTACAGTGATATGTGGAGCTTGCCAACTTTCTGGGGCCAAGTAGTGTTACCTGAGTTCTTATTCCTTGGAGACCAGGAAACCTGTGGTGGTTCTATTGACGAGTAGAGTATAAGCAGATAAGAAGTATTATGGTGCTGCAGGGATAGTAGACTTTCCAATACTGACTTTGATTCTCCTGTCTCTCAGATCTGTAACACAGTCTTTTTGTTAAATGACCATTATCCAGGTCCAGCTATAGAGAATTGTGTCAGATCAGAGTCACATATAGAGGCTGTGCCAGGAAGCCTGAGTAGTACACGGCCTGCTGTGGGGACAGGTACCAAAAGCTCTGTTGGGATATGTCCTTTGCTTGCTCTTTAAATGAAAATGAAATTTACTATTCTGACTATTTTAAGCTGGATTATTTGACAAAACAAAACAATAAACTCCACACATTCACAGAGCTGTATAACTATTGCTATTAGGTTGAATGGAATTTATTCCATTATTCCAGAAAGAATCCATACTCAACTCCTATCCACCAACCTGCTATTATGCTTGATTCATAAAGATTTGTTTGTTGTGGACATTATCATATTAACAAAGTCACATTACTGTGGCTGTCATTTGGTTGGAAGGTTGTCTGCAATTTAGTAGGTGTTTAGTCCTTTCCTGGCCAGAAATATCCCCTGTGGATATGGTACCTTATGCACATAATCTCCTCCCATTGGACATTTGCATTATGTTTAGTTTCTGGCCATTGTATATCTAATTTTTAAAAAAGATTGAACTAAAACCCAAATAATCACTATCTATTTTAACATGGTGGTGAGGATTAAAACTATTCTAAACAGGGTTGCTGCTCCTGGATAGCTCTCTGTGCACTTGACCACTCTTGACTCACACATATTGACATTTTTACTGGTGACTGGAGGGACACACAGATCACCAAAGTCCAGAAATGCTTTTCCCCACAGCTCAGAGCTTGTGGTAGGACATCTTGGATTGCTGGGAAGTTGTGCAGCCTCCTAAATTAAAGTGCATGGATGGCTGTTGGTAAAATCTGAACTGTTTATCTACTTCCTTTCCACCGTATGTTGTGTAACCCAGTTGAGGTCACATTGTGTATAGTTACACTCAGACACACATACATTACCCAGCTTATGTTGTGCTGTGTATGTGCCCAGGTATCTTTGGAAACCCTGGTACTCATTCATGTGGTATTGGTTGGCACTGTATGGTTGGACAGCTATGTGTCCTGTGAAGGTGCTTTGAGAAATGATGCCGAAGTCATTGTGTTCTCAGGGCTTTGCCCCAGCTACCTGACCCAGGCAGGTGTTTTGCTTCTTGCAGCTTTGAGCTGGTTCCAGAGTAGGCATATGATATGGGCTTACTGCTTAGCCTCTGCTAAAACCCAAGTGTAAGAGCCACTCCTCAGTCCCAGGATACTCATAATTATTAAAGCATCTTCCCACAGCACAGAATCACTCTCTGCATGAAAGGAATGCTTTTCTGAAAGCCACCATTTGTAGTGGGTCCTGTTATTACCAGTTCTTTCCAAGCAGCACTGGGGACTGCTGAGCCAAGTGGCCTAGGGAGGAAATGCTAAGAGCCCAGCGGAGGGAAGTAGAGCCTGCCAGGTCAGCGGGGCACTTCCTCCTCTGTTCTAGAGACACAGAGCTGCCACCTGGTCTCAAGAGGCCTCACAGCCTGGTAATTCAGAAGGTCTTGGCTGGCTTGTCACCCTTACTGTCTACCCACCTACTAGAGCCAAGGCCAGGACTGAGCCTAAGTTCCGCCTGGCGGTAGCAGGTGTGCTCTGGCTTCTTGATGACCCCAGTATGGACTGTGACTGCCGGCTGTGCACATGAATATTCATTTATCCACTGGGCTCCATGTGAATGGATCTACAGAGGAGGCGGAAGCTGCTGTCTCTCTGAACTTAGTTCCATTCTCCTTTCTACTCATTTGAGCTTTAAATAAGCCTTTATTTATTGGGTGTGTGGCGTGGCAGGACCTACTAATGCCAGACCCTGAAGGTATAGAAGAATCTGGTGATGGCCTCATTGCCCTTTCTATCTCCCAGGGGCAGCTGGGCAGCCCTGTGTCTGCTCCTTTAGGAGTTAGGGGGAAGGGGTGGCACTCTCCTCCGTGTGATTGAAGCAAACTGTGCTGGTTACAGGACTACCTGCTTGGTGTTCTGTTCATTTGGCACTAAATTCAGCCTAGTCAGATTTCAAAGTCCCGATTACACACACCTTGGACCCCAGTGTTACTTGCAGAATAGAAACTTGACACACTTCATATGGGTTCAACTGTTTATCCCTGATGATCTATGTCATTGGGGATTGGCAAGGGTTTGAGCTGAGCATGCATTTCATTCTCTCTGTTCAGAGCTCTGAGTTTTGATTACTTTGTTTCCACTGGTTCTCCATGCTGCTGGCTCAGGAGGAGTGTTGCAGGTGTCCAGACTGGTTGTGGGTAGCTGGGGTAAGCTCCAGGACTTGGACTGTGAGGTATAGGCAGCCTGCCCTCTCATACTCCTAATCTTTGTATTGTCTTATTCTGCCTGAGAAACTTACATAAAGATTTATTTCATTTTTATTTGTGTATGCCATAAGTGTAGTGGTGCCTGTGGAAGCCAAAAGAAGGCATTGGATTCCTTGGAGCTGGAAGTATAGGTTGTGAGCCACCTGATGTGGGTTCTGAGAGCCAAAATTCTGTCCTCTGGAAGAACATTAAGCACTTGTAACCACTGAGTTATCTCTCCAGCTCCACTCTTCTTAAAGACGTGGGTTGGGTGTCTGTTTATGGAGATGTGGCCATCTGATTCTCAGAATCCCCTCTTGCCCTGTGTTCTGACTCTTGGCTTTCAATTGTCTTCAGGTAGGTACAATTACTTCTTAGAGGCTTGGCTGGAGGAATGCTAAACAAATTGATAGGGTAGAGTAAGGCAACTATGCAGGAAGCCTGGGGTATTATGTGTTTGAGCTAGGTGGCTCTTACATGAGAGAGGCTTGGGCAGGGCTCTTGAGTGCAGTAGGAGCAGATTTGCATGCATTCTGGCTCCCAATTTATCTCACAACAGACCCACTACATATCTTTAGGTCTTCCCCAGAGTCTGTGTGCTTAGGAAGACAGTGTGATATTTTACTAAAGTCTCTAGGGACTTTCTAAGGACAGCCATGATCCCACACCCTTTGTCCCTAGTACCTCACTGAGTTTAAGCCCTTGGGGTACTTCCTGTGTGGATTCTCAGTGTAGCCATGAAAGTGGCTCTTCGTGTTTGTACCTGTAGCTTTAGGTTTCTTTGTTCCCTCTACTGGTTCTGATGCCAACATGGTATAGAGTTGGAAGGAGCTCCAGCCCCACGAGGCCATTGCAGGAGTGCCCTGCAGGTTGGGAACTGCTGTGCTGTATTGTCTGAGGCAGTGTTCTCTTACAAGACCAGTGGCTCCCTGGAAGGCCAACTGCATGTTCTGGCCCCATGGCCTAGGGAATAGGGAAGCTCACTCTGCAGATTCTCTAGGACTTTTGGGAGCTGGGATTTACATTAACCACAAGGATTCTCCCTGGTTGTCAGGGCAGTATATGACCCTCTTAGACTATGGGAGTGGGTGAGGTGAAAACTCTCCCATGGAGCATTAAGGTATTCATTTAACAAAGGGCAGTAGGGGCTGGATATGATAGGATGTACCTTCTTAATGTGGGCAAGAAGAAAGGCAGCAGCAATCTTCTGAGAGGCACTGATGCTTAGTACTGTCAGGGACTACAGGACAGCGAGGTCTCTCCAGACTGTCCCTCAAGTGCATCTATCTAGCTAAGAGAACAGTCCGGTGTTCTTATGTGGGCCTGTAAGGCACCAGTGAGTAGGGAAGAGAACAGGAAGGCATGCTGTATCCCTAAGACTCCCATATGGCATTGGTCCTGGGATCTCTGTGTCATCATACCAGAGCTTTCCTGGCTGCCTGCCCAGCCTTCTCCCTGGCAAACCACGTCTATCATAATACTCTGTTCAGTTGAGACAGAGCCATGCCTGATGAGATACCATCCCTGTAGTGTGAATCCAACTAAGGCCAGGTTCACAGACCTGGCAAGCCATCCCACAGATAGTAGAGGATCTGGAAGCATAGTTCCAGGCCCATAGGGAAACTAGAAAGCTTGGGATGAAAGGTCAGAGGTACTTCTCAGGGAGACAGTTGTTTCTGGAGGGTTTCGAAGCCTAGTGGTTCTGGGGCAGCAACATTAGACACAGAAAGGCCAAATAGGAGTTGGCAGGACATGAGAACAGGAAAAGTGCCATTTGGGAGTGCTTCTTGACAATGAGTGTCATCTAGCTAGCTCTCATAGCTTTTGGGTGTGTCACTGCAGTAAACCTGGGAAGAAGTGAAGGCTGCTTCTATTCCCACCCATCCTGCAGTATGCAAGCCAGTAGCCTAGTCAGATCAGAGTTACAAGGTGTGGGGATAGTTGACTGCAACATCTGAGTAGGACCCAAGTAAGTCCTTTGGCACTTTAGAGTACTAATGATGGGGTTATCTTTAGCACCCATGGAGTGTCCTCCTTCACAGGAGTGATCCAGGGGGAATGGAGTCCTTTTCAGATGTCAGGGAACAGACCTTAGCTTCCTAAGATTGACAAGTCCCTGTTCTCTGAACTCTGATACATCTTAGTTGTCACAAGTCTTGCAGGGTGTTCCTCCATGGCTAGAATTGGGGCTGCAGTTTCCTACTCTACTACCATAAGGAATTCAATCCAGGAAAAGACCCCTGGTTAGATGAGTGATAAGTGGAGGATTCCAGAGTGACCAGGGCAAGAGGGGCCTGCTGCGACAGAAGGCAAAGAGTTTCTTTGTGTCCAAGAAGCATAGGGAGTCAGTGGCCAGGCTAAGCATGGAAGCTGTGTGGCTGTCTCCTAGCCCACATCTTTTGGAGTTCCTGAAGAGTTCATTTTTGAAGGAGATAACTAGCCAGAAGAACATTATAAATGTTATTGTTCAGGAAGCTGAAGAATGCTAACACAGCTTATCTAGGTACCCTGTGTGAGCAAAGCAAGACTGTGTCCCAGGAAGGAACTGGACAGCCAGGGCTGAGACAGTGGTAGTAACTTTAGTGTGCTTGCAGGGAATCATAGAGTTACCGAGGCAGCCAGTCCTAGAAAATCCTCTTTTGTTCTGAAGATAATTGTGGAAACATGTTTGAAATTTGGAAGCACCAGGTGGTGGTGTCAATTCCTTTAATCACAATACTTTATTAGTAACAATAGAGGCAGAAATATTTTTCACATTAGATTTGACTGTAGTTTTAAAATTTGTATCTGATACTAATTATCTTTTTGTTGATACTAAAACATTGTTACAGCTGGGAGGCATGGTGCACACTTTTGATTCCACCACTTGGGAGGCAGAGGCAGACTGATCTCTTAAGGTTCAGGTCAGCCTGGTCTGCAGGGTGAGTTCCAGAACAGCCGGGTTACACAGAGAGACCCTGTCTCAAAAAACCAAACAACAAAAAAGAGTTAAAGGGTTATGGAATCCCACCTGGGTTGCATGAATCCTGTGTTCCAGGATAGCGAGAACTACACAAAGAAACCCCTGTCTCAGATAACTGAAATAGGAAAACAATAACAAAAAAGAAGTTTAAGGTCATCATCAGCTACATAGTAAGTTTGAGGCCTGTGAGCCTGAGGTATGTGAGACTGTTTTGAGGGGAGAAAAGAATGTGTGAAGATGATTAACATCATGCAGAGAAGGAGTCAGTAAGTAGGCTAGTGCAAGAGACTAGGGAGCCCAGTACTGCACAGCTGAAGCACTGTAGTAGTTCATGCTGGTGAGGTTAGTCAGGCAGAGATAACCGAGAGGATGCTTGATGGAAGTCATGGACCTTGGAGGAAGAGGTATGAAAGGGGACACATGTTTAGGAAGCAAGTAGACACAAAACTATTGCAAAATCTTCATATGCACCACATTGACACACATGGAAAACTAGTTTACATCAGAAAGTTTGAGGCAACTTCCAGGGTGATCGGAAGGACCTGCTTAGAGGGTTATAAACTGTTAGAACCAGCATGGAAGCAGTTCTGGCATTACTTGCTGAAAACGCAGGGGCCTGTGGCCCAGCAGCTGTCATTGTGTGCACAGAATAGAGGGATGAGGTACAAGAATAGGCAGCCACACAAAGCACACCCAGGGTCTTTCAGAGTGGTTATTTGTGAGCTTTTTCATAGCTAGATTTCAGCTACATGTCAACAAAGGCTATTTCCAAAGATAAAATGTGTAGTAAATAAACCTAGTTACCAAACAATGAACACACACACACTTTTTGTTTTGTTTTGTTTTGTTTTTTTGAGACAGGGTTTCTCTGTGTAGCCCTGGCTGTCCTGGAACTCACTCTGTAGACCAGGCTGGCCTCGAACTCAGAAATCTGCCTGCCTCTGCCTCCCAAGTGCTGGGATTACAGGCATGCGCCACCATGCCCGGCTACACACACACATTTTTACCTTATTTGTATAATAAATTCAGAAGTCTGGCATAGCTATCCAGTATATTGTTTCAAGGTATGATAATTTATAAAGGCAAAGCATGAGGTGCCTTAAACGGCTCAGGGTTCCGGACTTTGCAGTGGACCTGGGAATGTAGCGTTTAAACATTGCTTGTCTTCCACAGAATGGGTGATTTGTTTCGTATTTGAAAATTCCACACACAGGGTTGACACTTAACATTATTAGATATACACAGAAATATTCTCGACCACCTCATTTGTGTGTGTGTGTGTGTGTGTGTGTGTGTGTGTGTGTGTTTTGGATGTTTCATGTGTAGAAGTCAGAGGACAACTAGTCTAGTGGAAGTTCATTCTATCTTCTGCGTCCTAAGAAGTTCACATTGCCGGGCTTGTTTGCAAGCACCTTTACTGACTGAACTATTCCACCAGCTCAGTCCCATCCTTGTCAAAGGCAATTGTGATGCACTAAGTTGACCGACCTTTGTTGCTCACAGTTTGGAAGGGTTCAACTGCTAAAGCTGGTGATGAGCACTCACTATTCTGTTACTTTCTTTCCTTGATATGCAACCATTTGAGAACAGGGCCCACCCAAGGCTGATGGGAGAATACCTCTGGGGAGCCAAGCAGTCTTATAGGGGTTGCCAAACTTCATGTCTGGGGTGGAGCCTGCATTTTTAGGGGAAGTAGATGTGCTCCTTATAGTTTCATTTGGTTTGCAGGAACCCCTGTGAGCCCCTCGTGTGATGGGAAATATTCAGAAGACCTTTAGCTTTGCTGTCTATGCACTTGCCAGAAGACTGTCTCTAGGCATTTTTATCTGGCAGCCTCTAGACTCTAACTCTGCCTATTCTTACTGGTGTGGTGTGGTCTGTGTATATGTGTGAGGTTATGTGAGTTTATGTGTACCATATTTTTATTGCATATGCCTGAGAAGGCCAGAGAATGTCAAGTCCCTTGGAACTGGAGTTGCAGACTATTGTGAGCATGCTGTTGTGAGTGCTTGGAACCAAACCCTGGCCCTCTGCAAAAGCATTAGAAACACTCTCCAGCCCCTGTTCTGAATTTTACTCTGACTTCTGCAGGTACCAAGCCAGCTGCCTCTGTGGACCCCTGGGGAGTACCTACCACAGCCAGCACACAGTCTGTCCCCAAGAGCTCAGACCCTTGGGCAGCCTCACAGCAGGCTGTCTCCAATGCTGGAAAGACAACAGATGCCTGGGGAGCTGCCAAGCCTAGTTCTGCCTCAGGTGATCACTTTGCTCAGCCTGGTTCCTGCAGCTTTACCACTTCTCCCTTCTGGTGCACTGGCACTGACCACTTCTGTACCCATCCCAGGTGGGAACAGGCATCACAGGCCCTTTTGTATACCCACAGTTGAGAGAGGTACTGCATTGGTCCCCAAAAGTGAGTTCTGGTCTCCTTTTTGGGTAGCAGACTGACCTCAGGACTCCTTGGGGACATTTCCCATAGACTCTATCCCAATGTCCAGAACAACACATACTCCATACACTGTCAGCCCTTTGTTCATTTGGAGTAGAATGGTGGAGGTAGTGGTAAGCACTCATGATCTCTGATCCCACCTGTTGGCCTTTCCAGTCTAGGAAGTGACTGAAGCATGGGCCCAAGTTTAACACTATGATGTGGAGTACTTGGGAGAGAAGCCCCTATGGCTTGTGCTAACCCATTATCCCCGTGCAGATTGGGTACCTACCTGTTGTGCTAGGGAATGGAAAGAGATGCTTTCAGTCACCAGCTTGTATGTCCCTCAGGGTCCTTTGAGCTCTTCAGTAATTTCAACGGTACAGTTAAAGATGATTTTTCTGAATTTGACAACCTTCGAACTTCAAAAAAACCAGGTAGATATAGATGGTTTCTGTCTAATATTTTGTGCATCTGACCACCTAGTTGATTTTAGAAGTAACATGCTTTTCAGCTTTATGTGTGTGTGTGTGCATGCATGTTTGTGTATGCACCCGTGTGTTTTTGCACGTGTGTGTGTGTGTGTGTGTGTGTGTGTGTGTTGTTTTTTTTTCCCCCTGTCATCTCCATGGGAGGAGAAGGGATTTTAGTAATTGAATTCAGAGCTTCAAGGCTTTTATCTATTGAGGTATCCCACTGGCCCAATAGTTTGTTTACATCTTAACAAGAATTCAGAAAGAATATTTAGAAAATGAAACTAGAAAGTGAATGTAAACAAGTATACATCTCTGCTTTGCTGTCAACCCCAGATAACATCTTAATATTACTGGAAGATTGTACTATGTATACTTTTGTGAATCTTGCTTGTCTACTTACTGCCTTTTTTTTTTCTTTTTGGGGTTTTTCAAGACAGGGTTTCTCTGTATAGCCCTGGCTGTCCTGGAACTCACTCTGTAGAAGACCAGGCTGGCCTCGAACTCAGAGATCCACCTGCCTCTGCCTCCCATGTGCTGGGATTACAGGTGTGCGCCACCAGCACTCAGCTTACTTACTGCTTTTTGTTTGTTTGTTTTTGTTTTTGGTTTTTTTTGTGGGTTTTTTTTTTTTTTTTTTTTCGAGACAGGGTTTCTCTGTATAGCCTTAGCTGTCCTGGAACTCACTCTGTAGACCAGGCTGGCCTCGAACTCATAAATCCGCTGCCTCTGCCTCCCAAGTGCTGGGATTACATGCATGTGCCAACACCGCCCGGTCCTACTTACTGCTTTTTAATTGTATTTTATTCGTTTATTTAGTAGTTTTTATTCTGTGTGTGTGTGTGTGTGTGTGTGTGTGTGTCTGTGTCTGTGTCTGTCTGTCTGTCTGTCTGTCTGTCTATATACACTGTTTACAATAGTATACACAAGGGATGAGAAGATAACTTGCCTTGTCCCTGTCTTGCAGCTGAGTCAGGGGCCTCAGTGCCACCCCAGGACAGCAGAACCACAAGCCCTGACCTCTTTGAGTCTCAGTCCTTGACTTCTGCCTCAGGCAAGCCTAGCAGTGCCCGGAAAACACCTGAGTCCTTCCTGGGCCCCAACGCAGCCTTGGTGAACCTGGACTCCCTGGTGACTAAGCCTGCTCCTGCAGCTCAGTCCCTCAATCCCTTCCTGGCACCAGGTAGGCATGTGCTGAGTAGTATCAGTTGCTGTATTATCCATGGCTGGCTTCTAGTCCTTTCTTCTCTCTCAAGGACTGCTGGCCTCTGACTGGGAAGAGGCAGAGCTCCAGGAACTCCACATTGCTATTTGCCTCCAGGCCTGGTGGGGTGGGTAGATGCTGAGGTTAGGGAAGAAACCACTTCCTGGAAGGGAACATGCCATAGAAACTTTCTGAAAACTGTCCCCGCAGGGAGGATGTTACTAGTACTAGATTTGGGTCTAGCAAAGGGTGTTTGCTGCCCCGTGTGTATCACGTGTTATAGGAGAAGTACTACCTTAGCCCTTTAGTATGAGCCACCCCTTGAGGCTGAAGGGCCCTGGTCATAATGCCTGGCACAGGTTTCTACACAGCATGTTCCAGGTACTATACCGGCCCGAAGACAGGCCCAATCATTTAACCTAGAACTTGTCCTCACGGCCTGGCTCTGACATCTGACCTCTAGCCTTCTAGCTCATTTCTACCCTCTGCTACCCAGTTAGTTTCTTTTAACCCATTTCTTCCCATGTGAGTCACATCTCAGCTATACTGAGCTAAATAACCATCTACAAGATTTTAGCTGTCCTCTCTTTACTCACTTCTAGGCTATCTGCGATCCACTTTGCTTGCACGTCCTCCTCTTTCCACATCCGCCCAGCCGAGCTCATCTAGTATATCCCCCTCTCCCTTGCTTTGCATGGATTCCTTCAGACTTAGACCTCTGAAGAGTCGAAATGTATCTTCAACAGTGTCAACTCTACCTTGGCTCTGTGTTTCAGGGGATTAGAGGACTTTACTTCTCTGTTCCTACAGATCCTGGCAGAGGAGTATGACCTCTAGAAGCTGAGGTTTAGGGCCCGTGGGCAGAAAGAGCTGTAGATTTTCTAGGTTTCATCCCACTCTGAGGATCCTAATAGTTAAAGGCATGGTATCCTTAGAGAAAGGTTGCCCTGTGGCTGGACCTGGACAGGACCTGGGTCCTCAGCTAGATTGGTTCCCATTCTTGCCCAAGAGACTCTTGTTTTCAGTGCCAGAGTCCAAGAGCTATCAGGGGGTCTAGCACTGTGGTGGGCCTTGCTTATAAACTTAAGGATTTTAGGGGCCATAGCCAGATTGAGGAAGTTTTGGCAGGTATCTGGGCTACTTGGGTAGACCTGGATCTATCTATCATTCTTGAGTAGGGGCTACACAGCCCCTTTGAACCTGGGGTTACATCTGAGCACATAATGGTCCTGGTAGAAGTATATCCCCAGAGTACAGTAGCTTCCTCTTTGTTATGGTGCCCCTTGATGAGCAGACCATGATGGTAAATGGAGCCTAATAAGTTCAGAGAGAATTGCTGACAGTATTCCATGTACCCTGACAAGATCCACCAGCTATTTCACAACAGGTAGAAAAGCCCTTTGGTTGAGGAAGGTTTAGAGAAGCTAAGTGAGACTGGGCTGACTAACTTCTCAGCAACAGGCCTTCTCAAGTCTTCCTGGTGCCAGTGTTTATGGTCTGGGACATTGCCTGGCCTTTCCCAGGCACCTGTAACCATATCTGGCAGACAGAATGAGGGAGCAGGGTAACTGGCAACATCCTGGTTACCCACTTTCCATAGGAGTTAGAATATCCAAGCCTGTATACTCTAGGCTCTGCCTAGTTTATCTCTGCAGCCCTGGACTGGTTGCACACTCCTCACGGTGATAGTCTTCTTGGCCTCAGCAGTCTGTAGATGTTTGCCAGTGGGGTCTGTAGACTCCATCCTACAGAAACACAGCTCTGCCCTTCAGATCAGTGTTGGGGATGCCAAAAGTGGAGGCAGGAGTCGGGGTTTGTATACTTGTCCTGATGAAATAGTGCCTTCCAATGGCTCATCCTGCATTCTTGCTTTTTTACCAGGTACTGCTGCTCCAGCCCCTGTCAACCCCTTCCAGGTCAACCAGCCCCAGCCGCTGACACTGAACCAGCTTCGGGGGAGCCCTGTCTTGGGAAGCAGTGCATCCTTTGGGTCTGGTCCAGGGGTGGAGACTGTGGCTCCCATGACCTCAGTAGCTCCACACTCAGCATTGGGGGCCAGTGGCTCCTCACTGACACCCATGGGCCCTACAGCAATGAACATGGTAGGCAGTGCGGGCATTCCCCCATCAGCAACTCAGTCAACGGGCACAACAAACCCGTTCCTTCTCTAGTGCCCAGGGGGACTTGCCTGAGTGAACACCCAGAGTGCCGAGCCCAAGGACATCAAGTGGGGACTCACTCTGATTTGTGTAGTGGTTGAGAATATGGTGGTAGGGGTATTAGAGCTTCAGGTTCAGCTTCCTGGTGACAGGGTGGTTGCTACCATCCAGACCTTCAGGCTGCAGTGCGGGTAGGGTGGCCTCACTGTTCGGGTTGGGCCCCTGTGTCTCTTCCTAAGTGCTCAGCTCCTCTGAGGTCTGGAAAGGAGGTGTTATCAGTGTTGCTCAAGACTGGGATGTTGTCTAGCCCAGAACTTGGGCAGTCACATTGTGTGTGCCCCACCCCAGTTATCTTCAGGGTGTGGACAAGGTGAAGCTCTGGCCCCACTTGACATTGACCATTGGGAAGTGGTTGTGCATATTTTATTTTCCTTTGACTCAATTCGAGTCCAAGGTAAACACTAATACCAGTGTGGAGCTTTAAGCTGACTGGAGCGCGACCCTGCCCTGTGGCTCTGTGCTTGTGCACGTTTGCACATTTTGTTGAGTACAGTTTCATATTTGAGTTTGCAAAATTATCTAATAGTCTTTTTTTGGCTAATATTTTTATAACGTGGTTCTTATTTAACTGTCTAGTTTTGATAGAATTGACCAAGTCTGGCTGAATTAAGGTCTTGGCATGTATTATTTTAGTGGTCTAATTTCTCTTATTTATGGTTTTAACTGTAAGAAAACTTTAAAAGAAGAGATATTTGGATGACAAAAATATGCCTTATGGAAAACTAAGCAAATTCTTTATAGGGGAAAAAAAAACGGAATTTGATTACACAAAAAAATTTTATTAAAACAAAACAAAAACTTCAACAATAACAAAACCCGCAGCCTCTAGTTGCCTTTTTCCTTTCTTCAGTTCTTTTGATGAATCACCAAATCAATTGACTCTTCAGCATTTTTGCCTAGATCTGAGAGGCTTTTTGCTACTAGTATATTTACAACTTAAGGTTAAAAGGAAAAAACAACGCATGATTGTGACTTGCCAGTTTTTATCAACTAATCCCTTTTTTGTACCTGGAATGCAGGGATTACCAGGGACTTGCATTTACTGCAGACCAGAGTATGGCTGGCTGGCCCATCATCATGCTCAGGTTAATGAGACTGTGAAAATGGGGGTGATTCTACACTTGGGGATTCAGGTCACCAGGGATGGTCCCTCTAGCTGAGTCATGACAGGGACTGGGCCAGATTTGTCTGTCTACCAGCACCAACTCAGGCTGCTGACCGGGAAGTAACCACATCCTATTTTGGAGATGAAAAAGTCCTCATGTGGCATAGATTTAACATATGTGCACTGATACTACCCTTTCCCAACCTTCTGCTGTCCTCACTACTCACCGTTAAGGAAAGTATTAAATCTTGAATTAGAGACCACAGACTTGCATGTCTTCAGAGAAAGAATTGCCCCTTTTTGGTTGTGGCAGTTTGTGTGTCCTTCCTGCAGTATGGACCTCTAACCATAAGCACCAAGGACACCCAGCCACCTGCCAGCTCCTCTCCGCATCCAGAGAGACTTTTGGCCCTCAGCACCCACATAGTTGACTCCGTGGTTACTGTTTGAGAGAGGACTGTCCTTAAGCCCTCTGAGTCTGAGTCTACACGCTGCTCCTAGGCCCCACAAGCCAAGGGCCCTTCCTAACTACCCATTCCACCCGGGACCAGAGGCCTAGGGATAGGTTTGGGCTCTGCTATTCCAGAAGGCTGATGGCTGGGCTCCTGCCTGGGAGAGATGGAGGCATCACAGGACAGGTGAGGCCAGGCACCAGTCGAGATGGTGCTTCCTTCAGATTGTATAGGTTAGGGGCCAGAACTGCCTGCTGTGGGCCTGTGATTCTGCTCCAGAAGACAAGAGCCTATCTGACTGGGGGCCCATCCCAGTAGCCACTGGGCTCCTCTTTCTACAGGCCATCCAGCGCATGTCCCTGTTACCCACTGCACTGATCATGAAGCCGCTGGCCACTGCCATGTGTGTTGCACACGTGCCACCATGCCCTTCCTGATGAATACCCTGAAGGAAGTCACCCAGCTGTTTCTCAGTCCCAGGGCTGGTGGGTGGTTTTGGATTTGTGTTGACTGTTGATACTTATTTACTGTATAAATATAATTTATCATTTGTACCATGATGTGGGTTTTGGTTGTGTCCTTTCACTATCCTGTCTTTAATCATCCAATAGGACAATATGTGGCAGGGCTGGCTAGGGAAGCAGCTTGGTCTGCAGTCAGGCTCAAGGACAGACTCGGGTCTGCTTGTGGTCTGTGAAGCCTGGCTGCACAAATGTGAGCCCACATGGCCGTCAGCTCTGAGGCCAGTTCTCAGTGTGCTTTAGTGGTTTCCCATTCACTTCCTGTCTTAGGGTTGCTATTGCTGTGGTGAAACATCAGGACCAAAGCACCTTGGGGAGGACAGGGTTTATTTGGCTGTGCTTCCACATCACTGGTCATCAATACCCGTACCTCCCCCCTCTACATAGACAGAATTCCTGTCGTTGGGCACATAGCTTCTGTATCCTGGATAGTAGGAGGTGGTAGGTTTGATTAGCAGGTTACCAGTTACTGTTTCAGGTAGCCTTCTGGGCACCAAGGCCTTTAGTTTTACCTCTCAGACCAAAAGGTCTCATTGGTTCTGTGTTCAGCTGAGATTTGAGGGCCTGTGGAGGCAGAGCAGAGGCAGGGTAAATGACACTGCTATAAATAAGCAGTGTGAGGGCAGCACTGGGGCAGAAGGCCTTCCAGCACAGAAAGGGGTCTGGGATAGCCTCAAGCTCAGCTCTGCAGGAGGTCACCTTTTGAGTGAGCAGCCGGGAGCCAGCTTTTTATCTGCATATAGATATTGCCAGCCAGGACTTGTTCTGAGTACCAAACTCGTGGATACTGTGGTTTTGTGCTGGCTAAATTTTATGTCAATTTTTCAGAAGCTACAGTCACTGGGAGATGAGGAAGCTTCAACTGAGAAAACATCTTCATAGGATTGGGCAGGCCTGTAGTGTGTTTTCTCATTTGTTATTCAGTAGGGGAGTGCCCAGCCCATTGTACGGCCATCTTTGGGCTGATGGTTCTGGTTACTGTAACTAAAGCAGGCTGAGCAAGCCAGTAAGCAGCACCCTTCCATGGCCCAGACTTACTTCAATGATGGTCTGTGATGCAGAATTGTAAAGCCACTAAGCCCTTTCCTCTCCCACTTGCTTTTGGTCACGATAGAAACCCTGACAGGAAGCCACTTCCTTCAGAACCTCAGCAGGCTGTGAGCTCTTTGCTTCTTTAAGTTCCATTGACACATATTGCTTTTGTTTTGTTTTGTTTTGTTTTGAGACAGGCTTTCTCTGTGTAACAGCACTGGCTGTCCTAGAACTTTCTTTGTAGACCAGGCTGGTCTTGAACTCACAGAGATCTGCCTGCCTCTGCCTCTGCCTCCAGATACTGGAATTAAAGGCACGTGTAACCATATTCGACTCTTCATTTGTTCTTTACTAAAAGACTGTTTTAATTTTCAGTCTTATATTTGGGTTTTAGAGTCCTCTTAACCTAACCTTTTCTTAAATTACTTTTATTGTATATGAATGTTTTGTTTGAATGTATGTCTATGCTATGTGCATGTCTGCTCTCCTTGGAGGCCAGAAGATGCCATTGGATCCCCTCAGACTGACAGCTATGAGCTACCATATGGTTGCCAGAACATAGTCAAATCCTGGTCTAATAGAAAAGCAGCCAATGCCGGGCGGGGCGGTGGTGGCGCACGCCTGTAATCCCAGCACTTGGGAGGCAGAGACAGGCGGATTTCTGAGTTCAAGGCCAGCCTGGTCTACAGAGCGAGTTCCAGGACAGCCAGAGCTACATAGAGAAACCGGGGGCGGGGGGGGGGGGGAGCATCCAGTCCTCTCTGCTGAACTGTCTCTCCAGTTCTTTCCTAATCTTATGCTTTTTTTTTTTTTTTTTTTTTTTTTTATAAAGCTTTCTTTGTTTCTTCTATTCCTTTATGCAGACTGGCCTGTTACTTTCCCCAAACTTTGCTTTTCTGGCACATCCTTCTGTCCTTCTCAGAGCTGTTGGTTTAGCCATGGAAACTTCCTTGAGCTCTGCCAGTGGCTCTTTGCTGTTCAGTGTGTGTTCTGCACTCTTCTCCCTACCACCCTGCAGGGGAGTCTGTGCCATACACCATAATTTGTGATTTTTAGTCACAGCATAAGCTTATTCCTTGTAACTTTTTTTTTGGGGGGGGGGTGTCAAGCGTCCATACAGGAATAAGTTCTACTGCCTCCCTTCTTTCTGTTCAGGATAGAATATAATAGAATCGCCCCCAAACTCCAATGTCCAGCAAGGGTGTTCTTGAAGTGCCTCTTCTGGCTGGAATCTGATACCATGTGCATGCAGCTGACTTCATTGTGGGCCTCCAAGGGCTCAGTGGACAAGAGCAAGGGCAACTCTGGAGCATTAAGGGGTCAGGCTTCCTATGTGGTGAACAAACAACCTTTCAGCATTCTCTAAGTTTAACAGTGTGACACAAAGAGGCCTTGGAAATGTAGTCTAATGGTTTGATTAGGAAAAAGTGAACAGTTTGGTAGATACAACTGTGACAATAAGTAAACGATAAACCTAGGTATCGTGTGTCTTAATAGTCACATGTCTAGTATAATCCTACATCCAGACATGCTCCAGCCATTGGCCTCCAACGTTCTCCACTGCATAACTTCTCACTTTGACTGGCAGACATGCAAGAGGCTCTTAGGTAATGATACCTTTCTGTGCCTTGACTGGGGTTGGGATATGTAGTCATTGAAACCATTCATACAGCACAGATTTAGAGGAATCTTGTTGCTCATTGGAAAGATTAATAAAACAGAGTAATTGCTAATGAGCATGCTGCCATCTACAGGAAGGGTTATGCTAAGTCCAGGGTAGCCTGGAGGAGAGGAGAGGTGGACTAATGTGAAAATGTAAATATATGTCCTTTGGTGTCCTGGGTGGTTGGAACTCCTCTGTATCACCAAAAGGAGGACACTGAAGTGCCCTGTATAAATCTGTAGTGTTTGTATAGTGGCTACCCATGTCCTCCTGTAGTTTAAGTTATCTCTGGATGACTAGTAATACCAAACACAAGGAAAATAATACAGGCTTGTTATGATCAAGGGATAGGGACCAGAGTCTGCATATTTGTGTAGATGTTTGATTTTTGGCCCTGGAACCTTGGATGTGGAACATGCAGACATAGAATCCTGAGTGCAGGAAAATATCCATATACTTTAGATGGTAGTTACGTTCTTCATTGCAGTCACTTCAACTTTTTTGTTTTTAAATAGCTTCATTAGTGTTGGAGAAATGGACATTTGCCTGCAAGAGGGCTATCCACCATCTCGAAAGTTTTTGGCAAATGAGGCTGGGGATGGACTGGAAAGGGGCAAATTCTGAAATGTAAAGGCCAGGTGGCATGGGTGTTATGGCAAGAGACCTGCAATGGAATGAGGTTAGATGCAGAGGGACAAATGAAGAGCTCCTGACCTAAGAGCTTAGTGAAGGCTGGCCAGTGAGCTTTAGCAGAAAGGAAGGGACCACTCATTATGAATGTGATACCTGGGAAAGAAAGAGTGCAGAAAATGTGTGGTAGCATCTCTAGGATAAGAGGAGGTACTTGATTTTGTGGCTACAGATGTGTTAAGGTCTAAAGATAGGTTTGGCATGAGGGGTAGCCTGAGGAATACATGGGAACTTTGGGCAGAGTAAGGCTCTGGAGGTTTGATAGTAAATTAAAAAATCATTATGGCAGGTGAGACTACTGAGCTAGTATCCAGAAAGGAAAGACACACAAAGTGGAGTATGTACAGCTGGCACCCATGAGTGCTAGGGTGCAGAAAGGACACCGGGCTGCAGGAGATCTTGAATGGCAAGAAGAAGGCTGCATGAGGGAGTTCTGGTGTGAGCGAGAGACCTTTGGGTGATGAAGTTGCTGAACTGTGGGGTGTAGACTACTGCAAGGGTGGAAGCCGTGGAAGAGGCTCTTCACAAGAACAGCTGGAGAAAACAGCAAGATCTCTGGTGAGGCCAATAGTTGTGGTATAGTTTGATAACATGTTAGTTCATGCGTCACCACTACCAACATACATGGAAAAAACTTGAGGCCCAGTTGCCAGGGTACTGGGCCGTGGAGCTTAACAGAAACCTGCACTGGTGGTATCGCCTCCTGCCTGGGGTGGTTCTAGTCCTATGGCAACACATGAGAATTAGGATGAGAGTGGGAGTAGGAAGGGATGGTGGAAGGCAGATTCTGCTAACAATGTGGTAAACAGTCTTAGTGGCAGTCATGGAACAAGTGACTTAGCTTCCTGCTGCTGAGGAAGACAAGTTTTAGAAAGGAATGCTGAGGTGGTGAGAGGGTGTCAGCTCTGTGCAAGCTGCTTAGCAATCCTGGAGAGGCCTCCACTCGACCATGGTGTCCTACTGGGGTATGTCCTGATGGGCCCCAGCCCTGTTCCTGTTAGAGAGGTGCTAATGAAATCAAGAAATGCAGACCCCAGAACCTCTGGGAAAAAAAAAAGTGACACTTTATTATATAAAACTGCCCTTAGCTCCCCAACTTCCCAGCCCGGTTGGCTGTAGGGCATCTGGTCCATAGTGGCTGACTTTTTTTTTTTTTTTTTTTTTTCCGAGACAGGGTTTCTCTGTGTGGTCCTGGCTGTCCTGGAACTCACTCTGTAGACCAGGCTGGCCTCGAACTCAGAAATCCACCTGCCTCTGCCTCCCAAGTGCTGGGATTACAGGCATGCACCACCATGCCCGGCTGTGGCTAACTTTTATTGTGGGTTGCCCTGTGGCAGACTGGGACCCAGGACTCCTTGTGTGTCCACAGGCCCAGAATCATAGCCCAGCTTCTTCATGTCCTTGGTCACCACATTGAAGAGGAGAGTAACAAATCCCTGAGAGCGAACACGAGTCACTGGGGACAGAAGCTGAGCATTAGCTGGGTTTGACTGGGACAGACATGGCAAACCACCTGCTGAAGCCCTTGTGTAGGTGGTGGTCTAGAAAATTCTTTGGGTGTCTCGTATATTACTAGGTCCCAGTTGTCTGGAAACTCCCTGGGCTCCTGGGGCTTGGGGACCCATCTCAACCCTTCAGTTACAGTTGGGAGCATCAGTCTTACCTTCTCGGCCTTCACCCTGGGCCACCACCTTGGGGTCTGTGTACTCAGGTCGCCGTCCCATGAACCAGCTGAGAACATAGGATACATGGTGAGCAGCACTTGGGACTTGCTGACTTCTAGGCTTAAAGGAGCATTTCTCCAACAACCCCTCCTCTAGGTGCTAGGACAACATCCTACCTATTTGATAGGCCAAGTGGGGTGCCAGATGTCCCCTTTCAGGGGTCCATTGCCAACAGTTCTAGCAGTGCTTACGCCAGAGGCTCCAAGGAGCATCCAGCCTACCTGGGCCAAGTCTTTTGTAGCTTTAAACCAAGGATGAATATTGAAGGAGCTGTGGGGCAAATAGTATAACCAGAACCCATGGAAACCCCCAAAAGAAACAGGTGGGTCAATCTCCTCAGGGGAGAGAGCCTAATCTCCAAAAGGGCTGGATCCAGCTTCCCAAGCTTTGCCTCCTTATACAGGATCCAGAACTAGCCACACCCCACACTGAACCTGTTTGTCTACTTTAAGATAATAGCACCAACCTCATGAGACTGTATGAAGTGAAAGCACCCTACCTGCCACATAAAACATTACCCCTTTTAGGGAGGATCTGGCCCTGGATGATTGTGGATAATGACAGGTCATCTAACTTTTAAAAGTCTCTCCTAGCTAAGGGTACCATTCAGCTCCCAGGCCTTGGCTGGCGAACTCAGAAACACTCCTACAAATGTCTTGTAATTCACAATCCTACTGCACCCAAACTTCAGATCCTGAGCCCCACCCAGGGCTCTAAGACACATGGATACAGACCCAGCGATGGGCTGGCAACCATAGGCCTGAAGCGTATAGGGTTAGCCTACGCACAGCCGCCAGGACCAACTCAGGCTTTGTGGGACAACTCCACCAGCATTCCTGTTTGCCGGAGGAGGTAAGACTGTCTTCTGTCTGGACAGTTTGTGGCAGGCTTTCTGGTAACCATGACTATACACCCACTACCTACAGCTATGCTGAGGGTATGGCTAGATCCCTGGGCTTCCAGGCTAGACCTCAGTAGCCCTGTTAGACTGCTAGGTAGGAGTTCCTGAGGGAGCCACAGGAGAAGAGTTCAGACAACCTAGGTAGAGAAGCCAGGATTCCTACAGCTAAGCATTCCAGAAGAAACTAGATGAGTGGGTGTCCCTCTTCTGTTTGCCCATCACTGAGCAAAGTTCTAACTGCACTTGCCTTAATACTATGAAGAGTCTCAGAGAGCAATCCCTGGTATGAAGGCACATCCCACTCTTACCGTATGTCCAGTTCTCTTAAAAACTGCCCCTGGCTGGAGAGATGGCTCAGTGGGTAAGAGCACCGACTGTTCTTCCAAAGGTCATGAGTTCAAATCCCAGCACTCACATGGTGGCTCACAACCATCCGTAAAGAGATCTGACACCCTCTTCTGGTGTCTGAAGATATCTATGGTGTACTTACATATAATAAATAAATTAATTAAAAAATAGCATTTAAAAAAAACTGCCCCAAAAGAAGACAAAATCCTACCTCCTCAGGCAAACTGGAATGCTGGTGGAGTTGTTCCACAAAGTTCTTTCTACATTTCTTTTTTTAAAATAACTTTAAAATATTTATTTTATGAGTATACTGTAGCTGTCTTCAGACACACCAGCAAAGGGCTTCAGATCCCGTTACAAATGGTTGTGAGCTGGGATTTGAACTCGGGACCTCTGGAAGAGCAGTCAGTACTCTTAACCACTGAGCCATTTCTCCAGCCCTACATTTCTTTTAAGTGAAAAAAAAAATTGTTTTCATTTGAGAAGAGACAGAACAATGTTCCAGGCAAGGGCTGAGGCAGAGCAGAACCTAGTGGGCTTCAAAATCAAAGGGCAGATAAATGGGAAGGAGGCAAGGGAGAGGCCACTGTCATCCTGGCTCAAGAGACCCCTAAATACAGGGGGTAAGCCACAGCAGCTTCCAGTAGCGACACCACCCTAAGACTTTATGTAAAGACTAGATGGGAGAGACTGCAAAGGTCTGAGTAACAACTTGAGGACTACTGAGCACAGAGCAGAGATGCCGGGAAGACAACCTGATTGTGAAGAGGGCCCAGTAGATACTCATTACTAAGAACACTGCAGGGTAGAATTATCCTGTGTTAGCCACATAGGTAAAGGCAAGGCACTGTCAAGGCAGCCAACCATAAGTCTGTCTTCTCGGAACCTTTTTCTTCAGCCCTCTCAAAACTAAGGTCTAGTTCCCGTCTCCTATAGCTGACAGATTGTCTAAGTCCACTAACATGGCCTGACTGCTCCTTCAGTCCCAAAGGTTGGTAGTATCTCTAGGTAATGCTGGCCCAGGCACAGCTTAAGCAGCCTTTGCTGCTTGAGAGCTCCTCCTAGAGGGTAGTTTAGTGGCAATGGGGATCTGAATCCTAAGGCCAAAGAAGTACAAGGGCTCAGAGGGTGCCTGCCTGCTTCCCTGTTGACACCTGACTCTAGGTGCAGCCACCGGGGGACCTGTGAGGTTTCCCTGGTCTCAGGAGGGTGGGAGGCGCTGGCCAGTTGGTTACCCATTAGACCGAGAGGGAGCAGAACACCTACCTTGTGAACTTCTGTAGTGTAGATGTAGACTCTGGCACAAACATGGGGATGGTCCTTTTGTGCCTGAAACAAATGTTTTCATACAGAGATGTGCTGAGGAACAGATCAAGGTATGTGGCTTTACATAGGACTTTCTTCTTTCTACACTCACTGTTATCCCTCTCCAGCAGTACATATCGCCCACCTATGTGGGTCTTTTCCAAGGTGCAGGACTATACCCAGGCCACCCAGGCCCCTGCACAGCACTTGCCCGAGTCAGAGGAAAGAGCAGTGGTCAGACAGCCTGAGTCTAAAGCTGCTGCTCTCAAGGTTTGCCTTGAGAGCAAACTTGCAGGCCAGGGTCCAGTTCAAGAGTGGGCACCTACCGTCCAGGAGAGAAGGGCACATGAACTGCGCCATAGCCTCGGACCACGTCATTCCCAAACACGTCTGGTCCATACACGCTGAGTACAATCTGTGGCCCTTGGGAAGGACAAGGTTGGCATGTAGAAGAACTGGGGAAGGGGAGTAGTAAATGGTGTGCCTAGCTCAAGAGGGTGATGGCCAAAGCCCTGGGAACCCTGTCCACACCCAGCTTCTGCTCCCCTGCTACTTTCTATATCTGCTGGTGCTCTGGGGGCGCTCTCCATCCTCTGCTCACAGCTGGGAAGATAGAGCCACAACATTTGGTAGACACAGGAAGTCCTGTGGAGGCCCTGTGCCAACCCTGAGCCCCTGCTTGCTGCTTCACTGACGCGTGTGGTCTTCACCAACCATGACACCCTGCGGAAAGTTGTGGCCTTCCAGGTATTTTTTCCTTAACCTACTGACATTTACAAATGCTTCTTGCTCACATCCAGCCAGGCCTACTAGGTGTCTGCTTTCTCTAGGTGTTGGAGACAGATCTACTATCTGCTACTATGAATGACAGGTGAGACCTGGAAGCTGGCTCTGTAGTTACCGTTGAATGGCCTCAGACAAGTTCATCACCCTTTTCTCTCACAACCTTTCTTGTGTCTAAAACCCTTGAAATAGTACCAACCACAGGTGGTGCTCAGTAAAAAATAATGAAATTTGTGCCTTTCACATTATTATTCTGCCACCAAAAGTAATAGAGTTACTCAGATAGTTTCTGTATAGTGACGTGTTCATTCTCGTGCTAAATACCTGACTATCACCATATACTGCAGTCAACTGTGGGCTGTTCCTTTGAGAACTGTTGCAGTATGTCTCAGATCAGACACAGGCTCTTGTCACACTGTGGGCTTTTTGAGTGCAGGTTTCTATTGGGTATGTGCTATGGAAGACTCGGGCAGGCAGGCCTCTCTTCAGTACTACAGTGCACTGTACTCAGTGACTGCTTCCCCCATCAGTGTTCTCTGAACTGCCACTAGACTACATACTTAACCTTGGCTGATCAACCTTAACCTGTCCTGGCCAGCCTCCATGGTTTCGCTTGCTTTGATAACTTTGCCAGGGCTCAGGATTAGAAGGGTAGCTATAGAATGAGGGGAAAGCTTTGCCCAGAACACGAACAGAAAGCTCAGAAGAGGGCCCTGAGCAACCAGCACAGGATGAGCAGATACTGAAGCTGACTGGAGCACTACAATGGGAAGCTGGACGACTTGGGGTCAGACCCTCCTGCCACATGGCTATAGCACTGCAGGCTCCATGTGCAAACTGCAGTTAACAAAAAAGGCAGATGTTGAGAGCATCAAAAGCTAGGGCACAAACCCAGATACTGGCAGGGCCCCTAAAGAAGAAGAGTGGTGGCAGATGCAGCAGAGGACCCCTTCCATCATGGCCCACAGACTCACAGCCATAGGGGTTGGTACTTTTAAAGGTCACGTCGATGGGGAAGTTCCACACCAACGCTTGCCGTACATCTTGGCTCTTGGATGCTATCTGTGAGATCCCCTCCTCCAGACCCTGTGTAGACATAGAGACAGCTGGTCTGAGTTCCAAGACCCCATGACCTTTCTATTTAAGTAGGCAAGTTGGGGAGGTCATTGAAGTTTTGTGTTGCTTGTTTTCACCCTCCCTTTAAATATTTATCCACAATGCCTTGGTCTAGATTTTGCCCTCTAGTTAGTTACCTGTACACTCCAGCTCCTGACCCACCCCCTCTTCATTCCACCCGTCCTTGGCTAACAGACCAGAATGTGTCCTACTTAGTGTCTCCTTAACAAGAACAGATGTCTCTATACGATGGAGACGGTCTCTCCCAGAGGGACTCAAATAGTCATTAAGTTACAGATGGTTGTGAGCCACAATGTGGGTGCTGGGAATCAAACTGGAGTCCTCTGCAAAAGTATGCATTCTAACTGCTCAGTCATATCTCCAGCCCCAAAGGCAGCTCACAACCACCTATAATTCCAACTCTAGGGGATCTAGTGGCCTCCATAGCCACTTGCATTCATACCTATACACAGATATAAATACACATAATTTAAAATGGAATTAATTTCTAATATATATTGAAACTTTTTTTTTTTTTAAAAATGCAAGTATCATAAGAAAAACACCCAAGAAGTATTAACATGCCTGTGATACAAATGAAGAAACTCTGGTTCAGAGAGGCTGGGCTTTATTCCCTTGATGTTTTCCATTTGTTTGGTATTATATATGTAGCCCAGCTTGACCTTGAATCCCTAGAGATGCTCCTGCCTCAGCCTTCTGTGCTGGATTACAGGCATATGCTATCATGTTTGACTGGCTTCCATTTTTTAAACGTGTGAAGGTTAGGTGAGTGCTGTGCAAATAAAGGATGGTGTGGTGGTCTGCACTGCAGTCCCTTCCTGTGGTAAAAGACACCTCAAAACCTTGAGAAGAGATCCTTCATTTTGTCCTGGCTCCTGGTTTCTGCTGCCTGAGAAGGGATAATTTTTTTTTCAGGTGGGGGTATTGGCTGATGGTGTCCTCAGCCACTGGCAGGTGGTTCTCCAGAGTCTGCCTGGTTAGGCTGCCACGTGTCCCTCTCATCTGCCACCAACACAGACTCCAGGGTTATTCTATTAACTAGCTTTCCCAAAAACAAACTCAATGTTTGGGTCGTCTCTGACCTTAGTGTCTACCTCTTGGGTCTGGAAGAGAAGGGCGTGATAGATACTTCAGGATCACCAAAGCTCTACCTAGAGGAGGCCCATGAGTTCAACTTACCGCTGTTGGGGCCCAGTCCTGGCCGTACACAAAGCAGTACTTGCAGTAGAGGTCATCATACTCTGGAAACTGAGAAAAGTATACGGGGTTCTCTCTAGAAATTGCAAACTGGGCCCACACATTAGCTAGGTAGATGCAGTAGGTAGGAATTAGGAACATGAGGCATCTGGGTCTGAGGATGTGGACATGGACAGCAGGGCCAGGGAATGGAAATCAGAAAATTAGGCTTAGTCCCAGACTGCCAATAACCATAGGTTATTTTGCTCAGGGTCTGCTTGCTTTCTTTTTCTTTTTCTTTTTTCTTTCCTTTTCCTTTCCTTTCCTTTTCCTTTCCTTTCCTTTTCCTTTCCTTTTCCTTTCCTTTTCCTTTCCTTTTCCTTTCCTTTCCTTTTCCTTTCCTTTTCCTTTCCTTTTCCTTTCCTTTTCCTTTCCTTTTCCTTTTCCTTTTCCTTTCCTTTCCTTTTCCTTTCCTTTTCCTTTTCCTTTCCTTTCCTTTTCCTTTTCCTTTCCTTTTCCTTTTCCTTTTCCTTCCCTTTTCCTTTTCCTTTTCCTTTCCTTTTCTCTTCTCTTTCCTTCCGTCCTTCCTTCCTTCCTTCCTTCCTTCCCTCCTTCCTTCCCTCCCTTTTCTTTCTTTCTTTTCTTTCTCTCTCTCTCTCTCTCTCTCTCTCTCTCTCTCTCTTTCTTTCTTTCTCGAGACAGGGTTTCTCTGTATAGCTCTGGCTGTCCTGGATCTCATTCTGTAGACCAGGCTGGCCTCGAACTCAGAAATCCACCTGCCTCTGCCTCCCAAGTGCTGGGATTACAGGCGTGCACCACCACACCCGGCCCTCAGGGTCTGCTTTCTTTTTGTCTTTCTTAGTCCACATGTGGTAGGCCCCTTGTCCATCTTTCAGAATTGACCCTCAGGGAGTTCTTCAATCAATAGCTGGCTTAAGGATCATTGCTTGGCTCCCTTTGCTGCTCTGCATTTCTGTATCCAGGCACCCAATGTCTATCTGATAACCGTGTTAGACTGAAGAAGAGACGGGTTTCATGCCCGCACAAATTAGATCTACAGAAATGATGCTCACGTGAAAACCCAGGAAGCTACAGAGCCAAAGAACATGGCTAGAACCGAGTACCCTGGAGAAGGGAAAGCCCAGGGCAGAAGCTAAGGAAGGTGTCCAGATTAAGCTGCCCAGGTAGGCATTCTCTTATTAGATAAAGGAAAACAGGCAAGATGTAGTACCAATGAATGGGAAGGCAGTAACACCCACTGTGCTTCAGACCCGGCAGAACTTAAATCATGTCAACCAAACCTCTGAATATGTAGGAATAATGAGCATTTTCAACAAGCAGCCCTAAAGAATAATGTAGCAAAGTTCTCTCAGACGGACCCGGGTCGAATCCCACCTTGGCCACTGCCTTCTGGTAAGTTTCTAGCAGTTAAATGGATCAGCTGAGTCTTCAGTCCCATTAGTCCCATTGAGCCACCACTCAACCAAGTAAACAGGATCCAAGCTGGAGGCCATAGTGTGACTTTGGTACAAGCGGAACGCCTCGAGGTCTGTTTTCGCTTTTGCTTGTTCGGTCCATCTACCTGGCGCCAAGGTTCTCAAATGCTGATTCTCTTTTCCAATTACTGGAGACGCTCAGAGCAACGGCTTGGCTTTCTAGGAGCAGAGGGATGAGCCCGGGGAGAAGAACGGGACGTCCCTGTGCGGAGTCCACGGCTGCTTACCTGTGCGCTCTCTACCTGCCCGGTGACCATGAGCAGGAACACGCTGGGACTTGCTGCGGCCATTGCACGGATGGGTCGGGGAGACCGGCGCAGGCCGCGCCGCTGTTGCCGGGAGACTCCCGGGTTGTCTTGGAAACAGATGGTAAGTCGTCTAGGACAAATTTCTCAAGCGGTGACGAGTTCGCTCAAAGGCAGGAGTACGCAGGCGCAGTGGTTTTTGTGGCCATAGGGACTGTCCTCCGTTTCCGTCGAGCGGAACCTAACCCGAAGAGTCGAGTCCTCGGACCCGCGGTGTGACTTCACTCGCCTGTTATCGTGCTTGAAGCTCCCAGGCTGAAAAGCTGGATGTAGAGAAGCAGCACCCAGACTCAGGCCCTTGGAAAGTCGCGTGCTAGAGTTACCTCTCTCCAGGTGGTGTCGCTGTTGCCACACGCAGCGACGGCATAAGCGCCACCACCCAGCACGTTGCCTCAGGTGAAGGATGTGCCCTTCAGCCCTTTGAGGCTCTTGTTATCGAAACTCAAGAGAATCCACCTGCCAAGGCCCGGGTCCTACACGAGAAGCTGGAGCCCACGGAACCAGTCACCCATTTTTGGAGAATCACTGGCAGCTCAGTGATGTCAGAGCTCGGTCCCAAGCCACCAGCACCCTTCTCAGTAGATGTAGTTATTAGTGCTTGGATCCAACCGCACTTACTTTAATCACTGTCTAATTCAAGGTGGCTTAATGGGAGCCTCTGCCTTTAGATCCCCAGCTCCATTCTGGGAGCATTCAGTACATGGTCCTCAGTGCCGGGCCAATGGAAAATACTTGGGAACTACTTTTTTAATGAAAAAAAAAAAAAATTGAACACATCTCTGTTTTCTGGAGGAAGTGACTGAAATCCAGACCTGGAAGGTAATTTAGCTATATCCATTGTAGTAATGTAGCTGCAGAATCAGGCTTTACATGCAAAACTTATAAGGAAACATTAGAGAATAATGATTAGGGACCCTGGAAACAAATGGATGAAGATGTGTATACTTTAGGGAGCTCAGCCTGCAGTATGGACTCCAGGTTACACTAGCTGTTAGCCTGGAAGTCAGTTGGCGGGATTCCCAAAGCCACCTGTGGGGAGAGGAAAGGCAGGTGGTCACAGCATTCTAAGTGGGCCCAGTGCAAGTGTGTAAGAAATTCTTGTAGCTTAGAGCCAAGAGTCATACAACCAGAGACTCTAGGCCCCTCTCTCCTAGTTGGTGGGCTGCTACTTGCTGGTCTTTACTGAAAGAGTTGGAAAGTTACAGGCTACTGACTGAGCCATGGATCAAAAGGGGGGAACATTCTCAATCCCCACAATACTCATTAGATAAGGCCTTTCTGTTCTAAACCAACAGGATGAGAAATTTGGGAAGGGGGCTATGCTGGCTAGTGTTTTGTCAGCTTGGCACAAACCATCTGAGAAGAGGGAACCAAGATTGAGAAAAGCCTCCATGTGACTGGGCTGTAGGTAAGCCTGTGGAGCATTTTCTTAATTACTGATTGATGTGAACCCATTGTGAGCTGAGTTCATTCTAGCTGATGTTCTAGATTTAATTTAAAAATAAAAAAGCAGCAGATCCCTTCACCCATGGCCTCTTCATTCTAAGTTCCTGCCCTGTTAAGATTCTATCCTGACTCCTTTGTTGACAGACCATGATATGGAAGTGTAAGCCAAATAAATCTTTCCTTTCTCACCTGGCTTTGCTCGTTGTGTTTCATCACAGCAATAGTCACCCTAACTAAGACGAACTGGTACCAGGAGAGTGGGGGATTGCTGTGACAGACCTGACCGTGTTGTTTTCAGGAGGACTGTGGAAGGACTTTGGACTTTGGGTTAGAAAGGCCACTGAGAGTTGACCGCTCAGTAAGCTGCTCTGGAGGAGGATAGGAACGTTGAGAGGCCTGGCTTGTAAAGTTTCAGATGGAAGCAATGACTCCACTGGGCCTTTTGTGTGAAGAATCTGTGGTGTCTGGTCAGCTGGGGCTGAGGAATCACCTGTGATTAAGAAGACACCAGAACCAATCAGGTGGAATCTTCTGGGAAGTGTTTCCTGAGAGTCAGCACAGAAGCTGTGCTCCAGAGGTGGCCAGGGTTGTACCTCATGTTGGCATTTGAACTTGGTAGTGTAAAAGTCACCCAAGTGGGGCTAGATTTGAAGGCCTAACAGAGTCAATGGAGAGCAGCTGAGGCTTGGCACTTGGAGCTATGGCAGAGCTGGAGTTCCTACAAAGAATCCAGAGAGGGTTCTGGTGGAAGAGCAGCTCAGTAACCACAAGAGACCCCAGCATATTTGACTCCACTCAACCACTGCTGCTATTCCTGGTGGTCATCTCATGGTATTGAGATCTCCAAATATACCTGGCTCAACAGTGGTCAGAAGAGGGGACATGAAGAGGGAGGGGAGGAGACAGTTTGGGATATATCTGAGGTCCTGTCACTGTTCTCTAGGAAGGAAGGATAATAGGAAGAAATCACTAAGGAGGTGTATTACCATAACAACAGTTCTGATGACCCATACCATCTTGTTTCTCACACATCTGGGTTCTGAGCACAGACAACAGATATATTCTCACATCCCCACACCCAGAGCAAGCGAGACCAGCCTGAGGGATGTTCTGGGGTGGAGGATATCAGCTCAGAGTCAAACAGAGAGGCCTGCCATCCTTCTCTAGTGTAGCTATGATTTATTTCCTACAGGTGAAGTGGGCATGAGGTGATTAGGCCATCCAGGGGATTAATGGTAGTGTTTTTTAATTCACTGCTGAGGTTGATCTCAGTCCTGCATATGCTCAGCAGGACACTGAGTATATCTTATAAAATGGGAAATTTAGCACATGTTTTTGAAGGTCTTAAGAAGTGAGCTAGTTGTCTTGAAGATGGATGGCTTTAAAAGATTGCATCTGCTTCCTGAATCACCAGCCACCTTGCCATATGACCACTTCAAACCATGCTTCTGTCACAATACCATCACCATGAGTGCATGCAGCCAGAGGCCTCACCTGGTAGAGCCACCCAATGTAACTTCCAGTTCCATTGCTGTGATTGCATTCAACTTTGGTCTTCAAAAATTGCCAGTCCTGCCGGGCGTGGTGGCACACGCCTGTAATCCCAGAACTTGGGAGGCAGAGGCAGGTGATTTCTGAGTTCAAGGCCAGCCTGGTCTACAAAGTGAGTTTCAGGACAGTCAGGATTACACAGAGAAACCCTGTCTGGGAAAAAAACCAAAAAAAAAAAAAAAATTGCCAGTTCTAGGGAGATGGCTCAGTGGTTAAAAGCACTAGCTGCTCTTTCAGAGAACCTGGGTTTAATTCCTAGCACCCACATGGCAGCTCATGAGCATAACTCCAGTTCCGGGACATCTGGCACACCCTCACATAGATAGCAAATGAAAGTAAAACACCATCAGTGCAATAAGATATAGAATCATTTTTAAAATTAACGGAACAATACAGGCCCCACATGTATAATACCAGGTGACATGACCTTGCTTGTGCTTGGTGGTATAGGTATAGGTACCACCAGGCCTCCACTGGGTTTCACTGTGCACCATGATAGGAGCAAGAGGACTCTTCCAGTTAAGACTTCATCTATCTGGCCGGGCAGTGGTGGTGCATGCCTTTAATCCCAGCACTTGGGAGGCGGAGGCAGGCGGATCTCTGAGTTCGAGGCCAGCCTGGTCTACCGAGTGAGTTCCAGGACGGCCGGAGCTACACAGAGAAACCCTGTCTTGAAAAACCAAAACCAAAAAAAAAAAAAAAGACTTCATCTATCTGGTCCTGAGGTTACCCTCATCTACCGAGGCTGCTGGAAGCTGGAGAGAGCCGTTTCTAGATGTTGGTGTCCTCGAATCAAAACACTCTACTGCTGGTGTGAGGGCTAACTCCTGTCCTACAGGGAGGCAGAAGATGGCTCTAAGGACAAAGCCCTCATCAAGCCACACTGCCTTTGGCAGCAGCCCCAGAGCCTCTGCCCATCTCCTTCCCACCAAGATGGCCGCAGGGTCTGTTATAAAGTATTGAATTTTATAAGCACAGCTTTTGCCTTCCTGTGAACCTACTACCCAACCAGTCCCCTAAATGTAAGATGCTTTCAGGCTCATATCATTCATTTAGCAGGGAAGAGGGAAGGTTATGGCCATGATGCTGGGATGAAGACAGACAGACCTTCAAGCAGAAACACTTGGTGTGTGTGTGTGCATGGGTCCATGTGTTCTATGTATGGAATTATGTTTGGGGAGCTGTGCAGGTCCCCATGTATGTCTTAGAAGTTCGTGGATCTCTGTGTACAGTCCCTGTGTGTTTACATATATCTATTTATTAAAAAAAAATCCTAGTTTGTAAATGTAAATGTACACTGGCTGTTGCCTGCCTGTGTGAAGTCGTGTGTTTCTGTGGGAGTGAAATCTGTGTACTGGAAGCATCCCTGTTGAAGACTAAGCAAGTGGATCTGTGAATAGGCTGATGGCACGTGCGGTGTGTCACAGCGTGATTGCGGCCTGGCACTCTGGTGGGAAATCAAGGAGCAGTATTAGTGTTGCTAGTTAGCATAGCTGCATATAAACTTCTGCCTCTCCTGCTTGTCATGAAGGCCACATTGGGCTCTCGGCTGAACGAGGAGGCCCCTGCACCTATACCAAAAGCACCTCTCAGGGGAGATAAGCAGTTTTGTCCATACTGGAGAGAGCAAGCACCTGAGAGGGAGATGAGGTCTACTGTTCGTTCCTGTCTGTCAGGACGCAGGCCCCTTGGAAGCCGGACCCTTGTCTTGAACACCAGGTTCCTCCTACCACGGCCCTTTGTATGCAAGCCAGCCGGTCAGTGTCCGCTCTTGGCTGCCTCTGGACACACCCCGACCCCAGTCTCTCTCCAAGAACTTGCCTTCTGAGTCCCCCTTGCAGAGGAAGGAGACTGTTGTATTACTCTCCCTGGTGAGTAGCACTCAGGTACTCTGTCCACTCAGACAGGCACTGGTGACAGACAGTGCAGCGGCTCTTCTCAGCTCTGGCCTGTTGACTTGGTTCTTTGGGCTTACAGGAGCATGGGTGAGAGGGTACCTGTGAGAGTGGGGGCAACTCAAACAGTACAACCCAGATTGCCTTCCGGAAGCTGCATTAGAGAGCTCCACTTTTAGTTGATCTTTGACTACATATTCCCACACTCTTCAAGATAATTCGGAGCTGGGGAAGGGGAAAGCCAGCATCCTGGGTGTATGTGGTGATTCTCTTCCCCTTGTTTTATTGGGACTGACGATAGCTTTATTAGCATTTCTGCAGACTAAGCTATTGCTTTGCTAATTTCAACGTTGTGACTACTGGGTCAAGGTTATCTCAACTCCAGGTGAGGAGGAGGTGGTCCTGTTATGGGAGAATGAAGCCATGTATGGTTGTAAGGTGTCTGCCACTGGGAGCCCCTGAAGCCGGCGGGTTAATCGTCCACAGCCAGGGAACTTACTGGTCTCAAGTCCCAGGAAAGATGGTGGGACCAGGCTCAGATCAGATTGGATTCACTACTAGAGAGATGGTAGGCATCCTGGAGGCCTCCACTGCAAAGTTTTTTGCTCACTGACATCCCCAATGACCTCCTTTTCCTGAGAATCCATCTTGGGGACATCTCTATCACCTGACTAGGAACCTCAAGACTCCATGTGTATGTAGTTCATGCTCTGTTCTCCTGCTCTCCCTCCCACTGGGGTGGACATGTCCTGGACCACTCCCTCCTTGCCTCCAGCCTTCCACACCACCTGTGTCCCCATGCTGTTTGCCAGAAGCATCTTCTGGAACTATAGCTCAAAACAGCCATTTCCCTCAAACTTCCTAGTGACTTCTGCAGCCCAAGCTTGGGATCCTGAGCTAAATGCCCCCCTAGAGGCCAACCAGGAGTCGGAAGCTGGAGAGGTGAGTTTTGTATGTACCACGTTTACAGGCTCCACCAGCTCCCCGCCCGCCCCCGCCCATATGCTTGGTCTCACTTTTATTTTTGAAACTATAATCCTCTGGGCCAGTTGATTTTTCTGGCTTTTAGAAAGCGCAGAACACAGAGGTCCAAGTACCAAAATGACATAGTTCACTGAGCCAGGCTGAGGAGGTGTGGGGAAGACGTGGAGGGCAGTGGCGGACTGACGAAACTATATCCTTCCATGGTGGGGTTCTAGCCCATTTCTGCTGTGTGCAAATGCTGGCCTGGTGGCAACAAATCTGATACCATGAGGGTAGCACATTTGCCTATCTGAAGCACAGGCAAATAATCTTCAACTGGAAACCACAGCCTGAGCTATTCTCCCATATTGGTTGGGTCTACCCTGGGACAGCTCCCTTCCCACCCCCACCCCCCCACCCCCACCCTGTCCCCAGACAGTGTTTCTCTGTATAGCCCTGGATGTCCTAGAACTCACTCTGTAGACCAGGCTGGCCTCGAACTCAGAAATCCACCTGCCTCCGCCTCCCAAGTGCTGGGATTAAAGGCATGCGCACCACCACCCGGCATGAGTAAGAATCTTGCATTATCTAGTAAAACACCAGATTCCGTCCTCTTTCAACAGTTCTTCTTCAGTACATCTTTCCTGCAGATCCCTGTGCCGTGCAAAATCTACTGCAGACTGCTGGAAATAGAGGAACATTTCAGCCAAAGTCTACCTGAACCGTCTTAGCTGAACACGCAGAATTTAAGATAAAGTCATTAATCCCTAAAGAAATTATTTAAATACTCTCCACCTTCTCTCCCATGCCCCGGGTAACCCTGAACTGTGACTTGACATCCTGTCAAATTACAGTCATTTAGCCAGGCAGTGAACACTTTTCATCTTAGGGCTCAGAAGGCAGAGGCAGGCAGATCTCTGTCAGTTTGAGGCCAGCCTCTGCCTCTTCAGTGCTGGGACTAAAAGCGTGAGCCACCGTGTCCAGTTTTATAAGAAATTTTAATCTAAATCAAAGGCGCGGGTATTAAGTTTGTGAAGATGTGTGAAACTTTCTGCATGCATTTTGGTACAAAGTACGAAGGCTGCGCAACACAAAACCGTGTATGATTACTAAGATTCATTTCTGCTTTGAACTCAACCTTTGGCTTTTAGTTGAGAACTGAATAATAAATGTCAAGCCGATACTCAAACATTACCGGGTTTCATCCCAGTTTCTCGCTCCACATTTTTCTTGACTCACTGGGAATCCTGAATCTCCTTGGAGTGGGACCTTCCTAGCTCTCAGGTTAACAGTGCTCACTCACTTTTGCCTTTTCCGGAAGACCCAGAGAGACAGAGGGAAAAAGGAGGTAAGTTGCTGGCTCTGGCGCGGTCCAAAGCGCATGCGCATCCCGGCCAGGCCCCACTGGGATGGGGGCGGGGGGGGAGTCAGCGACGCTCTAGAATCCGGAAGACTTGGGTCTCTGTGGTCACTACTCGAGGATAAGGCATCCAGAACTTCCGGCGCTGAAAGAGTGCGCAGTAAATCCCCTAGGAAATGAAGCAAACAAGGAAAGAAAAAGAGCCAACAGGACAGCGGGGTGCGGAGCCTGTTGCCTAGGTAACAACACCCCCCCACACACACACACACTTATCTCCGCCCCTTCGGGCCTGTGGAGCGAGTAAGCTCAGATGTGCACGCGAACTTGGTGGGGCCTTGCTCTCCCCCAAGCTCCCGAAGCTGCTAGTACGCATGCGTGAGAGCATGGTGCGTGGCTGCGCGCGCACCCCTGAGGCTCGCGCATCACCCCTTGGGCGGCTCCCGCCGCGAGTGGGACAGCTGGACGCGCGCGCGCGTGAGTGACAAGGGCGCGGCTTTCCCGTCCGGTAAATTTTGATTGGATAGAGTAAAATGAAGGGGTGGGAACCTCCGCGGGAGCCGCTCAACGATTGGCCAGGGGCTGGAGGAGCGTGGTCCTGGTGGGGTGGTCTGCTTCGGCGCACGCGAGGCTTTGGTGGTTGCCGCGGTCCTTGTTAAGTGAGTGAGGCCCGGGGGTGTGGGCAAAAACACTCATCACTGGGTTGGCAAGACCCAGGAACCCCAAATTCCCGAGGAGGTGTGGCGGCGAGGTGCCGGCTGGTCGGTGAGTGCGGTCCCGGGAGTCCCAGCGCCCCGCCCCTCCCTTTCTTCCGGGGCCGCGCCGCGCCCCCCTGGATCCTGGGCCGTGGGGTTCTCCGTGCCAGCGGTCCACTCTCGCCTGCTGGGCAGGTCCTGCCTCCAAACCCACGGAGGGGGAACTAAGAGGCCCTCAGAACGATCTTCTCATCAGCGCCTCATATAGACCATGGCCGAACCGCTGAAGGAGGAGGATGGCGAAGATGGCTCTGGGGAGCCCCCTGGGCGGGTGAAGGCAGAACCCGTCCACACTGCTGCCTCTGTCGTGGCCAAGAACCTGGCCCTGCTCAAAGCCCGCTCCTTCGACGTGACCTTTGACGTGGGGGACGAGTACGAGATCATCGAGACCATAGGCAATGGGGCCTACGGGGTGGTGTCTTCGGCGCGCCGCCGCCTCACGGGTGAGCTGGCTTCCTGAGGCTCAGCATGTGTGGACTGCTTTCCAGAGGCGGTGAGGAACCCGCACGGTCCCAGGAGGATCAGCTGCGCCGGGGATTCTGGTTCCACTCACGCTTACCGACTAGGTGCCAGCTCCCCGTTAGGTACCCTTCTCAGGAACCCTGCTTCTCCCGGTCAGCCTACTTTCTCCTTAGGAAAAGGATATCCCTGTAAGCCAGAATAGAGAGATGCTCTTTGGTGTCCAAAAGAGATATGTTCTAGAGCCAGAGATTGGCACGATGGAGTGTTAGTGGAATGGGGAGGATCTGGGATGGAGCGACTATGTGAGGAGGGAGTGAGAGTGAATTAGTACAGTCACAACCACCACCAACTAGCCGTGTCTCCTCTGTATGTGAGCTGTTAGTAGCTGCTTCATGAGGTAATTGTAAAATTAAACTTTGATATATGTTACACACAGGGCCCTACACACAGTAGGTACTTATTGCTATCTGCGTTACAGAAGGGCAGTGCTGAATGGACCTGCAGCTAACTTGAAGGTACTCTCTGGTATCTGCCCTTTCCCTGCTCTCCAGGCCAGCAGGTGGCCATCAAGAAGATACCTAATGCTTTTGATGTGGTGACCAATGCCAAACGGACCCTCAGGGAACTGAAGATCCTCAAACACTTCAAACACGACAACATCATCGCCATCAAGGACATCCTGAGGCCTACCGTGCCCTATGGAGAATTCAGATCTGTGTAAGGAGTGGGTCAGGAGAAGGAGACACGGTTGGGATCAGTTTAGAAGTCCAGGGCCAGGAATACTGAAGTTCTGGAAGGGCGGTTGAACCCAGAGTGGTGTGGGCTGTGAGTCTAGGACATTGTGAGTCCCCATAGGACATTGATAGGGACAGTTCTTATTTCTCAAGAAGAGTTCAAGGGCTGGGATGTCGGTCAGTGGTGAGCTCATGAGCATCTTTGAGGTTTTAGGTTGACTCTCCTGTACTAAAGGGAAAAAAACTAAGAGGATTACCTCTTTATGGGCACGTCACCTTTGGTTATCTAGGAAGTTCAAGGCTAGCCTGGACCCTATTCCAAAAGACAAAACAAAAAACCTAAACAATAGAGAGTGGGGAGGACAGACAGACAGAACAGGTCCAAATTGTATAAGACAACATATAGTACATTGTAGTGTCACACAGCAATATTCCATTCTCATGGCAGACAACTAATTGTTCACAGAATACCTTTTTAAAAAAATAGAGCTAGCCGGGCGGTGGTGGCACATGCCTGTAATCCCAGCACTTGGGAGGCAGAGGCAGGTGGATTTCTGAGTTCGAGGTCAGCCTGGTCTACAAAGTGAGTTCCAGGACACAGCCAGGGCTACACAAAAAACCAAAAAAAAAAAAAAAAGAAAAAGAAAAGAAAAGAAAAAAAAAAAGAGTTTTCACCTAGCTGTTGGCAAACTATAGAATTTGTTCCAAAATTAACCATACTGGCCAATCTTGGTATATTTGAACATTCCTTTTTTTTTTTTTTTTTTTTTTTTTGGTTTTTCAAGACAAGGTTTCTCTGTGTAGCCCGGGTTGTCTTGGAACTCACTCTGTAGACCAGGCTGGCCTCAAACTTAGAAATCCGCCTGCCTCTGCTTCCCAAGTGCTGGGATTACAGGCGTGCGCCACCACGCCCGGCTGAACATTCCTTTAAAAAAAATTTTTTTTGACAAAGAAATTAGGTCCATGGAGAAAGTGATTTGTCAGAAAGCTGTAAAAAAATTGGAGCTAGAAAAAAATGATTCAGTGATTAAGAGCACTTGCTCTTGCAGAAAACTTGGCTTCAGTTCATACTGTCTGCATGGTGACTAACTGATGTCTGTAACTCCAGTGTTGGGGGTCAGACTCCCTCTTCCTGCCTCTGTAGACATAAGGCACATGAGTAGAACATACATGCAGGGAAACATACACATAAGTTTCAAAAAATGTTCATAAAAGATGTAGGGGGGCACTGGTGGTGCAGGCCTTTAATCCCAACACTTGGGGGGCAGAGGCAGTCAGATCTCTTTGAGTTTTGAGTTTGAGGCCAACCTGGTCTACACAGCAAGTTCCAGGACAGATAAGGCTACATGAACATCTTGTCTTGAAAAACCAAAAAAAAAAAAAAAAAGTAGAAAATCCAGAATCTGGTGCTAGTTCTTTGGGGTCTCTCTGTACGGCTATAAACGTCAGGAGTTGGGAGAGCTTCTCCCTGTAATGTAAGGAGGAGAGCTCACCTGTGTCTCCCTGTTTCCAGCTATGTGGTACTGGACCTCATGGAAAGCGACCTACACCAGATCATTCACTCTTCACAGCCGCTCACACTGGAGCATGTGAGATACTTCCTATACCAGCTGCTTCGGGGCCTCAAATACATGCACTCTGCTCAGGTCATCCACCGCGATCTTAAACCCTCTAACCTTCTGGTCAATGAGAACTGTGAGCTCAAGATTGGTGACTTTGGAATGGCCCGTGGCCTGTGTACTTCCCCTGCCGAGCACCAGTACTTCATGACTGAGTATGTGGCTACTCGCTGGTACCGTGCCCCAGAACTCATGCTTTCCCTGCATGAGTACACACAGGCTATTGACCTCTGGTCTGTGGGCTGCATCTTTGGTGAGATGCTGGCCCGGCGCCAGCTCTTCCCAGGCAAAAACTATGTGCACCAGTTACAGCTGATCATGATGGTGTTGGGCACTCCATCACCAGCTGTGATTCAGGCTGTGGGGGCCGAAAGGGTGCGAGCCTATATCCAGAGCCTGCCGCCACGGCAGCCTGTGCCGTGGGAGACAGTATACCCAGGTGCCGACCGCCAGGCCCTCTCCCTGCTGGGACGCATGTTGCGATTTGAACCCAGTGCCCGAATCTCAGCTGCTGCTGCCCTTCGCCATCCCTTCCTGGCTAAGTACCATGACCCTGACGATGAGCCTGATTGCGCCCCACCTTTTGACTTTGCTTTTGACCGTGAAGCCCTTACCAGGGAGCGCATTAAGGAGGCCATTGTGGCTGAGATTGAGGATTTCCATGCACGACGGGAGGGCATCCGCCAACAAATCCGCTTCCAGCCTTCTCTGCAGCCAGTGGCTAGTGAGTCTGTGTGTCCAGATGTTGAAATGCCCAGTCCCTGGGCTCCAAGTGGAGACTGTGCCATGGAGTCACCGCCTCCAGCACCACCACCATGCTCTGGCCCTGCACCTGACACCGTTGATCTGACTCTGCAGCCTGCCCCACCGGCCAGTGAGCTAGCTCCACCAAAAAGAGAGGGTGCCATCTCCGACAATACCAAAGCAGCCCTCAAAGCCGCCCTGCTCAAGTCCCTGAGGAGCCGGCTCAGAGGTGGTTTGTGGGCCCAGCAGCTGGGTGGTGGTAGAGTGGTAGACAGGGATTCTGGGATGGAACCGTAAGCCCTTACCTTTCCCTTGTCCAACTTTTCTGCAGATGGGCCCAGTGCACCCTTGGAGGCCCCCGAACCTCGAAAGCCTGTGACAGCTCAGGAACGCCAGCGAGAGCGAGAAGAGAAGCGCAGGAGGCGACAAGAGAGAGCCAAGGAGCGGGAGAAGCGACGACAAGAGCGGGAACGCAAGGAGAGGGGCGCTGGTACCTTGGGGGGCCCGTCTACTGACCCTCTGGCTGGACTGGTGCTTAGTGACAACGACCGAAGCCTGCTAGAGCGGTGGACTCGCATGGCTAGGCCTCCTGCCCCTGCACCAGCACCAGCACCAGCACCAGCACCGTCCTCTGCCCAACCCACTAGTCCTCCCACTGGCCCCATATCTCGGTCTACTGCTCCCCTACAGCCTGCAGGCTCTATTCCTGGTCCTGCCTCCCAGCCTGTTTGCCCACCCCCTGGCCCTGTTCCCCAGCCTGCTGGCCCTGTTCCTGCCCCTCTCCAGACTGCTCCTTCCACTAGCCTTTTGGCCTCCCAGTCACTTGTGCCACCTAGTGGTTTGCCTGGTTCTGGGGCCCCAGAAGTTCTGCCTTACTTCCCATCTGGCCCACCGCCCCCAGAGCCTGGGCTCACCCCTCAGCCGTCTACATCAGAGTCACCAGATGTCAACCTGGTGACCCAGCAACTGTCCAAGTCTCAGGTGAGAAGAGAGAAGCCCTGGGATATCTTGATCTGGTCCTGGAAGGTGGGTTGGGTAGTTGTCCATGTTGGATGAGAGGAAGCGGCAGAGGGAGGCGTACCTCGAGCCTACCCCCTTGCTCATAGAAGGGACATAGAAGGCCAGTAGAGAGGCTGTTAGGAGGTAGGCGCTGCTTGGAGAATGTTTACCTTAGAGACAGCCTCATGTACTAGCACTTGGTGAGTCAAAGTGTTCATGCTCTGGGATATCTGGGCAGAGTAGTCAGGGATAGCAGGGTGTGCCCTGCTGACCTCATTTTGTCCTTCCTGGCACCTGTGTTATAACCTGTTATTGTCCCCTGCAGGTGGAGGACCCCCTGCCTCCCGTGTTCTCAGGCACTCCGAAGGGCAGTGGGGCTGGCTACGGCGTTGGCTTTGACCTGGAGGAATTCTTAAACCAATCTTTCGATATGGGTGTGGCTGATGGTCCACAGGATGGGTAAGATGGCTGGACTGAGCTTTAATGGAGGGTCTGAATGGCTGCTCAACCAGCCCAGGCTGAGAACACCCATCCCTATTTCTTTTCCTTACAGCCAGGCAGACTCAGCCTCCCTTTCAGCCTCCCTCCTTGCTGACTGGCTTGAGGGCCACGGCATGAACCCTGCTGACATTGAGTCTCTGCAGCGTGAGATCCAGATGGACTCGCCAATGCTGCTGTCTGACCTGCCTGACCTCCAAGAGCCCTGAAACCCACAGCTTGTGCCTTGCTGCCAGGACACACCCAGCTTCAAGGTCCAGGGGTGCAATCCAGAGGGCTGCAGCCTTGGGCCTGGCAGGTGAGGCTCCGCTTGAGTTACTCTGCAGGTTCATCTCAGACCCACCTCTCAGCCTTAAGCAGCCACCTGAGCCACCACCGAGCCATAGCAGGACTGGAGGTCTACGCCTCCCCGAGCAGTCTTCTCCAGTATTGTATTTTTTATTATTGTTGTAATATGCATTTGTTTTGCCATCAAAATGAGGCCTGTGAAATACAAGGTTTCCTTTAACCTGACTGTGTGTGTCATTTTTGGAGTTGGGGTAACAACACCAGCAGTAGGGGACTGAGGAAGGGCCAGGAGCCAAGTAACTGCTGGTCCACAGAGCCAGTCCATCAGATCTGAAGGTTTATTGAGACCTCTACTTCCCACCCACCCCCAGCCCACAGACTGCTCCATGCTGCTGCTCATGACAATCTCCAGGGCAAGCAGGGACCAAGTTACCAAGCCTATCTTTGCCATGGCTGCTTAAGAGGTGATGAGCAGTCATAGTGGTGAGTTGTTTGCTGTTGAATTTTGAGGGATGAGTGAAGGCAGATGGGGTTGGGCTCACTGAGGGGGTTGATGGGACCAAGGCAGGAAGTGTTCTGAGGAGTGCTGGGGTGTGGCAGTGGCCATGCGGGAGCAGATCGGCAACGCCATAGGTGCTGCAATCACTCTGTCGAGGGTAGCCCCACACAGCCGGGTCTGCAGTAAGTTAACTGCTGAGGCGGCCTGCATAAGCTGGCAGCTAGAAGGTAGCTTCTGGCTTTCAGCTGTCACAAAGGGGTAGAAGCAACTTGGAGTTTGTATGGATTTCAGCCAGGTCCAGGCTAGGATGGCTTGGCCACAGAAAGGCCTGGAGTGCTGCTGACAGCCTAGCCTCAGGTGGAGTGTAACAGGGCCTGGCTATATGTGGGGCAGGGATTTGACAGGGCATAGCTGGTGCTCAGGAATTGTGGGTAAAGCATGGAGGGAGAACATGGAGACTTGGGACTTCCAGGGGAGAGGTGGGGCCTGCTTGGGCCAGCCCCTCAGGCCCGACGAATTTTCATCTCAGTGCGCTTGAGGGAGTAATAGAAGCCTTTCCACTGGGCCCAGTTGATGCCATTGGCATAGGAGAGGTGGGAACCGCCCAGGTAGAAGCCATTGAGGTTGGCGAAATGGCAGCTTCTGAACCAGAAGGCTCCCGAGGAGAGGGCTGCACAGTTCTGCACGAAGAGGTCCTGGTCTCGATCAAAGGTGGAAAACTTCTGGCCACTGTGGTAGGATAGTGAGTCACCTGGCAAGAGGGAGGAAGACTAGAAAAACTGTCACCAGGAGCTGAGAGGGTGACAGTGGTTGATGAATGACACGGGATGACATGATGTGGCATCCTGTTGGATGAGGGCACCCTCCCTGAGCCACAAAGAAAACAGCTGTTCCGCAGAGCTGCCTGGAGCAGGGCCAGGGTGGCCATGCCCGGGGGCTGAGGTCCACGTGGCTGAAGCTGGCCCGTGGAGAGCTCGGGCTCTTCCATACCCAGAAGGAACCAATGGAGCGGGCCAATCCTACATTACTAACCCCACCCCCAACTGGCCTCCCCCCTCCCCTCCTCCCCCATCACTGCCCCTGAAGAAGCTGAGAGGGGTACCTGCCCCGCCATCCTCGAAGCCAGCCACGTAGAGGGTATAGCCATCCTCCTCGGCGCTGACCGCGTTGGGGGAGATGGAGAAGTCAGCGTACTTGGCAAAGGCCGTGTTGTTCTCAAAATCTTCCAAGTCCACGCGCAGCTCATACTTCTGCTTCAGTGTCAGGAGGTGCAGGTTCTGCAGCCCTAGAGAGGGGTGGCAGCTGGTCAGCAAAGACGTGGCTGAGGGGCAGCCCCCAACCCATGGCCCCCACCTTACCCAGCCAGTACTCCCCGTCAGCACGGCCAAAGCCCAGCTTGTAGTCGTTCCAGCCCCGGAAGAAACTCACTGAGCCGTTGAATCTTTTCTGGAAAACCTGGAAATAGGGGACAAGGGGCTGGATGATGGTGATCCAGTACCCTCGGGTGACTCTGAGCCAGTTTATAAGGGACTTTAGTGGGTTTTAGGGAACTGCTAAAACAGAGTACGCTCTAGCAGCTCCAGGCCTCTCACTGAGCGTCTGCTGCTGAGAAGGGGGTACCTACCAGGCCTCTTGTCCACTGGGAAGGAGGAAGAGGGAGTGGGGGCCGTAGACAGAGCTTAGTGGCAAAGTATCCACCTAGCCTAGAGGCCCTGGGCTCCATCCCAGCACTGCATGATACAGACAGCAGGAGGATCTTGAATACTCGGCTGTGAGTTCTGGTACTGTGTGGCCCAAGGCTAACAGTGCCACTTACCTGGGCCTGCAGCTCCTCATTTAGAAAAGGCAGCCATCCACCACTGTGAGGACAGTGTGTATTAACTAACCTCTAGCGCGCCAGTGCTAGCAGCCCTGGATTCAGCCCCCATAAAGATGAGAAGCTCACTTCGCAGAGTTGGCTGCCTGAACCCCATCTGGCCTGAGGCCCCCTTGTCTACTCACCGTCCACTTGCCCCCCTCGGTTGTCATGTCGCAGAAGACGGGCACCGGCACACTGGGGCCATAGGGGTAGATGAGGTACACACCGTCTTCCTGATAGCCCTGGGCGTAGATGTCATCGCAGTCCAGGGGTTGCTGAAGACAGGACTTCTCCAGAGCTGCGAGTGGCAGTGTAGGGACCGTGAGGAGAAAGACTAAGGCATAAGGACACCTCCGTATCCCAATTTTGCTCCAGGCCTAGGGGACCCTGTCATGAGAACTCTGGGGATTTCTCTAGGGGGTTACCTGCCTCTTTGTAGAGGAGGGAAGAGTCCCGCAGAGGTTCACTTAGAATGGCCTCCTCCAGCCTGCTGACCAGGCCATGTCTGTGAATGGGGGCTGCTTACCATCTCCTCGGATCCCGGAGGCTTGCGGGGCGCAGGGGGGAGGCGTGGAGAGCAGCAGCAGCAGCAGTGGCAGGGCTGGAAGGGTCTGGTGATGGGAAATGGGGTGAGTGTAGCCCCTAACATGGGCCAGACACCTCCCAGGGCTTTCCCGGCCTGAAATCTGCCCTCTGTCTTTTTCCCCCCCATCTCTGCTTTCTGAGAAAAGACCCAATATTCCCAGAACTTAAGTTTCAAGAGAACCCCATTAAGGCTTCTCTGTTTGCTATCTGCCAAGTGGCTTGTCTCCACAAATGGTCTTGATCCTGCAGGCCAGTACCTTCATGCTGTCAGCTCCGTTTGAGAGAGGCTGGCTGTCTGGGGCCCCAGACTGCAGCCGCCCACAGTTATGTGTTGGGTCTGAGCCCACAGACCCAGCTCCGCCCCTGGAACTGCAGAATGCCCCCCACCCCCACCCCAACAACCAGCCCCCAGCATCAGCTTACACTGTCGGGGGCCAGAGGACCACCTGGGTCTCATTAGGCCTGTCAGGGAAGCACTGCGAACCAGACATTAACTCCTTACCAGCTGTAGCTTGCTCCCTGCACCCCACTCTGCCCCCTGCCCTGCTGGACTTGTGGGCCCTTTGGCAATCCCAGCTGGCCTCTGCCCACCCCCCTGCTTCCAGACAGGTCCTCTGCAGATGTCTGCTTCCTAACTAGTCTGCTCAGTCAGCTATTTGGAGAGGGGAGGGATGGAGGTGTCCCTGGGACTGAGATAGGGGGTCTGCACTTGGGAACGGGAAGTCTAGGGGAGGCAGCCCCAAAGCTCCCGATGTGGGAGCTGCCTGGCCCGGTAGGAGACAGGGCCAGCAGGGGCCCCGAAGTCTCCTGGCAAGCTCGGGACATTTCTGAGCCATGAGCACAAAGCAGCAGGCGGCCAGCAGTTCTGTCTGCCTCGACTGGAGCCAGGGCCCCCTCCCCTGCTGGTGTCTGTGCCCCCACCCTTTCCCCTCCTACAGTTCCCTGGCCCATCTGGGGTGCTTTTGTTTCTCCTTACTCCGCCCCTCCTCCCTTCCGAGCCCATCTGCTCTCGGGGCAGTGGAGCCTCCCAGGCCCTTTCTCCCAGCCCACTGCTGCTTTCCTTGTCTGCCCCCAGCCTGGTCTCTGCGCGCCTCCCGCCATCCTGGCCAGCCAGCCTCTTCTGCTTTTATTCTCTCCTCCTTCCATCCTCTGTATGCTGAAGGAGTGTCCCAGGTGCCTGCTCTGTGTCCCCCTGTTTGAGCCTCCGGTGGCTCTCCATTCCCTCCAGACTGAGGCCAACATTTCCCCCTGGGACTTGAAAGGCATTACCAGTCTGGCTCAGCCTCCCTTCAAGGCCGTGTTCCTTGTGTTCCTTGCTGCTTCACTCCTACACGTTGTCTGGCTACCCAGACTTCTGGCCAGCAGGTCCCTGGGCCTTTGCCTGGGCTGGTCCTCATGGCGGCGCCCACTGATCTTTCTTTTTGTCTGTGAGTGCTAGTGAGCAGTGCTCACTGCCTCCCATTTCTGCACACTCAGCACACATCCTAAAGCTTATATATTCACCAAGGACAGATTTTTTTTTTTGAGCACCTACTATGTGCTATACAATATGTTTGCTGCTGGGGGATGCAGAATCAATCGCTGGAGTGGCCAACCGAGTTTTTGGACAATGAACCAAAATGCCTTGAAGGGACACAAATGTAGCAGCAGGTGAGCATGTGATATCCAGAGCAAAGAGATGGCTGAGATCCTCTCTCCACCCCTGGAAAAGGAGAAGCCCACTGGGCCTCCTTGACACAGAGGGAGTGTAGCTGCTACTTAGAGCTCTCTCTCTGTAGTTATGTGGAGCCTTGGGGTCCCAGAGCCGGCTGCCAGTGTTGAAACACACGTCCCACTGACCTCGAAATTGGAATAACTGGGGCAGATTCCTCCGTGCCTCAGTTTCTTCCTCTGCGAAATGAGGATGCTCTACTCCCTGGAGGTGTGGTAAGGGTTCAGTACCACGGAACGTGTATGGGGCACAGTGCCCACGCCCACTGGTCCAAAGGAGAAATCTTAACCTAATTAAACTCAATGTGAATGTATTTGAGCAATTATAAACAAAGCAACACAAAACAAAAGTGATTTGCGAACTGGGCAGTCCACGGAGGACTCAGACGCCTCCCAGTAATAATAGGGTTTGACAGCACTTAGACGAAGCGAGTGTGTGCGGAGACCGCTTAATTGGTTACAGCTTAGTTGGGTAATTGGTTTCAGAGCCGCCTGGCCTGCAGTTAGCTGAAGTCAGAGTCAGTGCAGGAGCTGAAGCTGGACCAGTGGCCTCCCACAAGTACTATCGGGCGGACTGCAGTCATTATTTAGCCCAGATTCGCTCATCGTCGTCATAAACATCATGATCGTTCTCAGATGAGTGGGTTGTAGTCGGCACAGTTCTCACCCTTGTCTGTGGAAGGCAGAGCTGGCCTCCATTCTTGCGCTAGTCCAGATTTTTAGCTGGCTCGCTGTCCAGTCTCTCATGTGGCTGGGTGAGGTCACAGGTCTGAATTTTGGCTAATAAGTTGCAAATGGAAGATGGCCGGATCCTTCGTTTTTTTCCTTCTGCTTCTGAAGCAGATGGAGGGAGGCTTTGCTGCTACCTGGAACATGGGCATGAGGCCTCGTGTGAGGAATGGCTGAGGGGGGTGGAGAGAAGCACAGTCCCTTCCTGCCGTGTGGAGTGGGTGGCAGGCCGGCCTGCATCGTCCTACCCTCAACCTTCTGTGGAAGAGACAGACACGTCCATCTAGTTGAAGTGTCTGGATCGTTCCTATATCACAAGTTGTCTCTAAATCCTAATATTTCCTTCAACAAATACTAACGTAGAACTACAGAAAGGAAACTAAAGGTGGGTGGGGGGAGTCATCACAGCAAATAAAACACACCCAAAGTCTGGTAACAGAGACTTTTAGGACATAACTAACAACCGTAGGATGGAAAACTACAAAATGAGTGACCCGAGCTATCATATTTTCATTAAGTGAGTGTAGATTTCTTTTGGCGGTAATGTGCATCTGTGCTGTCCGGGCAGGTACTCCTCAGGCAGGTGTACCTGCCCAAAGACTTGCTAAGAATTAGCTCTAGGAATTAGGGCAACTCTTTCTGAAGAGAAATGAGGTAGCGAATCTAAGCAGTCAGTACTCCTCTAAAGATGTTGAAAGAATCGCCCAGCCACTAGCAGGCTTTTTTTTTTTTTTTAAGATGTCATGGAGTTGGGAGACAGGCAGGCACACTAGGGATGGTTGGAGTGAGGTAGTAATGGGTGGGCATCTTCAATATAGAGTGTATAAATATATGAAACTTTCAAATTATAAATATTATTTTTAAACAAACAAGAAATGATACTGGAGAGATGGCTCAGCGGTTAGGAGCACTGGCTGCTCTCACAGAGGACGCAGGTACAATTCCCAACACTCACACGGCAGCTCCCAGCCATCTACAACTCCAGTCCTAGGGGATCTGATGCCCTCTTTGGCCTCTGTGGGCAACCAGCATACACAGCACACAGGCATACATTGCAGGCAAAACACTCCCTACACATAAAAATAAGGACATAAGGCCCACCTGCAGCTCTGCCATGGTGGGGGGCAGGCGGGTGGTAGGGGAGACACCCAGAAGCCCACCACCCTGTGGCCTGCCTGCAGTGGGAACCACCAGGTGTGTAGGGAAGGGGTGAGGGGAAGGGGAAGGGAGGGCAGAAAGGTTTGAGCACTGCGGGTGGGGTGGAACCGGAGATGCTGTCTGGGGGCCATGGTGAGATCCCAGCCTGTGCTGCTGCCGGTGGTTCTGTCTGGGTCTGTGTTCGTTGCCTGTGGCTCACGCTGCCGTTGAGGGCCATGCAGGTGTGTGTGGTCTGGGCTGCTGCCTGAAGCTGTGTGGATGTGCCTGTGTGTACTGAGGGGGTGGGGGTGGCTGCAGAACTGGTCCCACCCCTCACTTGGTGCAGCGCTTGGGAGAGCAGGCCTTGTGCCACAGCGGGGTAGCACAGTCGAGCTAGCCCTTGGGAGTGGGAAAGCATGGGGGAGCGGTCCCCCATCCCTGGCCATGACAGTTAGTGGGCTGGCCCTGGTGGCACGGATGTGAGAGAGCTGCCGGCTCACCAACTCCGCTACCCAGGCCTAGGTCCAGGACTTTGAGTTGGCCACCTCAGTATCTACCCCCATCTATGAACTGTTAGGGTTTGTGAAGGGGCCTGTTCCTGCACATCCAAAGCTGCAGGGCAACAACGGGATATCTGAGAGGAGTCCCAGTGAGGATCCAGTAGTGTAGCAGAAGCCAGAGGCCTCAAACCAGATCAATGGAAGGTTCATTGCAATGAACACTTCAAGTAAAGATGTATGGACAAAGGCTGTATACTGTGGGACACACTGTGACACACCGCAGCTGCCATAATGAGATGTTTTCTTGTTTCTTTTTCTTATTCTTAGTTTTCATTTTCTTTTGGTGGGTGGTGGGGCAGTGTTGCAAGGGTGGAGGACAGGTATAAAGGGATAGGGAAATTAGTGGGACTGGGGTGCATGATATGAAGTTGATGAAGAATCAATAAAAAGTTAAATAGAGCCGGGAGGTGGTGGCGCACGCCTTTAATCCCAGTGCTTGGGAGGCAGAGGCAGGCGGATCTCTGAGTTCGAGGTCAGCCTGGTCTACAGAGTGAGTTCCAGGACAGCCAGGACTATGCAGAAAAACCCTGTCTCTAAAAAAAAAAAAAGAAAAAAAAAGAAAGAGGGGGGAGAGAGAGAGAGAGAGAGAGAGAGAGAGAGAGAGAATGTTCTACTGATGCCAGGCAGTTGTAGCACTCATTTTTTTGTTTTGTTTTTTTAAGATGGTTTCACCATGTAGCCCTGGCTGTCCTGGCCCTCACTCTGCAGACCAGGCCGGTCTTGAACTCAGAGAGATTCACTTGCCTCAGTCTCTGGAGTGTTGGGATTAAAGGCATGCACCACCATGCCCAGCTTCTGAGATTTTTTTTATTAAAAAATTGGTTTATTTTATGTGTATGGGTATTATTTTATGTGTATGCTTGCAGGTGTGTTGTGCGTCCTGTATGTATGATGCTCCTGGAGGCCAGAAGAAGGTGCCGGATGTTATGGATGGTTGTGAGTGGCCACAGGGTGCTCAGAGTTGAATCTGCGTCCTCCGGAAGGACAGCCAGGACTCTTAACTCCTGAGCCATCTCTCCAGCTGTGACAGATGTTTATATTAGTATTTCTATCAGCCTTAAATCAAGACTGTGTTCATGCGGGTGGCAGACTCCCACTGCCTTTACTCGGACTTGGGAGCTGCTGGTGGGAGCTGAGGTCACTCCAGATCTGGGAAGCCTCCAGACATCTTAACTGCCGCTGTGCCTTCCCTCATGGCTTTGCCCTCTGGAGCACAGCCTCACTTAGATCTGGAAGGAGCCAGGAGAGGGAAGTGAGGACATTCTTCTGCTGGGGTCTCTGCAAGCTGATGCAGGCCACGAGACAGGGTGGGCATCCTCTTCCTCCCTGGGTCACACGTGTGCTAGGAATGGCATCACTCTCCTGGGGTTATGGGTTCTTCCATTAAGTGCTGTTCACCTTGTTCTGATTTGAGTGGACCCAGACTGATACTGGGATGGCGAGGCCCTGATACAGCACACATTTGCAATGTAGGCGATAGTTCAGGATTTGCGGGCAAAGGGACTGACTCAAGGCACACACAAGTGTCCACTGATGTCCACCATGTCCTGATGGTTAGCAACGTCTGAGGACTCCCTGCTTTTTCTGCGTATTTTGATGGCGTATTTTCTAAGCTAATGTCTCTGGACTGGTCCTGTGCCAGCTGCCTGTCTTCCACGGTCCATGCTCCATCCTGCTCTGTACCCAGGGACTATGATGCATGGAGTGTATAACTGGGTCCCATGACCAGCAGAGGGCTGGCAGAGGGGGAAGGGGAAGTAGTGTGGCCACATCTTTTTGACTTCTGCCCTACTGGGCACTGCATTGTTAGCAATAGCTGTGTCCTTCTCTCTAATACTGTGTTTTGGTTACAGCTTAGCTATGACCCTAGTCACTTGCTGACATAACCCTGTGTTCTTCTCTAACACCTGCAACCTGCACTAGTAATGGGTTTCAATTGTACTAGACCCAGGATGGCCTAACACCCAGATTAGTATGAGTGCAAGAAAAAAGTAAAACTGAACCAGGCAGTGGCGACACACGCCTTTAATCCCAGCACTTGGGAGGCAGAGGCAGGTGGATTTCTGAGTTCGAGGCCAGCCTGGTCTACAGAGTGAGTTCCAGGACAGCCAGGGCTACACAGAGAAACCCTGTCTCAAAAAACAAACAAACAAAAAACGTATAGCTAGGGCTACACAGAGAAACCTTGTCTCAAAAAAAAAAAAAAAAAGTAAAGCTGAGGCTCAGCCCCCTTAGCTCCAGCACTTAGGAAGCAGAGGCGGGTGGATATCTGAATTTGAAGCCAGCTAGGACTAAAAGTGTGACCCTGTCTTTAAAAAAAAAAAAAAAGAAAAGAAAAGAAAAAGAAAAAGAAAAAGGTAAAGCTAAAATGGTCAAATAGCCGTATACCTGATAGGGCCTTTCTGCCATCCCAGGTTCCTCTTCACAATTGCCAAGAGCTCTCAGAGGTTTGTCTATGATGGCCACACTACTTTTCTTTCACTATGAGTAGAGAAGACTGGACAGAAAGTGTCTGCAGGCTACATATACTCCTCATGGGGGCGGGGTTTAGTATGTCTTCCTACTCAGAAAAGGTGAGGCATCTGCAAAAGATGAGGAGCCATTTACCAGTAGAAGGTTTGGCTGAGCTGCCAAATGCAGGCCCCCTCGAGGTTATCCCCACTGTACAGCAGCAGCTGGAAAACAGCCTTGAACATCGGGGCTACCTGAGGGGTTAGGTGTGAGTGGGGCCAGAGACCTGTATTGTCATCATTTGTTAGGGCAGGGACATGGTGACCCTGGAAGCCAAGTGAACATGGGGACTATCAGTCCAGATCAGATTAGGACCACCTTTGTGATTTCATAGTACATTATCACCTCTTTAAGCCCCAGTGGCCAAATAACTTTATTCTGCAGTAGTAGGGGTTGGAGCTTCAGCGTGAAGAGACACAAGTCAGCCTGTAACAAGAACCACGTGATGCTCTGGGTGCCCTTTGACCTGTATATGGGCAACAGTTTAAAATCCGGAGCTAGAGAAGAGGGAGGTTGGAGATAGGAAACGGTTTGAATGTCAGGGTAATGTGTAAGAACTTGATCTGGAAGGTGTCGAGAGGGGGTAACGTTGACAAGGGCGGTCTAGGCGCTTACCTTGACTTGGGACGTGTAGCTGCTTGGAGAGATAGAAGATGTGGGGGGGGGGGGCAATGGTCAAATGAGTCCATATACATGGTTTGGAAGGAAAGGGGTGCTCGAGGCCTGTTCCAGGGCCAGGTGAGCTCTGAGTTATATCCTATTTCTGTGCATAGCACAGTAGAAGCTTGTGTCCTGAGTTCTGAGAAAATGGCCCATTACCTCCACGGGCATTTCTTCCCCACATTGTCTCTAGATGACTTTAGTATTTGGATGTTGGGCATCCTGAATAACCCTTTATCTTCCCTCTGACATTTTTTTTCATCATTTTGTTTTAAATTCTAGTTCCTGGAGCATAAGTGTAACACCTAATCATTTCTACTGACTAAAATATCAAGTGGAAAGAGCAATGGACCAGTGGATAACCTGCATGATGCCCAAGGACCCAAGCTTTGACACCCAACCCAGCCCTATAAAAGCCAGGGTTGATGGTGTTCACCTGCAAGCCCAGCACTGGGGAGGGGGATCCCCAGGGGAGGGCCATCTGTCTCCCCAAACCCATCACTTCCAGATTCAGGGAGAGACCCATCTCAAAAAGGTGAAGTGTCGAAATAATTGAGGGAGACACCTGATATGGATCCTGGTGCCACATCATCACCAGCCACAAAATGTGACACTCCCACCCTATAAAAGGTCCCTGCCATCACGGCCCACTCTTATGCTCTGTCTGTCTGTCTGTCTTTTGTTTTCTGTCCCTCTGTCTCTTTGTCTATATGTCTGTCTGTCTCTCTCTTGTCTCACTCCAAGGTGGCTTTTCACCCCCACCCTCTTTCATGAGATCTGTTGTGTGGTATAATCTCTGTGGCATTCCTTGGCCCTGACTTGTCTGCCAAGGTGCTCTGGGACATAAACCCTAACAGGCATAGAAATATACTACACACCCACTAAATCCCAAATGTCCCTGCTCTCTGGCCCAGTCAGCGGGGGACAGACAGGGTGGCTTGCTGGTTGCATGGTCTGGCCCTCAGGTTGGGAAGACAGGAACCTCGTTTCCTATGCAGTGTACAGGCTACACCCTCATCATAGCCTGTACCCAGCTCTAGCCCAGAGGTGCCCTTGCAAACCGTATCTGAGGTCTTGTCGTGTTTCCTGCATGCTAGACAGACTGCCCCTCTACGCTGTGGTCTGTTAGCTGTCAGGGCAGTGGGGCTCCGAGGCTGACGCAGTTCTTATTTCCGAGGCGGGCTGTGCCCAAGGGAACACTGCTGCCCACGGGGCCCATCTTCCCACTGGCTACCTATGACACACACAGCTCTGACACTGCCTGCCACAGCCGGATGCCATCATGAGCCTCCTGCTGGGTCAGCAGTCCTGCGTTCTCACCATCTGCTCCCAGGGCTGAGAATGGGTGTGGGAATATCCACATCCACTGGGCAGACTGACCCTGAACAAAAATGGTTCTGGTGACTGTTTCAGGGCTGACAGCACAGCCCAAGGGCCAATACCCCCCAAAGGGGTAGACTGTTTTTAAAGCAGCTTTTGGTTTACAGCAAAACAAACAGAAGGTACATGGGTTTGCCCGGTACCCAGGCAGACACACGAACAGCCTTTCTCTCTAGCAAGATCACACCACCTGTTACATCTGTTGTATCCAGTGTGCCTGTGCGGATACATCTTCATCGCTCAACCCCCACGGTTTGCCTGAGGGCTTATTCTTGGAATTTGTATTAGTCAGAGCTCTCTAGAGGAGCAGAATGAAAACCATACATATATATCACTCAAGAATATATGTGCATTAGCTTGACTTACATCATCGTGGCGGCATAGTTCGACCACGGCCATCAGCACTGGAGAGGCCGGGGATCGGGGATCTGCTCAGTCCCCGAGGCTGGAAGGCCTGCAGGATCGACAGCTTCTCGATTCTCATTATGTAGCTTTGGCTGTCCTGGAACTCACTATGTATGTAGAGCAAGCAGGCTACCTCAAACTGATTCAGAGATCCATTTACTTCTGCCTCTGGAGTACTAGGATTAAAGGTGTGCACCACAACACCTGGCTTTTTGTTTTGTTTGTTTGTTTGTGTGTGACTTTTTATTTTTCTTTTTTTTTTCTTTTCTTTTCTTTTTTTTTTTTTTTTTTTTTTTGGTTTTTCGAGACAGGGTTTCTCTGTATAGCCCTGGCTGTCCTGGAACTAGCTCTGTAGACCAGGCTGGCCTCGAACTCAGAAATCCGCCTGCCTCTGCCTCCCAAGTGCTGGGATTAAAGGCGGATTAAAGGCGTGCGCCACCACCGCCCGGCTGTGTGTGACTTTTTAATTTAGGAACAGACTCAAGTCATACCGTCCCATTTGGATGCCTTTCCTTTCTTGCCTTAGGGTGCCGGATAACACGTTGATTTTTTGACTTGAATAAGAGTGTGGAGGAGAGGCATCATTGCCTTTCCTTATTTCAAAGAGAAAGCATCCAGCTTTTCACCGTTTTGTATATTAGCTGCAGCTGCAGGGTTTTGAAGGTCTTTTTTTTTTTTCAATTGAGTTGAGTTTCTTCAGTGTTCCTAGTGTCCTAATCACTTGTTGATACTGAATTTTATCAGACTTTTCTACACCAATTGATATAATTATGTGGTTTTCTTCATTAATCAGTTTCTATGTTGAATATTAAATCAATCTTTCCATCATCTAATTAATTGTTAATAGTGTATAGTTCTTTCTTTTTCTTGAGGGGGACTAAGGATTGAATTTAGGTGTCCTACCACTGAGCTATGCCAGCCTTGTTAGTATTTTACTGTGTTACTGGATTCTATTTGCTAATTTAAAGAAGGTTTAAGTCCATATTTGTCTGGATTTTAAAAAATATTGTTTGTAGTTGTATCACAGGGTAATACTGACTTCATAGTGAATGAGAAGTGAATTTATCATTTTGTTGTATAGAACACAAGAAATGGAATTTGTGTTAATACTTTGAACATTTGGTAGAAACCTCCAGGTAAACCATGTGGGCCTGGTAATTTTATTTTACAAAATAATTAATGTAAGAAGGGCTGTGTGGGCCGGGCGGTGGTGGTGCACATCTTTAATCCCAGCACTCGGGAGGCAGAGGCAGGCAGATTTCTGAGTTCGAGGCCAGCCTGGTCTACAGAGTGAGTTCCAGGACAGCCAGGGCTACACAGAAAAACCCTATGGGGGGGGGGAAGAAGGGCTGTGTAGATTAGGAGGACTCCGTGCCGCTCACACCATTCCTCTCACGTAGGTAAGGCTTTTCTTAAGGATTTTTTTTTTCTTGAGCTAATTTTCAGATATCTAATTCTGACGTGTTTTGCCCTGAATTTCTTTGGGCTTTATGTTGCCCAGATGCTTACATTCTTGGCTCTGTAGGTCTCTACCCACACGCCGCCATGTTTGATTGGACCGCTTTTCTGTCAGGACGGTGATGGCACAGATGGAGATTCTTTGACCGAGTCCCACAGGTCTCTCCTACCGGAGTCTCTCTTGTCTGTGTTGTTCCCTAGGCCATATCTTTGTTGTTGACTGTTTCCTTCCTTCCTCCCTCCCTCCCTCCCTTCTTTCCTTCCTTCCTTCCTTCCTTCCGTCCTGCTCTTAAGCCCATCTACTGAGCTTTAATTTTTTTTAAAGATTTATTTATTATATCTAAGTACACTGTAGCTGACTTCAGACACTCCGGAAGAGGGAGTTAGATCTCATTACAGATGGTTGTGAGCCACCATGTGGTTGCTGGGATTTGAACTCAGGACCTTTGGAAGAACAGTCAGTGCTCTTACCTACTGAGCCGTCCCTCCAGCACCCTGAGCTTTAATTTTATTGTATTTTTAATTCCATTTGGCTGTTTTTAAAAATAGTCCCTGGGGTTGGCCAGAACTTTCTGTCTTTCATGTTTCCGGTGTGTTTGCCATTGCTCGCTGAGGCGGTTTTTTGTTTGTTTTGTTTTGTTTTGTTTTGTTTATTATGGCTGCTTTGAGTTTCGTGTTAGATAGTCCTAATACCTCTGTCATTTCCATGTCAATCTTAGTTGCTCTGTCATTTAGTTTGAGATATTTCTGGTTCTAGGTATAATAAGTGCTTTTTTTTTTAAAAAAAATCTGGACATTTAATGTTATTCTGTATGAAAAATGCATTTTATTTAAACCCATTTAGCTAGCTTCTTTGACACCCTTGTCACAGAGGAAGCAGGTGACATTGCTTCTTTCTGCCAGACAAGGGTAGACAGCCTCGATCCTGATTCTTTCTTGGTCTCCCAGCGGGAGCTGACTTGTGAACAGAGGGAATATTCTACATGACAGCAACAGCAGGGCCTGATGCTCTCAGGACAGCTCCCTTCTTGGCGTCCTCTGACATCCCACGTGAGATGTACTTGGAACCTCTTGTCACAGCCTGTTGAGTGGAAGACTCAGTCTCTGTGGCACAGAAGGGTGTGTGTGTGGGGTATGGTCTTTTCTATGACATTTATCTGAGATAGGTGTTAGAGTTTTCTGCTTGCTAGGCCTCCCCAGCTATAAAGAAACATTTCCCCCTCCTTTTTAGGGAGGTGTTCTGATCATCCCATTGTTATCACAACACATTAGTTATTTTTTATCATTGTATTAAAACACCATGACCAAGGCAAATTATAGAAGACAGTTTAGTTGCGTTTACGGTTCCTAAGGGATGGGTCCATCATGGCCAGAGCAGAAAGCCCAGGGCTCAGGTCCTCAACTGTCATGGAAGTGACAAAGCAGAGAGACTGACATGGAAGTGGATGAGAGTATAAATAGTCAAAGCCCAGCCCTAGTGATGTCCTTTCTCCTTAAAGGCTCTGACGCTCCACATCTCCACATCTTCCCCACAGCACCAGCAGGTCAGGACTAAGTACTCAGATAGTGAGTTCATGGAAGCCTCCACACCCAGGTTGTCTGTCCTCTAGGACCTGACCTGGAGAAATGAGACAGAAAGAATGCCCGAGGGAGTGGCCATCTAGGACTCCGTAGCCCATGTGCTTTCTGTCTTCCTTTTGGAGCCTTTTCATGTTTGTCTTTCATATGTTATCATCACATGTATACAGGTAGTGTACTGTGTGTATAGTGTTGTGTGTGTGTGTGTGTATTATATATGTGGTATATTGTATGTGCCTGTAATACATTGAGCGTAGTGTATTGTTGAGTGGTTTGATGTAGCGATGGTGAATTGTGTGTGGCACATGATGTACATTGTGTTGCGTGGTTGTGCTATATTGTGTGTGGTACACGTACATGAGTGTAAATGTCTGTGTGCATGGGGAGGCCAGACAGGATGTCCGGGGCTTTTATCTACTGCTCTCTGCTGGACAGACTTCTGCCTTGAATCGGCATCTCTCGCTGAGCCGGAAGCTTGCCGTTCCAGCTATGCTGACTGTCCAATGAGCCATCGGAGTCTGCCTGTCAATACTCCCAATTCTGGGATTATAGGCATGTGTAGCTATGACCAGGGTTTTGAATGGGTGCGGGAGATTTGAACTCAGATCCTCACACTTGAGGAGCAAATGCCCTTACCCACAGAGCTAACTCCCCAGCCAGATGTCCTGAGGTCATGAAATAAGAAAACACATCACTGTATCTTCCTGCCAAGTGGATAACCCCGTAAGCAATCATAAAATGGTGTAACTTAACCTACAGCATCGTGTCCCAGGGCTTCCATACGTGTGTCCCTGAGAATCTCTCCCAGAGAAAATTCTACCAGGCCCTGGCGTCCCAGAAGAGGTGTGTTGTGGATTTGTTCTATTGCTTATATTATGTTAATTGGATTTCCAAATTACATGGGAATTCACACGTCTGCAGGTAAGACGCCTCAGGTCCCTGCTCCCAGTTGGTAAATAAAGTTGCCGGTGGCCAATGCTGGGCAGAGAGACAGAGGCGAGACTTTAGATTTCCTGGGCAAGGGTACCCAGGGATGAGGAGGGATTGAGTACCGCCATGTCCGGGGAAGCAGGAGGATCAGGCTTGAGGACAGAGACAGACAGACTGCCAGCATGTGAGAGACAGGGATCGTTGCAGGCCTCGGTCGGGGGCGGCTAGGATGGAATATAGGTTTAGTAAGTAAATAATTCCGGAACATCAGATGGGAGAGTGTGCTAGCTCTGTGGAGGTTTGGGAGTGGCCCTGCCATTAAGCTGCTTAGAGTGTATTAAATATAAGGCTGTGTGTGTGTGGTGTGTGGTGTGTGTGTGTGTGTGTGTGTGTGTGTGTGTGTCTTTCAGGAATCTGGAACACTGGGAGAGTAGAGAGGGACACATGCCACTGCCAGCAGGCGATTTGAGTAGTGTTAATAATTAATGCAAGAGAGATATGTTTTCATTTTTTCATTTTCATTTTTAAGAACTCTAGCTGGCTGCAGACAGGTTGCTACATGGCAGATGGGGAAGTGGTGACCAGGATGGTCAGGCTCCCCTAGCCCTTCCTTAGGTAGAGGGACCTAGACTGTGTGGGTCACATCCAAATCTGCTCAGAAGTCTGGGCTTCGGCGCTCTTCCTCTGCAGTGGACTGGCTGGGCCAGATGCAGGTAGGGCTGCCCCACGCTCTGCCATCAGCCCCACTGTTAGAAGAAGAAGGGCTTTCTATGTCTTTTGACATCCTCCTTCCTGTCCTCTGGGGTCAGGAGTTCATTTCCTGTTGCCCAGCGTTTTACAATGATTCTACACTGATTTCATCGACAGACACAGGGCCTTATGGATTGCTGAAACGGCTGGGGCTACTGCCCTGTCATGGACTAGGAGGCCATAAAGGGGTACAGCAATTGACTGGGATTTAGAGAAATAAGGAGAAGCACTACAGTGGGCACAGAAGGTAGGGAGAATCAGTGTGTTGGAGGTCAGGTGGACTTGGCTGTGAGTTATGTGGATTGCCTCAATTCCCTCATCTGTAAAGTGGAGCCAATATCCCCACCTTAGGAGGGGGTGGATGGGTATTAGAGATCTGAAAGACAGCATATTAGAAGGAGCCCAGTTATTATCAGAATAATTACTGTAGAAAACTACTTCCTTCTCTCCTTAAGCCTGCTCCCCAAAGTCCTACCTCAGTAGAACCAGCTTTTCCTTTAACAAAGAGGAAGGAGTGAGGCCATGGGTAGAGTCAACGCAAGACTCCCCACATCCTCCACCCCCCTCCCCAACCTCCAGGCAGTGAAGAACAGCTTTTGTAGAGCACATACCATGCTCTGTTCTCTGCAGTCCTGCAGGGATGATCACATTAACCCTTTTATTTTAAGGAGATGGCTTGAGGCAGGGGAGTGGCTGCACCCAGGGAGATGGCAGAACCTATATCGGAACAGAGGCTTGTCTGGTGCCAACAGCGGGTACTGCCAGAATCCCACACTGTCCTGCTGGTCTGATGTATGTAGGAGAGAACAGGCCAGCTGGTCAGTGGAGGGCCATGGGCAGAAGCCTGGAGCACAGCCATCTTCCAGCCCTGTTCCTGCCCCTCTGGACATCAGACCGGCTGTATCTGGTTTCCTCTCACTCCAGAAGGGTCTCAGGGGCCTGGGGCCAGCTGGGAAGTGTGCGGTTGTTGCAATACAGGGACCAGAAGGCCATGTTTCTCAACTTCCTGGATTCTTGGACTTTCCAGACAGAGGGTCATGGTGGGCAGTTGGGAGTTGGCATGGAGTTGGTACTGGGAGGGGAGCCGTCTGGAGTCAGGCCTCAACTTTAACTCGGGGGTAGGAGCTGATCTGTGAGGATGAGTTGGCTGCCAGCAGTGAGGACCCCTACCTCACTCCCACCTGCTGTGCTTGGCAAGTGACTATCCAAAAGGACTTCTAGCTGCTGCCGGGGTTCCTGTTTTTACTGTATCTATTCCTGTCCCTTTCAACCCCACAATACTAGGTTGGAGAGAAGGAAGGCTGGAGGGGAAAGGGGACAGTTGATGTTGTTAGACTACTTCCTGATGATCAGGTGCATTGAGTGCCTTGGGGGCAATGTTGATCTTTGTCATTAAGATATCTCCAACCAGCAACCAGCAACCACTAGCAGCAACCAGCAACCAGCAACCAGCAACCAGTAGGAGGAGGAGCAGCAACAGTGGCCACACTTCTCTTGGGACGCTTGCATTTATATATCCTTTCAAGAGTTCCCAGAATTCCAAACGGCATACGCTTGCAGAAACTATCTTCGGCTGGCAAAATCACACCCCTGCCAGAGCACGAGGCAAATCAGAGTCAGCTGCTGTGGATAATCTGAAGCAGCCCCAGATCTCATACTTGGGATTAGAACAAAAACATATTCACATAACATTTCTATGTTTTTAAAGGAACCAAAATTCTCACTGCATGCTATCTTCTGGATTCACCAGCCACCTCCTTCTCCCTTTTGGCTGTGTCCAACATCAGTTAGCGACCCAGTCTCTGCTCCCCTCCCCCACAACCTATCCTCTGAACTCAATAGCTATGAAGATGGGCAGAGCATGCTTAAATTTTGTCTTCCCTCTTCCCTTAAGACATTGTCAAATGTTTGCTGGGTCCCCCAAGCCCGGCTGTGATAGCTGCCAAAAGTCCCACGTGGGGCTGGGGCCATGGGTTAGTGGAGAGACCCTGATGATGCTCTTCCAGATCCCAGCACTTGCATCAGGCAGCTTGCCTGTGACTCCAGCTCCGGGGGGGGGGGCACAGCCCACTGTTCCAGCCTCCACAAACATCTGTGCACATGTGGCATATAGTCACACAGTAACACATATACACATAAGGTTTTCATTTTAAGTTGCACATAAGAAACTGCTATAAAAACAGGCAAGGAGGCATGTCCTTGTGCCAGCCACTGGGAAGCGGGAGGACTGCTTCAGCTCAGGAGTCAGAGGCCAACCGGGGCAGCTCCTGGAGCTCCTCTGTATCGGTGCCTTTTCTGGCTGTGACACAATGGCTGACAAGTCAGCTTAAGGGACAGGGACTCTGTTCTGGCTGATGGTTAGAGGGGTGTAGGCCATCTGGATGGGAAAGGCATGGTGGCTTTGCCTGTGGCATGGAGCTGGTCGGTCAGCTAATGCCCTCAGGAGACTAGGAAGTAACCGGGCTGAGACGGGCACAGCTTTGAGGCTTACCTGACTAGGATAAAGGAAAGAAGGAACGGACACAGATACAGAAAAGCTGGGGTCAGGTGGGCCATGTGCTCTTATGGAGATGCACCAGCAGCCTGGAAACTTCATTTTGTTTTATTTATACAGCAGAATGAGGATGCTGGTTAGCAAATATCCACGGGGTGCGGGTGTGGGGATGGGGGGTTCTCTGTAGAGGAGCAGTCTCAGGCTACAGTTACCTGGGAGGAGGAAGCCTTGGTTGGTGCTTTCTACACACAGTCAACGTCTGAACAGATTAGGGAAAGGCTTTGCCAGGACATGGCTCATGCCAACAATAAACATCTACTCAAGACTTCATCCACTCCCCCATCACTGCAGGAGTTAGGATATAACCTGTAAGTCCCCAACCTCCTGTCACGCACTTCCTCAAGCAAGGTCCTGCTTCCTAAAGTTCCATAACCTTTCAAAACAGCATTATCAGTTGGGACCAAATGTTCAACCTAGAAGCCAATGGGAATAATTTATATCCAAACCACAATACCCTGACTTATAAAGAACAACAATGAAATGAAAAACAAGCAAGCTGTGAACATTAGAGAAATCACTCAACCTGTCCAAACCTTAGTGTTCTCATCTGTGAAAGGGGTTGAGGGATAAACAGTCTCCTCAATGTTTTGATGGTTAATGAGAAGAAAGCCCAATTTGTATGTTTCCCCACTCCTTGGAGTGGTCCCTGCTTCTCTGCCTCTGGATCTATCTCCATGACCGCTGCTAGAGTCAGGCCCAAAAGCTGCTGCTGGGACCTACCAGTCCCGCTTGGCTAAACTGTTTCCCCCAGTGTTACATGTCGAGTTTCAACTCCTGACACCCCCGAAGGTGACCATTTGTAGAAAGGGGCTTTTTAGTGACTACGTTATAATGAAGTCCCTTATGACTTGTGTGTATTAGATGGAGGAACCCAAACCTACATCAAGGACCACATGCAGAACCTGGAGGAGGATGCCCACCGCCAGCCAAGACGGGAATGCAGAGGACGCCACGCATGTGCACACTTGGCTCTCTTAATTTAGCTTGTGGTGCTACATTGTGGTGGCTTGGTCAGATATAAACAGGGACCATCATAAGACAGTTACCAATGACATCGATTTTAAGCCATAAGTCTTTATTGCCAATAAATTCTTTGTTGTTTAAGGCATGGATTTTAACCTTAAAAATATTTCTTAGAATCTGTGTTAGTGCCAGGCAGTGGTGGCGCACGCCTTTGATCCCAGCACTTGGGAGACAGGCAGGCGGATTTCTGAGTTCAAGGCCAGCCTGGTCTAAAAAAAAAATCTGTGTTAGTGAGATTTTTCATTACCTGTGAGCATGACTTACGGGAAGGAAGGACCAGCGTTCTAGAGGCAGACTGGTTCCGTATTTCTAGGTCCCCAATGACGCAGCAAACAGGAAGGGGTTAGAGGAGGTTACAGCTCCTAAGACTCCCACCCCGCCAGTGACCCAGGGATTCCTTCCTCTAACCAGGCCCCGCCTACAGTGGTTCTAACACATCCCATCAATGAATTAAACTTTTGATTAGCTCAGAGCCCCTTGTCTCTGGAAGCACCCTTGTACACACCCAGAGCTGTGCTTTACAAATTTACACGCCTCTCTTTTTTGGGGAGGGTGAGGTTTTTTTTCCACCTGCCTCTGTCTCTGGAGAGCTGGGCCTAAAGGTGCGCACCACTGCGAAGACTTCTCCTCTGAGCCAGTCAAGCTGACAACTGAAATCAGCCCAAGTCACCAGCATCTATAAATCCTGTCTTGGGATTATTCCAGAAGTTTCTCAGCTTGGAAGTATGAAATTTCTCATCCCTGTATGGAGTTTCTCCTCCCTGTCCTTTTCAACACAGATCCAGGGTGAGTACTGCTTGGTCTAAGGCTGTCATTGACTAGCGCCTAGAGGTTGTCTACTGTTGTATCTCTCTGGGGCCTGGGATGTGTCTGCTTCAGTGAGGAGACCATGGCTGGCCTTGAGGGGAGCTGCCACATATTCCCACTGTGAGATTTGGCAGAAGACCGCCACTTCTAACCAAGACAGGCCTCTGAGGGGTCCACCAACTAGCTATAACTCTGCCCAAGTAACCACAGGTCTGTGGATCTGCTTAACCATAAATATTTATAAGCAGATACTTGGGATGATTTACATTTTATTTTTAATAAAAAAGAATAAAGTTCTGCTTTTGATTAGCGTGGTAGATAGGAAGTCTCAAATGCTAGGATGGGGGCCTGGCATGGTGGCGCACGCCTCTAATCCCAACACTCAGGAGGCAGAGACAGGCAGGTCTCTGTGAGTTGGAGGCCAGATTGGTCTACAAAGTGAGTTCAGGACAGCCAGAGCCCTTGTTACACAGAGAAAGCCTGTTTCAAAAAACAAAACAAGACAAAGAAACAAAACCTCCTAAAAAGCAAAAGAAACAAAACAACAACAGTAACAACAGCAAAATGACCCTTTAACATTCCTGGCTAAAATCGGCAACTCTCCTTATGTTTGTTAATGCTCTGAGTCGGGGAGGATGGACTTAAATCATCCTGACCCAAGAGGAAAGGGGGAGGGGCAGGGATGGTCCGTATGGCACAGTCCCTGTAAGATGTTAGGGGTGCTCCGATGCCCACTCCTGGAGCCCCGGTTTGAGGACTTGGGTCAGAACCCTGATAGTACATCATGAGAAGGGATAGCCAATGCAAGGGGTCCCTCCAGCCCTCGAATGAGGGCCTTCTGTTGTAGTCAAAGAGGACAGCCATGGTTACGTTCTTTTCTGCTGGAGCAGTGTAGGGACTTGAGCTTTTTTGTGACAGGTCTCTGTCTATGTGGCTTCATGAGCTGGGCATTCACCTTTTGTCTAGTCAGCTCTGGGTTCTGGAACAAGGCTCAGTGACTGGGGGGCAAGGTAGGGGATCTGAATGAGGGGTTTCCTGGGATCTTCAACATGGGCCTTTTCTGGCTCCTTTGCATGGGGCCTCTGAATTCCTGGGGTAGGGGGCCTGTCAAAAGATCCAGTTACAACACATTTAGTTTAAAGATGGAATTTGCTTCTGCTCGCAGTTCTAAAAATCAGGCAACACTTCATTTTTATAAACTCGACTGCATATTTTGATGAGCTAAGCAGATGAGGTTGGCTTCGTAGGCAGAAAAGCACTGGAACAGAACCAAAAAGTGAGTTGGTTTTTCCAAGTTATTAAGTTGTAAAGGCTGAGGTAGAGGGGCTTGTCACAAAAGCTGAAACTGTTCCCTCTGGGGACCTGGTAGTTACCTCTCCTGACGTATCTGAGATACATGAACTTCCGTGAACTTTATCATGGTGACTCCTTTTGCTTTGGTCTGCTTGGACCTACTGCATGGTCCCAGCCGATGACTTTTTTCAATCTTTTTGGTATAGCCTATGCTTATTATATGAGATCGAAGTGGAGAACAGGGCAGGATCTAGAAGGTTCTCTACAATATGTCTGAGCCACTGGGGCTTGGCGCCTGGGCCCCTGTGAATAGACAGGCCATGGGAGATATTGGAGTAAAAGGTGTGACACGGAGCCTTACCACACACAGCAGGGCAGCAGGGTGTTCCTTCAGAGCTGCCCCCCCCCAACCCCGGGCGGGCTGCTCAGCTCTCAGAGCCGCAGTCTCCATTTGGAAGAACTTACATGAGCTAACAGGTTGTGGGAATCCATCAAGGCCTTGGCTTCCATGACAGTACACTGAAAACCTTAAATGTTGAGTTATTGTCTATTATTATTAATGGTTATTTTTTAATTATTATTTTAGAAAGCCCAGCATTATTCTGGTGAGGTAGAGAACTTGAGAAGGAATTTGGGGACCTCAGACCTTTACTCACTGGCCGATAGAAACTTCTGAAAACTGGCCAGCTGCTGACGTGGTGAGGTCAGGAGACAGGTATAGTGTCTTCAGTGCCTGTGGTGGTTGGCTGTAATGTAAACTTTCCATGAGTTAGAGTCACCTGAGTGATATATCCAGGATATATCCAACCAGCAACCAGCACCCAGCAACCCAACACCCAGCATTCAGCACCCAACAACGCAGCAACCAGCAACCAGCACCCAACAACCCAGCACCCAGCACCCAGCAACCCAGCAATCCAGCAATCCAGCACCCAGCAATAGCAGGAGGGAGAGCAGCAATCACCACAGCCATTCACAGCCCTGGCATTTTTATAGCCTTTCAAGAGTCCCCAGAATTCCAAACGTAAACTATCTTTTTTTTTTTTTTTTTTTTTTTTTTTTTTTTGGTTTTTCGAGACAGGGTTTCTCTGTGTAGCCCTGGCTGTCCTGGAACTAGCTCTGTAGACCAGGCTGGCCTCGAACTCAGAAATCCACCTGCCTCTGCCTCCCAAGTGCTGGGATTAAAGGCGTGCGCCACCACCGCCCGGCTCCCTGTAAACTATCTTCAGTCTGCAAAATCATGCTTATTCCTGCCAGAGTGTAAGACAAGCCAAAATTAGCTGCTGTAAACAACCTGAAGCTTCCCAATCCCCCCCCTTGTAAACAACCTGAAGCATCCCACATCCCACCCCTGTAAACAACCTGAAGCTTCCCAGATCCCACCCCTCTAAACAACCTGAAGCTTCCCACATCCCACCCCTGTAAACAACCTGAAGCATCCCACATCCCACCCCTAGGATTAAAACAAAAACATATTCACATTTCTCTGTTTTTAAAGAAATCAAAATTCTCACTACAAAGTGAGCTCAGTGGCTGTGCATGTTTGTCACAGCCATGCCACCCCCTAGTCACTTTTGTTAATCCTTGTTAGTAGAGCCTGAGGGGGGGGGGTAGTCCGCTTCCCGGAACTCCCGAAATGCTTAGATATGCAAATATTGATAATTCTTCTTTCTCCCTCTGCCTTTCTTTTCAAGACACTTTTTAGATTAGCCAGCTGGGAGCAGGCTCTAGGGTGCTCAGGGACCGAGGAATGGTTTACGCTGTTCCTTTCCTTAGGGATAAAAGGCAGAGCCAGGGATGCAGTGTGCCCTGCTGCTTGTTAGTGTCCTTTGGGTCACGGCTCAGCCTTTCTACAAAAAGAAAACACCACGCCAGGCTTCTGCTCTGTTCACGCGGACTTCGTGTGACTCTGAGGTTATTCTTTTCCGACAGGGATCAGAAGACGACTTTGCATGTCAGTCCTTGCCCTCCACCTTGTTTTGGGACCAGATCTTCCTGATTTTTCTCTGCTGCATCTGCTAGGTTAGCTGGTCTGCTAGCTGGCTCACAAGCTTCTGGGGGATCTCCTGTCTCTGCTTCCATCTCTCTCACAGGAGTATGGGGATCACAGATCAACCAGGCATCCAAATTCTGTATGGATTCTGGGAGCTTGAACTCAATGCTCGCCTTTATTCCCTGACCCCTGAATCTCGCAGTCTAGATCACACATTAGCTAAGCCTGTTCCCTTACAATGAAGGTCACCGTTTGCCTTTGCGAACCTCATAGATGCTTTGCTTGGCAGGACTGTTTCTTCATCCCTCCTTACCCCCACTGGCTTATTTTGGTTATAATCAATGTCATAGTTAGGGTTTTATTGCTGTGAAAAGACAATATGGCCATGGTGATTCTTAAATAGGAAAACATTTAATTGGGGCTAGTTTACAGTTTTAGAGATTTAGTGCATTGTCATCACGGTAGGAAGCATGGTGCTGGAGAAGGACTCGAGAATTCTGCATCTTTATCTGAAGGCAGCAGAAAGGGGACTGAGACATGTCTGGCAGACAAGCCAGATTTGAGCTTCTGAGACCTCAAGGGCATGACACCTCCCCCCACAGTGACACATTTCCTAGAACAAGGCCACATCTACCAACAGGGCCACACCTACTCCAACAAGGCCACACCTCCTAATAGTGCTGCTCCCTATGGACCAAGCCTTCAAACTTGAGTCTATGGGAATCATACCTATCCAAACCACCACACTTGTGTTCTGAATCTTTGCCATTAAGATTTATTGTGAAACCTTAGATCAACCGTCCTCTGAGGCACTCTGACTGCTGCTCCTCCCTCAGCACCCCTTTTGGCAGTTCCTGGTTAGTGCTTCCAAGAACCTAATAGCAGTTAGGGTGAGCTCTGTTGGGAGGAATGAGGACTGGAGTTAGACATATTCCCCGGTAGGCAGACGGATCAGGAGAGAGGCCATGACTAGGTCATAAAAATGGTGAATTTCCAAGATGGCCGGCTTCTTCCTTATCCTTCTGACCCAGGATCAAAACTGGCAGCTTAAAACAAAGGCCTTGCAGGCTCCTTCTCCCACCAGTTGTGTCTCTACTGAGAGGCTGGCTTAACAAGTTCAAGACCAGATCTGGACAAGTTGATACAACAACCGGATCAGCCGCTCTGCCTGCCTGCCATCCTCCAATCTGACCGCTCTAAATCAGGGGAAGAAAATCCTTCAAAGAGTTAAAGAGCCTCACCCCTCAATGAGAGGCTGGGCTTCACCTTCCCGACTCCCTTGCCTGTTCTGTGGAGGGTCTTTATCTCTGTGTGCATGCTGGTGTGTGTGTGTTTCTGTAAGGGTCTGAAAATCAATGAAGGAAGACCCTAGACGCAGACAGTATGCAAAGACAAAGAGTGTTTATTCTGCAGAAACAACCAGCATGTGGGTGGGTGGGGGGTCAGCCATTCTTCAAAAATTCAGCCCTAGACAAAGGCATGCAGGCCTTCTTAAAGAAAATTAGGGCAATTTCCTAGAAGGTTTAGATAATCTAAAGTTTCATTAGTGGGTACTTGGGGCTCCTAGGTGGTCAATGGTCTGCATTTTTTTTTTTTTTTAATTTTGGTTTATTTCAAGACAGGGTTTCTCTGTATAGCCCTGGCTGTCCTGGAACTCACTCTGTAGACAAAGCTGGTCTCGAACTCAGAAATCTGCCTGCCTCTGCCTCCCAGAGTGCTGGGATTACAGGCGTGCGCCACCACTGCCCGGCTTGGTCTGCATTTTTTTTTTTTTTTAATTTTGGTTTATTTCAAGACAGGGTTTCTCTGTGTAGCCCTGGCTTTCTTGGAACTCTGTTGACCAGGCTGGCCTTGAAATCAGAAATCTGCCTGCCTCTGCCTCCCAACTGCTGGGATTAGAGGCATGTGCCACCACCGCAGGCTAAAGGTCTGCATTCTTATGTCTTGGATGTTTAACTGTAGGATGAGATAGGCCTGCCCAGCACAGAGGCCTATCTTGAGATAAGATATTTCCCCATTTTTGTGGTTATCCTCGGGCTGTTCTTTGGGAGGGGGTTTTATGACCTTGCTTCTGGATTTTATTTTATGGTCTGTTCCCAGAGCAGGTGCCTTATCACCTTTTCAAAATCAGGCCGAGTCCTTAAAAGAAGACAAATGGGATTTATGTCAACTTTCTTTTGCCCACCCCTAAGAAAAGTCTCTCAAAAACAAAAATGGAAATTAAAAAATGAAACAGGAGGAGGCATGTCTGCTCCTACAGTATGGAGAAGATTTTTATTGTAGCTATGGAGGAGAAAGCAGGAAGAGGGGAAGAGTCCAGGCTGAACATGCCCTACACCCAGGCTTCTCTGAGACCTAAGGAAAACAAAAACTAGTGCTATTTGGGGAAGTTTAGGGGGTGTGGTCTTGTGGGAATAAGTATGACACGGGGCTGGGCTTTGAGAACTTCAAAGCCTCAGGCCACTGCCCATTCCCCTCTCTCTCCTTCCTCCTTGTGGTTCGAGAAGCCAGCCCTTGGCTTCCTGCCCCAGCCGCCATCTCCTGCACGGCCTCACTTCCGCATCACAGTCGACCCTTATCCCTCTGGAATGAATGGTAAGCCTAAATAAACTTCTATAAATGGCCTTGGTCCTGGGGCTTTATTACAGCAACACAAAGTAGCCAACACACCCTCGTTGCTTCCCATCCTACCAGCAGACACTTGGACATCCATGGTCACCAAAGCCAGGAAATGGAGTCAGCCTGGATGTTCATCAGCTGATGGATCATGAACACACACACACACACACACACACACACACACACACACACTGGAATTCTATTTAGTTATAAAGAAAAATGACATTAATACATTTTGTAGGCGGCTGGGCAGTGGTGGCACATGCCTTTAATCCCAGCACTTGGGAGGCAGAGGCAAGTGGATTTCTGAGTTCGAGGCCAGCCTGGTCTACAGAGTGAGTTCGAGGACAGCCAGGACTACACAGAGAAACCCTGTCTCAGAAAAAAAAAAAAAAAAAAAAAAAAGACGTTTTGTAGGAAAAAAATGTCAGGCGGTGGTGGCATGTGCCTTTAATGACTGCATTTGGGAAACAGGTAGATGGCCGAGTCTGAGGCCAGTCTGGTCTACACAGTGAGTTCCAGGACAGCCAGTGCTACACAGAGAAACTCTGTCTCAAGCAACAACAACAACAACAAGATATTTGTAACATTTGTAGGAAAATGAATGAGCCTAGAACTGAAAATTATCCTGAGAATACTTGGAAACAGAAAGGTTATCTCATGGCGCACTCTCTGTCCTGTGTGGATCTGAGCTTTGAACATTTAGGTTTGTGTGTTTCACTTCAAGTGCCTGTCGAGGTCAGAGAGCCAGAAATGGCACAAGAGACAGGGAGGAGAGGGAAAGAGGGCTTAATGGGAGGAGGGGAGTAAGGTACACGCGATATTAGAGTAGAGCGAGGAACACAGGGGCGGGGGTTAAAGGTGTAAGTGGGGATCGGGGCAGTCATGGGGAGGAATGGGTGGGGTGCCTGGTAACCAAAGCTAGGGATGTATGCTTCTCACTACTTTGTAATCTAATTTTTAAAAAGGGCACTTGACTAGAGTTATTCCACATGGGGACACTGTCACTCCAAGAATACATGGGCTATTATTAAACAAGAACCTAAAACAGGGCAAAGTATGTGACATTTCCCAATGGGTTATGGTCAAGGAGGCCCTAGAAGCCGCCAAAATAACCCAGACCATTGCCAGTACTGCTGGTTGCACACTCTGACTAAGTGGCAGACTCGGATGCTGAAGACCCACACATTCGGTTCCAGAACACAGAAGAATCACGCAGAACTGACTGCGACTTGCTCCCTGCTGGCTGCCTTTCAAGGAAGGCATTACACTACAGGAGAAAAGGATCTTGGCGGTGTTCACCTGCTGTTGGACCGTGCAGCGCTGACCTGACAGGCCAGCGGGGCCCACTGATGGAGGAGAGACGTGAGTGTTACAGGTTTTTTTTTTTTTTTTTTTAAATTGGACTTGAGCCGGGCGGTGGTGGCGCACGCCTTTAATCCCAGCACTTGGGAGGCAGAGGCAGGCGGATTTCTGAGTTCGAGGCCAGCCTGGTCTACAGAGTGAGTTCCAGGACAGCTAGGACAACACAGAGAAACCCTGTCTCAAAAAAAAAAAAAAAAATTGGACTTGAGGCCTGCTCCATAGGAGGGAACTCACGCCTGATACGGCAGTCCTGGTCAATGCTCAGGATTCTGTGGGCCCTTAGTAAACCCCTTAGTAGATATGAGCCTTTTGGTTAGGTGAAAGTGTTGTCAGACTGCTTTCTAATACTTATGTTCGTATACGTAGATTAGTGTTCCCAAATTCAGTCAGAGGAGCTTTTCTGTGTAGCGGACCACAGTTAACGTACAGACTCACAGTAGAGAGTAAGCAGCTGTTAAGTGTTCAGCCTTAAATGGACATCTGTATCAGCGCCTGTTTTCCCCTCCACCCCAAGGCTCAGAGGATACCAAAGAAGAGAGGATAGAAAGAAGGCGAGAGCTGCAGGGTGCTGCGAAACGCTGTCTTCTGAACAAACATGGCCGATGCACTCGTGAACTCACAGTAGCTGTCCTTGGGTGCACAAGATCAGGCCTGCCAGCCAGCGTCCCAGCAAAAGCTCTGGGAAGGAGTGGGGGAAGCTTCTGGAAAGCTTTTGTCCGCTGCTGGTGGGGGACAGTCACTTTTCTTCTAGGGTGTGGCCCCTGGTAGGTTGCCCATGCTCCAGTAGACTGTCTCACGCCTATGTGCATGTGGGATGAACCAAGTGGACTCAATGAATTATTAAAAATGTTTAAAAAGGACATGAACGCCGGGCGTGGTGGTGCACGCCTGTAATCCCAGCACTTGGGAGGCAGGGGCAGGCAGATTTCTGAGTTCGAGGCCAGCCTGGTCTACAGAGTTCCAGGACAGCCAGGGCTACATAGAGAAACCCTGTTTAAAAAAAAAAAGAAAAGAAAAAGAAAAAGAAAAAGAAAAAAAAGAAAAAAAGGACATGAAGATGAGAAGGGAACTCGTTTGGAAGGGGTCCAGGGAAGAGGGTGTGTGTGTGTAGTGGATTTTATCAAGATATATTATATACAAGCATCTAATATAAGCGCGCGCGTGCGCGCGCACACACACACACACACACACACACACACATATATATATGTGTGTGTGTGTATATATATATATACATATACATATATATATATTGAGATGGCTCTTCACAAGTTTGTATGGAGAAAAAGCCCCTGGGGAGGAAAATAAATAAATAAATAAATAAATGAATAAATGGTTCTCCACCATCAGGGGACTTGCAGAGCCCCAGATGATGAGGAATTTGCTAAGCTAGCATACCAAATTCCAGGGGCACACCCTGGGAGAGGGTGGCAAGATGCACTGTGTCACACAGAGCACAGAGGCTCCACGCAGCTCTGCACAGAGTGGATGCTCAGTCAAAGTAGGTGACGGGACTGAAGGGACCAAAGCTTCCCTGACTCCAGGTCTGCCCCAGTTGCACACTCTCCTGGTTTTCTGCCCACCCTGCCCTGGGGCCGAAGACCCCAGATGCTCCTGTAGGGGTGGTGCTTTCCTGGGCTCCACCAGGAGCCTCTTCCTGCTGTGCCAGGTGCATCCATGTGGCTTCACGCTCTCCCGTCTCCCCTCCCCCTCCCTGTCCTTATCTTTCCCTTTCGTCTCCATGGAGATTCACCGCCTCGGCTTGCCTGCATCCCAGCCTCTGCCAGGGATTCTGAACTCGGCTTGGTTCATCCCTCCTCGGAAGTCATGGTACCCGCAGCCCTGTCTCCTCCCCCTGGGGTGAATCCACCCTCCTTTACAGTCTCCCCTTTTTTTCTGACTGGCTCATTTATTCTCCAGCGCTGACAGCTAGGCAGAGCCACCGAGGAGCCCATCCCCCTGCTCCACCCTCCACCTGCTTCTCCAGCTGTCCGTCCCACCGTCCTACCGTCCCACCGTCCTACCGTCCGACCGGGAAAAGGTCTCCGTGGGTTTCCTCTTTGCGCATCGGACCCTCTGCATTCCAGCCTCTCATGCCGAGGCCCGTCCTGTCAGTCACTGCTTTTTGTCATCGGCTCGGCAAACGGGCAAGTCTTCAGTCCAGGAAGGGGAATTGGGGGTTGGGGGTGGGAAAGAACCACCTGGGAGGAGGGAGGGTGGATGGACCCTGGAAACCCAGGAGGAAGACAGGGTCTGGATTGTGTTCTAAATCCATCCCCTCCCCGCTTAGGAGAGCAAACGAAGCTTCATGGGAAACAGCAGCAACAGTTGGTGAGCCCCGGGGCCTTCTGGGCTGGGATTGGTGCAGTGGGCCTATCAGGTCAGCTGGCAAGGCTGGTCCAGGAGCACGGATCTCTGCAGTCCAGCAGACGCCTTTGCTGCGCGCTCCACAGGGTTCTCCCCAGGGAGGAAGCCCAAGGCTGGATGGGCCAGGCTGTGCAGGGAGGGACCAGGACAAGCAGGTGGGTGCTACAGATGCTCGGCTCCGAGATCGCAAGGAATCCTCTGAGAACCTGGCCATCTGTTCAGCTGCAGAATGGCTGCCTGGGTGCCAGGAAGCTACCGCCCTCTCCTGACTCTCCCGGCAGCTGGGGTTGTAGTTTGTCCCACCTCGAGGAAGCCCCGCCACAAAAAGGCTGGTGGCCTATGGGTTTCCTGAGTGCTGGCCCTGAGCACCTTGTAGATGAGGTAGTTATTGCTAATGATTGCCCACAGCCCTAGCCAGAGCACTGCTAATCTCTCCTCACCCACAGTCGTATGGCTGGCGTGGTCCTCAGCACCCAGGACTGCTGAGGGTTGCTCTCTGGGGCACTCTCTGTTCCTCTGCTCTCATTTGGGATGGCCAGGACCTGGGGTGCAAAGAAGTTAGGAATGGGTAGAGCTTGTCTCTCCAGGCAGCCCTAGGAAGCTGAGGTTACAGAGAGGGGCCTTCACCCCTAAGCTGTCAGACCTCCAAACCCTGCACCCAACAGGCATCCAGCATTCGGATGATGTCCTGCCCTCCAGGTCTCATGCATCCTTCCCCAAACTGGAGCTGGGCCTAGGACACCGTCCCTCCCCAACCCGGGAGCCGCCTACCTGCTCCATCTGTCTGGAGAGGCTCCGAGAGCCCATCTCCCTGGACTGCGGCCACGACTTCTGCATCCGATGCTTCAGCACCCATCGCATCCCAGGCTGCGAGCTACCATGCTGTCCCGAATGCCGGAAAATCTGTAAGCAAAAGAAGGGCCTCCGCAGTCTGGGGGAGAGGATGAAGCTCCTACCGCAGCGGCCACTGCCCCCTGCACTGCAGGTGAGGGACGTGATCTCTGCACGCAGAGATCTCTGACTAGACCTAAGCTTGGACCCTATGCTATACTGTCCAGAATGGGCACAGAGTTCCCGGTTGGACTCTCAACTTGGGGGGGGGTCAGTTCCATTTGGGATGCTCAGGGCACCCCTCTCTGTCCCGCCCAGGAGACCTGTGCTGTGAGAGCAGAGCGGCTGCTGTTGGTACGGATCAATGCCTCTGGGGGCCTCATCCTCAGGATGGGCGCCATAAACCGCTGTCTGAAGCATCCGCTGGCCAGGGACACGCCTGTCTGCTTACTTGCTGTCCTGGGAGAGCAGCACTCAGGGAAGTCCTTCCTCTTGGACCACTTGCTCAGAGGCTTACCAGGCCTGGTGAGGGCAGGGCTGGCAGGAGGTTGGCTCTGGGAGGGGGGCGGAGGCTCTGGGGATGTAGGAAGGACCACCTGATACCTTCGTTCTCCACCTTTAGGAATCTGGTGACAACGGCCGGCTCAGAGCAGAGGGGTCTCTGCCTGGGATCAGATGGGGTGCTAATGGCCTCACAAGGGGCATCTGGATGTGGAGTCACCCCTTCCTGCTGGGAAAAGAGGGGAAGAAGGTGAGGGAGAAAAGGAGGTGGAAGTTAGCAGGGATCAAGGGGGGAAGTGGGGGATACAGGGTGGAGGGATAGAGGAGAGAGGGAGGGAAGAGGGCAGGCAGGCAGGAGAGAGGGGTGAGAAGGAGCTGTCCAGGGTGAAGACAGAGAAAGGCATTAGGCAGAGCAAGACAGGCCTAAGCCTTTGGTTTGCATCCTTAATAGGTGGCTGTTTTCTTAGTGGACACAGGAGATGTCATGAGCCCAGAGCTGAGCAAGGAGACAAGGGTCAAACTCTGTGCTCTCACCACGATGCTCAGTTCCTACCAGGTGAGAGGTGCTTGGGTGGGGCGGCCACCCTGCACACCGTTGTGGGCTCCCTCAGAACACAGAGCGTTGCAGGCTTGGGCGTCTAGGGTCCGTGCGGGTTCTAGAAGGTGCTTTCGGAAGGAGGAGGGTGTTCCTGGTGAAGGTGGGCAGATGGGCTGTTCTATAGGTGCAGTGATAAGATTGGGGGACAACACAGCTCTCTAAGCCTGAAAGATGCTTGCACCTAGGCCAAGAGGCCCTCATGCTGGACTGGGCTTCGGTTCTGGGATGCAGAAGTCTCTCAGGAGCTGGTCACAGGACCCTTTCCACTTCTTCAAATCTTCTTGCATCTTAATGGTTTTCTTTCCAGATCCTGAACACCTCCCAAGAGCTGAAGGACACAGATCTGGGCTATCTAGAGGTAAGTAGCCTCCATTATTAAAGCTGTTACTTTCACATGCAAGGTCAAGAGGGCTGGACCCAAGGGAAATCATGGCTTCCCTTTCAGGCTTAGGCTTTTATGACATTTGAATTGGCTTAGTGGGCTTCCGAGGGTTGACTATGAGGTGCCTGGTTTGGAGCAAGGCCAGAAAATTTCCAATCAGGAAGCTGGAATCTTGGCTCCTATGGTGGTCCAGGGTGGCTAGAAAGAAGGCCTAGGGGAGCCGGGCGGTGGTGGCGCATGCCTTTAATCCCAGCACTTGGGAGGCAGAGACAGGCGGATTTCTGAGTTCGAGGCCAGCCTGGTCTACCGAGTGAGTTCCAGGACAGCCAGGACTACACAGAGAAACCCTGTCTCGTAAAAAAACAAAACAAAACAAAACAAAACAAAAAACAAAAAGAAAAAAAAAAAAAGGCCTAGGGGACAGACTCTAGCCCTTGGAGTAGCCCAACCCTAAATTTCTCTGTACCCATTACCAGATGTTTGTTCATGTGGCTGAGGTGATGGGCAAACATTATGGGATGGTTCCGATCCAGGTAAGACATCTGTTTCTAGCCTTGTCAATCCCATACACCAGTCCCGGCGGCCGGTGTCAGGACCCTTTCTTTTCTAGCATCTGGATCTCTTAGTCCGAGACTCTTCCCTTCACAATAAGTCAGGGCAGGGGCACGTGGGTGACATACTCCAGGTAAGCCGTGCAGAGGGAAGAGGTTGGCGCCAGGGTGGCAGGTGAGGGAGGGTGGGTGGGGTCCCAGGAGTGTGCTTACAGAGGGAGGCTGCTTCCTCGACTCAGAGATCTATGCACTCCATCTCTCAGAAGCTGTCTGGCAAATACCCCAAGGTCCAGGAGCTGCTCCTAGGGAAACGGGCCCGTTGTTACCTCCTTCCAGCTCCTGAGAGGCAGTGGGTAAACAAAGGCCACGGAAGCCCAGGAGGCAGTAAGTATTCCAGGGGTGGAGACTTCCCTGGCATGGCTTCCCAGCTTTGGCCCCATCTCCCCCAGGCCCAGGTCCTTCAGCCGAAGGCATCTCTTTCTCAGACACAGAAGATGACTTCTCCCACCATTTCCGGGCCTACATCTCGGATGTGCTGAGCACAGCCCCTCAGCATGCTAAGAGCCGCTGCCAAGGGTACTGGAGTGAGGGGCGAGCCCTGGCCAGGGGAGACAGACGCCTGCTCACAGGGCAGCAGCTGGCACAGGAGATCAAGGTGTGTGAACGGTTACTGGGGAGCCCGGCGTCTGCAGGCGTCTCCCCTCCCTGACCTGGCTGTGGTGTCTCTGCAGAACCTCTCTGGCTGGATGGGGAAGACTGGGCCCAGTTTCAGCTCTCCGGATGAGGTAATGAGCTATTTCCTCGGGAAGGATAGCATCAGGGAGGGTGACCCGAGGTAAGGGTCTGCATGTCCTGGGAATGGAGATGAGGAACCAGGGGTGTCCCTGGCGGAGGAGGAAAGAGACAGACAGCCTGGGTTTTCCTGTGGACAGATGGCTGCTCAGCTTCATGATCTGAGGAAAGTGGAAGCCGCCAAGAAGGAGTTCGAGGAGTATGTGAGACAGCAGGTGAGCTTCGGGGTGTGCTGGGGCAGGTGTGCAGGAAGAGGATGCCTGAGGACCCAGCTGGACCACCCTCTTTCCTTCCCACTGCGGCAGGACATAGCCACCAAGCGCATTTTCTCCGCACTACGAGTCCTGCCTGACACTATGAGGAACCTCCTCTCTACCCAGAAGGATGCCATCTTGGCCCGCCATGGTGTGGCCCTGTTGTGCAAGGAGAGAGAGCAGACCTTGGAGGCCCTGGAAGCCGAGCTGCAGGCAGAAGCCAAGGCCTTCATGGACTCCTATACAATGCGCTTCTGTGGCCACCTGGCCGCGGTAGGGGGCGCTGTCGGTGCTGGGCTCATGGGCCTGGCGGGGGGTGTGGTGGGTGCAGGCATGGCGGCCGCAGCGTTGGCTGCTGAAGCTGGGATGGTGGCGGCTGGGGCCGCAGTAGGGGCCACTGGGGCTGCTGTAGTTGGGGGTGGTGTGGGTGCTGGGCTGGCCGCTACTGTGGGCTGCATGGAGAAAGAGGAGGACGAGAGAGTTCAAGGCGGGGACCGAGAGCCCCTACTCCAGGAAGAATAACAGCTAGGAGATGTCGAAGCGAGAAATACTTGAAAGGCAGGAAGAAGCGTGTGGACATGCCAGGGACTCAGAGGGGGCCACGTATACACTGGCCTTGTTGAATGCCCCATGTCAAACACTGGCTGAGCTGGGGGTTTTAGGTGGGTCCAGAAACCTGAGGAGGCTTTCTGGCCGCGAGGCTGTCCTTGGAGTACAGCGGATAGGGTGTAAGGCCCGTTTCTGGCTATGGATAATTGGTACTCGCTGGAACCTAGGATCTCCCACCACATAAGGCTCCACGTCCCCTACCCAGCTCCAGTTTATTTCCCTGGAGGTCCTGGGCTGGAAATTTGCCCCTGGATCTGAAACTGCATTCGTTTTACAGTTGGGATAGGTCCCACTTTGGAGCTGGGGGCTCCTAACAGGGAAGAAAAAGGAGGGGCCACAGGGCAGGGGTGGGAATGATAGACAGAGCTATAACTCTGGAGTGGTGACTTGTTCCCAAAACTGCTCCAGAAGGCCAGACTTGGCCGGCCTCCCTGCTCTTCAGTTGGGTGTCCAGATGTGTGTCCTGAACCGCCCTGTGTACCCCAGCCTCCTGCAGTCCTCCTAAGCCTGTGCCCTGTGCCAAGCCCATTTGGATGGATCAACACAGATTACATGCCAAAGAACCACACCTCCGATTTGCATTCTGTGCTAAAGCAGTCCGTGCCAGGTTCTGCCTGAGTGTGGTAGGGAAAGTGCAGGAAATGAACTCCCGTCTTTAAACGCGTCCTTCCGCGGGAGCTGTGGGGAGGCTGTGCCACGCTCAGACCCCCTTGATGCAGCCCCTCTGAACAGCAAGCCCCCAGGGTGCTTGTGGACAGGGAGCCTCTCTCTTGGGGAATGGAGATTTCTAAAGAGACTTCTGGGCTATTAAACTATAAAGGATGTTGGGCCTATGACTTTTATATAAAAATAAAAAGTGTGTGTGTGTGTGTGTGTGAATGGCAACTTCGCAGTATGTTACTGAAACAAGAATTTGGCCTCCCAAGGAATTTGGGGTGGGGTGGGGGTGACCAGGGATTCCATTATCGGGATGTGAGGACAGGGACATTGAAATTCAAAGTGATCTGAAAAGTACCACGCCCTGGCCTGTAATAGGAGGCTTTGGCCAAGAGCCAAGCACACAGCCACCTTTGCAGGCTTGTCTGCTGGATCTTCGGATCCTCTCGATCCTCTCATTGGTCCCTGGAGAAGCTGATTCTGATGACCCATCAGTCAGCAGGGAGCAGACGGTCTGTTCCAGCAGAAGACAGAAAGAGGCATGAGCAGGAAGACATTGGTCAGACCCTGGGGAAGGGGAGAAGCCAGGATCCATTGTGCAGGTCTAGGCTGTGCATTACACTGGAGTCTCCTCCCAGCCCTACCCCCAGTCTCAGAATTACGGCACACTCACTCTGGCCAAATTCTGCATTTCACAGAGGCAGACCCAAGACAGTGTCTGAAATAAGACTGACCAGCTGGCCAGGGGAGACGCAGAGGATCTGGCATCCATACACAGACAGACATGGAAAGATGAGCCGTTGAGGGCTCTGCTGAAATCAAGATGCTCCTTTCTGGAAGCTTCTGCTTGCATGTCCGGCTCAGGGGAATTTTGAGGCGTGGCAGAGGATACAGTCTGTGACTGACGGACAAAGACATAACATAGGAACATCCCGGAGCTGGGACAAAGGCTGGGTGGGGCGAGGACAAATGAGGGTGACTCTTTTTGGAAACTGGGCCATGCACAGGGACAGGGTCTAGACTGTGTAGTGTTTGTGGAGCTAGGCTTTCTGGGCGCATCACAGATCCCTTCCACCCTCATCTGGGAGACACATGAGCTGCAAAGCCTTCCAGAGATGGGGCTGGCAAGCTCGGGACATAGGCCCTCCGAGGACTTGGAGGGCGGGGCTGTGTGGCTTAGGATCCCCCTCCCAAAAGAACTTGGAGGAAACTCCAAGGTCAACTTTGTACTCCCTGAGCAGATGGGATTAGTTGGCTCAGCTAGAGAGCCTTCTGCAGGGAAAAATGAATATTCCATGGTATTTGTCTTGGGCTTTGCTGTCTTTCAAAGCACAGTTCCCAAGCAGCGTCTCCTTAAGCCCAGAAGCCATCAGCATGGGTAATATGCATTTGTATAGAGGAGGACTTAGAAGCTGGGGAAACGGAGTGTCTCAGTGTTGCTGAAACTACTAGTGACACACAAACTGGGACTTGCTCAGGATTTGTGATATCAGAATCCCTTGCTGGGCAGAGCCCTTTCAGGTCTCTCCAGACCACGGGACAACCTTCTGACTCTAGGTGGCTTCTGAGTGTTTGATTACGGTTTTCATTCCTACAGTAAAACCCTTGAGGCCAAGCATGTTATCAAGAGAAGTTTCTTTAACTCACAGTTTTGGAGGTATCAGCTTGGCTCTGTTGAGGATTTCGTGGTGATTGGCACAGTGTGGGCGGAGGGTGTATAAAAGGGAGTTCTCATGTGGCAAAACAGGAAGCCAGAGAGAAAGGGTTTCATAAGAACTACATTAACTCCCGCTGAGGGTTGTATCCCTAGTGACCTGACCTAGGTCCCACCTCTTAAAGGTCTGATGAGGGCCAAGTGTCCTACTTATGAGCCCTGAAATACCTTTAAACAATACTCCAAACTAGTACTGGGCCTTTGACATTGGTTCTGTGATCTACCTGACTGTTACCCAGGCCTCCAAGATTCTTCTGTCACAAGTCTCTGGGTCAGTGATCGCTGCCACACCTTGCAGCTCCTAATTCTGAGTCTCCCTAATGTTGAAGATGCCAAGGCACAGGACACAAAGAGCCGGCAACCCGAAGCCCCTTGACACGTGTAAGAGCCCCACTCCACTGACCTGCAGGAAGCCACGTCACGAGCCAGGAGAAGCTCTGACTGCACTGGATGAATGAGACACCAAGTGCTTTGTCACTGTGGCATTGCCTTCCTAACCAGCCAACAGACCCGTGTCCTTTGAAACGGGGCGTTGCCATAAGCAACTCTGACAAACATCGGTTGGGTGTCGAGCAGCAAGGGAACACAGAGCTGGGCGCATGTCATGACAAACCACTCGCTCACCGCCCACCTATAAATACTTGGAATCTAGAACCCATATGGTTGAGGAAGAAGGTTTCTTTTTTTTTTTTTTTTAATAAAGTCTCTTGCCAGGCAGAATATTCTCTCCACCAACATGGAAAAGAAGGAAGGTGGTTCTCTTAATACACATTCAATACACAGGGTTGATCCTCTGTAGTCCTGGTCTACATTATGGAGACAAAAAGGAACCCCGTCCGTGTTGTACTTTTGTTTCTGTGGCCAGCACCTGAACAGACAGCTGAAAGGGAAGGCTGGCTTTGCTCGTGGTTTCAGAGGGCTTGCTTGGTTCCTGGTCACTGGGTCTTATGTGTTGGGTGGAGCCCATGGTGAGAGGAACTAGGGTGGTGGTTGTTCACTTCCTGGCCAATCAGGAAGCAAGAGAAGAGAAAACTCTCTCTTGCTTGCCTTTTTTTGCCCCATTTTATTATATGTGGGCCCTTAGTCCACAAGATGGTCCATCTACATTTAGAGTGTGTCTTTCTCATTCTCCCTGGGAGGCCTTTACAGACACACTCAGAGATGTGCTTTGCTGATCTGGCTGATTCTAATCTAGCTAAATTGACAAAGATAATTAACCATCACACATTCATCATATGGCGAGGCAGACGCAGCCTGTGACCTGGGCATGCTCATTGACGGGGTAGGAGGACTCCACAGCATTATCTACTGTGCCTGCTTTCACAGGTGTCTACTAGGTCTACCTGATAAGCAGGGATCAGAGCATCTGAAATACCCTGACACCAGGGTGGTAGAACACTGGAACCACATTGCTGGGACCTGCAGAAACAGTCAGTCCTGGGCAAGTGGTTTATTTAACCTTTAGAAAGAGCTGTTCAAGTGTCAAAGACCTTGTGTGTTTGTATGATGGACTTGCCCTTTGTTCCCAAAGCCACACTTGCCTGGCCCTGTTCCTAACAAGGACTATACCTAGCAAGTCCTTACAGGCCACATCTACCCTGGGAATGCTGTCGGGGTGAATACATACTTCTGGGGCCCGAGACTGGTAGCTCAGAAAAACAAAGCAGTGTTAGAAAATAATGTATCAACTTTTAGTAAACTGTGAGTCTTAAAGTAATTAAAATCATTAATTCAAGTCAGACATGTTAGAGTTTGGACTAATATCCCCAAAGGCCCGCCTGTTAAAGGCTTGCTTTTAGTCTTCTGGTATTATGGGTAGGATATTAAGGCAAGGGAACCAGTGGGAGAAAGTTAGGTCATCAAGATGTACTGTTGAAGGGTATGCTGGGACTCCCGCCCCTTCTCTCTTGGCTTTCCTGGCCCTGTGAGTGGAGAAGCTTACCTATGTGCTGTGAGATCCTGTTCGCCTCGGGCCTGAAGGCAATGGAGCCAGCCTTGTGCTGACTCCTCTAAAGCTGGAAGCCCAAATAAGGCTTTCCTCTTGATAAGTCGATTATGTCAAGTCGTAATGGCAATGAAGAACTAATGAACATAGGCCACCAAGGCTGCTATGACAACACTAGCCATTTTGTGATGGCCCAGGATCAGTTAGTCTTGAGAATACAGGGCTGAAGTCCTGGTGGGAACCGCACTGTACTGCTCCTGAGGAGCTGGCTTTGTGTGGCAGGCATGAGCTCAGATGCATTGTTCTTCTCCTTTGATGGTCACATTGAACACTGACTAGAGCCCTCCCCATATGGGGATAGCCTGACTTTTCTCCAGAACACCCCTCTGTACGTGAAATCTCTGGGCTGTTGATGGGGTGGGAGGCTTTCCTGAGGAGGACCTTTGTAGGTCTTTCTGATTTTATATCTCAGGATTGGCAGGGAAAAGAGAAGTCCTTTTAAGCCCCGAACATGATCTGAGAGAATTGGGCTAAATTGGGCACAGGCCACGGTCTCGACCCATATCCATAGCCTGTCAGAGGAGAGCTCAGAGGACAGTGTGGAGCTTGCCTGTGGGGCTCCTTTCATCGGCAGCAAGGCTAGCAGAGGAGTGTTAGCAACTCCCAGGAAGAGCACCGGATGGACTCGCAGAGTCTGATTCATCTGTTCTACTTAAGCAGAGGACAGTGTGTGTGTGTGTGTGTGTGTGTGTGTGTGTGTGTGTGTGAATACTCAGCATGACCTACCTCGGTCCTGAATGACAGTGCCCTCAGGCCACCTGGGCATCCTACACACCACAATGAGATCTAATCTCTCACCCTCGCAGCTTTGCTTCAACAGAATCCACCTGTCCCCAGGTCCCTGCCAAAGCTGGCAGAGAAGATACTTTCTTAGCACAGTGTGCCAAGAACTCCTGCGTGTCAGGAACCCCGCTGACAGGCTCCATATCTCTTAGAATTGTCATTGACTGGCAGGGAAGGGCGTTGAGAAAGGACCTCACTCTTTAGACCAAGCTGGATTAGAACTCACTGCATCTGTTTGGTCTAGCAATGTGAATCTGTTATCTATAACATCACTGAGGGACTCAAGTGAGGTCATTGGGTGTCTCCTGGGGGATGGGAGGGGTCATGGGGCTGCTAACAGTATTTACTGCAAGGATCTAGACCCTGGGGATGCGGGGAGGTAGGCACATCCACTAAGTGTCTTGTTGGAGTTGCCCAGAAAATGTCTGGGGAAAGGAATAATGCCCAGCCCCAAAGTCAGACTGGTTCAAAGCCTAGGCCAATGCTACTTTGAAATAAACTACCTACATGTAAAGTATTCCTCCTCTTCCTTCACCCTTCACACAAATACTAATGTGCTGGGGTTCTTGCCTCTGCTGGTGAGCGGTTTCAAGTCCACTAGTGGGTGAAGGACTGGCTCTTTTCCTCACCTGTGTCCCCACCATTTTCTGTGTCTTCCTGGCCGGCTTCAGACTTCAGTCCTGACCCCAGAATGGCAGTCCTCGAGAGCTTCATGGAGTCAGTTTGTGCAGATCGACTTCCAGGGCAGCTGGAAGCTTCTGGGTCACACTAGCAGTGCTATGTATGCCAAGGCCCAAGCTAGCCACTACTTGCCCATGACCCTTCAATATATGTAACCTGTTAGAGCTATTTAAAGATTTGGTTGGATTTTATTTGTGATTCAAGAATAAGGTAATTCCTTATTCTATCAACTGTTCCAATGTCCTTTGAAGCTTTGGACTTCCTCCCTCCCTCCCTCCCTCTCTCCCTCCCTCCTTCCCTCCCTCCCTCCCTTCCTTCCTTTTCCCTCCCCCTTCCTTCCTTCCTTTCTCCCTATCTTCTTTTTTCTCAATCTTCATTCTCTTTGCCCATGGCTCCCCCCCTCCCCCCAATCCATATTCAGGATCACTTGCTTTTTCTTCCACTAGTTCAAATCTGAGTTGTGCTCCAAGTTCAGTTACTGAACGTGTGCCTGTGTGCATGTGCGTGTGCGTGTGCGTGTTCTGAGTCAGGCTCTCTAAGTGAATCAGGAGCTCACCATTTGGGGTTAGCTTGGCAAACCCCAAGGACCCAGCTGCCTTGCTGCCCACACTGGAGTCATGGGTTACAGCATCTAGCTTCTACACAGGTTTGTGGTGATGGTCCCAGGTTCCCTGCTGGCGGAGAAAGCACGTCACCCACGGATCTGTCTCCCCAGCTCCCACACAGTTTTAATGTTCATCTTTTTCTAGCTGTGTCTTTGCCTGGGCTTAGTACATCCAACCGGGGGCAATTTCCTAGTACAAATACCAGCTTTAGGTCTTAACTCCCAAAGGCTGCTTCTCTTATCCTCACTTTGGAATAAAACAAATGGACTTTTCAGCAAAAGATGCCAGACCAATCAACTATCTGTAGGGTAGAGAATGCAGAAAAGAGAAAGCTGAAAATTCCCGGGGGCAAGTTTTGGAAATCTATTCCAAAAGCCACCGTGAATGTGACATTCACCATGGTCTGAATGTCCTGGGCCAGCTGCTGCCTATTGCAAAGACAGCACTTCCCAGTGACTCCCCTGGGCTCAAGCACTGTGGCAGAACACACTCAGCACAGAGATCTGAAATTCTTTTACCCTAAGATGTTTTAAACAAATCGATGCTTTGCTTCAAAGTTTAGCAGAAAAACATTCAGGTTGGGATCTCAAAAACATGTGTAATTCTCCAGATTTAAATATTTGCAATCCCTTCTAGTTCTTGACCTGTTCTCAGAAGAGCCAGCTTGAAGTAATTTTTCTTCTTAAGCCCTTGGCTGGTTGAGTCTGTGTGCGGTGCCTGTCACGCTCTGTTCCAGACCTCGGCCTCTCGTCTCCACTCATACGCCATGCTCGCGGGCAGTGCCGCAGAGCTCCGATGCCCTTCGTGGAGCTGGCATCTGGGATGGCCTCATAGTTCGTGCGTGAACTCCATGTGGCTTCTACCCTATGTCTGGGCTTCTGTGTTGCTGATGAGGAGAAGAGACCCATTTCACTGTTCTCATTACTGTGGCAAGATGGCTGGCGAAACAGCCTGACAAAGGAATGGTTGGTGCGGGCTCCTGGTTCCAGTCTGTCCTTGTGGAGGCGGAGAGGTCATGGTGGCTGTAGCAGGGGGCAGAGGTGCCTCACGTTTTGGCAGATGAGGAAGCAGAACTGGGATCTGAAGTAGAGCCAGGCTCTTGTCCTTAACGTCTCACTTCTTATGTAACAAGGTGACTCATTTCTACTGGCTGTGCCTTCTTCCGCCCGAGAGTTCCACAGCCCCTCAAACAGCACGGCTGTGAGGCATGTCCAGCGAGCACTCTCACCCACTGAACCATCTCGCGAGCCTGACAAGATGAATTCTAGGGACTCATTCAACTGTCTGCTGCAGCCATTTGTCTAAATTAGGAACAAAGCATTTGCATCAGGCCATGGTACACGCCGAAGTATACAGCATCGAACCCTAGACCACACCCTAGCAATTGACGTTTCTCTCATCAGCGAAAGGAAGTTTGGGCCTCATGCCCATTGGTGGAAGCAAGCATGTTGGGTCAAAGAGAATGCCACTGAGAAGAGAAGAGAGGGTGGGCGGGGAATGAGTGCTCACACCGAGAGCCCACATCTGCAGTTTGTAGATGACGGACAATTCGTATTTATCATTTCCGTCTTCCCGGTGAGATGACTCTGATTACGTAATGCTGAGTTCATTTCTGTGGCAGTTTTTGACTGAAGCTTTTTTTTTTTTTTTTTTTGTCATCTGCAAATGTCCAGCTTTGCTTTTCGTGGTTTGACGTCTGCATGGCATATCAACTTCTGTCCTTCCATTTCCAATATGAAAATTGGAACACACACACACACACACACACACACACACACACACACACACACGTTTTCTCTTCACAGTGTACTGGATGGAACTCTATTCCTGAAGGAGCAGGTTGCCTTTATCACTGTTTCCTTCTGTGTGTTTCTGCTCAGTCACTCGGTGTAATCTAAGAGCTCCCTGGTCCCTGACGGTGCTTTTAGTGTTTGTTCTTTGTTTTAGGGTTTAGAAGGTTTCTTTGTGTCTAGTGCGGCTTTCCTCAGGTCCATTCCATGCTGGTATTTTGCTCTGTCACGGTCCATGAACAATGGAGCCAGACTGCCGTGGACTAAAATGCCTGGAACCACGCACCAAACACAAACACACCGCTTCTTTCTTCTAAATGGTTTTTCTCCTGTCACAGTGACAGACACTAACACAGCACGTGCTTGTTCCTGTGGACAGGGGGCTTTGGTGAGCTCTTTTTCGGGAGCTTGCATCTCTCTCTTGCATCTTTTTTTTTTTTTTTTTTTTTAAAGAATGTATTTTGATCGTGCTCTTTCCCTGCTGTGGTTCCTCATAGACCCTCCCCACCCCCTCCTCACTCAGCCTTCTGATCTTCATCCCCTCTCTCTTTAAAAACAAACAAGAAACACAAAAAAAGCCCAGAAAACAATAAATTGAAAATAAGCAAAAGACAATAAGACAGCAAAACAAAACCCAACAGCAAAAGCACCAAACAAAGCAAAAATGAGACCAAAGAAGAAAAAAAGTCTACAAAAACATTTTTTCTTTTTAGTTCATTTTGTGTTGGCCAGCTGCTCCTGGGCATGGGGCCTGTGCTGAGGGGTGTGGTTAATACACCCAGTGAGAGTGAGAGTCCATCAATTTTCCCTTTGTCAGTGGCTATCAATTGCAGGTAGGTTCTTGGCTTGGGTGGGAGCCCTTGTCCATTCCCCCTGTCGGTGCTGTGTTGTGACCTGTGCCGCTCCTGTGTGTGCTGCCGCAGTCTCCGAGTTCACACGTGCATCAGCCTTGTCATGTCTGGAAGACACTGTTTCCTTAGGAGTCATCATTTCTGGTTCTTGCAATCTCTCCTCTCCTCTTCTCCCTCTCCCCTCCTCCCCCCTCCTCCTCTCCGCCCCTTCCTCCCTCTGCTCCTCTGAGGAGCTCACACCTCTGGCTCCTTATGGTTTCAGTTGGGCTGTACTGCAGGCTCTGTGTTTCAGCAGCAAGCCACCCCCCTCTCTTCTCTGTTCTCAGCAGCTCATCAGCATGTCTACTGCTCCCTTCAGGTCCCCAGGTCAAGTGATATGCCAGGCTTTGTCTGGGGCAGCGCTGCACACATCTAGATCCACAGTCCATCTGTGCTTCAAGGGAGAAGCCACAAGTTGGCACTGAGGTGGCACAGTGAGAACTCATCCTCGCTCTCAAGGACCCACAGTCTTCCAAACTATGTCTGATCAATTAGTGCTCTTAGATGAACTGGAAACCGGGCTTTTGTGCATCACACCCTCCTGCCCTCCTGCCCTCCCCCCACCCCTCCATCCCAGGGAGAAGCCACAAACTGAAGTGAGTGGTGTTAGATTAAAGGGGTGGTTGTGGATAAAGCAAAATAGCTCTTCTCTCTCTCTCTCTCTCTCTCTCTCTCTCTCTCTCTCTCTCTCTCTCTCTCTCTCTCTCTCTCTCTCTCTGCATTTATTTATTTGGCGGCAGTGGCAGCAGCCGGGAGGGGGTGGGGGTTTGCCGCAGAATGCATGTGAGGTCAGAGGTCAACCTGGGAGTTGGTTCTTTCCTTCTACCACGTGGGTTTAGGAGATCAAACTCAGGTTGTCAGGCTTGGCAGCAAGTGTCTTTACCTGCTGAGTCATTGTATCAGGCCCCTTATAATTTCTATATACTGTTCTTGGCGTGATCTTAAGAAGCTGGGGCAACGCAGCTTCCTAACTGGTTTCTGGAATTCCAGCAGAGACATTTGGATGCATAGACTGTGTTAATTCTGGGCCTCTGTGAAAGAATGAAGGCTGGCATCCCTATCCTGCCATCTTGCTGATTCACCCCATTAGGTATGAAGGGAAGCCCCAAGCACCCCAAAAGGACAGGCCTTCTGACCATGTCCACCATGACAGCCTGGGCTCGGCTTGAACTGGACACTGACGGGAGAGACAAGGATGGCTGATGGAGACTCTCGGCATTTCTCAGGAACCTGGAAAACTGATTCTGTCGAAATCTCTGGTGGCTACCAAGGGAGTCCAGGTCAGCAAAGGCTGGAGAGCATCTCTAAAATGAAACAACCCCCAGAGAGTGGATTATAGTATACAATCCCTGTATTTTCAATTGTTGGTACGATGCTTTCGATGAGATTTCAGTGTACACTGCAGTGTTGCTAGCTGCAGGAGCAGTAAGGCTGGCAGATCTCAATTACTCATTCAGCCTGCATAACTAAGCCCTGCAGGAGATCAATAGCAACTGCAATCCCCACTCCCCTGCAACAGTTCTGTTTTCCATCTCACTGACTTCACACACCTCAGAAATGGAGTGGAGCAGCGTTTGTTCTCGGGCCATTGTGGTTTCCCTGAGCACAGTGCCCCCGGGAGCCATCTGAGGCACAAGGATGGGCACTTCGCCCGTGTTTGTGACTGAATGAGTCCCACCAGCACTTGCCGCTGCATTCTGAAGAGATGCCTGCGTTGCTTCTGCCGCTTGGCTATTGTGAATAAAGCTGTAACAATCATGATGGTGCAAATATCTTTTCCAGATTCTAATTTCAATTCCTTTAAATAAGTACTCAGAAGTGGAATTTCTGGGCCATATGGTAGTTCTATTTTTAATTTTTTCAGGAGACCCAATTTGCTATTCTGTAGCAACTGTATTCTCTCTCGTTTCAACCCGTACTGTGCATGGCGCTCTCTCCACGTTTTCACCAACACTTGATTTCTTTATATGTGTACATAATACCCACACGTGGATCGATAAGTCACTTTTGACTAGAGTTTCCCTGATGGCTAGTGAAGTTGAGCATCCTTCCGTGAACCCACTGATCTTTTGAATAGCTGGAAAGATGTTCGGCCATGTCCGTTTCTGGTTTTGAAGTTCCTGAGTTCTATGCAGGTCGTGGTTGTGAGACCTTCCTTAGTTTTCTATCCCTTGTGACTATTTCCCCCTCCTCTGGAGGCTGCATTTCCAACCGCCGACTATTCCCTTGGCTGCACTGAAGTATTGCACTTTGACAAAGTCCTATGCGTCTGTTTTTCACACTTTTGTCATATCAAAAATTCACTGCCTGGGCTGAAGAGATGGCTCACCAGTTAAGAGCACCGGTTGCTTTTCAAGATCTGAGTTCGGTTTCCAGCACCCACATGGCTGCTCACAATTGTCTGTAACTCCAGTTCCAGGAATCCAACATCTTCACACAGACACACATGCAAGCATAGCACCGGTGCATATAAAACAAAAATAAACTATTAAAAATTCACTGACCGTTCCAATAACATGAAGCCTTTTTTCCCTATCTTTTTGTTGAGTCTTACGTCTCTAACCATTTTGCATTGATCTTTGCATGAGGTGTAAGATGGACGTACATGCTCATTCCACGTGTTTGATCTCTAGTGTTCTTAGCATTGTTTGTTGAAGATTCTGTCCTTTTCCCATTGTGTCTCACTGACACCTCGTCATGGATCAGATGCATATTCATGGGTTTATGTCAAGACTTTGTTCTGGTTGATATATCCACTCTCATGTCATTACCATGTTGCTTTACATTATGGTTGGGGAATGTATTCTTGGTATTTGGTATTTAGCCTGGAGCCTTGATTATCCTAAACAAGCAAGCACTCTACCAGGGAGCGACATCTTTAGCTACATCCAGCCCTTCTTTTGCATTCTACCTATCTACTTGTCTGTCTGTCTGTCTGTCTGTCTGTCAGTCTGAACATGGGCATGTGCACGCTACATGGAGTCAGTTCTTTCCTCCCATGTGAGTGTCAAAGACTGAGCTCAGGTCATTGGGCTTGACAGCAAAATTCCTTTACCTACTGAGCCCAATCACCCACACTATCTGTCTATCTAATCTATCTATCTATCTATCTATCTATCTATCTATCTATCTACTTATCTATTTATTATTTTGAGACAGAGTTTCTAAGTTGCCTAAGGTCATTGAACTTGCAATCTTCTTGCCTCTGCTTCCTAGGTAGCTAAAATTAGAGGTAAAGCTATGATATATATATATATATATATATATATATATATAATTTTGTTGATATCATATATCATGATCATATATCATTATATATATATATATATATATATATATATATATATTGACATCAGGAAATGTAATACTTCTACAGGTCATCCTCTGACCAATGACACATGTAAGTACATGAGCATGTTTGCACACACACACACACACACACACTAAATAAATAAATAAATAAATAAATAAATAATGTAATAAATATGCTGTGCGATAGGCTAGGCGTGGTGGCGCACGCCTTTAATCCCAGCACTCCGAAGGCAGAGGCAGCTGGATCTCTGTGATTTTGAGGCCACCCTGACCTACAAAGTGAGTTCCAGGACAGCCAGCGCTGTTACCCAGAGAAACTGTGCCTCAAAAAACAAAAACAAATGACTGTACAAATCTCTTTTTGAGATGCAAACATATCTGAGCTGTATGTCAGTGGTATAGTTTGTACAGGTTCTTAGTGCATTTTTAAAGTTTGAACAAGTTTCTGGTGGACTCTTTAAGGTTTCCTATTCTAACACAATGCTAACTTCAAATCAAAATAGTTGCTTTATGGTTTAATGTTACCTATATTTTGTATATGCATGTTGTGTACATATGCATGCATGTGAGTGTTCATGCATGTGTGTGTAGAATAGAGTATATCTCTAAAACTTATTTCCTGAGGACAGATGTCTCTGTTGTTAGATGAGCAGATGAGTTAGGAACTTGGGCTATTTTTTAAGATTTATTTTTAACTTATGTGCTATGAGTGTTTTGCTTGCATGTATGTCTTTGCACCATGTGTGCGTCTGACACCTGTTGTTGTTCTGAATTATGCGGGTTGATCGAAGAAAGAGGGCCACCAGAATGCAACCAGGCTCTGAGGCAGCAGGAAGGGATGGTTGCCATGAACTGAACCTGGAACAGCCACACAGACACATATTGATTGTTAGTTGTTTTCAGGTGAAAAAAGTTCCTCATACCAAAGCCCGTCTAATCTGTATGTTTCCTGAAGGAAAAAAAAATCAATCTCTGCAGTGTTAGTCCTTACTGTGCACTGTTTGCAGTGATCAATAATGCAAGACATGTCAGGTGTGCCAGGACCATCTTGTAACCAAAGTTATGCAAGCCCTGGATTGGGAGGTGACCATGTTCTGGAGCCCCCACCCAGCTTCCCTTTTGCTCTATGCCTTGCTCCAGGAGGTGAGTCTCATACCAGCACCTTCCAGCTTCCCTTGAGTACATGGATAAAAGACACAAACACAGTATGTTCTTTTGTAACTTGCCTTCTTGGCACAATTGCCGGGTGTTGATAGTTCCCACCTGGAAAAGTGTGCCCTTACCGGTTTATTATCTCTGTCTCTCCACCTGCCCTAAACTTCAGTGGCTAGTCCTACCTGACCCCTGCCAAAAATCATGACCACCTGTCTGCAGTGGTGGCCACAGCCTCCAGCTCCCCCGGAGACCTCACATGGTGGCTGCATTCTTCTTCCTCCAAAGCAAGGCAGAAAACTCCCCTCCCCTTCCTTGTGTCTCCTCTTCCCTTTGGAACCCAGAATTCTGCCTGTACCTTGCAATCAGCTGTTAGCCCTTGACTTTTTTTTTTTTTCCGAGACAGGGTTTCTCTGTGTAGCCCTGGCTGTCCTGGAACTCACTCTGTAGACCAGGCTGGCCTCGAACTCAGATATCCACCTGCCTCTGCCTCCCAAGTGCTGGGATTACAGGTGTGTGCCACCACGCCTGGCTAGCCCTTGACTTTCTTTACTGACATTTCAAGAACAAACTGGGGAATAGGACCTTAGCATCAGAACCACCCCCCTCAGGCTTGTCAAGCTCCTTCAGAAAAACAGTATTATAGATAACAGAAAGCAATCACTGGTGTCTGTCATATATTCTTCAAGGTTAAAGTACTTCTAGAAAATAACTACTCATTCTGATGTCTACACTAGATACACCGATTCTACTAGAATTCACTACAGGTACCTTGGAGGTCTAGAAAGGGCAACAGATCCCCTGGAACTGAAATTATGAATGGGTGTGAGCTGCCATGAAGGTGCTGGGAATTGAACCTGGGTCCTCTGTAAGAACAGCTAGTGCTCTTAACCACTGATATTGCTCCAGCCCCCATGCTGACAGTCTTAATAGCTAAAGAAGCAGCATTAGTGATACAATGTAAGAAATGCCTAAATTATTCATCAGTGAGATAAAAATACAACTTAAGCATTCCATCCTACCTTCACTTTGTGGGTAACGGAACTGAAATAAAAGTTTTCCATAAGACTTGGCTGTTAGTGGGAATGTAAAATTGGGCAGCAGTATAGAAAGCAGTAGGAGGCACCTCAAAACCAAAAATAGAGCCACGTATTATCCATCTGGTCATGTACCTAAAAGCTTTGGAGTCAGAGCCTCTGAGAGTCTATGCACAGCCCTGCTTAGTGCTGTCACCAAGATGGGGAGGCAGCCCTGGGGTTCACTAACAGCAAGGGCCGCAAAACAAAATGCAACAGAATATCACTCGGCCTTCAGAAAGGGAGGGGGGGCTCTGTCACATGCCGTGTGGGCGATACTTAGGGACATTATGCTAAGGGAAATAAATCATAAAAGAAAGGCCTGTGACCCTCATTTGGGCACTACCCCGAGGAATGGCTGTCTGTACATGACACTCATCTGTCACCCCGTTCTGTAGACTGTGAAGGCCAGGCATGACCACCCATGGCCAGTTTGGAGCCTTCTGAGAACAGAAATCTACCTCTGGGTGCTTTAGGAAGGGAGTCCACTTGAAATGTGCCTCCTTTCACCCCTTTGACCTCTGGAGGTAGGACAAGGCTTTCCTGTCTAGGTGACTTCCAGAGTCACCCACACTGTATCTGGTCACCAGAAGAGCAGTCTCTCTTGTGGTCTGTGTTAGTCTTTCCTGGCTGAGAAGGTTCCTGAGAAGGTGGTTCAGGACAGACTGTTCCTGTAGGTGGGTTCAGGTAGGTAGAGATTGCTTAGAGAAAGCCTTGCATGCCTGGTGTTTCCACATGCCTGGTGTTAAGGAGTCCATACCTCAAGATGCTCTGTGGTGTGTGTGTGTGTGTGTGTGTGTGTGTGTGTGTGATATGTACCATCTCTTGCTCTTCCTGAGGCGGATGCTTGTACCCAGTCATTCCTTTACAGATGTAAATTGCTTTCTCAAAAGATTTTTTTTTTAAATAGCTGCTCTCAAAATAACCCTTTCAACATTGCCAGAAAAGACTGCGGCAGTGTGTTCTAGTCTCCTGCAGTCGGCAGAGCCTGGCTCCTGAGCCCACGTGACCTTCCTGCACTTTGCTTTTGGCTTCCCTAGCACCCCAGCCTTCTCCGGCTTCCTCCACTTTTCCTACTTGTACTTCATGCTCAGTTTCATCCTGATTTACTCTCTATGCCTTAAAGGGACACAGAGTCCACAGAGAATCTCAATGTATTGGCCTTGGAGCCCATGCCTGCTGCAGTAGGCAGCTGTCTACGGTGATTCGGACCTGTGGGCACTTTTGTCTCAGTGACGATGAAGTAAAACTAGGGCAGACAGAGTGAGCCTTTCAGTTAGGAAGAGAAGCAGTGGAAGGTACAAAGGGTGTACTGTTAAGAGAGATCCAGGCTGCCCCAAATCAGGGCATGCAATAGGATCTTTCTTCCGTTGCTGGAAAGGTGTGAGGTCTGGTGATTTTTGGCTAATTAAAAAGATGGCTGCCGGGCAGTGGTGGAGCACGCCTGTAATCCCAGCACTTGGGAGGCAGAGGCAGAGGCAGAAGCAGGCGGATTTCTGAGTTCGAGGCCAGCCTGGTCTACAGAGTGAGTTCCAGGACAGCCAGGGCTACACAGAGAAACTCTGTCTCAGAAAATAAATAAATAAATAAATAAATAAATAAATAAATAAATGTTTTTAAAAAAAGATGGCTGTGTGTGTGTGTGTGTGTGTGTGTGTGTGCGCGCGCAAGCACACATGCACATGTACACATGTCTTCATGAGTGTGAATAAAGGCATGAGTGTGCCATGACACAGGTGTGGAGGTCAGAGGATGACACTTGAGGACTGGCATTTTTGCCTGCATGTGTCTGTTTGAAGGTGTCAGATCCTCTGAGGCTAGAGTTACAGACAGTTCTGAGCCACCATGTAGGTGCTAGGAATCGAACCCTGGTCCTCTGGAAGAATAGCCAGTGCTTTTAACTGTGAACCATCTCTCCAGCTCTGAAATCTGAGTGTTTTGTTTTGATGGCCTTGGCTTTCTGATGACCCACAAGCTTCTGGGGGCTTCTCTGGTCTCTACCTCCAACCTCCCATAGAATGCTGGGACTACAGTGTTCAGCCTCTTGTGATCATGGGAATTCAAACTCAGATCTGCCTCCTTGCCTGGCAAGTTCTTTTACTGTCTGAGCTCAATGCCCAGCCTTGGGGATGGTGTTTAAAAAGAAGTCTCCTTTTTATATATTTGAAGAGATGTTTTTCCTGTGTGAGACACAGGTTCGAGGCCCGTTTGTCTTGGTGGGGGGCTTATGGCCCCACTCTCCCCCTTGGCTGTTTTTCATCCTTGTGGTTCGAGCAGAAGAAAGTGTCTAAGGGACAGATACATTCACATCATCACCAAAAAAGGCTGAGAGCTTTGTGGGTAGCAAGCTACTGATCAGCCTCTGAGGTTCTCTCCATCTCTTGTTCCCAAAGGTGTCCTGGCTTTACCTTAGTAGGAGGGAGACTGCACACCTTCTCAGAGGAGGTGGCAGTTTAAAGGGACATCTGTTCACAGTGCTCTGCCCCAGGCTGCAGGGCTCAGAGCGGGCAGTCACTTAAACACAGGGAAGCACGTGACATTGAAGTGAAGGCTCAGCCCCGATAAAAGGACAGTCACGGTGACAAGGACAAATTCGCCGTTCCGGCTTCATTTTTTAAAAAATTAGATTTTGTACAACTCTATCCTGGACAATTTGCCTTTAGTGAGCAAATTCAGAGATAGCATATTCTGTGTTTTAATACAGGATTTCTAAGGTGGACATGAGCAGATCGGGGCTGGGATGTGTGTGTGTGGATCCCCCTCCCCCACAACTCCCAATATGTGAAGGAATTAGGAAAGAGGCTGGGTATATCTTAGAGTTGGAGGGTGTTCTTAGGGGGTTGGGAGGGGGAACTCCCACCTCCAGCAAGAAGAAGAAAAGGAAGTTTGCACAGGAGAGACGTGGCTCATCCCTTAAAAGCACTGGCTGCTCTTGACTGAGGCCTTGGGTTCAGGTCCCAGCAGCCACATGGCAGCTCACTATTGTCAGCAACTCTAGTCCCAGGGGATCTGGAGTCCTTTCTAATTTCTTGGGGCACTGACCACAGATGGCGCGTAGAACAGACATATGTGTAAGGCAAAACTCCTATATACAAGCAGTTTTTTTTGTGTTTTTAGACAGAGTTTCTCTGTGTAGTCCTGGCTATCCTGGAACTCACTCTGTAGACCAGGCTAGCCTCGAACTCAGAAATCCGCCTGCCTCTGCCTCCTAAGTGCTGGGATTAAAGGCGTGTGCCACCACGCCCGGCTATACATGCAGTTTTTAAAAATGAAAAGAAAAAACCTTAATAGAAAATCTCGGCTTGTTCCCTGTCATGATGGCTATTCTTGGTTGTCAACTTGACTACATCTGGAATTAACTAAAACCCAAATGGCTGGGCATACCCGTGAGAGATCTTTTCTTTTCTTGATTAAATCGTTTGAAGTGAAAAGAGCCACTTTTAATTTGGATCTTTGAGATAGGAAGATGTGATCCTTTGAGGTGAGAAGATCCGCCTTTAATCTGGGCTATACCTCCTGGCAGCCTGTATACACAGAAGGACGGTTGCTCCTTCTCTCTGACTGCTTTCACTAGCAAGCTCATTTCTTCACTGATGTTAGAGGCTACTTCTTCGTGATTGCAAAGGTATGCTGAAGATCAGCTGAGACATCCAGCCTCATGGACTACAAGATGGCAGGCAGCCTTTGTTGGACTGGTGGGACCACAGTCTGTGAGCCATTCTCTGTAATCCCCTTTCTCTCCCTATGTATAGATTCATTCTATAAGTTTTGTTTCTCTAGAAAACCCTGACTTAATACACATGTCACCATGGGAACCATGCTTGGTGTGTAAAGGATAGGGCTTCCGAGGGGGTCAGACCTCTGATGGACCTCTATGCCTCTGCTGCTCTCTGGGGAAGAAGACACTGGGCTTAGAAACCTTTCTTAGTTACTGTTCTACTGTTGTGAAAAGACACCATGACCAAGGCAACTCTTATAAAAGAAAGCATTTAATTGGGGCTGGTCGGGCAGTGGTGGCACATGCCTTTAATCCTAGTACTTGGGAGGCAGAGGCAGGCAGATTTCAGAGTTTGAGGCCAGCCTAGTCTACAGAGTGAGTTCCAGTACAGCCAGGGCTATACAGAGAAACTCTGTCTCAAAAATAAATAAATAAATAAATAAATAAATAAATAAATAAAATAAAATAAATATTGGGGCTGGCTAACAGTGTTAGAGGATTAGTTCATGAACATCATAGTGGGGAGTTGAGAGCTTTAAACTCTGTTCTATAGGCAGGAAGTGTGGAGGTAAGACACTGAGCCTAGTGTGGGCTTTTAAACCCACCCCTATAGACACACTTCTGCCAGCAAGGACACACCCACTACAACAAAGCCACACCCCCTAACCCTTCTAATCCTTTCAAACAGTCCCACTAAGGACCAAACAAACACTTGAGCCTATGGGGGTCGTTCTCACTCAAACCATCATAGGACATATTCTGTTTCATATCTGTACAGAAATAAGCCTTGATAGGGCACCCGGCCTGAGCCCTCCAAACTCACCAAGAAACTCATGGCATCTCCTGATTAGAGAGGATGGAAAGTCGGTGGGAAGGAGGGGGAGGTGTCTGTTCAGTTTTTTTGTTTTTGTTTTTGTTTTTTCGAGACAGGGTTTCTCTGTATAGCCCTGGCAGTCCTGGAACTCACTCTGTAGACCAGGCTGGCCTCAAACTCAGAAATCTACCTGCCTCTGCCTCCCAAGTGCTGGGATTAAAGGCGTGCGCCACCACCGCCCGGCCTGTCTGTTCAGTTTTAAGGACATTTCTAGACTGTGTCAGCTGGGCTTGTGGTCCAGCCCAATATCATAGATGCCTGCTGGGGCATGTGCAGGTTGTGGGAAATAATCACAGGCTGTCATTGTGATGTGATAGAAAACATGAGGTGACTTGGTGGGTTCTGCTGCCTTGCCCAGGGGCTTCTGGCCTGCACCCATTCTGTATTTTTGAGGCAATCCAAAGGAGTTAGGGAGTGCTCCAAGTTGATCCCTGTTTGACTTGGGAGCAAAATACTAAAACTCAGGCTCACGGTGAAGTCCCTCAGCAGATGGGATCATCTGTGCAGTGTACCCGCTCAACATGGGAAGTCCCCAGAGTCCAGGCATATTGGCCACAGAGGACTAGAAGGGACGGTAGAGTCATAGAACCATATGGTCCTAACGCTATCTATCCTGAGCTCAAAGAGAAGTGTCAGGAGAGGGAGATGCCGGACATTTCTGGGGCAAGCTCAGACAGAGATCGGCATGCCTTCCAGTCCAAGAGAGAACAGAGGCCTCAACAGATGAGCGCTGGAGGCTGCATCCCGAACTGTGTCACTACCCACTGGGCCACCAGGGAACCGGTAAGCGACCCTGTGGGGAGAAGGCGGAGCCCCACTGAACCCTGACTGGAGGGTTGCATCTCCGCAAGGCACGGGTTGCAGACACTCTTTCTCCCCCACCTGTGCAAGTGCATCACTATGAGTCCCTGAAATGGGTTGTCTTTGGGGAGTGGCTGGCACAGCTGCAGTCCAGACAGTGACCTTGCCTAACACATCCTCCATGTAGAGCTTCCTCCACCTGGGGTCCTCCACATCCCTATCATGCAGGGGTAAGGTTCCTGTCCCACAGTGGCCTGTTCTTTCTTCCACTCTGAGGAGGTTTGGCCTCGTCTAGTCTAGAATGTTTGGAAAACGATACACCATATTCTCTGTGAGGGAGAGCTCCCCTCACTAGCGCAAGGTCACTGCATGTTCCCATGCCCAGCTGTCTTCTATCATTTAGAACGGGTCACATGCAGTCCCCGCTCCAGTTGGTACAAGCCTGCCGTGTCCTAGTTAGCTTTCTACCGCCGTGAGAAGGACCACGACCAAAAGCAACGGAGGGAGGAACGCATTTATATTTGGCTCACCCGTCCTGATCGCTGACGGAAGCCAGCCGGGGCAGGAACTCAAGCAGGGCGGCAACCTGGAGGCGGGAACCAAAACCGAGGAGGAGGGGCGCTGCTTACTGGCTTGTTTCCAGACTCCCGATCAGCTAACTTATACAGTCCAGATCCAACTGCCCAGACTGCCACAGACGGCTGGACGCTCTCACATCAATCACCAATCAAGAAAATGTCCTACAGACTTGTCTACGGGCCAATCTGATGGGGGCAGTTCCTTAGTTGAGATTCTCTCTTCCCAGATACAACTGCTAGGTCTGTATCAAGTTGATAAACAACAAGCAAACAAACAAACAAGCAAACAAAAACAAGCAACAAGAACCTAGCCAGCACGGGAGGCATTCCCCTTTTGGGTGCTCACCCCAAAGTGGCTGTGGACATCTTTGTATATGTCATTAATGGAGGTAAAACAGCAACGCATCATGTGGAGACCGAGAACTTTCTGTCATCCCTCTAGCTCCTGAAGACCAGAGGCAGAGCCTGTGCAGGGTCACATGACCAGGCAAGGCAGTTAGGAAAGAATTCTGTTGCTCCTGCTGTCCTCCTCAGCTGGCTGAGGGTTCTTTTGCTTGACCCACATAGAAAGAGCAGGCTGTGAGGACAAAGTCCTCAAGTGCTAACCAGTCTGTCCTCAGGATGTCTGTCTGAGCAGTAGGCAGTGTACACTCGAAGCAGAAGAGCATGGCGCCCTCTAGTGTTATAGTCTGGTTCAGGCCTCAGGTACCTGAAAAGATCGCCCCTGACAATAGCCAGAATGAACAGGTCTCAGACTGAGGTCTGAGACCCTTGGTCCTTAAGGCCGGACAGGTGTTTGGAACACTTCTGCTAACTAGGGTCTGCAGTTTCTATTTTCTGGGTCTTTAAACCCATTTATTGTTTTCATTTATTTTATTTTAGGGGCTGGGACTTACATAGCCCAGGTTGGCCTCGAACTTGCTATGTAGCTGAGGTTGACCTTGAACTCCTGAGCCTCCTGCCTCCACCTCCCAAGTGCCAGGATTACAGACTTGGCCCCCACCCTCAGCTCCTTTACCCTCCATTAGCCGGCTCCACCGTCTCATCCCTCCTTCCTCGTGCCCTCCCTGGCTTCTTCCTGCTTCTGAGGCTTCTCTTCCAGCTTGGCCCTCTGACCACTCAGGTGCCGTCCTCACTGCGGCTGTTTCCACTGCTCTCCACTGTCATTTTTACCTCTTTGTGTTGCAGTCTCAACTTTCACGACCGAAGGCAAATGAAGACCACTGGGGAGACGCCTGTATGGCGGGCTCTCTGGGGAACCTGGGTGTTCGTCCAGTAACTCACTGGACGAGGTTGCTTATGTACCCTAAAAGAGATGTTTAGACCAGCCGGGCAGTGGTGGTACACACCTGTAATCCCAGCACTCTAGGAGGCAGAGGCAGGTGGATTTCTGAGTTCGAGGCCAGCCTGGTCTACAGAGTGAGTTCCAGGATAGCCAGGGCTATACAGAGAAACCCTGAAAAAAGAAAAAAGATGTTTAGACCAATCACAGCTGTTCGTTTGAGCCAATCAGCAGCCCTTCTGATAGACCTCCAAAGGAAGAACTCCTCTCCGGCCAAGGTGGAAATAGTTGCAGGGTTACTTATAAATCTCTTTGGCTTGTGAAATCTTGGGAAAGATGTTTTAAATAGCTCTGGCCGGGCTGTGCCTTTGGGAGCCAGGGTAATCCCGGCCATTTTCTGAAGGTGTCCCAGTGGTGACATAGCCTTTCACGAGTCTGCTTTAGCAAAACGTCCTTTCGCCTGTGTGCCCCAGCAAAACATCACGTGGCATAACTGTCTCCTCTTCCGTGGCGGTCGCTGAGCCTTGGAGGGAGTGTGACGTAGATGCTCCAGGTGTGGCTGAGCACTGCACAGACTCCGAGTGAGCCTCTGCGAGCTTTTGCGTTAACTGCCACCCACTACGAGGGTTTCTCTCATGAAGTCCGAGAGCCGCCCTGTGGGTAGAGAGATGGGAATTTAGAGGGAAGTTGGACCCTATGTCCATTTAGCAAGATCATAGTGGGTTCAACACTGTGGGTCTCAGAGTTCGAGGTCAGTCTGGTCTATAGAGCAACCAGGACAACCAGGGCTACACAGAGAAACCCTGTCTCAAAAAAACCAAACCAAACCAAACCAAACCAAACCAAACCAAACCAAACCAAACCAAACCAAACCAAACCAAACCAAACCAAGCTCCCTAAAAATTCACGAATCAGGTCTGGCATGCAGGCATGCACGAGTGCCGTACCCAACACTGCATAAAGCCTGCTCCACACAGTGCAAGCCTGGATTCCAGGCACTGGAGAGCTGATATAGAACAGGATATGGAGTTCAAGGTTAGCCTCAGCTACATACTGAGTTAGGCTAGCCTGCTGCTTCTCCGAAGAGGGGAGGGGGGGAGTCAAAAAGCCTCAAGAGTACTGAAGTGCTATCAAACTGAAGAGAAGCCAAGGCAGAAAGCCTGAAGTCTGTGTGGCTTTGCTGTGGGGAGTCACAGCAAACTAAGTCATTTGGAGAGCCCAGGTCAGGGAAGGGCCATACCTAGCCCCTCTAGCCCGGGTTGGCTCTGGACCTTTGAAGTCCTAAATATTTGAAAGCCAACACTTGTTCTCCTGGGACTCATCCACACATTTCCATACACAGTACAGCATCTTTTAACGTCACAAACATTTTGGAGTTGTGTTGTGACTGTTTCCTGTGGGTTAGACCAGACCAATCCCAGCTTGAAGCAGAGCAGTTGAGACCACACCCAGGGGACCATCAACTTCCCCCGTGAAAGGAGGGAGAAGTGGGGACTCACCAGCACATCCCCACCCCTGGGATACACAAATGGTCGACTGTTGCCGGGAAGGGAAAATGTGGTGGTAAGCCAGCCCATAAACTGTATGTGTTTCCGCTGGTAACCCTCCCCCCATGCTGATACTTTGATCTATTGTTGGGTCCTGATTTGGGGGGAACAGACTTTTGTTTAAGTATCCTTGGTAAATAATACAAGTTAGAAAGTTGGCCAAGGAAATTTTGGTGACCTATTCAAGTGGATAGGTCACCAAAATTTCCTTGGCCAACTTTTTAGGCTAGCAGCCTGCCCTGACACTGACTCTCCAGCCCCCCTTCTCTCAGCAAGTGGCTCTTCTCACAGTAGATCTGCCCCTCTGTGGCTGGAGACACTGGGGGCCCACAGTGAAGTCAGGACCACAGGTACGAGGTTCTCCCTTTCTCAGGCTGGAAGACAGCGTTAGGGGCCGAAAGAGGCAGCATCACATTTTGTCTGCCGCTGGAATCCCAGAGTTCTAGCTCTCATGAAGGCCTCCTGCGTGGAGCCCACGCTTACCTTCAGCTGCGTCTTATGGAGCCATGGCTTCACAAAGTGCAGTCTAAACACCCCACACCTCCAGTCTAAAACATCTCCCCAAACAGGCTTTTGCCAAAAATATTACACATGGTAAAGATAAGTTGGAAGAGTCACACATTACTTGGTGATAACTGGGCCCTGATAGCTGTGCCCTCTGGCTGTTCCTGAGAAAGAGACCTCTCCCCCCAGGGACCTATGTCCCTGTGATGCTCCAGTCCCTTGGGATCTCTGAACACACATGACAATATTCTAGCAGGACACATTCTGCTAGTCACCTTTAAGCTTCTGTAACAAAAATACTTACATAAGCTGAAGGGAGGGATTTCTTTGGTCTCAAGGTTTTGGTTGTCATCAAGTGGCCCTGTTGCCCTGGGCACCTCATGGTGGGGACATGATGTGCCACCTGTTCACCTCCTGGTGACAAGGAAGCAAAGAGACAGAAAGTGGTCAGGGCTTTAATAGCTCTTTCTTTCTTTCTTTCTTTCTTTCTTTCTTTCTTTCTTTCTTTCTTTCTTTTCTTCCTTCTTTCTTTCTTCTTCTCTCTCTCTCCCTTTCTTTCTTTCTTTCTTTCTTTCTTTCTTTCTTTCTTTCTTTTTTTGGTTTTTCAAGACAGGGTTTCTCTGTGTAGTCCTGCCTGTCCTGGATCTCACTCTGTAGACCAGGCTGGCCTCGAACTCAGAAATCCGCCTGCCTCTGCCTCCCAAGTGCTGGGATTACAGGCATGCCCCACTACTACCCGGCCTTTATGTCCCTTTCATAGACACATGCCAATGATCTAACTTCCTCCTGCTTGGTCAGGTGACCTACAGGTTTCATCATTTCCCAGTAGTGTCCCAGATCAGGGATTGCAACACATAGTCCTAAAAGAGATCTACGAACCTTCCAAAACCACTTACTTAGATTTACATGCGTCTACACTGACTAACGTCCTCGGAAAAACGGAAGCCCAGATCACAGAAGCTTACAAAGCAGAGAGGACTGAGAGGAAAGACAGAACAACTAGTTTGTGCTGTTTCGTTTCCCCTTGTTACGGGCAGAGGATAAGGCTAGGTGGGGAGAGTGCTTGCTTAGCCTGAACCCCTGGCGTTGACTCACGGCTGAGGCTGCCACTTCCCACGGACCAGTGGGATGGGAAAAAGAGCGCAGAGGGGAAGCCTGACAACGACCACACAGTAGATGCTGAAGCCACCCCAGATGTGCCCCTCAGATCTTCCTCCAGGTTGTAGGAGGCATGTAGGTACAAGGACGGTTAGTGCACGGGCTCCCACTGTCAGTCTTCTACCTCAGCTTCCGAGCTGTGACCTTCATGTAGGAGCAGCGAAGCCACTTCCACTCCTACCGCTGGCGCAGACCTGGCCAGGTGTGCCTCACAGCTGTCTGCTGCCCCGCCCATGAAACTCTGCACACACCAGTCCTCCAAAACACCCAAAAGCCCAGGAGATGCTGCTGGGAAACCAGCGTGCACTTAGTGGTGAGACAGTGTCGCTTAGTGGGTCAGGGCTTACTGGTTCCTTGTGTGTCTGGTGCTTGCAGAGGCAAGAGGTGGATGTTCAATGCCCCAGAACTGGAGTTACAGCAGGTTGTGAGCTGCCATGTGGGGTGTGGGGAGTTGAACCCTGGTCCTAACTCACAGAGCCATCTCTTCAGCCCTCTTATTGCTTCATTAATACATATCCTCTAGAGAAGAAACAAAAACTGGGACAGAAACGTTTAAAACATTTGTCACCCTGTGATCTCAGAACCAGTTTGCCCTTTTCAGTTTTACACACAATAGTATTGATTTCCTCTGTGTGTGTGTGTGTGTGTGTGTGTGTGTGTGTGTTTGTGTGTGTGTGTGTGGTGTGTCCAGCTCTGCTTTCCCTTAAAAAAGAAATCATTTCTTTTTTCTTTCTTTTTTCGAGACAGGGTCTCTCTGTGTAGCCCTAGCTGTTCTGAAACTCACTGTAGACCAGGCTGGCCTCGAACTCAGATATCCGCCTGCCTCTGCCTCCCAAGTGCTAGGATTAAAGGTGTGAGCCACCACTGCCCGGCTCATTCTCTATTTCTATTGCTTTATCATGTGTTCCTGGTAAGATCTCGAGACACAAGAACCTGGAAAGCTTGGTGGTCTTCCAAAGCTGGGGAGTCAAGCGACATGTGATCCGGGCTGTTCACCTGCCTTTCTACTCTGGATTCTTCTTCACTTGGGTCCCTCTGAGGACCCAGGGCTGCTGGGTCCCCAGAGTACCACACGGACAGATCACCCCACGACACCCGCATTCGTTGGCACGCTGCCCGGTCTTCTTTATCCCGCCCCCCCCCACACACACAACAGGGTGACAAGAACTCAGAGGCAGCCCCCTCCCTCCTCCCCCTCCCCCCCTCACCATCGCTGTGAGTGCTGCCACCTACAGGCTCACAACACTCCCTCCAATCTCGAGTTAATTCTGAACCCCACTTTTCTGCCAACATTTATGTTTACTTCTGGTGCATTATACCCCAGCTGCTCCCCGTTTCTCCTCATTCATTTGGTGTCGACAGTCCTATCTCAAGTGTATGGCAATAGTTCCCCAGGGGGGAAAACCCACATTGTTTTGAGCATTAGGTACCAAGAAAACAGCCTTTCTCACTGCACTTTTAACCTGAATGGAGATTTAAAACAAAAACAAAAATGAAAACATAGCAAAAAGCCATTCAGATAAGTGAGCCTCTTCTCTGAATCTAGTACATGAGTTTTTGAGGTGTTGTAAAAATTTATTTATGAGAGGGTGAGGGGTCCTGTGGACTGGGTGTAGTACCCAAGGACACCAGAAGAGGGGGACAGAGCCCCTGGAACTGGAATTTCCAGACCATGATGGCACCTAACACAGGTGTTGGGAACCGAACCCAGGTTCTCTGGGAAAGCAGCGTCTGCTCTTAACTCCAACCCCAGGGTTTTCTTGGTTATTTATTATGTAGTTTTTCAAGTGTCTTAGTCAAGAAACTCCCTTTTCACTAAGGTAAAAGAAATAACTTCAGGGATGCTCATGGTTGGGCTGCAGCTAGGAGAGGCAAGGTTGGCAACTGTTTTAAACTCCAGCCAGTGAAAGAGTGGGGGCAGAGGAGCTGGGGACTAGCGCCAGTGTCTGCGACCTCTGGACCTCTGCATCTGCACTGAAGCTTGCCTGAGCATGTGTGGGTCTGAGAGACAGGAAGGAAGGACACTCAGCAGGACAGGTCTCTTTGAAGATTCTGAGAGAGGATGAAAGGGACACTTCTCTCCATCCCCAGAGACTCTGACACTTATTTCTTTTCTTACTGCCTCTTGGACTGCATGCTATGGCACAGCTTCTAAAATTAACAGGTTAGCTGGACATGGTGGCTCACATCTTTAATCCCTGCACTCAGAAGGCAGACAGGTGGGTCTGTCTGAGTTTGATGCCAGCCTGGTCTATATAGTAAGCTCCAGGATAGCCAAAGCTATGGAGAGAGAGAGAGAGAGAGAGAGAGAGAGAGAGAGAAATTGATTTTGAGAATCCAACAAATCTAAAAAGGAGGTTGACACCACTCCTGACTTTAATATAAATTTAAATTTAGTAATGGGGAGGCGTAGTCAAAGGACAGAAGCTCAAACGCTAACACCATCATGCAGCCGTATCTGGTTTGTAAAAATCAGGGAAGATGATCTAAAGGGCATTATGTAAAGGTCCCCACATTCTTTTCCAGGAAATAGGGCTATGCAAAACAAAACAAAACAAAACAAAAAAACAGGAACCCAATCTTGTGGTGTGCATGAGAATTAAAAGCTTCTAGCCTTGTCATTACTACACATAACACATTCCTCCTGAGGAAAATGTCTGGGTTCTCAGAGGCAGTTAGGAATCCACGCTCCCAAGCCAAGAGGTGATGGTGCACACCTTTAATCCCAGCATTTGGGAGGCAGAGGCAGGCGGATCTCTGAATTTGAGCTAGGGTGCTCTACAGAGGGAGCCTATATCCCATTCCATGTTAAGACAGCACGCAACAAAACTGAGTCTGCCCCTAAAGCTCCCCAGAATAATGTGTGGCCACTTCAGGTCTTTTTACATTCAATTTTATTGTGTGGTGACATTATTATTATTTTTTATTCCTTGGCAAGCCAATCTTACATTTAACATTTGTAGATAAAGAATATTCCTGAGCCAGGCGTGGTGATACACAACTTTAATCCTAGCACTGAGGCAGGAGGACCTCAGAGTTCAAAGTCAGCTTGGTCTACAGATTGAGTTCCAGGACAGCCAGGGCTACACAGAGAAACCTTGTCCTGAAAAACAAACAAACAAACAAACAAACGAACGAACGTCCCTGAAAAAAGAATCCGTAGCAACTTGCAGATACCAGAAGAGGGGATCAGATCTTCTCGAACTGGAGTTACACATGATTGTGAGCCACCCCTAATCAAAGTTAGTGTTATCCAGAATATTAACAATTTGCTTAGGGAAGGAAATCATTACTAAAATCTATGTATCTGTATCTAATGTTAAATTTCGTAGTTTGATGAAGTTTTTAATCACACACCCCCAGAGAAAGTTTTGTGTAAACAACATTTTAAGGCTTTATGAAACATTTAATAGATCCAAAGATATCATTTTAGATTTTAAGATGGTAAGAGTATCTCAGTCTATGAGCACGTATTTATCAGGCCTTTCAAAATATCCAAAAACATGTGCGTCAGCACATACGCACATACGAATTTTTAAAGTACACATGCTAATGTTGCTCTTTAGGCGTTTGCCCTTCGTGACATTAGGATACTTTCTGTGTGTGATCTGTGCCGGGGTATGCGTACGGGCCACAATCCGGACGAAGGAACAGCGCTGGGAAATAACAGTAACGTTTCCGTTTTACCACTATTCCGCAAATTGTTCTTTCCTCAAAGAAATGTTTATTTATATAGTTAAATAAAACGGCCCTGCTTTTTCTTGCTTATCTAGCCGTTCGCTTGGGCGTCGCTCTCTCGAGTCCCCATGTTTTTTCCTGGAGGGTGGGGACGCGACAGCGGACTAGGAACCAGAGCTGGCGCCTGAGTGCCCGCCTGTCCCCGTCACCCCGGACCGGCCGCCCTGGTCCCGGTGCGCGCCTGGTCGGTCCCCGTCACCCCGGACCGGCCGGCCTGACTCGCTCTCCCCCGCCTGGCCGCCCCTGGCTCTCCGCGGAGGCGGCCGCCATCTTACAGGGCGGGGCCCGCGGCCGCGCAGCGGCTGTCAATCGGGTCCCCGGTCCCCCAGTTCCCAGGAGGCCCCCGGTTCACAAGCATCCCTCGGTTCCCCTCCGGCGTCCCCTCTCCCGTGAGTGTTCCCCCAACATTGTGAGCCCCGTGGGTCACCGCGCGAGACGGACGGGGAAGAGCCAAAGGCTTGTCGCCGAAGGACAGCTTGGCATCCTCCGGCCGCCGTTCGGGTCGCAGCCGCGGCGTTCTGAACTCCTCCTCCGCCCGGACGAGCGACAGCGCTCTCTGCTCTGAACCTCGGAACCCAGGAGCGAGCCGGTGAAGCGAGGCCTTTAGCGACACAGAGTCGCAAGCTTGCTGTGACCTCGTGGCGCAATGGTAGCGCGTCTGACTCCAGATCAGAAGGTTGCGTGTTCAAGTCACGTCGGGGTCAAGCATGGTTTTTTTTCACCATCGACCTCGACAGAATAGAATAAGTACCGAGTCATAAAGAAGAAATTAAACCAGTACCGGATCAGACCGCTTCTCTCACGCAGTATAAGCCAGCCCCTGCTTTTTCTCTTCCTTGAGGCTCTGAACACCCGGATGCTCCGGAAGGCGATGACTTCTGATGACCGACAGGAGGTGCTGCAGCTACAGCCGAATCAAGGCGGTACCTAGGGGAAGGTTGCACCGACATAGCCTCTAACGCTAGCGCCCAGGGTTCGACCCTCGGATTCCGCCCATGTTCCCTCCAGTTACCCGGGCTTGTGTGAGCAATCAACACCGAGCCTTGTGCTTTAATATAGAACTCTCCTCGTGAACTTTGGATTTAATTTTCTCAGCGCCCTACTCTAAACGGTGCTTGGACTGGAGATGATTGTCTTTCTGGTGGTTGTATCGTCTGTGGCCCATTCTCACCCCTACAAGTCCAGTACAACCATTAGACTTGGATGTTTGCTTCATTTTTGTTAATAGCTTTGTTTTAAATCTTCCTCTCCCGCTCCCCGCCCCCCCAAGGGTAAATTAATGTAGAAAATGAAAGTAGGCTGCATCGAAATTATAAATACAAAACTTAAATTGACTATCTTTTATCTAAAATGCTTGGACCAGCGACAGGGACGAGAACTGTTTCAGAATTTTGAAAACTTCTGAAATGTTGGCTATCTTAGTTAGGATTCCTATTGCTGGGATGAAATACCATGACCCAAAGCAACTTGGGGAGAAAAGGGTTTAATTTGCTCACAGTTCTGTATAACAGTTCATCATCACAAGAAGTAGGAGCAGAACTCACACAGGGCAGGGACCTGGAGGCAGGAGCTGATGCAGCAGCCTCAGAGGGGAACTGCTTACTGGCTTGCTCTCCACGGCTTGCTCAGCCTGCTTTTTTATAGAATCCTGGACCACCAGCTCAAATCGTCCCACCCACTCAACAATCACTCATCGATTACTAAGAAAATGCCCTACAGGCTCGCCTATAGCCAGATCTGATGGAGGCATCCTCTCAGCCGAGGCCTCCTCCTCTCTGATGACTGTAGCCCTCGCCAGGTTGACATACAACTGGTTGGTGTCTTGGCATGCATGTAATTGTGTATCTTTGAAAATGGGACTCAAATTCAAACACAGAGTTCACTTACGTTTCACGCATATCTTGTGCCCAGTCTGAAGATAGTAGCTATGCTAGTCCTGGTGTCCCTGCCTCTGATGTTCACCTGGCCCGTGAAATCGAGGTATAGAACTTTCCAGCTGACCCAGGTAGCATGTCACTGCTCGAAAAGCTTTGGGCTGTGGAGCATTCTGAATTTCCAGATTAGAAATAGCCAACCTGTAAATACATATGGCACTAGAATATGTATCTGTATTTAGAAATGTGAATGGTGACTCTGTTGTGATGGTACAGGGCTGTAGTCCTAGAGCTTGGAAGCCTGAGGCAGGGGCTGCAAGCTCAAGGCTAGCCTGGGCTACATATCAAGACCCTGTCTCAAAGAAAGCGGTGGATAAGTGCCTAAAAGATACTCGATACTGAAGGTATAGAGTTGAATGTGAGGCTTCCCGGCTTCCATTCTGAATGCCAATTCTAACGATTCGCTGAGTTCTGTAGATGTTGGTTCTGGATAATTTGGGTGCTTGATGTTTTTATTTATTTGTAATTTTTTCAAAATAATAAAGTTTACTGGAAAAAAGATTATGCACATCCATTTTAGGACAGTGTATCATATCTAGAGAATAAAGAAGAAGAGACTGGTTTGCTCAACTGCTCTTTCTCACCAAAAGAATGTAATCCTCATGGGGTCATAAAATATGACCTTTGGGTATAGTTCATGCCACCTGTCTGGTATCGACGGAGGTAAATTCCCTCTGAATGAGATGCTAGTATATATAAGGTCTTAGACAAAACTTACTTAAATAAAATTTAAAGGAAAAGATATTAACGATATTAGGGGGACGGAGAAGGCAGCTCAACTGGTAGAGAGCTCGCCTAGCACGCACGAGATCCGGGTTCGATTCCTGGACATGGATAAACTGAGTGTGATAGATCACTAACACAAAGAGTGAATGAAAATTTACAAAGACACGAGGAGATGGAAAGTTTGAGAAAGTGCTAAGATAATGAAAAAAAATTCTAATCCTAAGCAGCCCCGCTGAGAAGGATGGGAGCGAGAGTGGGGGAGGGGAATACTCAAGGACCGGGTGATTTCTCATCCTCAGACCTGACAACACGTGAGCCCCACTCTCTGAAGCGGTCAGTCTAACACGATATGAGACTCCCATACAGGTCTTCTATAGGCTCATGTGCTCGAACATATGGTCCCCAGTTGGTGACTCTGTTTGGGTAGGTTTTAGAACCTTTAGAAGGCGGCTCCTCACTAGGGGAGGTATGGCATTTGGGTTGGCTTTGAGGTTTTATAGTCTGGCTCCATTTTCCATTCTCTGTTCTCTCTCTGTCTCTGTCTCTCTCTGTCTCCCTGTCTCTGTCTCTCTCTCTCTCTCTCTCTCTCTCTCTCTCTCTCTCTCTCTCTTTCTCTCTCCATGGCTCTCCTGCCCTGGCAGTGTTTCCTCTGGACCCGTAAGCTATAACCCCTAAGGCTATTGTTTGCATTTTATCACAGCAACAGAAACATAACTGAGATACCATATAATGGCATGGTGCAGTAAAGAAATGTTTTAAAAATATGTTGCAGATTATTTACAAAAACATGTAATAATTTGACTGAAACAGAATTAGCAGCAGCAGCAGCAGCAGCAGCAGCAGCAGCAGCAATGGGAACCAGGAAAAGCTGTTCTTACGATTCCTAAGGGCTCAAAGAGAAAATTACCAACCTAGAACTTTAAAAATAGGGACATTTGGAAACAAATACAACGACTACAGGATGGACTGTCTAATAGATGCAACTCAGGGAAAAGGAAAATGATGTCAGACAGAAGGTTGGGTCGCCGAAGAACTGGTGGGCGGAGAACTGCAGACAGGTGGACAGTTAAAATATTGAGAGCTGCAGGACAGTATCTTTCTCAGAAGTAAGATTAGACTCTTTATCAGTTTTAGATCACATCAAGTGTGTCAGAAAATAGGAAATCCACATAGTAGAGAAAGGGGCTGGAGCGCAGCTCTGCGGCACCGCGGGGTCTTGGGTAGCACGGGTGTGAGGACCGTGCAGCACAAGCCAAGCAGGGACTGTTTATTTTTCCCGGATGTCTAAAGCTAATTGATTAGGGACGTGGCCAGACTTGGGAGCTGGCACCCTGAACCCAAGCTGGAAAAGGGGGTCAGTAGCCAGGAACAGTGTAAGGGGTCGGGACAAGCTAAGTAGTGCAGAGGACAAATGGAGGAGACAAGCCTTGGGTGTATCCCCATGGGTCTATCCCCAGCACACACACACACACACACACACACACACACACACACACACACAGAGAGAGAGAGAGAGAGAGAGAGAGAGAGAGAGAGAGAGAGAAGAGAGAGAATCTGTAACTGATTAGTAATTGATCGGCTAGGAAAACAACAAATTCTCAAATTGTGGGACTAGGACTGAGGGTGCTGTGTAGTTGCAGGCCACGCGCTCGGGATGAGAAAGGTTCAGCCCCCAGACTCAAGATTTGATGGAATTAATAGAGATGACCAAATGCACACACCTAGACCTTTGCATTCAGCAGCTGCAGCAATGCCCCACCTCGCACGGAACCTTTCATAAAAAGGTTGGTCACACTGTGGGCGTTAAGGTAAGTCTCAACAAATCCGAGGACAGGTGTCACTCCAGCTCCCGTCTCTAACCAAAAATATTATCAGTAAATTGGAAGCTGATTTGGAAAAGACTGTGAGGTTCTGGCATGGTACTGCACGCCTTTAATCCCAGCACTCAGAGACAGAGGCAAGCAGGTCTCTGTGAATTTTACCCCTCGTGGACTACACAGTTCTAGGCCAGCTAAGGCTGCGTGATGAAACCACATACAAACCAAAGAAAGAAAGAAAGAAACCCCAACAGTCCAACAACAACAACAAAAACAAAACCCCTCAAACAAATTTTAAAACCTACAAAAATTACCCTCTTATATATTACAGAATCAACAACAGCAACAACAAAAACACCCCAGCTTCTTTAAATTTTTTTTTTTACCTCAATATAACTTTACAGGTCAAACACAAACTCGAATTGCTGGACCTTTGCACGAGTCCATTTTCTATCACTAAAAGAAAATACACCTGTAGCTGAGGGCTCCCAGCCCTTGGGAAGAGATTTACTCAGTTCACAGTTTGGAATGCTGTGGGGGAGCCATGGTCTAGCTGCCTGGAAAGGCGTGTGTCATAAGTATTTCAGGTTCGAACAAATCCCTGGCTCCTGGGCCATTGTGTGCCCTTCGGTTCCAGAGAAACCCAGGCGCATTCTCAGGCAGTGGAGCAGTCAGGTTTGTTTGTCTTTCTCTGTGTTCCTCAGAATTCACAAGAAGCATATAGAAGTTCATCAAGAGAATTGGTCTTAGAAATTAATCTGTATATACGTCTTGTATAGGTTGCAAATATCTGTATTCTGGCAACCACAAATGTATTTATTGATCCTGGCAACCACCATTACGTTGTTTCTGTTAATGGTATAAAAGTCTGATTGTTTGCAATAAACTTGTCACAGCCTCAGTCTGGCTGAGACCCCTCGAAACTGAGCTTGGTTTTCATTTCTCACCAGGCATATCGGGTAGCCTTGGCCCAGAACGTTAGCTCTGTGTTCGTAGGGTGTGAAAATCCTAGCAGCAGCCTGATGTCTTCTCTGGTGATGACTTTCTGGTTTCATGACATCACCTGGGATTGTACATGAATGGGAAGAAGCCAGAGTGCCTAGGGAGGGGTTTGTCCGGCCTATTGATGATTGATTGGAAGCAGGTGAGGGTGACTGAACAGTCTCTGTGTCTCTGTCTGTCTGTCTGTCTGTCTGTCTGCATATGTGCTTGAATAGGTCAGGGGTCACTCTTCGGAGTTATTCCTTGGGTGTTTTCCATCTTGTATTTTTGGGTTTAAGATCTTTTGCTTTACCTTTGCTCTCTATGTCCTGGTCAGTGTCACACCTTGGTGAATATTGAGAGTTCATATAGAGAGCATTCTTGGGCATGGATTTTTTTTAAGATAGGGTCTTGTAGGAGCAATGTACCCCTGTGACAGGAGCACAGCTCTGTCAAGGACCCCAATGTCCTTAGTAATGGCAAAGCTTTGTCCCTAGTATGGATGTTGACAGCGTGTGCAGAAAGTATCAACCACAGCTTTCTCCTCGATGACTTTTGTAAGTGCCCGTGTTACTTACTGGGCCAAGGTTGCCTGATACGGCCAGTGAGAAATGAAAATCAGGCACAGCTTAGAGGGGTCAAAGCGAGGCCGAGGCTGTGGCAATTTTATTGCAAACAATCTGATGTTTTATGCCCTTATCAGAAACAGAGTATAGTGGTGGCTGCGGTTGTACTTGCCAGGACACAACAACATTTGCAAGATATGCAGGGCACAGAAGATTAATGTCTTGTGGCATTAAGTAACAGCGCCAATCTTCCATGCTTCCTTGACTTCCAAGAGAACATGCAGGAAAACACAAAGTGACCTGAACATGTTACTCACTCTTGAGGGAGTGACTTGGTTTCTCAGGAACCTAGGAGCCACGGACTCTAACCTGAAAAACCCATGTGCATGCCCCTCAAGGTGGCCAGACCAGGCCGACTCCACGATCCCCTGCAGACTGGAGACTGAGCCTGCTCCCCTGCAGAGACCCCCTATGACATTAGCCGACCCATCGCCTCATTCAGCTGTATATAACAAACACGCTGAGTGTCCCTGATGCTGGTGGTGTCTATCAGAGTGCATGGCCCAACCAAACCCCGATTTTCTGTATGCGTGTCTGTCTTTCCCTCATTCTCTGTTGCTCCAGCCAGATCAAATGCACAGGCTGTAGTAGCATCTCCTGGACTTCCAGGTTAAAACACTCTTTTCCTTCTCAGTAGCTGGGGTTATAGGCCCATGCCTCTCTACCTAGCACAATTTTGGGAAGAGGGCAAAGGTTGGCCCAAAATGCACCGTTAGCAAAACCAAGCACCCAGGGACAGGAAGAGGACAAGCTTAATCTCAAACAAGTATCTCAGTTATTAGTATCTGCAGGAAGCCGAGAGAGAGAGAGAGAGAGAGAGAGAGAGAGAGAGAGAGAGAGAGAGAGAGAGAGGTTAAGGACCCTAGCCTCAGTCCATGAGGAAATGGCAGTCTTCCCCCTGGGGTGACATTCAGAGGGATGGCAAAGCCTTCTGCGTGCAGAAAATATTTACGGTAGCTTTCTCCTCCACGATGCTCCTGCTGAGATCAGCTATACCTGCCTCTGTTCGGCTGTGTAGAATAATAACTCTGGCTCTCTGTTTACCTGTGTGGGACAGCCTTCTATCTCCCTGTTTGGCTGTATGCAGTAACTCTGCCATGCTGTTTACCTGTATAATAAACACACCGAGCTTCAGAGAGCCCAGTCTACCTGATCCCAGCTTTTCTGTGTGTCTGCCTTTTTCATTCTCTCACTGCCCAAGACAGGTCTAAGTTCTCAGAGCTGTGCAAAGGACTCAGAAAGTATGTTAGGGACCGAAAACAGGACATTCTCAGGTGACTGTGTGGGGACGGAGCAGAGTCCAGAGAGACGAGGCCACGCAGGCAGGGGGCCTCCTTCGCAGGACCCTGGGTGGAGTATTATGTGTGGTTTCTCCATGCCGTCTGTGGCCTGCCGTCCGTCCCCAGCCTTGCCTCCTTACTGTGACATCTCCAGGGCTCCTTCTATTTGTCATGTCTCTATATACGGCCCTCCCTTGTGTTTATCCCAGCCTGTAACTTGATCGAGTGGCCCTTCTGTGGATGGCCGATGTCATCGGTGCCCTCTGATTTCAGTGTGGCCCACGCAGAGTGGCAGTGAGTGGAAGGATGGACACACATGACAGGGACAAAGCCCCCGGCAGCGGGGAGTCAGCTCCAGCTCAGACTGGCAGAGTCTGGACAGCAAGTAGAGGCCTGGAGGCTTCTAGGTCTCTGGGCTCCCAACCCCGGCTACTCACGAGGCCGGCTTCCCGGCTAGGTTTGGCAACAGGGGGCTGCCTGCAGGACTGTTGCTGGACACAGACAGCGGGTTAGCACTCTATTTTTAAATCTGGCCTGGCCGTTGTCCACTCCTATATTTAATCGTCTCTAAAGGGTGCTCCCAACTGCCTTCTCACACAGGTCACTGCAACTGCAGCCTTAATGAGGCACACAGGTCGCCACCTCCACAGGTCGCTCTTGTCCTAGACTGCGCCCTCGGGCCTGAAGGCGTCAGCGGGGTAGAACACCAGTTCCTTACAGGCTTCAGCATGCTGCCCCCCCCCCCAGTCTACGCCAGGAGGTGTTTCCCTAAAGACTGACGCCCGAGGCTGCAGCCCCAAAGGACTCCAATATGCAGTGTCCAGTGGTATGGACCACAATACAAGCATCCGGTGTTCCCCGATGCTAGGTAACCGGGCTAGACGTTAGCAGGTCACGGAGAAGGCGCCTCCGGCCTGCTGTGATTTGCTTGGAGCGCAGCTTTCCCTGGCAGAACACTGATTTTTTGAGGAAAGGAACATTTCACTGTTGCCCCTTCTTAAGACTTAAATACCCCCAGAAGGGAAGAAGGTGGCAGTAGCCAAGCTTTGTTGAGGCGCACTGAGGGAGCGCTGTTTCCTCCAGGTAGACCATGGCTATTTTATAGACTTAGTGGTCTTTTTTTTTTTTTTTAGACTTAGTGGTCTTTAAAAAATGTTTTTCTTAGCATATTTCAGTCATACATACAGAATGAGGATGACGGGCTTTGCCATGACACACACATATATAAATACACACACACACACACACACACACACACATACACATACATATACACACACGTGTATATATATACATACATATATATATATAAAACACACGTGTGTATGCACACGATGCTTTTGATCATATTAGACCCCTGACACCCTCTCTTGTACTTTTGTTGATCCCTTTCCTTTCTCAAGTATCCCCTCCCACCCTCTCATTCTATGTGCGTGTGTGTGACGCAGTGGAGCTGGTTGGGGTTGCTTACAGGAGCCTGGATGAGAGGTTGTCAGTAGCAGCATACACATGCTTCTAGTGGCTACACTACTAAAGGGTGCCAGCACAGCCTCCAAACCACGAACCGTCTCTAGATCTCAGGGAGGGACAGGGCCTCTTTCACGGCAGGGCATCGACAGGCCTGATACTGTGCAAGCTGACACAACTGCTGCTAGTTCAAGAGTTCTACACCACGTCACACCTGGCCGATGGCCTCCCACAGCACCCCACCCATCTGCCTGCTCCTGTATTCTTCTGAATCCCCAGAACCTCTGAGGGGTGACCTAGATGTCTCATTCATGGATGTATAGAAAAGAACCCCAAATTGTTGGGAAAAGGTATTTCCAGTGCCTCACAAAGAGACACTATAAACACAATAAACTGAACTTGGCAGGCAAGCACACCAGGGCAGGAAGTTCAGTTTTTACCCTAATGTAGGGTGGTGACTGTGTCTCATCCTATCGATGGGGGCTTGACCTCACAGTATGACTCGGTTGACTAATTCATAGTTGGCATGGAGAGGATGCGATAGAGCCAAATTTTAGGAATGTCTGGCACCCAGGGCTTGGGCAAATGTGTATACCCAGAGGTTCACAGGACGGGGGAGATTTATAGAACCCTGGCTGGGCCTTTTTGGGCGAGCCACAGTCTTAGGGTTTCTATTGCTGTGACGAGACACCCTGACCATGGCAACTCTTATGAAGGAGGACGCTGAACTGGGGCTGGCTTACCGGTTCAGAGGCTCAGTTCATTATTGTGGTGGGAAGCATGGCAGCCCGCAGGCAGACAGGGTGCTGCAGAGGCATCTCTGCATCTCTGGTCACAGGCAGCAGGAAGAGAGAGCGACAATGGCCTGGCTTGAGCATTTGGAACCTCAAAGCCCACTCTCCAGTGACATGTCCCAATCCTTTCAAATAATGCTGCTCCCGATGGGTCTATGGGAGCCATTTTCATTTTGTTTTTTGTTTTTGTTTTTCTTTTTTTTCAAGACAGGGTTTCTCTGTGTAGTTCGGGCTGTCCTGGAACTCACTCTGTAGACCAGGCTGGCCTCGAACTCAGAAATCCGCCTGCCTCTGCCTCCCAAGTGCTGGGATTAAAGGCGTGCGCCACCACTGCCCAGCAGCCATTTTCATTCAAACCGTCACACCATCTTTGATTGAAAAGAGTTCCTCACAGCTAGGCATCTAACTGTCACCTATTCTTAGCCCACTGGCAGATTATGTGTCTCTACAGTTATGGATGTCCACTGCAAAAAGCTTCTCTGACTGCAGCTGACACAGCACTAATCTATGGTCATACACACATTGTTTAGAAGACAGTTTGACGGACATATCATGCCTTTTCAGGACATGCTGTTAGATGTATTATTTTTAAATGCTCTTAATTTTATTATGTTACATAATTTGTGATCAAAAGAAAGGGGTCTGAGTCATATCTCTAGCCCTGAATGGAGGCATGGCATTCTAAAATGTCCCTAAAGATTACAAGATCACGAGGACATAGTATTAGTACTGCCTCTTCTCTTAAGCATTGATCAAAAGGGATCAGTCAAGCACATGGACAGGAGAATGTCTTTCTGAAGAGTATAACAGGCTGGTGGCCCAGCTTGGCAGTAGAGGGGCTTGCTGCCAAGCCTGATGATGTGAGTTTGATCATGGGTACCCACATGGTGGAGGGAGAGAGCTGGCTTTCTCAAGCTGTCATCTGACCAGGCAGACACACATCCCTACCATGTACAAGCACTCACACGAAGTGAGTGAATGAATGAGTGTAATAAAAGCTGTAACCTCAAGAAATGTAATTCTCTTGAGGGCGTTTTGAGGACTTGGAGGACTGACTGCCCTTTAATGAGCTGGGTGTGTGTGCAGCCTAGATGACCCTTCTTGTTTTTTTAAAGACATTTTTTTAAAGATTTAGTTATTATTATAGGTAAGTACATTGTAGCTATCTTCAGACACTCCAGAAGAGGGTGTCAGATCTCATTACGGATGGTTGTGAGCCACCATGTGGTTGCTGGGATTTGAACTCAGGACCTCTGGAAGAGCAGTCAGTGCTCTTAACCGCTGAGCCATCTCTCCAGCCCCTAGATGCCCCTTCTGATACACTTGCTTCCAGATTCCTACTGCTAGGTCTGCTCTCTTTTCTGCATTCTAATTTGGAGAGCATACCTTCCCTCTCCCTTCTTCTTCTTCTTCTTCTTTTTTTTTTTTTCCTTTTTGGGTGTTTCAGATGGGTTTCCATTTAGCCCAGGTTGTCCTTGAACTCTTTCTGTAACTAGGCAGACCTTCTGTGTCTGTCTCCCAAGCACTGGAATTAGAGACCGGTGCCACCATGCCCAGAGAACCTTTCCTTTCACAGACACTGCGGGGAAGGCACCACCCAACACAGCATCAAAGAAATGCTGGAAGAAAAAAATGTCCATAAAATGCCTGGTCCTTCCCATTTTCCTCAGGCCCTGAAATTAAATAAAACTGTGTCCTCCATCCACCCCAGTCCCCTGGCTCTTCTGCAGAAGAGATGGGTGGTGGATTTTGGCAACGGTTGGACTTTTGAGTGGTTCATGACCACATCCTGTCCCTCTTACATCCAGAGATGCAACAGTGTGGGCTCTGGAGGAGAGGGTGTTTCTGTGGCTTCCAGCCCGTGTGTGTAAACCACCCAGGCCGAGGAAGCAGCAAGCAGCGGGCAGGGTCTGGAGGCTGCTCTGCTCGGAGCCTTCTGAAGGTGATGCTCAGATAATCTCCTGCAGTAGCTCACCTCAGTCTCTGAGAAGGGCGGTTTCTCTTAAGTTGTCTTTAGCTCCCAAGGAGCTGCATGGCTACAGCTGAGATTTTAGGACAGAAGCTGCAGCTCTGGCCAGCCTCAGTGGGCTAGGCTCAGTCCCCAGCTTGAGACACAGATGTAGTAATGGAAAAAGCAGGCAGGACCTTATCCATGTGAACCGAGTCTGCCTTGGGGGTGCTTCTCAGTCAAGGCTGAGGTCTTGCTGATTCCTGTTTTGCTTCTGGTTCTGCGAGGGGGTCAGAAGAAGTCCTTAGGGCTTGGGGAGCACTCTGGTTCTCAGGAGGTTGCTGCTGCTGCGGGCGGAGGCCCACCCCCAGGGTAACTGCCCCCACATGGAGAGTGAGTGGGCTGTTGTGCAAAGCTCTGCTCTTCATCTAGCAGCAGTGTTTGTGCCGTCAGTCTGGAAGGGTTGAGGTAGGCCAGCTATCCCCAGTCTCTAGGGTGATTAACAAGTGTACCTGCCCTCGAGCCAGAGAAGCAAAGGCGAGAAGGCAGGTGCACAGTGAAGGCAGAGGCGCTGGCCTTTCCTTCTGCTTTTGGGAACTCCGTGGGGCTAAAAGTGAGTAAGGAGGCAATCTTCAGACCAAAGCAGTGTCTACGCCTTAGTTTTATAAAGACAGCCCCAAGGGCAAGGGGAGGAGCCAGCTTCAGAATGTGCTTTCCTAGAGAGGGAAAATCCTCTAAGACAAAGATAAGAAAGAAACTGAAAGGAGGCCGGCTCCACTCCTCAGGGTGGACAGACAGTGGCGGAGAACGGAGACAAAGGGACCAAGAAGAGCACAGAAAGCTATTTGAAGTGTATTCAGCATACCATGGAACTAAATAGGAGATGGTGTTTGTAGGAACTAAACCGAATAGCAGAAGCTCACACACTCCCCCACTCTCAGGAAAGGAACATAGCAAAATGTGATTCCTTCCGAGAGAAAGAAAGACAGATTCGTCTTGTTGACTCCTGTAATATGGTCTTGTTTTTCTCCAGGAGACGATAAAGACTGATGATGCTGTGCTGACCTGCAGTGTGGAGAGCTCCATTCTAAACTCAGCTGCTTCCTCTGACTAATCATGTGATCTTGGACCTTTGTTTTATATTTGCGGTGTCCAACTTTCTGTCTGTAATAGGGAAATAATAAAGTCTCCAGCCTCGTGTGGCCAGTGCGAGAACACTGTGGCTGTCTGTGGAAGGTGCCTTGAGTGAGGCTGGCATAAGCTGGCAGAGACTGCCCAGCTACCTGTGCCCTTCTAATGCCCTGGCTAGACTCCTCCCTTGGTCAGTTAGAAGCAGAAGGTGGCATACAGCCCTAACATGAATTAAGAGGGGGATTTACTGTCTATAGTATCAGCTACTTGGTAAGTTGAGGCAAGAGGATCATTTGAGCCCAGGGGTTTGGAACGAGTGTAGAGACCAACACAAATATGGTTGAGATTATGCCTCAAAAATCAGCACAATAAGAGGCTGGCAAGGCTCAGTGGATGAAGGCACTACTGCCAAGACTGTTGACTCGAGGATCCACAGGGGAGGAGAAACATTCCCTCTGATCTCTACAGGCACACCACACGAACACACCCAAATAAATAAACAAAACAACCCTCCCGACCACAAAACCGAACAAACAAAGCCCCAGGAACTATAAACACTTAAGAGACTGGTTGTTAATACACTTTTCTGTTTGGGTAGCCCAGGCTGGTCTGAAACTCTATGTAGCCCAGTCTAGCTTTGAACCATGGCAATGCTGCTGCCTCAGCCTCCTGAGTGCTAGGATTACAGGCATGAGCCACTACATCCAGTTTGCCTATCTGTCCTTAAATGTTATACCTTTTCATCAAAAAAACTTTATTTAGGGCTAGTGAGATGACCCAGACCCATTCTGCAATTGAGCCTTTAAGGACACTTACTGCTCTTCCACTGTTCTAGAGGACCTTAGTATGGGTCCCAGAACCCACATCAGGACGCTCATAACTGCCTGCTCCACAGGGAGTCTGCTATCTTTGGGTGTATGGACACCTGCACTCACACACACACACACACACACACTTAAAAACAGTAGAAATAAACCTAAATGCTGAATTTGGCTTGGCGATCATGCTCTCCCACCCCACTCCTGGTTATAAGTACCAACATCCCTTCTTCCTGAGCTTCTGGTTCTGAGGTGTATCCAGTCTCTTCAAATGATGCTTTCCTTTAATTTGGCCCTGTCCTTTTCTTTGAGAACTGGATATGCAGTGGTGGAGAGAATTGTTGTGTGACATGGAAGCCATGAGTAGACGATAGGGCACTTAGGACAGATTAGAGGTTGCACCCAGATCCAGCTGAGCCCATGAGTCGGTTGGGAGCAACACTGGACGTTGAGAGCACCTGTTGCTCTTGCAGAAGACCCTGCTTCGGCTCCCTGCACCACATGGAAGCTCTCAACCAGCTGCGACTCCAGTTCCAGGGGTCTGATGCCCTCTTCTGGCTCCCGGGCATGTACGAGGTGCCGGCTTGAAAGGCAAATGCTCGCACAAAAAATAAAATAAACAAAGCTGGAAAAGAAAAGAGTCTCTGGGGTTTTAATTTTGCTTTTTTACTTGTTAGGGTTAAACTTAGTGACTTCTAAGTTCCATGCCACTAGAAACCAGGACCACAATGCTCCCCTGGGCATTCTCCTCTCCATCTGCCCCCTTGACAGCCTGTTCTTCATTTTTGTATGTGAGAGGTGGGTCCTGCCCAGCTTGAAGGCCTTGGTAGCACACAGGCTCCCACCCCCAGCCCAGCCATGAAAAGAGAGTAGAAGGGACTCCCCCAAACCCCACCACTAGACATGGCCTAGGGCCCAACTACTTAAATATAGCTTTAGATGACTGGGTGACATCCAGTTGACAGTCTTTCATGCGCACATAAGCTAGACTGGACTTTGTCACTTTTCCCTACGATCCCCCAGCTCCAGGGAGGCGCCATATGATGCAGATGGAAGCAGATAATCTCTCTGTTTGAGCCCAACCTCCACAGAGCCACCTAAGTGCACCACAGGGGCTTCAAGCACAGTCAGTTACAGAATAAAAGCTTTCCCACGGCACTGTGGACACACAGGGGCTGTGGCTGCCCTGGTGTTAGAAGCTTTGTCTTGTTGAGAGGTGCGGGGGAAGTTCGAGAGGTGGGGCCTTGCAGGAGGTCTTCTGGTCACTGGCTGGGTGACTTTGAAGGGAGCTGGGAGATCTCATCTCTTTTCTATCACACACCACAATATGGTGTAACGGTTTGCTCTACCACATGTTCCCCCAAGCCGTTCTGCCTCTCCTCAGACCCCGGTGCTAGCCAACCAGGGACCGGAACTTTTAAATCCACGAGTCTCAGTCTCAGGTGTTTTTTTTTTTTTTTTTTTTTTTTTAAACAATGTTTTATTTATTTATTTATTATCATTTACACTCTCTCTCTCTCTCTCTCTCTCTCTCTCTCTCTCTCTCTCTCTCTGTGTGTGTGTGTGTGTGTGTGTGTGTGTGTGGTGTAAGTGGGGCATGTGTTCACATTTGCAAATGCAGGTGCATGTGCGATACATGTAGCACTTGCAGTTCAGAGGAGCAGCCCTTGTTTTCCACCTTGTCTGTGTCAGGCTCTCTGGTCTATGGCTGTGTACACCAGCTAAGCTGGCTCAGGAGATTTCGGGAATTCTTCCGACTCTGCCTCCAGTCTCTCAGCATGGGCTCTGGAAATCCTAACACGGGTCCTCAAGCTTGGACAGAAAGTGCTCTCCCCACTGAGCCATCTCCCTGGTCCCTTTTCTGCAGAGACGGGAAGTAGATGGATACAGTGGGACACTTAGCTCAGACGACGGGCCCAGCGTTTGGGTGACATTGGCAAGTCGGCTGCTGTGCCGGTGATTGTCTCTGAGTCCGTGGAGGTTCAACTGAAGGAGAAGGAGAAGGAGAAGGAGAAGGAGAAGGAGAAGGAGAAGGAGAAGGAGAAGGAGAAGGAGAAGGAGAAGGAGAAGGAGAAGGAGAAGGAGAAGGAGAAGGAGAAGGAGAAGGCAGGGAGGGCGGCATGCACCTGGAATCTCATCACTCCAGAGGACGAAGAGGCGTGATGATTCCAGGCCGGCCTGGATCCATGAGGGGAAAAGAGCATCCCGATATGTGTAGCCAAAAGGCGGAACCAGGAAGAAGGGAACGGAAAGCCCGCTCTCACATAAGACGTAGTGGAACATCTAAAGTCTAACAATGAAGGGAACAGCATATATCCATGAAGAAGAAACAAAAGAAACCTAGGTAAGGGAGCTGGAAGTGGGGAGAACACAGGGCAGTTCCCCAAGGGCTATGTCTTCATTTCCATTCTGAAATATGATTGACAGGGGAATGCTACCAAGCTGGTAAAGTGCACGTGGCACAAGCCACAATGTGGAGGCAGTTACAACCCACATGCTTTGGACCTTGAGATAAGACAAGTAGCACAGCAGGGGTTCTGAGAGCGTTTAGGGCCTGGCAGCATGGCGGGGGCACTGGAAAGAAGAATCAGAGCCCCCGGGGCACAAGTGTGGCTGGTCTCTCCTTACTGCTTTCCGAGGATGGGAAGTTTCACAGAGCAAGCCAGCAGCCAGGCTCTGGGAAAGAGTGGGAGCAGGAGGTGTGGCCACCAATACAGACCCTACTGTGTGCTCACTTTTCCAGGTGAGGAATTCCAGTGCCCAGAAGTCAGAGCTAGAGACTCTGTGGGAGGCCAGGGCTGCTAGGGTCACCGGCTGAGCAGCATCTAGAGATCTCTGGATCTAATTTCTCTCTTTTTGTTTCTTCTTTGAGCACGACTACTAATAAACCACAACCAACCCCCCTGAATGGCCAACTACTAGCCTTTATACACCCTCTGGAAAGTTCCCAGTATTACCAACATCACACAAATGGCCAGACCATGCCTCTGCTAGAGCTCGAGGCTAATCATGATCAGCTGCCGCGAAGCAGCCCCACGTCCCACACCTGGGACTAAAACCAAAACATGGTCTTATAATATTTCTGTGTTCTTTAAAGAAACCAAACCCCCAGAATTCTCACTACAATTGTTCCTATACATTGTTGAGATTCTGTGCCAAAAGCCCACTCAATAAACATCTGGGGAAGTGTTGGGACCCGCACATATAGTTCTCCTATGAATAACACCACGAACAGACAGATGTGGTAACCTTGGTAATCTTGTTTGTCTCTGAGTCTGCTCTCTCTCTCTCAGAAGGTCTTGATATGTAGCGCAGGCTGGTCTAGAATTTATGATCCTCCTGCCTCATGAGTGCTGGACCGTGAGCCACCAAGGCTCGTTCCGAGGTTTGATCTCGTGATACCCTGCACACAGCATGGCAGAGCAGGCGGGCACCAGGGCAGCTGCCCCGCAGGCTGCTTGGCTGGCTGCCACTTGGCTGAGTTTCTGGAAGCATGCTGGCTTGCCTGTCCCTGGTCCTATGCTTTCCCACCTTGTGTACATGGGACTCTGTCTCTCTCTTACTTTGCAGATGGGATCTGTTTCTGGGTCAAGGGAACTGATTTTATTACTTGCGGTCTGTTTGTTTCTCTGGCTGACCTGGGATTTACTATATAATGCAGGCTGCTTTCACATTTTCAGAAGCCTGCCTGTTTCTGCTTCCCCAGTGCCCCACCATGCCACGCTATTACTGGACTTGTAGGATGAACGTCAACAAGCAAGGTTCAGCCACTGGTCCGAGTAGGACAAGAGGAGCACAGTTGTAAAACAGACAATGACTGAGCTTCAGGTTTTTTTGTTTTTTGTTTTGTTTGTTTTGTTTTTTTTTTGTTTTTTTGTTTTGTTTTTTTTGGGGGGGGGGTTTCGAGACAGAGTTTCTCTGTATAGCCCTGGCTGTCCTGGAACTCATTCTGTAGACCAGGCTGGCCTCGAACTCAGAGATCCACCTGCCTCTGCCTCCCAAGTGCTGGGATTACAGGCGTGCGCCACCACCGCCCGGCACGAGCTTCAGGTTTAAATGGAGCGTGAGAGGTACATCATGGAGTGGTCCTGTCCACCACTGGACTGCCTCTCTTTCTATCTGCCCTACAGACAGTCTGATAAAGCTGTCAGGACAGTGTGCAGTCTTACCCAGAGAGGCAAGTTCATCCTTTCGATGGATCCCAGCTCCAGGCTTTCCATTTCCCCAGCATGAGACTCCTGGGGAAATCTTACTTTTTTGTTTTGTTTTGTTTTTCAAGACAGAGTTTTTCTGTGTAGCCTTGGCTGTCCTGGAACTCATTCTATAGCTCAGGCTGGTCTCAGACTCAGCGATCTGCCTGCCTTGGTCTCTTGAGTGACTGAGTGCATGAGCCACGATGCTCCCTGTAAAATTCTTTGAGGTTATTGTCTCAGCGGTCTGACAGCTGGGAGCAGAGGCGTGCCTGTCTGTTCCCATCAGGTTTGAGTTGTGTAGACTGATGTATTTCCTTGTTCATGAGCAAGCAGTGGGCCACCAGGCGCGAGGGGCTTAGTTTGTGTGTCTCGGGACCCTGATGCCTCCTGGATACCACAGTTTGCTTTCCACTGTTTCTATGGCAGCATCAGGTCACATCACTCTCTGTGAAAAGGGTTTTTCCCCCTCCCTGAAGTTGAATGCTATACTCTGGTACTGGTAGATCAAGGTGCGTGTTCTGAATCTGAAAAGCTGGCTTTATTTTTGTGCGCATCAAGGAAAAAACTTCCCCTTCTTGCCAGGATTAGAAATCTGAGTGGCCTGCTTTTGTCGCTCCAGTTTATGCGTGAGATTCTCCTGATTTGCTTCTTCTGACATCAGCCTCATCCCTGGGCTCAGAGCCTGGTAGGTATCATGGCAGGATTAGGCAAGGCGTCGAGCCAAGGGTGGAGTAAGAGCCCTTCCCATGCACGATTCTTAGAAACAAAGAAAACCATTTCAGAAGTTTTTTTCTTTTTTCTTTTCTTTCTTTCCTTCCTTCCTTCCTTCCTTCCTTCCTTCCTTCCTTCCTTCTTTCTTTCTTTCTTTCTTTCTTTCTTTCTTTCTTTCTTTTCCGAGACAGGGTTTCTCTGTGTAGCCCTGGCTGTCCTGGAACTCACTCTGTAGACTTGGCTGACCTCGAACTCAGAAATCCACCTGCCTCTGCCTCCCAAGTGCTGGGATTAAAGGCGTGCGCCACCACTGCCTGACTCCAGAAGTATTTTTGCTGGTTAAATATTTGGGGTTAAAATTGGGCTATGCCCATAATTTCCCACAGAGGCTGGGATGAAGGACTGAGATCATTGTGACCAGCTCAAACCAATGATTTGGTGTGAAAGGATCTTGAAGATTTAACCGGGACAGCCACTGTGTTTCCTGCTGTAAAAGGGGAAGTGGAGGGACACTTGAGACTTGTCATCTGGCACACAGAACGATGGGGACATCAAAGTATGGTGAATATGGCAGCGTGCAAAGATTCAGAAAGTATATATCACATAACCTACCAAGGAAGCCAATGAACTTAAGGACAATAAAGGACCAGGAAGCTGAAGACAGACTAGATAAGGTTTGAGGATGAACTAGAGATGGCCTTTACCTGCACAGGGGCCAAGGGGAGGGTCACAGATGTTGTGAAAGGGTTTGTGGGAGTACTAATGGTCTTGTTTGTTTTGTGATGGTATGAGTAAGAATGCCCCTCATAGGCTCCTGTATTTAAAATCTTAGTCTTTAGGGAATGGCACTACATGAGAAGGATCGGGAGGTACAGCGCTGGGGGTGGGCTCTGAGGTGTCTAAAACTCAAGCCGGGTCTGGTGTCTCTTTTGTCCTGCTGCCTGTGGGTCTGGATGTAGAACTCAGCTACTTCTCCGGCATAGTGTCTGCCTGTGTGCCATCGTGCTCCCCACTGTGACGACAACAATGGATTAAACTGACACTGTAAGCAAGCCCCAGTCAAATGCTTTCCTTTACAAGGGTTCCCTTGTTTGCGGTGTCTCTTCACTGCAATAAACGCTGACTAAGACAGATTGTTCTTTTTCATGGTGCTGGAACCCAGGACCTCACATATACTAGGTGTATATATACATATACTCCCAGTCGCACAAGGATCTCTTTTTTTTTTTCCCCGTATTTTCGAGATAGGGTTTCTCTGTGTAGCCCTGGCTGTCCTGGAACTCACTCTGTAGACCAGGCTGGCCTTGAACTCAGAAATCCACCTGCCTCTGCCTCCCAAGTACTGGGACTAAAGGCATGTACCACCACACCCGGCGTCAACGATCTTTTTAAGCCCTTAGATCCCCATGGCTGTAGTTTAGTGTCAGGACTTTTGCTCAGTGCGTGTGTGAAGGCGGGCATGGCTTCTGTCCCCAATACTTAAAAACCAAACCCCAAATCTTGACTCCAGAGTTCCTGGTAATCTAAGGGTCTTGTTTGGGTATGAACTGTCTCCCGCAGACTCTTGGGTTGAAGTCTTCCTCTACCTGGTGGCCTCACTTTGGAAGGTTCTGGAAACTAAGCTAGCTGTAGAGAGTGAACCACACCAGCATGTCCTTGAAGAGCGAGCGTTTCGTCTCTCTGTATCCTGGCTGTCACAAGGCAAGAAACACTCCACCGCAGCCTTCCTTGGACACGGATGGAGACCTCCGAGGCCACGGGCCAAAATAAAGGCTCCTCCCCTTATGTTGCTTCTGGGATATTTTGTCGCAGCAGCGTGAAGCTAGCAGTGAGCGGAAACATTTGGTTATTCAGGATCACTTGCCACAGAAGGGACTTTAGCCCCTCCCACAGGAGTCACCTTTGACTGGGACCTAACATCTGTGAGGCAATGCTTCTGTGCTCTGGGCTGCAAGTGGGTGGTAAGGTGGAAACACATCTTAAGTTTACAAATGCTGAGAGTAAGGTCCTAGTGACAAGCCTGCGTTTTTCCAGGCTACAGGTGTCCCTTGAACCTGCATATTCCTGCCACAGTGTCTCCCGTTTCTGACCATCCAAGACTAGCGAACACTTCTGTGCTATGTAGCTTGTTGCCCCACCCCCACCCCCCGCAGATGCTAGGTACTTTAATGGAACAATTGTAGAGAGAGAGAGAAAAAAAATTGTAAAGTCCAAACCCATAGCAAAGTGTGTGTTGCGCTGACCACAAGTTGCACAGCCGAGATCTCCAACACTCACTATTGCCAGATCCGATCTTTGGCTGGCCACAGCGGAACCACGACCGGACCTTTGGCTGACCCTAGTGGAATCACGTCTAAGGACTCTAAGTCCTTCCATACCACAAATTTCTCAAGTGCCCTCCGCTCCCCTGCAGCGACGGAGGCTGGAAGGTCCCTGCCTCAGCGCTCTTTCTGCTCGCTTCCAGCACTTCTGCAAACTTTTCTGTTCGAGCCTTAGGGCGCTGGCTGGCCTTCGGAGACTCGCGCGCCTTGGTGTTTACAGGGGCAAGGGGTGCGTGCGTCCAAGGTCGCAGATACTCGGGCCCGCGCTGGGCGGGCTTAGGGGAGGCGACCGAGGGCGGGGACTGGAGTCTTCCAGGCCTGCAGGTCCCCGTTCCGCGCCCGCGTCTGCGCCCCGACAACACGGAGGCCACATGGAGCTCTCGCAGGAGTCCGCTCCGGGGCCGGGAGGCGCGGACGCCGCGTCCGAGCGCCCTGGGCTGCGCCGCCTGCTGCTGTCCGGCTTCCGAGAGGAACTGCGGGCGCTCTTTGTCCTGGCGGGTCCTGCGGTGAGTCAGGTGGCCTTGACTGCAGGCGGGTCCCCGAGGACTGGGGGACCTGTTACCTAAATTTCAGGGTTTGACTTGGCAGGGGTTGGGGACCAGGAGAGCCTGTGACGGGCCACAGCTATGGATGTGCAGAGCCTGGTGCCTCTCCGCGTGCGCCCTGAAGCCAGGGGTTTCCTGAAAGTAAAACCACTCAGACTTGGTTTCTCTCCAGGCGGAGGCATGAAGCAGGAAGGTGAATTGTCACCTTGGAATTAGGCTTTCAAAACTATTTGAAATCTAGAGCCAGTGTCTGACACAGAGGCATCCTGTGCCGGCTCCTCTTCCACTACGGGATGTGCTTAAAATCTGAGGTTTTGACGAGGTTCCTTTTGGGTTGGAAGTGTTTTTATCAGCGGGGTTGATTTTACTTATTAGGCTAGGTCTCCCTCAACCTCGTCTCAGAAGCGACGTGGGTTTACAAAAACCACAGAACCGCATCGCACATGTGCTGACTCCTCTCTGCCAGTTTTCAGGTTTTCAGTTCTCCAGGGTGAGGCCACTTCTCTGGCCAAAAGAATCTGTCAGTGTGTCTCCGAGCGAATAAGCGGTTAGCCAAGAGGCAGACATTGGAGCTCCTGAGCCCCGGCATGGGTGCCCTCTTGGCACACATGATAGGGCATAGAGAACTAAGATCAAAACCCAGGGCAAGGCCATCAGCTATGTACGGGTCCAGCAGAGGTGTAGGAGCTCACAGCTCTCTGTGGACAAGAGCTCCTGTGCTCAGTCTACAGACTTGAAGTTCAGTTCCCTGTGGCTCTTCCCAGGTGTGTTAGGGAACAGCCCACGAACTCAGTGCAGCTCTGTTCTCCTTTCCACGGAGTGGAGAGTGGCCAGCTTTGCCTCAGCTCAGTCTCACAGACAGCTGGTGGGAAAGCTTGCTAAGAGCCAGGTGTGGTGTGGTAGCAGTGGCCTGGAAACTCAGTGCTTGGGAGACTAGAGCTGCTTACTGTTCCAAGCCATCCTGGGTTACAGACTGAGCGCCTGCTTCAGGAATCCGAAGGGGAAAAATAGCAGGCACAGCCGCCGCCGCTGCTGCCGCCGGCACCGCAGCAGCAGCAGCAGCAGCAGCAGCCGCAGCAGCAGCAGCAGCAGGGCTTGGAGCTCCTACCTCTTCCAGTCACGTGATCTCCAGCACTAGGCTGATAGAGGAAAAACTGGCTCCTTTTCCTACATGGGAACATGAATGTATACATGTATGTCATTGGTGTCTCACCAACACAAAGCATATTTATTACAGGGGAGAAAGGAAGGAAGAACGAAAGAACAAACAAACAAACAAATAAACAGAAACCACTAAGACCAACAGAAAAGTGGGGAGGGGCTCTCAGATCACCTGAGAGTTATTTGGGCGTTTCCCCCTGAAGTTCTTAGCTGGAGAAGCCAGGTGACCCAGTGACCCAGTGACTACTTTGCAAGCCTGCCATCAAGATTTCTGTCCCAGTCATCTTAGTCTCTTGTGTATGGAGCCCTTCTTGGTCCCTCCATCTCTGTGCCTGGGCACTCCCTGCTTCCCAAGGGCTGTGTTGTTGTCTACAGTCCTATCCTCCCAGGACTACCTGGAAAATAGGGTGGCTGAGCCGCCCTTCTCTGAGCCTCTGCCCTCTTTAGGGAGTGTGTGTGTGTGTGTGTGTGTGTGTGTGTGTGTGCTGTAGCACACTAGTGGAGGCCAGAAGACAGCTTGCCAGCAGTGGGCTCTGTCCTTCCACTGTGTGGGTCTTAGGCATTGATTAGGATGGTTCGCTTGGGGGCAAGTGGCTCTATTGGCCCAGCCATCTCACAGGCTAGCAGGATTTGCACTTTCTCATTTACTGAGTCTCCTCCAGAGAGAGCTCTTCCCAAGATGCTCCTCGTGGAGCAACTGTAGTCCTTTACACACATGTAATGAACAAAGCCTTGCTCAAACCCTGAACTCAGTTCGGTGGTCTGGCCCCTGCTTGGCTATCATGCCTGACCCATGTCCACCTATCTACCAGCCCGTCTCCTTCCCCAGTCTCAACCTTCTTGTGTCAGGACATCTACTGCTCCTCTCCTCTGCCTGGAAAGTTCTTCATGTAGTTCTCAGCTCTAGAAGGGCCTCACACATCTCCTCCCACAGTGGAAGGGAGCATTGTGGAAGCATCACTGTTGTTACACAGGGGCCCAGCGGAAGCACTGCGCTAGGGTCACGGAGGGGGGCATCGCTCTTCTCACACACTGGCATGGCTGGTTGTTATTCAGTCCTGGCTCTGCCGTGTGCCTCTGATGACACCATGATTTGAGAGGACAAGCTCCTGGCCCCATAAGATATGATCCTGCATTGTGTTCCCTTCAGGGGGTAATTATTATCCCTCGAGAGGTGATCTACCCACAAGGGATCTGTCTGTGAGGCTCTGTTGTTCTTGGGACCCCAGATGACTGAAGGGTCAGAACATGCCTGGAGATTTTCAGAGGCCTTGGGAGCAGGGCATCACGGAAGCTGGCAGCCTCGGTGCCCTTATCTTTGTGCCTTTATCCTTAAAGGGATGAGAGAAATGGGTTAGGTATTATTGGTTCTGACCAAGCCCGCTCAGTCAGTCAACTGCTTCTCCAGCGCAGGAGCGAGGATTAAAAAGAAAGAGACAATTAGACAAAACTGCAGCATGACCCCAGTCAATTCTGAGACTGAAGGCGGGTTTAATAATTTCCAATCCACTTTTATGCCAATTTAATTACATGCAGGTATCAAGATCAATAGTAGTACAACGAGGAACAAGCAATACAGTCAGCACAAAATTGTCAAGACAAATAGCAAAGTCCCACGATTACTTCAGTGACAGTTGTTTCCAAGGGTGTGTAAGAATGGCCAAAATACCTGAGCCTACTTCCTTGCTCAAGCCCAAAATCTTGCCCGAAGCCTGCTTCTTTCATTCTACCCTAAGATTAAAATTCCTGCCTTAACATACTTCCCTATTATGCCCTAATGTCAGATTCCTGCTTGAAGCCCTTGACCTTGGTCAATGTCAAGTTCCTGCCAGGCTCTCTACATGGTTCTTAGCCGGTACTCTGTAAGTGATTAACATGCCTATGTATACAGCAAGAAGGACTCTAGTTTCAAGTAAAGGACACAGACACAATGTGAAGGCTGAGATGCCAGGCTCTTACCCTGCTTTTAGTTAGCTCAAGGGCCCCTGTGGGGAGGTCAGTGCCTTTTCGGCTCTCTGTGCAGAAGTGCCCAGCTGTGTAATTGTACCCTCACATCTTTTCTCACTGTGTTATGCCTTCCAAGGCGGGAGGGACAGCAGAGAGAACTCAGGCTGGGGACCACAGGACTGGGATCCCAGATGCACTGTGAACTTCAGAGATACTGATTGTTGTGGTCTGAGTTGAGTCGTGTGTCTCTGGGCTGAGCTTCCTTGTGTGTACAAGGAAGAATGTCCCAGCTGTTGGCTTGGGCTCCTAGCTGTGCTGACCTATTGCTGCTAAGAGTGGACTTTGTGGGAGGGGGATGAGTGAGGCCTTTCTAGAGATCCTGCACAGGCCACTAAACAGGTTGTTACTTGCTCTCTCCAAGCACCATGCCCAGGCACACCCCGCCTTCTTCTATTTTAAGTTACAAGACAGGAAGGGTCTTGCTACCAGGTTTCTGTATGGTAGCCCTGATGGAAAAAAATGAGTGATATCCCTGGATTAGAAAGGAAGGAAAGAGCCACCATTGGTGTGCTCACTGGGGATGTGAGTGAGGGGGAGCGAACCATAGTCTCTCATGTACTAAGTGCATGCTCCCCCACTGAGCTACACCCTGCACTACCATTGTAATTTCTGTGATATGTTTGCCTCTGTCTAATCTATGTCCACTTCAGTTCACTGCTATTTGCACAGCAGCCCTTGAGCTATGTAGGAGAACCAATCCTTGTCTAGAAGCAACATACCTTCCTGCAGCATGGCTCCAGAAACTCTTGGGTATTCTCAATGTATGACGGTTGGACATAAGCATCTTTGCATAGCACAAAGGTAGAGAAAGTGCAGAAATGTAGACTCCTCAATCCCACTAACTTCCTAAACCAATACGTCGAGATGGGTCAAGGAACATTTTGAAAATCTGCAGGCGACTTTCTGACTGTGGCCAGGTGCTCACTTAGAACCTTGCAGCCAAGAGCTGAGAGTCAGCAAATCTCTGCTCCAGAGCCCTGCTCCTGGCAGGTACTGGCTGTGTTCAGTTGCCAACCTCGGTAGTGAGCAAAGTTATTGGCATCCTTCTAGCAAAGCTTGAGCAGGCCTCATGGAGAGACTGGGTTAACTGGCCTGGCCTTCGAAAATGAACCGAAATGAATTATATGAACTTAGCTCAAATTCCTGGGCCTTTGTGGTCATTGGAACAGAAGGCAGAACGGCTCAGTAGTGGAGGATGTATGTATCTGCCACATTGCTGAGCCATCATGGAGTCAGAGAGTTAGAGGTACTCCGTAAAGCTGGAGCTTTTCATGTGAACTTGCAGATTCCTCTGCTGCCTGGTTGGATAATCTCACTTGTGCCCTAGTCCTTGGGTGATAAAACACTTAAGACCAAGGCAATTTATTTTTGGTTTATGGTTTCAGAGAGCTAGAGTCCATAATGGTTAGTCTGAAGACCCAAGGTCTTTCACAGTCCTCTAGGAAACATGGGGATATGGTCAGGGTCCTTACAGCCGTTGTCCACTCCTTGGTACCAACTTCTGCATTGATAATTTTTTTTCTGTTGTGATAAAACGCCATGACCACAAACAGCTTATGGAGGAGAAGGTTATGTGTGCTTCTACGTCCTATTCCCTTCCACACCAGAGTGTGTTGTCGATGGCATTCAGGGCAAGACTTTCAAGCAGAACCTGGAGGCAGAGACTGAAGCAGAGCATGGAGGAGTGTTGCTTACTGGCTTGCTCTTATGGTGTGCCCAACCTGCTTTCTTATAGGATTCAGGACTGCCAGCCTGGGGGTGGCACTGCCCATGGTGAGCTGGGCCCTCCCATATCAATCATCAGTCAAGAAATGCCCCACAGGCCAATCTGGAGGGGGCATTTTCTCGATAGAGTAATTTGCTCTTCCCAAATGATTCTATCCTGTGTCAAGTCAACCTAAAACTATGGAGCACACACATTGTATGCTGTATTTAAATTGTACGCTTGTTCTCGACAGTGTCCAGGTTTCTTTCTCCAGGGGATTGGATGGGTAGCATCATGCTCTTCCTTGTACCGTGGTGGTTGATTCTCATCCTGACCCCTGCTCTCCTCTCTTTCCAGTTCTTGGCCCAGCTGATGATGTTCCTAATCAGTTTCATAAGCTCAGTGTTCTGTGGCCACTTGGGCAAGCTGGAGCTGGATGCAGTCACATTGGCAATTGCGGTACGTACAAGACTTTCCACAAAGGCTTGTAAAGCTGTCTGTTCTGTGCCACTTGCTGTTGTGACAAGTGACACTAGCCCAGTTGAATCATGCTGTGTGTTCTCTTACAGTGCTGGGAATCAGGAGTCTGAAACAGGTTGCACTGGGCTAAAGTCAGGGTGCCAGCAGGGCTTGCAGACTTAGGAGTTGTGCTTTTGGGGGTGATAGTGCAGATTTCCAGGCCTAGCGAGTTGGATGAGACCGTCTGGAAGACATTATTCCAGTTAGCGTAGCATCTGGTGTATAATTCCTGGGGCCTGGGATTTGAGAATGGGAAAAGGGGATTGTATAGGTGTCTTGAAATTTGCTGTGCTCAGGAGGTGACACCCATATTCCAGCATTTCCGGTCCAAGTGAAAGTCCTAGTCTCTGGAAATGTAATGGGAGGGCAGGGTTTAGATCCAAACCTGAAATTGGCGGATTTTCTCTCTTTGTGGTGGATGCAATCCCCAAAGACAAGGAGATGTGCCACCGGTCTCTGCCAGGGACTGGTAACTGGCCATGCAAGGTCAAGAGCCCCATCAACTGATTTGGTTTAGTTAGTCATGTGTTTTTTTGGATATGGACTCTGGCTCTTTACGGGGTATATTCCTGTTCTCCTTATCCCTCCTTGTCCTGACCTGTGCCCATTTGCCTGGTCTCTAGGCAAGCCCTCCATTCCCGAGCACTGAGCAATGCCCTCAATTCCTCATTTGAACCTGAGGTCATATAGAAGTACCTACAGTCAAGCCTCAAGCAGGTTTCTACTGACAGAGGTCTTGTGATAATAGGCTCAGCTGTTGTCCCAGTGAACCTTGCTACAGATTCAGTGAGGTAGCCGCAGGAGACCCCTGAAGCTACGTCCTGATTCCAGCGAAGGCAGGTGCCCAGGCACGGTCTCCAGCAGGCACTGGCCTTGACTGACTTTGCTTCTGTGTCCTTCATGGGATCCAGGGGCTTGGCCGGGCCACACAGGTGAAACGTTTATCTGAAATGAAGGATGGGAGTGCCTTGAATTCCTCTGCGCATTTTAGAATATTTGCACGCTCTAACCTGTTGAACATACCTAATCTGAAACTCCAAAATACAAACTGTTCCAAGATCTGAGGTTCTGTGTTTTGTCACAACAGTGCTAAAAGTTTCAGATTTGTGGACATTTTGGAGTATGGAGTTTGGATTAGAGGTGCTCTACTGGTCCTTAGTCTCAAGTGAGCAGTCTCACCTCCACACTGCTGCTGTGTCTCACTGTGTCCAGTTAGCGGTCGCTCCGCAGTTGAAGTGCAGCAGGCTGGGCTATGAACTGTACCCGGGATTTTGGTGTTCCCCTCTGAGCTTTTGCATGTCATTCTAGCAGGTCCCAGGGGTCTGAGCAGGTGCTCTCAGAGGGGTTCGGTCACACTGGGGTTCTCACCTACAGGAACAGAGAATGGGCCTCCTTCAACTCACTCTCTGTTCTCTTCTAGGTTATCAATGTCACAGGCATTTCAGTGGGACACGGCTTATCTTCCGCTTGTGACACCCTCATCTCCCAGGTAAATGGCAGTGACTACATTCTCAGGGACTTTAGACATCTTTGGTGTAGATGGAGAAAGTCACCCTAAGAGGGAGGGTCATGTGCACACACAGATGAGGAACTCAGAGCAGCAAGCCCCTGCTACCCTTTCCCAGCCACAGATGGTTCTCACTGCTATTGTTGAAGTGTGGCTGAGGTTCCTACAGTCCTGGCAAAAGTGTTGTTCTGACCCGGTGGTGGTGGTACACACCTTTAATCCCAGCACTCAGAAGGCAGAGGCAGGTGGATCTCTGTGGGTTTGAGGACAGCCAGGGCTACACAGAGAGATCCTGTCTCAAACAATCAAAGTGTTGCTCCGCATTGCTCCGCATGACTGCCTCACCCCACCTTTGACCAAACAGGGGACCTGTGTAAAAGTTCCTCCTGTAACTTTCATGTTGGAGTTTGGTGTCGTCCTGGCATCTAAAACTGCGTCTGCTTCAGGGTTATCTGGAGGGCTTGCCAAGGCACAGGTTTCTTGGGCCTACCCAGGGCTACTGTTGAATGTTCAGTATCCTCCAGGGGCCTGGTATTCCAGCTTGCGTACAGATGTTCTTTGGTCATGATGAGTTACATCTGGATAGATCCATCCTAGATGGAAAATACCCTGAGTTGAAAATGGAACACACTTTGGTCCCCTCGTGATCCATAGTTGAGGGGGAGCTGTGGTTTCTGGGCTCCCCAGAACTGAACGAGAGGATCACACCCCTGTTACTAGCCTGGGGGAAGGGTCCAAACTAAAACATCAAGGTTGGTTTCTACGATGTGTACATTTCTCTGCACCAGCTTGGAATCGAAAAGTTAAGCCATCTTAAGCGGCATGCCTTTGGTACTTGCTAGTCCCACTGGTGTGTGTTCCCCTACGTGGCTGGTCTGAAATATCCCCCAGAGATGTTACTGGTCAGAAAGCTGAGAGACACCGGCACCTCTGGCTCCTGTGAGTTGGTAGGAGCTGGTGCCCCACATGGCTGGCCATGGGCCCAGTTCCTACGTTAGCAGGTCTGGAATCAGGTTCCTACGTTAGCAGATCTGGAATCAGGCTCCTACGTTAGCAGGTCTGGAATCAGGTCCAAGAATCTGCATTTCTAACAAGCTTCCAGGCAATGCCAACCTGACAGCCTACTAGGAGCACATGTCACCTTTAACATGGCACTCCCAGTTGGGTCCCAGCCTGGACTCGCCACGTGTAGTGTACGTTCGTGACGCTGGGCGGTGCAGCAAGCCCGACTCTCAGTTGGCCACATGATCTTTTCCTAGAAAGAATGGCCAAGCCACCTGCTTCCTTACGAGGCATGCCCGAAGGGTTCTGGGGGATAGCTGGGGTGTACCACTTCTGCTTAATGGGGTTGTTTGCTCTCCAGACATACGGGAGCCAGAACTTGAAGCATGTCGGGGTTATCCTGCAGAGGGGGACCCTCATCCTGCTCCTCTGCTGCTTCCCCTGCTGGGCACTCTTCATCAACACCGAGCAAATTCTGCTGCTCTTCAGACAGGACCCGGATGTATCCAGGTAAGGCAAGCTGGAGGGTAGGGCACCATTTCTGTAGAAAGATCATCCATCCTGAGTGACAGAGGCATCTACCCATACCGAGCCCCGGGGTGACAGAGGCCAGGGTCTCACACCAAGGTGAGCCATAGTTGATCTTGGCTGACCCTTCCCAGGCACCAATACCTTGCATAACTGGCTTTTGAGACCCGGAATCTCTCTCATTACTGGCTTCCAGGGTTGAGAATTTTGAGTGGAATTGCATTCATAAACATCTTCCCATCGGGAAGGCAGCCTGTGGCTTGTTAATAGTTAGCGATATCTGACCACAGTTGGGAATTAAAATAATCTTGGTACTATAGATAACTTCTCTAGGCCTCTAGTCTCCACATCCCCAGCTTCATAACTGGTAGAGGTGACAAATCTTCCATGGGTGAGCTGCCATGTAGAAGAGGCCCTGGCTTAACCCAATTAAGATCTTTAAAAAGTACTCGTCCCTTGCCAGTAGCAGGCATTTGATACTATCTGAAGACATGCCCTGATATCTCATCGGGTAGAGGGGCTTGGGAAATAGCTTGTAGTGCCCTGGGCAGGTCCCCATAGCCAGGGACTGCCCAGCTGCAGTGTGAGTCTCAGAATCCCCACCACAGATCTTAAGATTGGAAGAAGCAGGAAGGCAACCCAGGCAGGATGGTGGGCTGTGTATAGCTTTGCATTCATCCCAACAGCCCATGTCCATTGATTTAGGAAGAACCAAGAATGCATCAGCAGTGTCCACTGATCCGTTCTGACTCTTCCTGGGGGAGGTGGCCTCTGTCCTCATTGTCGCTCTCCTCTATTGTACAGGCTCACCCAGACTTACGTCATGATCTTCATTCCAGCACTTCCTGTGAGTTTGCGTGGGGTCAGAGACTCCATGCTTTGGTCCTTGGGTGAAAAGTGGCTGGGATGTCATGAGCTCAGTCTGACATCATTCTCACACGTGACATTGGCTCATCACAGACATGTGCTGTTAATTATGTTCCTTAAGGACATACCAGCATTTATCTCCCCCAAACAAGAGAAACTCCCGGATGGGGGACATTGCCTTGATTCTTGTACTTGGAGTATCCCTGGGGCATCCAGAGGAAGAGTCCAGAATGTTTCTTTTAAGGGGTAAAGTCTTATCCATCTCAGAACCTCTGAGGGCATCTTTGACCTTTAGACGGTTGGTGTGATCACACGATCTGCAAGAGTGTGTTAATGTTTAATAACAAGTTATAGGTGGTCAATGAATAGTTAAAGCTAGGGTTATTGAATTGGATAGAGGGGATGGGTGTTGGCTGGGACTGCCACAGATCCGAGGCTTAAACAGCAGAAATTTCCTCACAATTCTGAAGGCTGGGAGTCCAAGATCATTGTGCGAAGCTTGGTGGCTTCCCTGTGGCCTCTGTCCTTGGCTTGCAGGTGTCCCTTCGTGTCCCCACGTGGCATGGTTGTCTCTTCTCGTGAACACACCAGTCCTACTGGATTAGAGCCCCACCCCAGTGTCTTCATTTTGATTTCATCACCCTCTAAATCCGGTGGCATACGGGGATAGGCCTCTGTAGTGTGTGGATTCGAGGGATACAGTCCGACATGATGGTGGCCATTTGCCCTCACGGGTGACATTGCACTTCTTAGTTCATCATAAAATGTTTCATTTTGTTTTTTACCTTTACATTGCTGGGGACAGAGCCCCAGGATCTTGCATGCTAAGCAAGTCCTCCATCCCTGAACTATACCCTACATCCCTAACCCACAAAACCACTTAAATGTGACATCATTCCATTATCCCACAAAATAAGACAATAGCTGGGCTATACTAGGATGTCAGCGTATGCCCAAGGAGACGGTACCTCCTTTTGCTAGCCAGAGATTGAGGGTGTACTTCTTTTATTGCTTGGGACAAAATACCCAAGAGAAACAACTTAGACAAGGACTTACTTTTAGCTCACAGTCCCATGATGGTGTGATTGGCTTCTATTAGTGACCCCAGAAGCCCAGGGAAGCTTGCTTATAGTCCAATGGCCCGCCAGGAAGTTAGAGTTCAGGTCTGTAGTGGGGCCAGGCAGAACCCGTTGCCCTGTATGTCCTAGATAATTCTCCGTGTCCCAAAGATTCCACAACATCCCCAAACAGCCCAACTGCCTGAGGACCACACACTTAAACACACGAACCTGTAGGAGACATTCCACATTCAATCTAGGGCTAGAACTTCTTGGGTTGTGTTTATTTACATAGAAGTTGCGTGAAGCCGCTGGAGCAGATATTACCTGTTCCAGGTTTAGATGAGGCTTCGTGGATTGGAGGGCAGCCAGGGTGGCTGGGGGACAATGTCGCCATGTCACCCAGATCTCTGATGTATGGCCAGGATGCAGAACTAACCCTGCCCTCTTGTTCTCTCGTAGGCAGCCTTTCTTTATACGTTACAAGTCAAATACTTGCTCAACCAGGTAATGTGGGCTGCCCTCTTTCCTTTAGGGGGCTGAGTGAATCAGGGAGAGCAGGGTGGAGGGAACTGGCCTGCTGAGAGCCACTGAAAGGCTTTCAGGGTTGTCCACATAGGGCTTTGCTGTGGGGAGATTTCTTTTTTGTTTGTTTGTTTTTTTTGTTTTTGTTTTTTTGTTGTTGTTGTTTTTGTTTTTGTTTTTCGAGACAGGGTTTCTCTGTGTAGCCCTGGCTGTCCTGGAACTCACTCTGTAGACCAGGCTGGCCTCGAACTCAGAAATCCGCCTGCCTCTGCCTCCCAAGTGCTGGGATTACAGGTGTGCGCTACCACGCCCGGCTGTGGGGAGATTTCTTAAGTGACATCAAGGAGTGAATGAAGCATTATTTTTGGCTCTGAAAATTTGTAGCTAGCTCCCACCCGAAAATATTGCCATTGGCAATGTGACGGTTAGCGTGTCTGTGTTCTTTGGCTCTTTACTGGCAGGACAGGCCTGTCTGCTGTCTAAAGGGCTGAGGGTCAGAGTTGTTTGGCTGGGTCTAGGGACTCCACACCTCTTCTCAGTTTGTCTGAGGGTTGCTACTTTCTGGGACAGCCGGTGTAAAAGCTCAGATTGTATTGAGAACAGAGAATAGTCAAAACTTCATACATGGCAGACAGCAATGGCTCAAGGTCCTGGGAATGGCTGTCTTGACTTGGTGTGGGTGGACTTATGAGGACAGTGTATGACATAGGGCTGTGGACTTCCTTCTAGAAAAATGGAGGTAATGGGAACTGGGTCATACACTCTTATCACTCAGGCAGGCTTTCTCTAGTGTGTGTAACAGGGAGGCAGGGATGCCCCCCATTTATTGGACAGTCTTAAAGTATCATATTTTATTTATTTATTTATTTATTTATTTATTTATTATTTTTATTTCTTTATTATATGTAAGTACACTGTAGCTGTCTTCAGACACCCCAGAAGAGGGCATCAGATCTTGTTAGAGATGGCTGTGAGCCACCATGTGGTTGCTGGGATCTGAACTCATGACCTTTGGGAAGAGCAGTTGGTGCCCTTAACCACTGAGCCATCTCTCCAGCCCCAGTATCATATTTTATTATGGCTAGAGCTAAGAACTTGAACGAGTTGAAGACAGGTGATGGGAACAGCATTTCTAACTGTTCTCCAGGGTGTCTCTTCTCTGTCTAGACCCTTGTATGAACCAAGTACAATCTGGAACATGCCACGGTGGCCCCTGCTTGTCTGTCTCTCAACAGTTGTGCCCTTTGATCTCGTGGATGGAGGAGGGGCAGAGAGTGTGGCTGTGATACTCTCTAGTAGCTGAGGCTGAGGGAAGGACCTCTCGTTAGAGCATTGAATTGGAGAGGGGCTGGGACTGGCTCTGGTGTCCTCCCAGATGGCAAGTGTCAGACACCAGTCCCCAGGCTGGAGTGCTGAGAGTAGTCAGGCTGCTACAGCTGAGGAGACACAGCTTGCAATGGCCTGAGAGGAGCGGGCGGGCTGCCCTGCTAGAGCAGCGTGGTAGATCTTCTGGGCACTGGGCATTGGCAGAGAACGAACCAATTTGTGGTTCGGAGACGAGAGTTCTGAAAATGGTGGGCTAACAGTGGTCTACTAGGAGGAAAGAACTGCCCAGGAGGAGCTGGACACACGGTGGTGAGTGGGCTCTGTAGCCTGGGAGGGCGGTGGGCTTTGGGAGAGGCAGGGGCATTTTAGCACAAGCGTACTGCTTTTTTGGGGGAACATACTCCTCTGGAAGAGGGCAGAGGTTAGGAAGGAAATGGAGGAAAGACAGGAAACACTGAGATCTGCAGGCACAGACTGAGAGGGCCTTGGCAAAGAAGGGGACAGCTCTGGACCTCCTTTGGCCTCCTTGGGCTGCACGCCTCCAGCTGTCATATCTGCACGGCTCCCACACCCATCTCAGCTCTACCTGCCTTGAGGCAATGGGGAACATGTCACACATGTGATTTCGTCTTGGCCCGTTGCTTCCTCCACACTATACAGCTGGTGGCCTCTGATCTTTTTCCCCCTACTCTGTCCATCACAGGTCATTGTCCCTGTGTCCCTGTGGCTTTATCTTTATCTTTTCAAGTCCTGTGGGTCTTGTCTGTCATGTTCTTTCTGCTGAAATCTATCTATCTATCTATCTATCTATCTATCTATCTATCTATCATCTATCTTTGACTGTATGTGTGTGTATGTGTGTGTGTGTGTGTGTGTGTGTGTGTGTGTTGGTTTGTGTGTCTGTGCATGCCACAGCATGTGTTTGGAGGTCAGAGGACAATCTGTGGGAGTCAGTTTTCTCCTACCATGTGGGTCCGAGGATTGAACTCAGGTCATCAGACATGGCGGCAAGCACTAGGCTTCTGAATTCACTTCTTACCACTTCAGTAGCATCTTATTCACCAGGCTTCTTACTCTCTGCCCACCCTGGGCCCCTCAGATGCAGTCTGGCTGCTTTCCCGCACCTGAGGTGTAAAGCTGATGACAGACTCCCTTACGGGAAAGTCCACAGGAGCTCGTGTGAACTGTCACACTTTAGTCTTGGTCCTGTCAACTGGAGACAGCCAGGGACAAAGCTGCATTTGAGTTTCGTTCATTTACTCACGCACCGAGGGCCCAGTGGTGTTGGGGTGTCACCAGATCAGGAGGAGGTGTGAAGTAGCCAGGAGCGATGGTGTGTGCCTGCCATCCTAGCATTCAGGACACAGAGGCAGGGGGATTATGAGTTCAAATTCAACCTGGGCTATATAGTGAAGCCTTGCCTTATAAAAGTTGTTTATAGATGGTTATGACCAGGTAGGAAAGCCTTGGTTTGCAGGCCCAGAGCACAGCAAGGCCCTGAGTGTATGTGGTGTGTGTGTGTGTGTGTGTGTGTGTGTGTGAGGGTCTGTCCATTTGGAGACCACAAGCTGAGGGAGGTGCAGAGGTAGGTGCGTGCAGATCACTGTGTCGAGGGCCTCCTTTTTTATTTTTGTTAGTGCCGAGGATGGGAGTCAGGCCCTTGGGCATGTGAGGCAAGCATCATTTTACAAACCGAGCTATCCCCCGGCCCAGGTGGTGTTGATCTTCTAGGCAAGAGTAGAGTGTTTTCTTTTTCCCAAAGCAAAATTTTGGATGTCCTATGATTCTCATATCAGGATCTCAGTGAGGAAGCAGCTTCCAAAGAAGTGGGGCTGAGGCCCCTGTGGAGAAGCGAGAGGCTCCGCTCCGTGCGCACCGCACCGCAGCTCCCCGGCCTCACCCTCCTGATGCCTGCGAGGGCAGGCTGTGAGGGCCTTACTCCGATGCAACTTTAAGACAATGCCCTAAATATTCTTTTTCTTTTTCTATTTAATTTTTTTCTTGCAGTAGCCCAGGGCCTTGGTGCTCAGGGCAGGCACTCCACCATTAAGAAGGACGCCATTTCCTCTAAATGTTTTTGGACTGTTTGTTTGGTTTTCTATTCAGAGACAAGGTATTCTAGTTACTCAGTTGTGATAAAACCCCGATCAAAACCAAACTGGAGGAGGAGAGGGTTTATCTGGCTTATAAACCCTAAGCACATTTATCATGGAGGGAAGTCAGTGGATCTCAGGCAGAAGTAGAGTAGGAACCAGGAGGAGCAGGCTTTCTGGGTACTCTCTAGGCTTACTCAGCCTGCTTCCTTTTAAGACTCAGGACCACCTGCCCGCAGGGGTTCCACCCACAGTGGGCTGGCCCTTCATGTCAGCCGTCAATCAAGAAAATACTCCACAGCCACGGCCTACGGACATTATGATGGAGGCGACACTTCCCCTGAGGTTTCTTCCCAGATGACTTTAGTCTGTGTTGACAAAAAAGTAAAACTAAAATAAATAAAACTAAAAAATTAACCAGAACAGAGTCCCCGTGTCTGAACCCAAGATCTTTGGCCACCATCTTCCAAATGCTGTCACCACAGGCCCCAGCCCTCCCTTGCCTGTATGTCTGTGTGCCCGGTGCCAGCAGAGGCCAGAAGTGGGCGTTGGATCCTTGTAATGGAAGTTATAGATGGTTATGAGCTGCAGCGTGGGTGCTGGGAATTAAACCTGTGCCTTCCGGAAGAGCAGCTGGTGCTTTAAACTGCTCCTCCCCAGCTTCCTAACGTGAGGCGTGAGGTAGGGAGGCCATTTTCCCTATTCCTACTTCTCAGAGTCCACCATGAAGGAACCCACACTCCATCTCAGAAGAAAATACAGTTTCACAAGATCTTTGGTCCAGACTCTGAGTTCCAGTTTTGGTGGGGGGAGGGAGTGTCTTTACCTCCAACCTCTTGCCAATGCCGCCTCCCATCTTGCTATTTCCGCCACTGTGCACACAGCAGCGAGGATCCCTGCTTCTCTTCCCTCTCTGCTGCTTCTCACCTCCCACCCCCTGGAGGCCAGAGTTCTCCCCAGCCTTTACTCTCAGCAAAGAGGAGGACTGAGAGGGGAGGGGAGGAGAGAGAGGGGAGGTCGGAGGCTCAGGGCGGCGTCCTCAGGGGGCTGCTCCTGTTACGTCCAAGGCCCCCGGCACTTCCGGTCTGCCCCATTCACATCTCCTCCTTTCAGGGCATCGTTCTGCCGCAGATCATGACGGGCATCGCAGCTAACCTTGTCAACGCCCTGGCCAACTATCTGTTTCTCTATCAGCTGCATCTTGGGGTGATGTGAGTCCCGTTTCCTCTTGGGCAGGGTGGGGGTGGGGCTGCATTAGACTTTTCCAGGGAAAGCGAGGGTAGTTTAGCTGGTGTGGGTGTGGCCTTCTGGAAAGTGCTGTCAGAGTGAGGAGGATACTGCCCTAAGCAGATGTAACCTCAGGGCCTGTGGTGGAGGAGGACACAGTGAAGGGTGCATGGCTCCCTGACTCACTGGGCAAGCATGGCGAGGGTGGAGCCCAGTACTCACCCACAGCGCTGGTTTTCCCAGGGGGTCAGCATTGGCCAACACCATCTCCCAGTTTGCCCTGGCCATCTTCCTGTTCCTCTACATCCTCTGGAGAAGACTACATCAAGCCACCTGGGGAGGTAAAGACCACCTTTTGGCCTTTTGACTGTGGCTTCTGCCTGACGGTCAGACGCCTTGGAAACCCATCTGTTGCACCTGCAGGGTGGTCCCGCGAGTGTCTGCAGGACTGGGCCTCCTTCCTGCGACTGGCTATCCCCAGCATGCTCATGCTGTGCATAGAGTGGTGGGCCTATGAGGTCGGCAGTTTCCTGAGTGGTATGTATACAGATGGAAGACTGGTGGGGACCACGTGGCTGGGGCAAGGCCTCAGCTGACCATCTTTACCAGGTATCCTTGGCATGGTGGAGTTGGGAGCCCAGTCCATCACCTATGAACTGGCTATCATTGTGTACATGGTAAGTGCCCAAGACCCTCCACGGTAAAGGGGACCTGGTGAGCGGAAGGCACTGGCCATGTTAAGTAATGCTGTCTGAGATGGTTCCTGACGTAAAATGTTATCCTGGCACTGGGACAGGAGATATGAACATGTAATTTCAGCTGGGTAGAGAGTCACACGTTCAAGGCTGGACTGCACTAAGGGATAAGATAGTCTCTCAGAGTAAAGAAGGAAAAGGGTGGGGATAGCTCAGTGGTAGAGCGTTTGCCTAGTACCCATGAGGCCTTGGGTTTGTTCCTTGCCCTACTCCTGCACACAGTCCTCTAGGAGCCGGAGGTCCTTTATGCCCGGTGTGGTCAGGTATCCCTGTAAGCGGAAGGAGGGGGTGGGCAGAAACCCAAAAGATCTGCTAATTCTGTCTCTGGCCCCACTCAAATGTAAAGTAGTTGTGTTTCCGCACTGTCAGAGTCTTTTCTTTTATCCCAATGCCCTGGGAGTGGAGTGGTGTAGACTGGAGGGCTGGTCACCAAGGTCGGGTATGTGCTGGTTTCACCGTTGAACACTCTGTCGCGTAACAGTTATGTCCTGGAAAGGGAGCGGGGGAGGGTGTACTCAGAAGAATGGAAAGTAGGGACGTGGAGAGATATGTGTACACCATGCTCACAGAGGCTTTACTGGCTGTAGTTAAGAGGCACTGCCTATGTGTTGGCCCGACAGTGGAGTAATAGGTGGGCAAGTATGGAGCATGCGCACCGAGAAAAGTTGGCGCATGCGCACGGAGAAAAGTTGCTCACCCTTAAAAGAAAAGGAGACTCTGACAAGCCAGAAAATACATTGTTAGAAGCTTCTCTGTCACTTTGTTTCACAGAGAGCTCCAACCGGAAACTCTGAAGGCCTGGATTTTATAGCATGCACTTCTTGAGACAGAAAGTTAAAGAAGGGACATGGGTGGCGGGCTGTAGTAAAAAATGCCTAGCATACTTTTTTTTTTAATGGAGAGAAAGAGGTATTCATAGAATGGAGACAGACTCAGCCAGCTGACATTTTACCATCTGTTATTTATATTTAAAATATACAGAGTATATATACCTTTTTGCCTTTTTTGTTATTTTGTTTTTTTGTTTTTCCTGGCAGTGTTGGGGATCCAAGCATGATAGGCCAATGCTCTGCCTCTACTTCTTGGGGGCATATATTTTTATTTTCACTGTTTGTGGAAGACATTTTTAATCTGAACCTCATGTTTATACATCTCATATTTTAGTAAATTTAGTTAAGTACATTTATCAATGCTTGAAGCCCATGAGCCCATTATTTTTAAGTTAGTCTCTTACTGCCCAGTATTTAAATTCATACTATTTCAATAAGATAAGCATCACCTCGGGATACCTCCTAGGACAAATATATTTATGTGATTTCCTGACCTTTTTATCTTTTTTTTTTTTTTTTTTTTTTTTTTTTGGTTTTTTGAGACAGGGTTTCTCTGTGTAGCCCTGGCTGTCCTGGAACTCACTCTGTAGACCAGGCTGGCCTCGAACTCAGAAATCCGCCTGCCTCTGCCTCCCAAGTGCTGGGATTAAAGGCGTGTGCCACCACCGCCCGGCTCTGACCTTTTTATCTTTAAGATCAATGCTTATAAATCTATGTAGAAATATGAATATGATTTTTACATATCTTGAGCTCTGCTCACTACAGGCTCAGAAGAGCATGCTCATATTTCTCTCCAGTTAAAAGAAGGATGTAAACCTTCTCTACAGATGTACCGCATAGGTAGATGTGTGCACAGCACCACATTTACGGGCTCCCCATCTGCTTGCCAGTCCTTGTTCTAACATGGTCTCAGTAACTTTCCCCCCTGGCATAAAGGAGACATGTCTTGTTAAAGTCTTTTAATCATTAATGTCCTTTAGTTGGGACTAGAACCTTGACCTTTCTTTGTCTCTCTCAACTGTGACATTTCCCCCTTGAAAGAGTTATAGCTGTTCATTCTAAATACATCTATTCATCCTAACTATATCCAGACTCTCCATTTGTGGAGGGGATTCTATAAGACACGATGCCATGCCCTTTTCAGGACACCATACCAGGTCGTACACAATATGGACATTGACTAAAAGGCTGACAGCTTTCTTCATGTTGTATTCCTGTCTCTCCCTCCATATGGAGAAACTGTTGATTGGAAACTCTGCTTGCCACTGCGGTGATCTTGAAGGTGGGAAGCTCACCTCCCATTTCTTCCATGCTTCTTAATCGATGTTCCTTAATCTGTATACTAGATTTTCTTTAACCCTTGCCTTAGTTATCCCCACCTGCCAGGCAGCATACATGTTCAAATAAGTGATTAACCTTTAAAAACGATCATTAGTGACTCAAGTGGTAAATGTACAGATATTAATGGGAAACTTTAAGGAACACCTACTACCTAAGAGGCACAATATTCTAAGTAGCAGCTGTGCGAACTCTGTAATGTCTCCATGACTAGAATCTTTGTACAGATAAAACGAAACATCAGAGGTTAAGTAATTGGCATAGTGTCTCACGGGCAGTAAGTATAGATAGAGGTGTCAGAATGTGGATCCAGGGACCCTGGCTGAGTTCAGAACCCCATCCTACCTACAAGGCAATGTCTCTTCCTGGCATTTCCTTTAGTAACTTTTTTTTCTTTGTAAATCAACTCTCTCTGTCCTTCAGTACAGACTCTAGAGTGGATTCCGGTCAGCCCATCCTGCATCCTGGTTCCCTATATCCCAGAGGACAAATGGGGTCCTTTTTCTCATGGCAGAGGTTGGAAACTCTGCAGAAAAGCCTCCCCTGGCAGAGGCTGGAAACTGCAGAAACGTCTAATTTTTTCTGAGAATCCTAACTTGGAGATATAGGCAGGCTGGAGTGGGCCAAAGAGATGTTGCGAAGTTTCTGTCCTCACAGCTCATCGGACCATGTTTTGCCAGTGAGGTGTAAACCACGGGTTATTCTGTCTGTAGTGTCTCAGTGTGCAGCTTTTCTGTGTTTTCTTTCATTTCAGATCCCTTCAGGATTCAGTGTGGCTGCCAATGTCCGGGTGGGGAATGCGTTGGGCGCAGGAAACATTGACCAGGCCAAGAAGTCCTCAGCTACTTCCTTGATAGTCACAGGTGCCCGCACCCCTCCGCCCAAGGTGCCTGGTGCACACAGGCTATGCGTGAGGCAGCCTGTGTCCCCATTCTCTGTGGCCTTCCTATTCACTGTGACATTTCTTTTGACTCTTTACCTCCAGAGCTCTTTGCTGTGACCTTCTGTGTCCTGCTGCTAGGCTGTAAGGATTTTGTGGGCTACATTTTCACTACTGACCGGTGAGTGCTGGGATTCTCTTGGTAAGTGGGATCTCTGCTAAAGAAGCAGATTGGATGGATCTCATCACTATGGGCAGCACCCTGGAATAGCTGCACCTTGGAGAGGTGCTCTGAGTCATTTGCGAGATGAGAAACCTCACTGATATTATTTGAGAAGGACCTGATTACTGAGACAGAGAAACCAATTTATAATCTAAATCTCAAGTTAATGGGAGTGATGATGATCTGCTTAGGATGGACATGATAGTTATGAAATTTTAAAAATTCCTTTAAATTACATTTAGTTGAATGTGTGTGTGTGTGTGTGTGAGAGAGAGAGAGAGAGAGAGAGAGAGAGAGGATATCAGAGGATAACTTGCAGGAGGAAATTGTCTCCTTCTACCATTCGGGTTCTAAGAACTGAACTCGGGTCATCGGACTTGAGCCAACCCTCATGGGTTTTTGTTTTTGTTTTGTTTTAAGTCTTCTCTTACTATTGGTTACATTCGCAGACAGAGTCTGCATTCGTGGTTTCGTGGTAGAATTCTCACCTGCAGGTTTGTTGGACATCCTAAGCCCCTAATTTAAAAAAAAAAAAAAAAGCTTCAAAGTCTGAAACTATTTTAGCACCGGCTTACTACAAACAAGAGGTACATTTGTCAGTTCAGTATTAACAATATGAATAGCATAAAATGAATTAAAATAGGTCGATGTTAGCCAAGTGCTGATACAGCTCTGAGAAGTGCTGTAGCTCAGAGCTCCCAAGAGCTTTAAGAAGCCAACCAAGAGCTGCTCCTGGTCAAAAGCAAGGAGTGGGTCTGAGCTGTGTCACAGCTCTGTTCATATCCAGGACAGCAGCTCACGGGGCACTGGGTGCTCTCGAAATGTAGGGGCTCAAGCTGTGGTGGGAGCATTCAGTCAGGTCCTCCTCTGTCGCCTGGAGTTGGAGCCTTGGAGGCTGAGGGAAGAACAAGTCCCCTCTGCCTACAGTTGCAGGTGGAGTCCTGGAGGCCGGCTCACCTGAGCTCCCTGCCAAGGAAGTCTCATGTCCTGGGCGTGGCTGTCTCAGGTGAGTGTGTCTCGGTGACTCCTGGAAGCAGCTGAATCTTTCTTCTCCACTGAATTCCAATGCCCCCTATACTGGAGACCCAAATGTATAGGCTGGGACTGGCTAAATGTTGGTATGAAAGTAGGACCAACCATAGCAGTAATTGAAGAAGAGTGGTCAAACCTGGAGCGGAGGGGAAGAACCCAGAACCTGCCAAAAGTTGTTGGAGTTCACAATCAGATGTGTAGGTCTGTCTCTATCGATACTTGTTGAAACATTTCAACCATTTTCAGAGCTCCAGAAGGACCCCTGACCCCTGACCCCTGACACTACCCTTCTTATTCAGCCTGGATGTTTTCTTTTTTCTTCTGCAGCAGCTGCTGCGCCAAATAATCATCAGCAGTTAGTTAACTTTCAGGGTTGAGCCTGTGGGCTGCAGAAGACCGGGCAATGGCTGCTAGAAAGCTCAGGGGTAGGGGCACACACCCCCCGATAATATGCGCAACAGACGTCAATTTTGTATATAGACTTACGTCTCCTTTCCAAGACATCCCATAATGTCTATACAAATATTCCAACATCTCAATATTTCTGCGGTCTAATGCACGTTGGTCCCAGGGAATGTGTCAGGATACCCAACCTGGTGACTGAGACACATCGGTGTCTCAGACCTGTCAAACAGCTCGGTTTTAGAGTTTGAGAGTCTATTTGGCACATAGATTAATGTTAAAAATCTTGTCCGCGAGCTGTCTTAAGAATCATGGCATTGAGCTAAAGGCTGAAGAGATGAACAAATCCACTCTGCCCTCTGTGGGGATCTTGTCTTCTTAAGGAGGCTAGCTTGGATGCTCTTGTTATATAGAAATGTCGTAGAGGCTCTCCTTATTGTGGGATAACTTTATTAGCAACCACAGATTGCAAACTGGCCTTTTCTTCATGGATTCAAAAGCTACTGGGCCAGACACAGCTGCCTCAGTTTCTTTCTCATCTTGCTTCTCTTTTGAAGGTAGGCGGACAATTGCTCAGCCCCATCTTTTATAGATTTCATAGTTCAGAGTGGGTGAGGAAGGCAGCCATAAATAGTTCTCACATTCCCCTTCTTCTTCTTCTTCTTCTTCTTCTTCTTCTTCTTCTTCTTCTTCTTCTTCTTCTTCTTCTTCTTCTTCTTCTCCTCCTCCTCCTCCTCCTCCTCCTCCTCCTCCTCCTCCTCCTCCTCCTCCTCCTCCTCCTCCTAGTCTCCTTCTCCTTCTCCTTCTCCTTCTCCTTCTCCTTCTCCTTCTCCTTCTCCTTCTCCTTCTCCACCTCGTCCTCCTCAAAGGATAGACATGGAATCAGATTGGGGGTTGGACCAGGCTCAGAAGTAAGAGAGACTTCCTTGCCTCCCACCAAATGAATTCTGTGAAGGAGTGGTGGACTGTGGACTTTAGGCTGATGTGGGCCTTGTGCCCCAGGTTGGCTGCCTGGAGACCTCCAAATGGAGGAAGAGATGGCTGAACAGGAGCTGGCTCGGTTCCGCCCACTTGGGCCGTTAGCACAGAGAAGCAGAAGCTGGAGCCCCACTCTTCCTGCAGGAGTCTTGGGTGAAGGGCCTTTGCACAAAGAGCTGGAACCATCGCCCAGCAGCTGGAGAGGAGAGTCACGCACTGTACACCACGGCCAGTGTGGGGATCGTCAACCTGGGGATTGTCTTTGGAATGGTCTTCAGCTAGATGACCTCAGCTTAGTTACAAGAACTAGGGTTAGGTCTCACCCCCTGCCGGAGGAGTAGGCAGAGGAAGCCAACGGGAAGCCTCAGGATATTCACAAAGGAGAGAACCTGGAGCAGGCCCAGGAGAAAGAGCGAAGTACTGAGAACCAAGGGAGAAGAAACCTGAGAACTTCATGTTCCTACAGTTTTCAAAGCTCACCCTACAGCAGACCCCTGTTGAGGCCAAGCAGCTTGGCTAGAAAGGGATGTGATCCAGAGTGGTTCTGTAACGTTTACCAGAAGGGGAAACCATCTAGCATCGACTATTTCCAATGAGAGGCGTTTAAGGCTACGGACTCCCCTTTCTTCGGGGGTCCTGCATCCTTTCCTCTGCTACCTGGACCTTATTTTGGTACCTCAAGCTCAGGAAGTCCCCACTTCACTATCCTCAACTTCCCAGTCCCTGCCGCTGCTCTGGGCTCCCCCATACATTCAAACTGAGGTGCTTTTCCTGCCCAGGGATCCAGGCAGAGGAAGGAGAGAAGGTAGTGGGGAGAGCCTGCAGTGTGTGCTGCCAGCAGACATGTTAGGTTTTTTTTTATTTCCTGGGGTGTGATCGCAAGCACAGAGGGTGGGGGCTAAGCAGTGCAGTAGGAGGAGGGTGACAGGAAGCTGGGGCTCAGGGATGCTCTTGATTCTGATCCTGTGTCACTTACTTCATTCTCAAATAAAGAGCCCTGGCATACATTGAAAAACAGAATGCCCTCGGGGGCTGGAGAGATGGCTTAGCAGTTTAGAGCACTGGCTGCTCTTCAGAGGTCTTGGGAGGTCCCAGTAACAGCATAGCAGCTCACAGTCATTTATAACTGAAGTTCGTTTCTGGCCTCCAAAGGCACACCAGTTACATATGTGGTGCACAGACGTACATGCAGGTAACACCCACGCACATAAAATAATGGACAATTTAAAAAATAATTTAATTGTTATATTTCCATCTATGTTTATAATATACTTTGATCACACTCACGTCCACTCCCCTAAACCTTTAATCATTTAGAGTGTATTCTCTCTGTGTGTATGTCCTGCTATGCCCACGGTAGCTCTGTGACTGCACCACATCCTTCGGTCCCAGTGTTCTCTCCCGTGTTTGATTTTATTTCATGTCTTTTGTTTATCAGGCCCTAGGAGCAGGAGGCTGCAACAGACAAAAACAGATTTATATTCTCTCTCCCTCTCTTCTCTCTCCCCCACCTCCCCGTCCTCCGCCTCTCTTTCTCTCTTCTATGAGTATCAGGCTAAACCATCTAGGTTTGTGTGACCTCATTCTGTGATGTTCACATAGTGACGGCGCTATGTGACTGGATAATTGGATAAGACATTTTTCAAACTATGTCCCTGTCATGCAGTGGGCACGACCAACCCAAACTGGGGGAGTAAATGAAACAGAAGAAATCCTAGCTCAGCCAATCACCATGAGGAGAACACAAAGAAATGGGGGAACCGAATCTGTTTGCAGGTGGACACGCCCCGGGCTCCAGCTACCCGCCTTCTTCCTCCCCTCTGCCTCCAGCCCCCCGCCAGGGATATGGTCCGAGTGATCCTCACCAGAAGGGAGTTTTGAAACAAGTCTCCTTTATTTCTCATAAGAAAATCACTTTATTTAGATCTTCAATCTTTTCTAGGGTAAATTTTGCAACAGATAGACAGAAAGACAGACAGACACACTACCAAAACAACTAAACATGATCATTTTCAAAAATTTTAAGAGATTAGTTCTCACAATCTCTTTTTGTAAGGAAAACTAAAACCTAGAAGAACCCAGCCAGGCATAGTGGCCCATGCCTATAATTTCCCCCAGACAAGATACTGAGGCAGGAGGATAACAAGTTTGAGGTCAGCTCAGTGTCAATAAAAAGAACAAAACAAAACCAACAAAAACACAGAAGAAGAAATAATCTCTATAAATATTTACCCCATAAAAACTGAAGCTCTAAATATAGTTGACTTTCTTATAATAATAAGGGAAATTTGTTTTAAAATGCCAAAAAGCTCTGATTCCAGAAGATTTCAAGGAAAACGTTTTCAAATTAAAATTTAGGTAGTTATGATGTTTAGTATTTCAAAGAGAGCACAAAGAGAAAAATTCTGCATTTCTTATGAAGCAAATGTGTCCTGGTAGCACCCAAATCTGACAGTTTGTATACACACAAAGAAAACCAGATCATTCTCGTCAACAGAACTGAGTCAAGAGCCCGTATCGGGCCGGAGATTCAGTTCAGCGCCTTCTAAATGTGAAACTCTGAGTTTGACCCTTAGTACTCAAAACTGAGTTAATGATCTACTTGAAAATCCAAGGCCTGGGTGTGTCTCCGTGGGAGAGCACACATTTAGTACCCATAAGGCCTTGCTTCGTCTGTGGCATATCCACTCCCCATGGCCTCCAGAATAGAAAAGAAATTAAAACTCAAGATGAGATCTCAGTAGCTGGGACTGAGCAGCGCCACACTGAATGCACACACAGTTCAGTGGGCTAGAAGAGAGAATGTCATCGGTAGGCAGGACAAGCCAGAGTGAGTGCCACAGAGGAGGGCACGTGAGAGGCTGAGGGCAGTCTCCTCAGATTCATTTGTATTTTCTTGTATTTTTATAAACATCAGACAAGCACAGGAGTGGCAAGATTTGTTATCTGTGGGGACAGGGCAGCCATGGGGTGACCTGAGAGACGGTGGCCATCAGACCTGTGTGCTTATCCTCATTTAAAGCTCATTTTAACAAACAACGGTATTCCTGTACTGGTTGGAGGCAAGGAAGAGACCCTCCATCCCATGCTGGATTCATTATTCATTCACTCTGCAAATCTCCATTGTGAGGCATTGTTTTCTCTCTCCCCAATCTGAACCCCAGGATATCTCCTAGCTTCCTTTTTCTTCTCAGTCAGAACCCTGTAGCACCTGTAGCATCTAGAGCAGATTCTATTTCTAGCAGCGAGAACCCTGGAATACACCTGGGACCTTTGCTCTTACCAAATTTGGTTGACTGGGAAGAACTTACTGATCAATGATGCCAGGCCCAAACCCAGGGCCTCATGCATGCTTAGACAGATGCCCTGCCCCTGAGCCGCACTCCACACATGTGAGTGCTCACTCTGTAATCTATCACTCAGACAGCTCCTGAGATGTGCATCCAAGACCTACCTCTGAAATTGGGCTAAAAGGAGGGGGGCCATGGGGTCTAAACTTGATTTTCGGTGGGCAGATAGGAACTAGAGCACATCCTTGGTTTTATTGAGTAAGTGGATTGCGTGTCATTTTTCCCCTAAAAGCTATGAAATGAATTAGAATCTGGTTTCTGGTATGTGTCATACAATGGTAGACTTGTCCCCACTTGGGCTGCTGGCTCATGTGACAAAGAGTCCAAGCCTTGTTGAGCTAGAGGACATGTCAGGCCTCCTCTCCCAGCATCTCCTCGATTCTCCTTTCTTTCTTTCTTTCTTTCTTTCTTTCTTTCTTTCTTTCCCTTCCTTCCTTCCTTCCTTCCTTCCTTCCTCCCTCCCTCCCTCCCTCCCTCCCTCCCTCCCTTCCTTCCTTCCTTCCTTCCTTCCTTCCTTCCTTCCTTCCTTTTTGGTAGGTGTGGATGTTTGCCAGCATGTGTGTCTGTGTGCCACACGCATGTCTGGAACCATGGAAGCCAGAAGAGGGTCTTGGATCCACTGGAACTGAAGTCCCTGGCAGTTGTAAGCTTGGTATTCACGTAGGAGTTGAACCTTGGTCCTCTGCAAGAACAAGCGCTCTTGACCAGTGAGCCATCTCTCCAGCCCTTCCTTTCCTAATCACCATGTGCTTTGTTTTCCTGATAGGGACATTGTGGCCCTGGTGGCTCAAGTGGTTCCCATTTATGCTGTGTCCCACCTCTTTGAAGCTCTTGCTGTGAGTACCAAGCCTGATTCCTCCCAGACACTTTCATGGTCTGTGTAAGCGATTTCTTCTGATTATGATACATTTCAAGTGGGAAGAGTGGCTAGAGTGATCTGGGGGTGGGGGAAGGGGCTCCTGTTGATAGTTGTCTTGGTCAGGGTTTCTATTCCTGCACAGACATCATGACCAAGAAGCAAGTTGGGGAGGAAAGGGTTTATTGAGCTTACACTTCCACACTGCTGTTCATCACTAAAGGAAGTCAGGACTGGAACTCAAGCAGCTCAGGAAGCAGGAGCTGATGTAGAGGCCATGGAGGGATGTTCCTTACTGGCTTGATTCCCCTGGCTTGCTCAGCCTGCTCTCTTATAGAACCCAAGAATACCAGCCCAGAGGTGGTACTACCCACAAGGGGCCCGCCCCCCTTGATCACTAATTGAGAAAATTCCCCACAGCTTGATCTCATGGAGGCACTTCTCCAACTGAAGCTCCTTTGTGATAACTCCAGCCTGTGTCAAGTTGACACACAAAACCAGCCAGTACAATAGTTATCAGGGTTGTTTTTGCAAAGCATCATCACAGAGCCTTGTTCAAATCTGGGGACCACAGAGAGGCATTCTCTGTTTGGGAGGTGAGGTTCTTTAGAAGCACCAGCTGTGTTTACTGATGGATGTCACCTGCCCACAGTGTACCTGCGGTGGTGTCCTGAGGGGCACTGGAAACCAGAAGGTTGGAGCCATCGTTAATGCCATCGGGTATTATGTCATCGGCCTCCCCATTGGGATCGCGCTGATGTTCGCAGCCAAGCTGGGAGTGATTGGTAAGTCTCATTGTGGGAACACAGGCCAGCCGCCCGCGGGCCCAGGGAGGAGGGCCAAGCATGTGGGGACCTCACTCTGCTTCCCATACTCCTTCTGCAGTGTCAGAGAGCGAGGGTGTAGACAGTGGATAAAAAGTGACCATGACCCCAGAGCTGCTGGGCCACTCCTCTTTTGCTCATGTGTCAGCATGGGGGCACAGTAAAGGGTCATTTCTATTCTCCTCATCCTGAGTCAGCCAGTCCACAGTCACAGGACTTAATATCCAGGACCTCTGAAGTACGGGGAAACATCTTGTATGCAGATCTTGCCTTGTTCCTTTAATGAGGGCTCACAGTGCTGTGAGTCCCTTACTGTGGTGTTGGAGTAACAAGGCCTTCCTTCCTTAGCATCTTGGGGAGTTTGAGGTGAGGTGGGGCAGCCCTAGGTTAGGATGCATGGGATTGGATAGAACTTGCTAGAACAGCACCCCGTGTTCTCAGCACAAAGGGCAAGGCTGTGATGGCCTCCTTGCTGCCCTCGTTCTGGTCTTCAGCCTCTGCTCCCCACTGATCACCTCTGTGCCTCGCACATCTCTGCGGGGGGACGTGTGGAGTGGTGCAGAGCAGAGCATGGTGGGGCAGACTCCTCTGTTTGACCTTGCTGTGTTTGGAGCAAAGAACTGAACCCACACGCTCTGAAATGACCAGAGCTCATCTTAAGAAAAAAATAAAAAAGTAGGGAGATAGATAATTGCCCAGCTTTGGTTTCTAAAATAATAATTGAGAATGCATTGGCCATGAATAGATGGTTCTAAGAAAGCCTGACTGTTGTCTTTGGGGTAAAGGACTGACTGACTTGGGCGTGGCTTGGTTGAATCCATCAGTGTGGCAGGCTCGGAGGTGATCAGGAGTCATCTGATAGCTGCCGAGGACCTCCAGTCCCACGTCTTAACTTGTGTCCTTCCATTTTCTCAAGTTCAATAATATTTTAATTAAAAATATTGGAGTTGTCCACAGAAGGAGACTGCCAGAGGCCTGTGGCCGCGAAGGTGCGGCTGTTATTCAGCCGAATTTCCGGTATTGTTCATGGCCTGGGTACGCTGATGGCGGGCCAGTGGAAACATCAGAGGAGTCTGGCTTTTGAGTAGTACTTTTATTTAACACATTTCCAAATTATTATTATTATAACATGCAATCGGTACAAGATACTAAAAAGACATTTTATAGTCTTTATTTTTATTAAAGACATTTTATAATCTTATTATTTTTATTTATTATTTATATTATTTTAGTTGACAAACACAATTATGAACTTTTATGGGACACAAATAATGTTTTGATAAATGCAGAGACTGTGGACTATTTAGGCCAAGGTAATTAGCTTATCTATCTCCTTGTGACATTATCATTTTATACAGTGAGTGATACATCTTTTTTTGTCGTTGTTGTTGGGGTTTTTTTTGTTTGTTTTTTGTTTTTTTGTTTTTTCCGAGACAGGGTTTCTCTGTGTAGCCCTGGCTGTCCTGAAACTCACTCTGTAGACCAGGCTGGCCTCGAACTCAGAAATCCACCTGCTTCTGCCTCCCAGTTGCTAGGATTAAAGGCGTGTGCCACCACCACCCAGCCAATGAGTGATACATCTTATAGTTATTTAAACCAAACCAAAACAAAACAAAAGAATTTCACTGCTGAAACTCACTATGTAGACCAGGCTGACCTAGAACTCACAGAGTTCTGCCTCTGCCTCCTGAGTTCAGGAGTTCAAGACATGCACCATCATGTCCAGTTACATCCAACTTTGTTTTGTTGTTGTTTTTATTTTAGAGTCTTCCCATGTAGTCAAAGCTAGGCCTTAAACATGGAATCAGCCTGCCTTAGTCTCCTAAATGCTGGGATTACAGGTGTGTGTCCCTGTGTCTGGTCGAGTTAAAATTTTAGAAAGAAATCTACTTTAAAAGATAGGTGCATCCATATCCCAAGGTCTATACTTGGCCTACTTGATGAAGTGTATCTGTCCTGGGCAAAGTAGGGGGAGTTGGGGATTCTTGGAGGGAAAGAGCAGAGGCCCTCGGAGGGAGGCCAGGGCTGTATGAGGCCATGAACTCAGTCATTCTAATGGCCTCTTAAATAGAAATATAGGCCAGGTTGGTTTTATTGTTCATGCTGCCTCCATTAGAGTGTGCAGTGTGTACGAGGTGCCCAGAAGCACCTCAGAAGGCTGCAAGTTCTTACAAGCAGACTGACTAATCACAATGGTTATCAATTTTCTGTTCGATTTTTCAAACACGTAAATTGTGGCTCTACCAAGAGAACTCTGGTAACCATCCATTATCTTTTAATAGGGATTATGGCATTAGTGGAAATCAAGTTTGTTACTCAAATTACAGCTAGAGCTAGGCAGGTATTTCTATAAAAAAATGTTTGCAATGAGCATGTAGTTTCTATGCAAAACTGGGCATTTGGAGGATGAAGCCCAAGGCTTTCCTTGCCCCATGCTAGAACTTGCAGGTGGCTACTGGCTCTCTCCTGAGAGGATCCCACTGACCACTCCTGATAAATAAGATGTGAGGACAGATGGCACGAAAGAGCAGAGCAAAGAAAAGCCTTAACTCCAACTCAAGGCTTAGCCTCAGCCCTTCTACGGATTTGACTGGTCTGCAAAGACTGTGTATTCAGATCCTGTTACATAAGGGAATCGCCCCGTCCTGTCTCGTACCGTTGCTCCCCCTGCCCTCCCCCCAACCCCTCCCCCCCCTCCGCAATTCCCATGTGTCTTGGCAGAAAGTTGAGAGGCAAGCAGAGGAGTGGGGTAGGATTATGGGGGATGAGGAGGGTGGCCCAGGTGTGTCCTGACTGAAAGCAGCTGAACAGACATGGTCTTGTGTGGAGACAGTCAGGGAATCTGAAGATCAAGCTGCACAGTCAGATTTCCAGGACCTGGAGCTCTGGGTTCAGTGAGGGACACTGCCTCAAGACGGAAGGTGGAGAGAGGCCCCGCCTCAAATATTTAAGTGGAGAGCGATTGAGGAAGACAACCTCAAGCCTCCCTACACACTCAAGTAGACCCCCCAATGTGTCCACACACGTGTAAACATATGGACACGCATGCGTGGACCACATATGTAAAAAAAAAAGTCTCTTTTGAGGATCATAGAGTAGTAGTTTTTTCTGGAGAGATTCTTTCCTTATAACTGACCCTTTTCCTAATATCCAGTTACCGTAAGCAGAAACCCACATAGCTTCCCAAACCTTTTGCTCTGGCCTTGTGAATCATGTCAGGTAGCCTTAGTGAGTACTGGGTCTCTGCAAGATGGAAGTCTCTCCTACTGAGCATTCCGCTTGGCCTGACTACCCGGCAGTACTGACTTAGTGTGGTCATTGTCTCCATGAGCATTCCGCTTGGCCTGGCTACCCGGCAGTACTGACTTAGTGTGGTCATTGTCTCCATGAGCTAAGCTGTCAAATGTCACCTCTGCAGGTCTGTGGTCAGGGATCATCATTTGCACTGTCTGTCAGACAACGTGCTTTCTGGTTTTTATTGCTCGGCTCAACTGGAAACTCGCCTGTCAGGAGGTAGGTGACCGTCCTCACTGTTGCCTGGGTCGTTCTGCAGAGGCCAAACCAGACTGGATGTGGCAAGCATTCTTTCATTTTGAGAAGTTTTTTCTTATGTTATTTTTATGAATTATTATTATTATTATTATTATTATTATTGGGTTTGTTTTGTTTTAATTGGATATTGAGGTGAAGGGTTGCGTGACCCAGGGCCCACTCACTCCCCTTGGTTTGCTCAGTGAATAATAAAACAGGATTCCGTTTCTGGTCTCTTGCTGTGAAAAGTCAGTTTCAGGAGAAGAATTGGAACTAGAGAGACGTTCTCCAAGTTCACCCTAGTACTCTGTGTGTGTGTGTGTGTGTGTGTGTGTGTGTGTGTGTGTGTGTGTGTGAGAGAGAGAGAGAGAGAGAGAGAGAGAGAGAGAGAGAGAGAGGGAGAGGGAGGGAGGGAGAGGAGACTGTACGCTTCCTTCTTGCCATCTTCTCGGGGTCAGCATGAAGTCTGGAATGGGGTAGGAAGGGCCGCTGAAGTAAGAAGATGAAGAAGGGAGAGTTCTCAACGACCTTGGTCAGTCTCCCTCTTAGATCAGTCTACTCCCTACCTACCCAGGAACCTGTTCCAGTCTTTTGGAAGTCATAGTGAAGCAAAGAAGCGTTGTCTCAGGTGTCAGTTAAGGGACACGGTGGCCGTGCTTGGCAATGCCCCCTGCTGCCACCCGAACTTACGTTGAGTTTCGCTTACTTTTCTAGGCTCAAGTACATGCCAATTTGAAGGTAAATGTGGCCCTGAATTCTGCTGTCTCTCAGGAGACTTATTGCCCAGGTAAGCTACCAATTTTCTCAGCTCTGGGGCAGACCTGCTCTGTAGGACTGGAGGGGCATTTGTGGGACACATCTGGATTAGCTGCTGTGAGTTCTCACCAAAGCAAGGCACTAATATTTCAGAAACAGATGTCAAGCCAAGTTACACCCACTCTGAGGTAAACCGACTTAGAGTTTGCTTTGATTCCATGTATTAACAGGCTGTGCTGGATGGTTCAGGCTTCTTAGGCCCTCTGCTAATCTTGGTACCTCTGTAAGTGTTTGACAGGCTTTTCTTTTCTTCTTAAAAGCATATTTAAGTGTTTGGTCCACATGCAGTAGTTGTGTTTATTTATAGGGTACAGTAGACATATCACTGTGTGTATAAAACCATGTACTACTGAGAGCAGGGGGCTGGCAGATCATCTCCTGTCATATTTATCCTTCCTTTATGTTGGGTTACAGACATTTTTTTTTCTTTTTCCTCTGTGTATCCCTGGCTGTCCTGGAACTCACTCTGTAGACCAGGCTGGCCTCGAACTCAGAAATCTGCCTGCCTCTGCCTCCCAAGTGCTGGGATTACCAGCGTGCACCACCCCGCCCGGCAGACATTTCTAATACTTAGCATTTCTATGCAAGGAACAAGTCTTGGAAGCTGGTATTTGCATGCTCGTTTTAACAGGGTCCCTCTGGTTGGCTAAGCATTTCTCACTTTAAGTAGATTCTTGCTTAGACCTTTGCATCATGCAAATACAATCGCATTGGGCTGTTTTTCTGTCAGTTCGGTAGTTCCCGGTTCTTTATACAGTTAATTATTAAACTTTCACTCTCGTGAGGGAGGTAAGGTGGCTTCTTTCTACCTTCCTGCAATCTGTGGCTGACAATGAAGATACACAGGAGAAAAACAGTATTTATCTATGTCTGTAGGTATGGGAGTCCACACACCGTGAGACTTGAAAGAGGAACAGATAATTGAAGTTTATAGAGAAATGTCTGAAGCTACAGAAGGGAGTGGGGGTGTGGGTCTTCTGAGGGTGCTGTCTACTAGGTATGGAGTATGGGGGAGGAAATCATGGAGACCTTATTATGCAGTTTCTCTGACATTAGAAGGTCATAGGAACAGCCATTTTCCTGAGACTGTGCTTTTGTAACGTGGATATGAAGGGTATATGTCTTTTGCAAAAAGGCTCCACAGACACCAACACTCCTTTATAATGTTACACTTTGGTCTCTAGAAGGATAAGTGTAGGGGGCAGTGCTCAGTTGTCAGTGGTGTATTGTTTCTCTGATTCTGTTCTTAGTGTCTGGTTATCCTTGAATCACGCAAGGGCTGACCTAAAGCTGTCTGTCTTTATTTAGGATTTCTTCTACTCTTGTTAGACACTGAGGTTTCACAAGCAGTCTAGGGAAATTTCAGAGGTTGAGATTCCCAAAAGCTCTCACTGACCTGGAGGTAAGAGGCAGCCAGTGTGAGGCTAGCCTATTCTGGGGCCATCTTTAAATCTGGCACACATCCCATTAGGGCTTCAAGGCCAGACACAGGGAAATTTAGCAGGGCCCACCCTTAACAGGTACTGCTCAGCCCTGAGCCCATGTCCAAATATTGAACTGTCGGAGCTAAGCCACCCCAGAGGCTGGCTCAATCCCAGGTTTCCAGCTTCTTCCTGATCTTGTTCTGAGAACTGTTGTGTGTGCCATTAGTTCTCTACCACCTTCAAGACGCTCTTTTGAATTCATTTTATTTTATTTTTTATTTATTAATTTTATCTCAATTTAGCAATTTTATTGGGAAGAAGGGCTAGTTTGTAAAATGTGGGAAATAATTATACTTACCCTGCCATGTACCCCTGAGGACTGAGTGTTAGGAGCTGCCAGATACAGCCCAAGTATTCTGTAAATGTGACCTGATATTGTTCAATTTTAAACATTTTGCTTGTCTTTGTTTCTTTGAGACAGGACCTTTGTAGCCCAGGCTAGCTTTGAATTGGCTTTTAGGTGAGGATGACCTTGAAGTTCTGATCCTCCTGCCTCCACTTCCTCAGTTGGCGTTACAGGTGTGCACCGCCATGTCTGGCAAAACCAGTATTACGATGTTCCAAATTATTTTGTCAGAATTCTGAGGCCATTGTAACAATCATAGCACAGGTTGAAAATCCCTAATCTGAAACATCCAAAAACCACTGAAATATAAAACCCAAACCCACTGGAATATGAAATACTTCTTATCCCAAGCCTTTGAGACAAGGTTTAATCACAGACGTACCTTATGCTTCTAAAGAAAGATGATACCAACCTTCTTCTTAGGTTGCTAGGTAATCTGCTTTTATATTTTTCTTGTAAAGTTCTTAGTGTGTTTTCCTGTTACTATTCCTACTTCACAAGGCCATGAGCCTCGAGTCTTCATGTGAGTCACTGTCTTGCTTGGTACTCTGTGGGTCCTTGTAGGTGAAGAGTCCCCTATTCAGTTCTGTAAATGTCTTGAGCTATGACTTAGCTCCCCTCCCCTCCAAATTTGGTTTATTTTCTGTCTTCAATGCTTATTAAGTAGCTATCTGCCCCTTAAAGCCTGATCCTAGAAAGCTCTCTGGCTCCCCATGCTGGCTGACCAGAGTCGCTTATGGAGTGAATGGAGGGGCTCAGAGACAATCAACCAAACTTGGGCTGTTACTAGCATTGTTAGGGTCAGAGCAGGGGCCCCGCAGGGCAGCCCTAATGCAGGCTCAGCACCCTGTCAATGGACCGGCTGAACAGACAAGCAATGCTGGGAAGCAGAGAAGGGGGTGGGGTTATTCTACAGTGAGGCTGCACTGGGAAGAGGAACAAATAAAAAGATCCAGTGACAGCTCTGGTCCCCCCTCAAGTCTATCTTCAGGGTCGTGACATGAAGCTTGGGTTTAAGCAGAGGGCACAAGGAGTGCGTAGGTGTGCGTGCAGCCTTGGTCACCCTGTGGTGCTGACTGCCAACGACCTGTCACTGATAGTCTCTCCTTCAAGTTTGTCTGAGAACTTGTCGGAACTGAAACCTCTTCATGGGAGACAAGCACCTCTCTGGCTGGTCCCCGGTGTCGGCCTTCCTCCTCTCCCAGCTTTTCCAGCATGACAATGTTTCCGGGAAATGCCAATTTCTTGGGAACCATTGTTTTAATAGTCTGACTGCTGAAGGAAAGGCCACAAGTGTCTCTAAAAGGCCTTCTTCACTCCTACTTGGATGGATCTGGAGCCATTTCTTGACTAACTACAAAGTCAGTAAGCACAACCCAGAGAAGAGGGCAGAAGCCATCCTAGAAGCAGCGCCCCCCCCCCCCCGCAGCTCTGGGCATGGAATTTGGTTTTCCATTTGTTGCAATAAACAAGATCAGGAATTCTATCTTTAAATTGTGCTCTATACAGCATGCCGGAAATCTGGAAAACTGGAGGGAGACCTGCCTACCTCCTCCTTCTCTTACTAGCATCTATACAGAGACCGGGGAACACAGACAATAAATAATTCCAGAGTTTCATCTTGCTCCTCTGGCTAAGTGCTTGGCCTTGTCTCTGAGATGCTATAGCAGGGCGGGGCTGGCCAAGGTGACTGAAGATTGCATTTCTCCAGAGCCCATTTGGATGACATTTAGATTGAAAATTTGCTCTGAAAAAATAAACCACTAGCAGTACAAATTTGTAAGCTGTTTATAGTGTGTACTCATGGATCCCTTCCTAGAGAATGGGATACAAATGTGCTCTTGTAAATTGTAAAATACCCCTATTTCTTACTACGAAATGAAATACAAATGTGCCTCTATTTGATCCCTCTGAGTATCTCCTGGAGCAAAGGAAGTAAAAAGATAATATTGGAGTCGCATATGCCTATTTGTATGGGAGAGACTTAGCAAGGTCGTATAGGAGAGACTTAGGTCAAGGAGAGGACACTTCTGAGCATGTACAAAGTCATGTCTTGCGTGTACAAAATGGCAGATGGGAACTTCTGGATAGAGCATGTCATTGCAAGTCGGCTAGAGGAGTGGGTCAGGGTGGGTCAGTGTGACTTGGCAATTTTGTAGATTTGTTATGGTGTTCTCTACAGTGTCTTATCTGAAACAAACAAAAACAACTTGAAGGAACATTGATAGTCATTTAAAGGGACAGCGGCACCTTCTGCAGCATAGTCCTAAGATCTTTTACCTGACAGTTAATGATGCTTTATTTATCTATCTGTCCATCTGTCTGTCTATCTATCTATCTATCTATCTATCATAACAACTCTTTCTTGAATCAACTTTCTCCTAGAAATAATCACAAACAATGACCACCATTTCTATATATGAAAACAAAAATTCTTTTAAGCTGCTCACTAAGACTCTTTTTCCCCCACAGTGAGTTCTGAGAGCCATGGAGAAATTATGATGACGGATCTTGAAAAAAAAGATGAGACTCAGTTGGATCAGCCGACGAGCCAGCAACAAGTTTTGCCTGTTCATCCGAAGGACAGCGACAAGCTGTCTGGGAAACAGCTGGCCCTGCGGCGAGGGCTCCTGCTCCTGGGGGTGGTCTTAGTCTTGGTGGGTGGGATTTTGGTGAGAGTCTATATCAGAATTGAATAATGGGGGGATGTCATTGATCCAGCAATGCAGGTGCTCCTCAGTCTGTGAAGTTAATGCCTAACAAATCCGCCCCACACTGAAAACATCAGGGCTGGAATATTGCTGAGGCAGACAGCCCTATGCTAGGCATGTTCAGGGCCCTCTGACATGTAAGCTCGCTGTCTCTCTCTCTCTCTGCTTCTCTGTTTCTCTCTGTGTGTGTTAGAGAAAGAGAGAGGGAGAGACATAGACACACACACACACACACACACACACACACACACACGCCCAAGAGATAGAAAGAGAGAGACAAAGAGACAGATGAGAGAGACAGAGACAGAGAGAGGACGTGCTCTGTGAGTGGACAATACATACAATATACTTAATGTACCAAACACTGGTCTTCGAAACATTCTGCCCCCTGGAATGTCGACTTGCAGGGCCACCTGGGGGCTGTAGCTCACTGCCACTGCCCCGTGTCTCCAAAGGATAGTGTCACACATTGTGAACCCAGGAAAAGCTCCCAGTTCAAAAACAGTCTCTACGGAATGCATGTCACTTTTGCACCAATGTGAAAGTTGAGCCTTTGGAAAGTGAATCACTGTAAGTCTGGGACCACGTGCAGTCAATTCACAGAGCTGGCTAGCAGAACTCAACTGTGCCTATAGGTATTATGAACTGAGTCTTCAAAAATATTGTTTTTCTAGTAAAGAATAAGGTAAACACCGTATTGTGGTCTAAGACAATGTGGGGGAGATGATGGTGGAGTATTCATTCATCTGCCACTGTCAAACATGCTGTGTACTGTCTTCATTCAGGGGTGGAACTCCTTTCTTCTGCCTATTGTTTCCTAAGCCACAAACCTATATCTGAACTGCTTCCGGATTCTTACTATATGACTTCTATTAAATACATTTTATGATATGTCTCTGGTTTGTAGATTATTATTCCGTGAGCAAACAGCATTTATTAATCATCAGAGAAAGCTCAAGTCTTGTGTGGAGGGTGCAGGCAGGGAAGGTCTGGAGCTGTGAAGCGGTGATGACAATGAGTGACAATACCCCTGGTGGCGGCCAGAGGACAAAGCTTAAACAAAGTCGTAAGCCCAATTCTTTCAGCCTCTGAAGGGTTAAGTACACTTTTTGTTTCAGCAAACTTTCAAAGAACAGAAAATGAACACAATTAGGAAAGTTAGCCACTGTGAGTATAAAACGGCTCAATTTAATTTTTTTTCTTTTGGTAGTTGGTGCTGGAACTCGGGGTCGGCTACGGGCAGGCATTCCTCACTGAGCTACACCAGCAGCCAGCCCTCCATCAGAGGGGTTTGGTTAGGACCTCCTAAACCAGAGTTTAACTCTTGTTGGGTCTACAAGGTGACCCTTTCCAGCCAGCCAGACCGAGGCTTGTGCCGCGCGCTGCGCTCAGCGACGGTTGGATTTGGACGAGGCGCCCGGGGCGGGGTGGCACGTGGGGCGGTTCCCGCGCGGCTCCCTGCACTCCGCAGTGTCCACTCCGCCCTCGGCTCCACGTGCCGATCGATCGCGCCACCATCTGAGCCTGTACTATGGAGCCGGCCGAGGACAACCTGGGAGCCACCGTCCAGTCCCCGGAGCAGGTCCGCGCCCCAGCGGGGCGCAGCCTGAGGATCCTGCTGGGCCTGCGAGGAGCGCTGTCCCCGGACATGCGGCGGGAGGCGGCCGCGCTGGCGGCGCTCGCGGGCCCGGTGGTGAGTCGGTCCCCGAGCTGCGGGCGCGGGGCGACCTCAGGCGGCCCGAGGGTGACTGCCTCTCTGCTCCTTGCAGTTCCTGGCGCAGCTGATGATCTTTCTCATCAGCATCGTCAGTTCCATCTTCTGCGGACACCTGGGCAAAGTCGAGCTGGACGCCGTGACCCTCGCTGTTTCCGTAGGTGCTAACTGTTTAGCTGATGATGTGGTAAAGCCGTAAAGCTTTAATGTGTTTTTATTTGTATAGTGCTGGAAATGACCTCGGAGCCGCGTGGATGCTCGGTACACCCATAACCCCAAGAATCAGAATTAGAACTGCAGGATCTGGGTCTGACCCATTGTGCTACCGTGATCTTCAGATTTGGGAAGAGAGAGAGAGAGAAAGTTCAGAGTAAATTCCCCGCGGGCCCTCCCCCACCCCAGGCACTGCGTCCTGGGAGACATGAAAGGAGTGTCCCAAGCATGGTGCGCAGCTACCCTAAACGAACTTCGTGTCCCCTCTTCTGAAACCAAACCAGCAGAGCTATTAGTTACACAGTTCATTAAGATTGCACCGTTTCTCATGTAAAGTGTCTTCCTTCCACACGGCTCGAAATCACGGGTCCTTAGAAGTCTCTCTCCATCTGCCAGTAAGGTAGTGGAAAGCGGCTTCTCTGCCTTTGACCTGCACTTTCAGACAGGAAACTCCACCTCCGGGTGAGGTGATGGTGACTGGGTCCTCCCCTATTTCCTATTTCCCTCTGCCCGCTAGGATGTTGGAATCCCTTGTGCAACACTGGAGGCCCGCAGTCTCTCTTTCAGCATCATGGCAGAATTATAGTCTCTCTCTCTCTCTCTCTCTCTCTCTCTCTCTCTCTCTCTCTGTTGTTGTTTGGCAATTTCCTTTCCTTTTCCTGTTATGTCTCTGGAGTTTGGATGTAAGAACATCAGGAATAAAAGCGACTCATGCTGAGACGGGAGTCTTGGCGGTGTTCAGTGGTTCGTGGGAGCACCAGTGTGTTCCTCAGGCAGGGCTTTGTGCAGATAAGGCCCAGGGCAGCGAGAGCCGCTGTCAGCCCTTCACAAATGGGTCAAGGAGATGCTCTCAGGAAATGTTAACTTGTAACTAATTGCTGGGAAGCCAGTGGACCTGGTGGCCACATGGTTAGATATGTTAAATTTTTATAAAAAAATTTTTTTTGAAACAGGGTCTTGCTCAGTAGTCCAGGCTGGCCTTGAAGTTTCAATATTCTTGCCTGAGTTGGAATTACAGGCCTGGTCACTTTCTGTCTCATCTTTTGTTGTGATGTCGTTCCTGGTAAGAGAGGACTCCAGCTGTGCTCGGTCTGGTAGAAGCTTGACCAAACCTGGGCTATAGAGGCTGACTAGTATTCTAAGCTAACCAAAGGCAGTTTGTTACAACAACAACAACAACAACAACAACAACAAACACCACCAAACAGAACAAAGACACTCTTATGTATCAAAGTGGGGCAGTGGTGGTACACATCTTTAGTCCCAACACTTGGAAGGAGGCAGGCAGGCAGGTCTCTGAGTTCAAAACGAGCCTGGTCTACAGAGCAAGTTCCAGGACAGCCAAAGCTATGCAGAGAAACCCTATTTGGAAAAATAAAAACTTTATTAGTTTGTTTGTCTGCGACATGTTTTTTCTGTGTAGTTCTGGCTGTCTGGGAACTCTCTGTGGAGACCAGGCTGGCCTCGAACCCGGAGCTCCACCTGCTTCTGCCTCCCACTGAGTACTGGGATTAAAAGCACACACCACCACGGTATATAAAGTGAGGTACTTCCCCTTTCCCTTTCCTGGATTGGCTGGATCACAGTGTGTGCCTCACCGCTGGGTCCTCTTGTGCCATGCGCCCTCTGGGTTTCATGTCTGGTGGGGTACATTTAGGGGACTCCATATGTGGCCTGCTGTCGACCTCCTGAGGACGTAGGTTTCCGGGTCCACGGTGGTTAGTATCTCAAAGCATTGCCGGGGCTGAGCAGTTGATAGGGAACGGCTTCTCTAGCTCACTCTTCAGGACGTTTCAGAGCACGGTACCAGCTTCTGCTGAGATCCAGGGCGAGCCTCGGAGCTCCATCATCACATGCACACGGCACCGTGGCTTCTGGTAGGAGCAAGCAGTCGCACCGCGAGACTGAGGGCAGGAGGGACTGGGGCACCTGGCTTCTCCCCCGTACAGTTTGTTCTCATAGGAACAAATTAGGTCCCGGGACCTCACAGAGCCCAAGCCTGACCTCAGACTTGCCATGTCGGAGCACCGAGCAGCCCCTCCCGCCTTCACCTTTCCAGGGCTTGGGTTACAGGCATGCGTCACCATGCCCGGTGTATGCAGTGCCGGCTCGGTGCACGCTAGGCAAGTACTCTACCTCCCGAGCCCCGTGGGAACTGTATTAGTCTCACATCAGACCGGCATCCCAGTGACTTAATCACCCTTCACTAAATGTCACTTCTTGGAGGCCCCACTACCTCTCAGCTACACCACACTGAGGACCAGCCTTTCAGCGCATAAACCTTTGGAGACCACATTTCATTAGCCAGAACACTGGGTCAGACAGCAGGTAATTTACCTGGAGTTGACACAGGTATGTGTGAGAATGAAGGACACTGTACTTCCCCTCTTAGCACACCTGCCCGACCCCTTGACCTATGGGCTAACCTCTGGGTAGTTGGGGAGTGACTTGAGAGGGTAGCACAAGCCAGCTCCTTACTAGACTACTAAAACCTGAGGTTTGCTGTAAGGCCTCATAGCTTCGGGTCAGACCAAGTAACATAGGTGATGCAAATATAATGTTTGTCACTCGGGCTTCCCCTGAGATGTGAAACTATAATCCTATGTGCATGTGACTTTGGACAGTGCCTGGTCATAACATCATATACATGAAGAGCCTGGCACTTATAACCATTGGGTGTTGTTTGTGGGTGCGCTTGTGTTTGCATTCTGAGTCCAGAGGAGGAAGAGAGCATCCTCTCTCTCCCTCCCCACCTTACTCTTTTGAGGCAGAGTCTCGTTCCAAAGATGGAGCAGTATTTCAGCTGGGTTGGAGAAGGATCAGTGAGCTCCAGGGTCTGCCCATCTTCCCAGCACCCAACCCCATTCCTTACCAAGCCCCAGAGGTAAAAATTGCCAGCCTGGATCTCTCTCTCTCTCTCTCTCTCTCTCTCTCTCTCTCTCTCTCTCTCTCTCACACACACACACAAAGATTTATCTATTTTATGTGAGCACACTGTAGCTATCTTCAGACACCCCAGAAGAGGGCACCAGATCCCAATATAGATGGCTGTGAGACACCATCTATGTGGGTGCTGGGATTTGAACTCAGGACCTCTGGAAGAGCAGTCAGTGCTCTTAACCACTGAGCCATCTCTCCAGCCCATGGGTTTATTTTTTTAATAGATGATTTTCTTTCTGCAGCATTCATGCACACATGCATGTGTGCACATGCCTAGTGCTGTTACTTTTGAGTGCATCTCCTCTGGTAGAGGAGGTACATGGTCTCTAGACAATAAGAAAACCTTTTTATTTATTTTATTTTTTAATTTTTTAAGGTGGGGTTTGGCTCTGTTGTTTCTAAGACTTGTCTTGAGTTCCTTGGGCTCAAGTGATTCTTTCCTCTCAGCCTTGTGAGTGTTGGGACCACAAGACACACCCTGGTGCCTGGCTTTACTTTCCCAAAGCAGAGGCTCTTAATGCTATGTTAAGGAAACCTAGGCTTGCTGGGTGTGGTTGCCCATACCTTTAATACCAGCACTTGGAAGCTAGAGACAGGAAGATCTCTTTGAGTCCCAGGATAGCCAAGGATACATAGAGAAACCCTGTCTCAAGAAAAGAAAAGAAAAGAAAAGAAAAGAAAAGAAAAGAAAAGAAAAGAAAAGAAAGGAGAAGAGAAGAGAAGAGAAGAAAAGAAGAGAAGTAGGCTTTAGCTTTAAGCTCCCCTACTTGACCTAAGGTGACTGTGGCCCTAGATTAGAAAAAGCATTTTGATTTGATAATTCCAAAGGATCCACGTGCCTGTCTGAACCACAGGGACTGGTCGTTCCTGTGGGTGCACAAGCTCTTTGAAATTGAGGTGCTGAGCTGGGCATCATGGCACAAGCCTTAATTCCTAGTACTCAGGAGGCAGAGGCAGGCCAATCTCTGTGAGTTCAGGGCCAGCTTGATTTACATGGAGAGTTCTGGGACAGCCAGGGCTACATAGTAAGACCTTATCTCAAAAAAAAAAAAAGAAAAAGAAAAAAGAAAGAAAGAAAAGAAAGAAAGAAAGAGAGAGAGAGAAAGAAAGAAAGAAAGAAAAAAGAAAAAGAAAAAAGACAGAAAGAAAAAGAAAAGAAACAGAAAATGAGCCACAGAGGCTCTTGGCTCTGAGCAACACTGCCTCCTGCACTTGGCCTGTTTTGTTTTGTTTTGTTTTGTTTTGTTTTGTTTTGTTTTTCTTGCAGGTTGTGAATGTCACTGGAATTTCGGTAGGGACTGGCTTGGCCTCAGCTTGTGACACACTGATGTCTCAGGTGAGAACCCCATTGCCCTGGTGGGGGCGGCCCTTTATGTATGGACAGCACCGTTAGTTACTCAGTCACGGAACACGACTCAGCTGACTTAGCTGTGACGCTCACCAGGCTTCGTTCATGCTGTAGGACAAGAAGGTTGCGTGCCAATGGCGGTGCAGCAGCGAGCCGTGCAGTAGGAAAACTAGCAGACACACTCTAGGTGGCACCAGATTCCTTTGAGTGATTTTTTTTCCCCAACAGTTTCAAGCAGAGGAACTTATTAACCTGACTTATTCGGGCTGGGGCCTCTGTTTGTGGGGAAAACAGTCTGTTTGAGATCTTTCCGTCTTTCCGCCTCCGTAGAGTTTCTGTTTACTTGTCATTTCGCCCAAGGGCCTCCACTGTCCTTGGTTGGGTCCTGTCCACTGGGCCAGGTGCAGAAGCGCAGACAGATCAATGGCTCCTGCTGTGTTTAGTGGACAGTTCTGCCCTCCTGGCCTGGCCTGCACAGGGCCTGTGTTTTCCTTGTCCCTCGCTCTGAGCTCCCCTGTAAGCGTCTTAAAAGTGTTTTTTTGCACTCTTGGTCCTGGACTGAACTCAGTTCCCATCAAGGCCTTTCCCATCACTGCCCAGCCCACTGGGCCTAGCCTTTGCTAGATCTCCTCGGGGCTTCTCCAATAAAAGAGCCAGGTGAACACAAAGTCAACACAGTGGGTGTGTCTCTTCATCAAAACCTCTCTCTGTGCCTATTCCCTAACCAAAGCTCCACGCTGCTCCTCTATGCTCCATGTGAACAGCCTCTGTTCCCAAGAGCAGGGAACAATTGTCCTAGAACACATAGGATGCCAGTGTCAGCTGGCTGTCTGGGGCCTGGCAGCCATATTCCCCCACCTCGGGCCTGGCCCCATCCCTTGGGCAGGGCAGGAGGGAACATGGCTCCCAGGGCGGCAGGGCCTGCTGGGAGCATGAAGCCTCGGCCGACACTTCACAGAAACATTGTTTTTCCAAGTCTTTTGGAGGCAAGAACTTGAAGCGCGTGGGGGTCATACTCCAAAGGGGCATTCTCATCCTGCTGCTCTGCTGCTTTCCTTGCTGGGCCATCTTCCTCAACACGGAGCGCCTGCTGCTGTTCCTAAGGCAGGACCCAGAAGTCGCCAGGTGAGCGCCGGCTCAGGGTCCCCAGTCAGCCATGAGTGGCTGACACTCTCAGCTGATGAGCTGGATGTGAGCGCTTGGGACCAGACACTGTGACAGTGGCCACAGAGTGACAGGAGCAGGGCCAAGGCAGCACTCAACAATGCACCGGGCTGTCTCCGCCCATCTTCCTTCCACGCTGTTCTCTAGACGGGGAGTCCAATGCACAGTGGTCTTCGCTGCTGCGTTTAGGACAGAGTTACACTTAATACTCCAGCAGGATCTCTGCTCCTGGGCTTGATGCTTTTCCCCAGAAGGTTTCTGCATTGCACTGCACTCAGCTTGTAGCATGCTTTCCTGTCGGGGGTGTGGTCCTTCCTTCTACACTGAAAAGTCTCTGCTGCCCCTTCCGCCTACTTAAGTAACCCTCAGATGCTACTGACGCAGACAGAGTGCCGGAAACCGGTTTGACTCGGTATCTCTCACATAGGGGTTCAGTTTTAACTTTTAGAAGATACCCTGAGCTCGACCAGAAGGTAGAGTGACCAGAAACCACTTCTCTGTCCGCTGAAAGCTGTCTTGTTGTTCCAGGCTAGCCCAGGTTTATGTGATGATTTGCATCCCTGCTCTTCCTGTAAGTCTCACAGCTGCTGTGTTTCATTATTAGTGTATAGTCATAGTAACAATAATAATATTAATAAGTAATGATTTCCACTGAGATACTTTGATATGTGTATGTAAGCCCTTGGAGCATACCCAGTCTCCTCTCTTTCCTTCTTCTGCCTTCCCCTGGTTCCCATGACCCTTCTCAACTTCCTCTGTTCTAACCCTCCCTCTTGAGTCTACATATGAGAGAAAAATATGTAATAATTGTCCTTCTGAGTCTGGCTTTTCACTGAAATGAGGAGCACAAGTTTGCTCATTTTCCTAGAAAATGGCATGATTTTAATCTTAAGGCAGAATAGTATCCCACTGTTTTATCCATTTGTCCACTGACAGCTACCAAAGCAGATACCATAGTGAGTGATGGTTACTCTCAGATGCCAGCTTAGTGAGGTCTAGAATTGCTCTGGAGACCAGCCTCAGGAGCGCCTTTGGGGAATTATCGATTTGAAAGGCCTGCCCACTGTGGGTGGCGCCATTCCTTGGGCTTCGTTCTAAGACTGCCCGAGTGGGAGAAGCCAGCTGAACACAAGCACTCATCTCTCTCTGCCTCTGGACTGTGGCTGCAACGAGACCTCAGGCTGCCTCCGCCATGAACTCCCTGCTGCCGTGAGCTGTGCCCGTGAACTGCAAGCCAAAATGAACCGTTTTACCCTTTACATCGCCTTAATTACATTTTATTTATTTTGTGTGTGTGCATGTACACTCATGCCATGACACATGTGTGGAGGTCAGGAGACAACTCATGAGAAACAGTTTTCTCCTCCCACCGTATGGATCGTGGAGATGGAACTTAGGTTGCCAAGTTCAGTTGCAAACATCTTTACCCAATGAGACATCTTGCCAGACCTTACATTGCCGCCATCTTCACAGCAACAGGAAAACAACTGGGACCAGCGCTAGTTGTGACCAGCACTGCAGTAATAGAGCAATAATGCAGTAATAACACGATGCTCGCATGTGTGTGAGCTGTTCAGGCAGACCACTGTGGTAGCTCTGTTCTGAAATCTTTGAGGAATGTCCAAATGTGTTTCCAGATTGGTTGTATTGATTTACTCTCCATGGATCGTGTGTGGAGGTTCATTCCCCCACATTGTCTCCACCACTTGCTGTTGTGTTTCTGATACAAAGCCATCCTGACTTGGTTGATGTGGAATCTGACTTGCATTCTCTTGATGGCTAAGGGCATTGGGCTTTTTTTTTTCTTTCATAAATTTGTGGGCCCCCTTTTCTTGAAGCTTGTCTATTTGGTTCTTTTGCCCAATTGGTTTGTTCATTCTTTTTTGTTGTTGTTGTTTTTTGTTTGTTTGTTTGTTTGTTTGTTTTTTGTTTTTCAAGACAGGGTTTCTCTGTGTAGTCCTGGCTGTCTTGGAACTCACTCTGTAGACCAGGCTGGCCTCGAACTCAGAAATCCTCCTGCCTCTGCCTCCCAAGTGCTGGGATTATAGGCGTGTGCCACCACCGCCCGGCTTGGTTTGTTCATTCTTGTTGTGTTTCTTTTTTGAGACCTGGGTATGTTCTGGATATTAATCCTCTGGTAGCTTAGTAGCCGGCAAATATGTTCTTCCATTCTGTGGGCCACTTCTTTATTTTATTGTTTTTTTTCCCTGCATGTAAGACATTTTCAATTGATCTAATCCCATTTGTTTTTTCCCCCTAGTATTTCTTGGGCTATGGGGGTCCTATTCTAGAAAGTTCTTGCCTATGCCTTTACTGTGCCTTTACAAGTGTCTTCCTCTAGTAGTTGTAGATTTTCAGGGTTTGGGCCCATTTTGAATTGATTTTTATAGGTCCTCCCTCTATTGATCTGTTTGGGGTCAGTATCCGCCATGTCTGTCACTATGGCTCTGTGGCGTAATTTGTGCTTCCCCCTCCTGTACTGCTCTTTTCTCTCAGGATTGCTTTGGACAGTCAGCATGCTTTTAGAGGTGTTATCCTATTTCCGTGGGAAATGTTATTGAGATTTTGATGGGGAATGCTTTGAATATTTAGATGATCATAATATGGCCACATTGCCAATATTGTTTCTGTCAATGCATGAACATGGGAGACCTCTCCATTTTCTAGTATCTCCTTCCTGTTCTCTTTTTAGAGCTTTAATTCTGGAGGACATTTGCCTTCTCTGTGTCTGTTACTTTGCATTTACTTATTATTCAATGGTGTTGCGAGTGAAATGGCCCTGATTTCTTTTTTGGTGAGTACTTTGGTGTCATGAAAGAAAGTTATTGGTCTTGCGTCCTGCGACTTTATACAATTTTTTTTTAAACAAACATAAGAGTTTTCTGGTAAAGCTTAGAACCCTTTAAGTATAGGGTGGTACCATCTTCAAATAGGGATAATTTGGCTTCTTCTTTCCCTTTTTCCATTCATTTGCCTTGTTGCTCTGGCTAAGAGTTCAAGTACTATGCACTCAGATGGTGAGAGTAGATACCTTTGTCTTGTAGAGAAAATGCTGTTTGTGAAGTGATGGTGCGGTTTGCACGTATTGTTTATTTGCATCTGTGTACATCAAGGAAAGGGGTTAGTAGTTTGTTGCTATGCCCTTACCTGACTTTGTGGGATGGCTTTGTGAGTGTTTCTTCCATTTCTATTTTATGGGACATTGGAGGTGTCTGGCTGCCGGCTTTTCTTAAGGTCTGAAGGACTCAGCATGGAGTCCCGTTGGTCCTTGCCTCTCTGTTTTACTCAGGGGAGCTGTCTCAGTCTCACTGCTGATGACTGGATGCGTGTACCTCTGGATTCAGTCTCGGTAGTCCATATGTGTCAAGAAACATACTCATTTATTCTAGGTCTTTCGGTTTATTGGAATGTAATTTTTTAAAAGTATGACCTAATGATTTCCTGTTTGCCTCTAATTTTATTGTTTTTGGGCCTTCTATCTCTCTCTCTTGGTTGGTTCAGCCTTAAAGGACATCAATCTTGTCTGTCTTCTTGAGTAACCAACTCCGTCTCATGGACTGTCTGTGCTCTTTAGTGTCTACCTTGTTCATCTCCACGATGATCTTTGATATGTCTCTTCCTCCGTTGGTTTGGGTTTGGTGTATTATAGATCTTCTGAGATCCTGAGTGGGTTCTCCTTTATTGAGAGGTCTGGGTTTGTTTGTTTGTTTGTTTTTTTCATATGCAGTTATCGCTATCAACACTGATCAAGGTAAAGGCTTAAATATAGAGACATGGACAAACAAAAAAAAGTGTTTATGGGGGATGGGGGGGAAATAAAAGAAAACTTTAATGAGAAAACCAGAGAAAGAAAAATGGAGAAAAAGCCCATGGGATGGACATCTGAGAGATGAAAGTGAGGGAAGGCCAAATCTGATTAACGCCACTGAAACAACCGAATATAAAATCCAACACAGGAGGGCAGGCAAGCTGACTGCAGCAGGAAGATAAGGCTTTTCCCTGCCCCTGGGGCTGTGGGGTTGGAGGGTTGGGGGAGGGGGGGAGCAGGACTGGGTTATGCTCCCGGCTGCCTCCCTGGGATCAGGGTCCTGAGTCCTTTTCTCAAGGACTAAACTGGCTAGGTTCCTAATGACTGCTTGGACACTGGGCTCCCAGGGTGAGGCAGCGGCTGGTCAGAGATGTGATCACACTGAGCTGAACCCATACCTGTGTCTCTCTAGGGAAAAGAGCAGGTGTCCAGTGAGGAGTCCCAGCTGGCTGCCCCTATGCAGACACTGGGTCAGGTGTCCAGTGAGGAGCCCCAGCTGGCTGCCCCTATGCAGACACTGGGTCAGGGCTACTTGGATGTTGGGCAGCCTAGCACACAGATCCGCGTCCACAGTATCCCCGAGGGTCACGTTTATCCTCGGTCCTTGCACTGGGGCTCTGGGGCTGAGGACTGCCTTTTGGGGTCTGGCCTGGCTCTTGTACACCTGCAGTTGGGAGGCTTATTGAAAAGACTGGGCTACAGGCCACTGCTTCTGTCTTGAAGCAGCTCAAGGTTCAAGATTTCTGTCTTCCGATACCTTGTATTTTTCACAGTGCTGTTCCTGATTGCTTATTCCATGGTGCCTCTTTTCTCTATTTTTTTAAAAGATTTATTTATTTATTGTATGTGAGTATACTGTAGCTGTCTTCAGACACCCCAGAAGAGGGCATCAGGTTCCATTACAGATGGTTGTGAGCCACCATGTGGTTGCTGGGATTTGAACTCAGGACCTTCAGAAGAGCAGTCAGTGGTTTTACCCGCTGAGCCATCTCTCCAGCCCTCTTTTCTCCTTTTAAACTGTCTTGCTATATAGCCTAGGCAGACTCAAAATGCTCTGTTCTTCAGTTTCTGAATACAGTGTCACAGACAGAGGGCCACCTTGTCCAGGATTTTGATGTCACAGAGTCAGAAAGGAACTATCCTAAAAAACAAAACAAACAAAACAACAACAACAACAGAACAGAACAGACAACATTAGCAGAGAAGAAGAGAAGACCTGGCAGTGACTTCACACAAAGCCTCCCAGCTCTTGACAGGGTGTGAGAACACACACTGGAGAGAGGCCGGAGAGTGGTCTGAGGAAAGCAGCTCTCCACATGCAGAAGAATGAAAGTAGATCTGTGTAGATTTCCAGCACTGAAGTCAGCGTGGGGTGGATCCCAGACCTTAGGTATAACGGGAAACTAAGAGTGCCTGAGGAAACCACGGAGAGCCAGGCACAGGTAAGGGCTCGGCAAGAAGGCAGACAACAGCACAGGAAATAATCCCAAGATTTAACAAATGGGATGACATGGAATTTAAAAGCCTCCTCATGGCAAAGGAAATAGTCATCAGAAGAGGAACCAATCCTGGTCAGTTATACATCCCACATGGAATGAATATTTAGAATATATACAAGAAACACCAATGTTTAAATGCTAATGGATTTAATAAAGGAGGAAATAAAAGTGTCCAATAAATATTTGAAAAAGCATTCGATGTCTTTAGCTGTCAGAGAAGCACAAATTAAAAGTGCTCTGACATTCCGTGTGAGCCCAGGGGGACCAGATCTTATCAAGAAAACTAGTGAAGTCAAGTGCTGGCCCGGAGGGGGGAGCGTAAACTGCTCATGTTACCATAGAGATCAACATAGAGGTTCCTCAAAAAGCTGAATATATATTTACTCCATGGTCCCACTGTACCACTTATGGCTTTATAACTGAAGGGCACCCACATGCCGCAGACATGCCTGTAGATCTGTCTCATTGCTGCCAAGATGCGGAGCAGCCTGGATGTCCATCAACAGACGGATGGATGGATAAAGAGGTATGCATGTGCACAATGCAGTTTCATTTAGCTGTAACGGAAAATGAAATTACGGGGCCAGTGAGATGGGGTGCTTGCTGGGAAACATGCTCTGAGTTCAATCCTCAGTGACACGCGTGGTGGAAGAGACCCAGTTCCTGCCAAGTTGTTCTCTGACCTCCACATGTGTGTGCTCTGGCACATGCATGAACATATATACACAGCAGTAAAAATAAAAATAAATAAATATAAAAAAGAAAAGAAAATCAATAGAACTGGAGACCTCTGTATTAAGTGAAGTAAGCCAGACTGAGAAACAAATATTGCATCTTTTCTCTATTATACAGAATGTAGATTTAAATAGTTCTCTGTGTGTATGTATGTATGTATGTATGTATATATAAACACATTTATGTATATACATGTGTATGTTTATATATTTGCATACATAAGTTTGTGTGTGTGATGTGACACAAAAGTAGAAAGGGAGCTCTGAGAGGGAGGGAGGGAGGACAGCAAGGCAGGGCGGTGGGCTGCATGTCATCAGAGCAGAAGGACAGCAAGGTAGGGCGGTGGGCTGCATGTCATCAGCAGGACAGCAAGGCAGGGTGGTGGGCTGCATGTCATCAGAGCAGGACAGCAAGGCAGGGCGGTGGGCTGCATGTCATCAGAGCAGAAGGACAGCAAGGCAGGGCGGTGGGCTGCATGTCATTAGAGCAGAAGGACAGCAAGGCAGGGCAGTGGGCTGCATGTCATCAGAGCAGAAGGACAGCAAGGCAGGGCGGTGGGCTGCATGCCATCATCAGGACAGCAAGGCAGGGTGGTGGGCTGCATGTCATTAGAGCAGGACAGCAAGGCAGGGCAGTGGGCTGCATGTCATCAGAGCAGAAGGTGAAGCAGTGGGAGGAGGGGGACCAGCAGGAACGGGACTAGAGCTCCGGGGGACCGTGAAGGGGGAACACGGACAAAGTGCAACTTCACATACATACATGTATGTATATATGTAAACAATCTATACATATATACGTATGAATATGAAGCACCAAACGAAGGCCTTTTTCTGTTCAGCCAGCATATAGGCCAAAAACGTAGTAAAACTCGAGAACGTGAGAACTTGACACGTATGGAAATGTTATAACCCACTCATTTTTAAAACTGGGCTGCAGCATAGCTCTGCAGCAGGCATTTGCTGAGTGCAAAGCCCTGGGCTTGACCCACAGACATGTACAGACAATGACAAAAACGGAAGCCAGTTGAGCTCTTGTGTTCTCTGCTTGACCTTCTAGGCGGCGTTCCTATTCCAGCTCCAGACGCGGTACCTACAGAGCCAGGTACTCTCTTGTGTTTTCATGGCACACTACTGTGGGAAATGTAGAGCGAGTGTCTCAAAGGAATTTTCTGTAATAATCTGCACCTTGTTTCCCTGTGATTAATTTCTGTGACTCTCACACACTTTAGAAACATGAGGCCCCGTGGTTGTGTGCAGAGAAGAGATGGCCATGGATGGAGTTGGCCCAGTCTTCCTTATGTCTCTCTGTGGCCTACACACCCAACCCTTCTCTACTCTTGGGGCTGGCTGAGTAGCACTGGGCCTGGGGGCCTGGGGGCCTGACCCCATTATTGACTGCCATGGACCGACTCAGTCGGGACACACACCTGTAGGGGAACCAAGGTCTTTGGTATGCAGGAAGGCACTGGTCCGATGAATGACAGAGACACACCAGATGTAGGTTGAGTCTGAATGCACTTTACTGTTCTGAGGCAGGAACTTTTATACACATAAGTTGGTATTACATTACTGAAGGAAAATGTGTTCAGTGAAGTGATTACAAAGAATGATTAACATGAGCATCTGGCACAGGAAAATACAAAATCAATCAAGTAAAAACTTCAGAGATCACGTACGAAGCATCACATCCCTTGATCAGAATATCTGTAGTTAATGATAAACTTTCAGAAGTTCAAAAGTTCTCAAGAACACTTAGTTATACCCCTAGGTCCTATACTAGTTAATGACTATTCATGTGTAATCCTTAACATCCTGCTTCCTTCTTGTGAGACTCTTTTAAGCTCACTTTGTTTTTTGTTTTGTTTTTTGTTTTGTTTTTTTGTTTGTTTGTTTTGTTTTTTGGATTTGGTTTTTTTTCAAGACAGGGTTTCTCTGTGTAGTCCTGGCTGTCCTGGAACTCACTCTGTAGACCAGGCTGGCCTCGAACTCAGAAATCCGCCTGCCTCTGCCTCCCAAGTGCTGGGATTACAGGCATGCGCCACCAACGCCCAGCTTAAGCTCACTTTGAAACTTTACTTAACTGATGCTTTCCATGTCAGGGTGCCAAAGCCACCTAGCCATATAATTATATATATTGTTGGGAGGTTAATTTTTTAATGTATTTAAGTAATAATTGTATAACTGATCAAAAGGCAAAGCAATGGATCTCTAGAAGATAAATCATGGCCAGTGCTGTAGCTCAAAGAATGGATTCTGTTTGCTTTAACGCCTGGGTGCTCACAGCTCTGGCTACCAGGAACATTTTGTAAATAAAGAAACAGGTTAGAGAAGAGTCACGCAGGCAAGGCTTGCCATGAGAAATTCAGCTCAGCAACTCCAGCCAAGAGTTCCACAATCGAGTTCCTCAGCAGACAGCCTTGTCATAGACAAGGCTTTTACCTGTAAAGATTATCACACAATGTCCACCGAATGCGGTTTAATTGTGGAAATCATACAGTGTCTACAAGATTCATGTGGCAACTGACACTGACTGGGAGGGCCTAGAGTCACCGCAGCTACACTTTGTAAGTGTGGGCAGGACACTGTGTGTGCCACACACAAGGCAGAAGGGGAGCTGAAGGAGAGGACCAGGAATGGGTGGGCAGAAATTGAGCCCACTTCCGTGTCCTGCCCCAGGCCACCTATGGACAGCTTTAAATAGAAAGCCTTAGCCAGAGGAAATAGCTCTGCTTTGCAGCAGCAAATTCTATTTGTTTGCTGGAGAAGTTTAACGTTGGGACTAGTGAGAAGTTTAGCCTGAGAAGGGGGAAGTGGAGACAGCATAAACAATAGAAATGAGTGTTGCCAGGCTACAATGGTTGCATACATTCAATTACAACTCTGTTATGCTCTGTGAGTTCAAGGCCAGCCTGGTCTACATAAAGAGTAGCCATGGCTACACAGCAAGACCATGTCTCAAAAACAACAACAAAAGGAACATCTTACACTGTTAAGCAAAGGGCTGGACATTTTTCTATACACTTGCTTCAAAGCGGGCATTTCTGGGTGCCGTGCATTCCCGAGATCTTCAGCACAGCCCTGAGGAGCAATGGGGTATGGGCCCCAATGCCCCCAAAGCCTGTGTGATCTTCCTAAGACCACTCCCTCTCTTCCCTGCTGTTGTGATGAACCTAACATGGCTTTGGAAATGGCCACCACCAGCTTCTGGGTGGCTCAGTAAGAAGCTGTATCTAAGGAGGGGACTCACTGACTGTTCTGGCTTTTCTACCAGCCTTCTATGACTTTACCACTGCCACCTATGTAGCCATGAGTTTCACTTGGTGACCTAGCCAACTACCTTTTGAAAATGGTAATGTTTCCCTATTTGTTTGGGAATTTTAGGGCATCATTATGCCCCAAGTTATTGTTGGGATCGCAGCAAATGTCGTCAACGTGGGCATGAATGCTTTCCTGCTGTATGCCTTGGACCTCGGAGTGGTGTAAGTCGAAACCTGTTCACAACAAAGACTGCTGCACGCTCTAGGGCTGGGGATGTGCATGCGAGAAGCAGGGAGCATGGACAGGTGAGCAGGCACCTAGCAGTCTGTGCTCCCGTGCTCTGCGTGGCAGGTAAGAGCTGGCCCAAGGGCCCACAGGGGAGCAGCTAGCTAGCTCCTGTTGTGGGAGGGGGTGGTGGGGATTAGGTGGAGACAGACCATGTTGGATGGAGGAAGCAATGTGAAGGCTTCAGTGGTTGGAGCCCTGCTAGTCCTGACAAGCAAGCTGCTGTCACCTGGAGGCTAAGGTGGGTGACAGGCAGGGGTGGGCAGCGGCGGAAGGGCTTCTTCTCTCAGGGCCTCTGTGTTCTAGGTGACTGAGCCCAGTTCTGTATTGAGCCATGATGAGAAGACCCCATAACAAAAGAAGTTAGGGTTGCCCCAGTGGTGTCCTGATGACCCTTCCTCACCCTAGCCCAGAGATGGCCTCTGCATATGTGGGTAGAGAATCACACCAGCAAATGAAAACTGAGCCCAGCAGAGTGGGTCTTGACTGTGTACTCATAAATATATGACAACAATTACAGAAAAAGGCCATGAATTTGAAAGAGAACTGTGTGTGTGTGTGTGTGTGTGTGTGTGTGTGTGTGTGTGTGTTGGGGGTAGGTTGGTAGAAGGGAAGGTGGAAATAAAAATATATATAATTAAAAGAAGTTAGTATGTTAGAAATTAAGGCCGGGCGTGGTGGTGCACGCCTTTAATCCCAGCACTTGGGAGGCAGAGGCAGGCGGATTTCTGAGTTCGAGGCCAGCCTGGTCTACAGAGTGAGTTCCAGGACAGCCAGGACTACACAGAGAAACCCTGTCTCGAAAAACCAAAAAAAAAAAAAAAAAAAAAAAAAAAAAAAGAAAGAAAGAAAGAAAAAAATTAAGGCTGGGCGTGGTGGCACACGCCTGTAATCCCAGCACTTGGGAGGCAGAGGCAGGCGGATTTCTGAGCTCGAGGCCAGCCTGGTCTACAGAGTGAGTTCCAGGACAGCCAGGGCTACACAGAGAAACCCTGTCTCGAAAAACCAAAATAAGAAAGAAAGAAAGAAAGAAAGAGAGAGAGAGAGAGAGAGAGAGAGAGAGAGAGAAAGAAAGAAAGAAAGAAAGAAAGAAAGAAAGAAAGAAAGAAAGAAAGAAACAAGTTAAGAAATTAAGGAGAATAAAAACAAAACAGAGTACAAAATGAGTTATGCCAACTGTTGGGTGTCTGCTGTCATTTGTTTGGCTTCCATGCACATGTTAATGTGATCTCTGAGTATCTATGAAGCCATGCCAGCCATAATTAAAGAGGAATACGGGTAGAGGTGAAGCTAAGTGGCAGAGAGCGTTCCTGGCATGCACAGGCCTGGTTCCCATACTAGCTCTTCATGTCAGAAGGACGGAGCCAGAGTCTCCTGGAAGAAGAGTGTGTGTGTTTGTATACATACATACATACATACATACATACATACATAACTCACACACATTACAAAAGGGGAATTCTTGGATGGACTTACATGATAGGAGCTGGGCACTCTATCAATGACCATCTACTCTTTGAAGATGCCTCCACCATTCCAAACTAGCCCTGAAGGCCTGGGAGCTCTCTGTGGGGTCACTGGAGGTATGTCCAGTCTGAAAGGCTGAGGAAGCTTGTTTTAGTCAGGGTTGTATTGCTGTGATAAGACACCGTGACCAAAACAACTTGGAGATGAAAGGGTTTATTCTGCTTACACTTCCACATCACATCGCTTAAGTCCGGACAGGAGCTGATACAGAGGCCATGGAGAGCCCTGCCGACGAGCTCGGTCAGCCTGCTTTCTTATAGTTTTTATACCACCCAGGACCACCTGCCCAGGGCTCATTCAGCCCACAGTGAGTTGGGCCCTCACGCCAGTCTTTTGTCAAGGAAACCAAGGCAACACCCTGAGGACAGTCTTGGAGGCATTCTCTCACTTAAGAGTCCCCTTTCTCAGATGTGTTTAGGTTTCTGTCACACTGGCAAAGCCAAACAAGAACAGAGCTGTAGTCTGATGACAGTGGATGCTAATAGCATCAATAAACACCTTTATCTCAAAAGGAAAGTGTTCATGCAGACTTGGGCATGCTTCCTTCTCTTAACTTCTTAGTATCTGGACTGCCAGATTGATGGACAGTATGATCTCTCCTCAGTCAGTGCCTCCTGTGTCACTTCTATACATGCCCTGCAGAACCACATGGGTGTTTGGTTTCTTTTGGTTGTTTTTGTTGTTGTGTTTTGTTTTTAATCATTTTTAGACATCTCTTAATTCAGCCAAAGACAGCCAAGGACAGCTGTTACTTGAGCATTGGCCAGAGCACAGAGGGAGCGCACCACCATGAACCAGTGGGTTGACCAGACCTCACAGGGGGCCCAGGTTCCCCTGTGAAGGACACCTAAGAGACAGAATGTTGGACTTTTCTTAAAGAGATATGTCTAGGATAGTTGAAGAATGAAAAAAGAAGGAGAAAATAACAGGGATGGGTTCATAAATAATAAAGTGTGAGGCTCAGACAAGAATGTGGGTTGGAAAGGGCTGAGTGTGGCACTGCTAAGCGGAGCACTGCGGAGTGTGATGCTGCAGAGCGGGGCGTTGCCGAGTGGGCGCTGCAGAGGGGTGCACTGTAGAGTGGGGCCGTGTGGCACTGCCAGGGGGCCCGCTGCGCTGGCCCAGCATCTACCTGTGGTGGGAAGGGCTCCCACTGATGGTGCCCAGCATTATACTCTATGGAAAACAAACCAGCACAAATCCTGTGCACTAAAGCCATGGCTTGGATGAGTAAATAGAGGGGCTGGTCATTCAGTCCCTTTTGCTAGTCACCATCTAAGACATGCTTAACTGGGCATTGTTTAAGGTTGGTAGTTTGCAGAAAGCAATTCAGATTCAGGCCCTTCAGTGTCACAACGATGAACAGCAGATTCATCTCCATAAAGACAGACAAATCTATTACATATGGGTTCAGCCAAAAGACAAAGGGAAGACAGTGCAGGCACTCCAAGCTCACCGCCAAACACAGCTTCTGGGGGGAGGGATTTGGGGGGGGTGTTCGGTTGGTTCGTGTTTGGAAGGACACACCCAAACTAGCCGTGGTCTTTTCTCCTGCAGAGGGTCGGCCTGGGCCAACACCACCTCGCAGTTCTTCCTGTCTGCCCTGCTTTTCCTGTACGTGTGGTGGAAGAGAATCCACATTCACACTTGGGGAGGTATGTGACTGTGGCCTGGCGCTGCATGGGGGGAGGTTTATGGGCACAGCTCTGGCTTGCAGATTTCTTTCCCCCATAGAACTTCCAGATTTTTTTTTTCTTTTAGGAAATCTCAAAACATGGAAAATGTTTGTTACTGAAAATAGAAAAGTTACTAGGGACACTGTGTGATTTTGTGTTTGTGTGGTTACCAATATAGCCCTTTGTCCATGAAACACTATACTAGATACTGGGTTTTAAGTTACAGTAATTTTTAAATATTTAATGAATTAAAACTACTATTATGAAATTCTGTTTCTTGAAAAAAATCATGCTATACAATTTAAGTTAGATTACTGTCATATCAACTTAAGAGAGGAGACTGTTCTCTCTCCAACCAGGACCACTCGCAGCTAAGTAGCCCAGAAACTTTGAGTGGACACCCACAGGCTTAACTAGATTTTTGTTTTGTTTAGTTTCTATTTTTTCCAGCTTCACTGAGGGAAAGTTAATAAAGCTTGAATATATTTCAGGTGTGAATGTGTGACTGTAATCTTTTTTTTATTGTGGTAGTTTTTTTCTGTTGAGCTACATTCCCCACCACTTTTGTGTTTTTTTAAATTTTGAGATAGGGGTTTGTTAGTTGCCCAGGGTAGCTTCAGCCTTCTTAATAACTGGGATTACAGGTATGCACCTTTGTGATAACTCAATGAGATTATGCCCATATTGTTGTGTGTGCATGTATGTGCATGTATGCATGTATGTATGTGGAGGTCAGAGGGTGACATACAGTGTCTCCATCAATTCCTTTCCATTTTATTGTTTGAGATGATCTCTTCTGAACCTAAACCCCCCACCCCAGGTCAGCTACGCTGGCTGGCCACCAAGCCCTCCCAGGGTCTCCCTATCTCTGCACCCCCATGTTGGGATGGCTGGTAAACACTGCCATGCCTATATGGGTCCTAGGGATCTGAATTCAGGTCCTCCGGCTTGTGGAGCAAGCACTTGACTGAATGATTGGTTGATTTATTTCCATCTGCAGAGCTCAGTACAAAATAGCATAGTGTTTGGATGACTTATTTTCAGAAATGTCTATTTAAGTCCTCCCCTCTTTTGCTATTGAGTTATATGTTATGTATTTTGATTTAAACTCCTTATCAGATACATTAGATATTTCCTCCCATTCTGTGGGCTACCCTTTTATTTTAGTTTTATGTTACTCTTCTTGGTTGCAAAAAGGCATTACCAATCCTCGTACCATGGCCTCTCCTGCTATGATTTCTTCTTTGATTTTGAGATCGTAACAATTCTTGAATCCATTCTGAGTTGATGTTTGTATATGGTATAATCTTCAATTTTTTTTGACTCTAAATCTTAAAAGCTTATCTAAAATGATTTTACCCCAGCCTGACTTTTGCCTGATCCAGTGTTGTCAACTCCACTACTGAAAAGATCACCTTTCCTGGTTGTGTAGCCTCAGAGCTTTCGGTGAATATTATTTGACTGTATCTGCCTTTTTCTGTCGTAGTGCCATGCAGTTTATGTTTTGGTAGCTTTGAAATATGGTTTGAAATCAGGATGTTCCCGTCACTGTTATTTTTCAAGATTGTTGTGGTTGTTCAGGATTGTGTTTTGAGAACTTTTTTTTTTCTATTTTTGTGACAAATGCTATTGGAATTTTGACAATGATTGTTAGATCATGTTGGGTACTGTGGACTGTCTTAGTCAGGGTTTCTATTGCTGCAGTGAAACACCATGTCCAAAAAACAAGTTGGAGGGGAAAGTGTTTATTCAGCTTATACTTTCACATTGCTGTTCATCACCAAAGTCAGGACAGGAACTCAAACAGGGCAGGATCCTGGAGGCACTGTGTGGAGGCCACGGAGGGGTGCTCGCCATGGCTTACTCAGCCTGTTTTCTTATCCAGGATGACCTGGCTGGGGTGGCCCCACCCACAGTGGACTGGGTCCTCCCCCAGTGATCACTAACTGAGAAAATGCCTTATAGCTGGATCTCATGGAGGCATTTCCTCAGCTGAGGCTCCTTCTTCTCTCTATGACTCTATGACACAAAACCAGCCATTACCTGGGCATTCTCACAGTCCTGACTCCTCAGGTCCGAGACCATGGAGACCTTCTGTTTGTGTGTCATCAGTCTCCGCCCCCCCCACTCCTCCCCCCTAAAGCTTCCACTGTAGCCATCACTGGCCTCCTTGCTTAGACTTATCCTAATTACTTTCTTCCTTATGATGTTAAAGGTGGGATTTATCTTCCCTAGTCTTCCTGTCCACAAGTACTGATGGCTGAGCCTAGGGTCTTTAATTGCTTTCTTTTTCCACTCACGTTTTATTAGTGTATAATTTATACAAATCATGGGTTTCAGCTGGGCAGTGGTGCTGCACACTTTAGTCCCAGCATTCAGGAGACAAAGGCAAATGGATCTCTGAGTTCCAGGCCAGCCTGGTCTACAGAGCAAATTCCAGGATGGCCAAGGCTACACAGAGAAAAACATGCCTTGAAAAAAACAAACAAAAATGCATTTTATTATGAAATTTTTATATTTGTGTGTATACTTTGTGTACCTGTGTATGGTGTGAACAGTTTATACTATGTGTACATGTATACTGTGCACATTATGTGTATGTGTGTACCACATGTATACACACATATACCATGTATACTGTGAATATCATGTGCATGTGTAACGTGTGTATACATGTGAACTGTGCATATGTGTACCATGTATACAATGTGTTTTATGTATATACAGGTAAACTGTGTATATGTGTGTATCAAGTGTATATGTGTGCCATGTGTATGTGTGTGCCATGTGTATGTGTATACCATGTGTATGTGTGTACCATGTGTATGTGTGTGCCATGTGTATGTGTGTACCATGTGTATGTGTGTGCCATATGTATGTGTGTACCATGTGTATGTGTGTATCATGTGTATGTGTGTATCATGTGTATGTGTGTGCCATGTGTATGTGTGTGCCATGTGTATGTGTGTACCATGTGTATGTGTGTGCCATGTGTATGTGTGTACCATGTGTATGTGTGTACCATATGTATGTGTGTACCATGTGTATGTGTGTGCCATGTGTATGTGTGTGCCATGTGTATGTGTGTGCCATGTGTATGTGTGTACCATGTGTATGTATGTACCATGTGTATGTATGTACCATGTGTATGTGTGTGCCATGTGTATGTGTGTGCCATGTGTATGTGTGTACCATGTGTATGTGTGTACCATGTGTATGTGTGTACCATGTGTATTTTCCCTCCTGCTGAACTTCCTCCTCCCAGCTAGTCCCTCTTCTACTTAGTAGCACGTAACATGGCAATCTCCAGTTCCATCCATTTTTTGGGCAAACAACATAATTTTGTTGTTCTTCATGACTGAATAAAACTCCACTGTGAACATGTAGCACATTTTCTTCATCATTTTGTCTGTTGATGGTGAGGTCCCATTTATGCTGATCCCCATACATGACTAACATGATAATCATAAGTTTGTAGGTCTCTGTTGCCTTCAGGCCTAGCCTAGGAGTGGCGTGGCCGGATCATACATATGTCATCCTATGTTAGGACTTTGAGGTCCTCCCATACCTCCCTGCATTTTCTACCAGCAGGATATAAAGTTCCTGTCCCTTGAATTCTCTCCAGCAGTTGGTAGCTGCTTGTTTTCTTGATGATAGCCATTATGATTGGCACATGGTAAATCTCTGTGTGCTTTTGATTTTTGTTTTCCCTGGTCGCTGAGGATGTCCCGATTTTTCATACGTTAGTTGGCCATATTCTTCTTTGAAGCTACTCAATTCATTTACCCGCTAATTGACTGGATCAATCGCTCTTAGCCTTTTATCTTACGTATCCTGGATATTAGCCCACTATCAGAAGAATAGCTTGTAGAGATTTTTTTTCTCCTATTTCATGGTTTTCTGTCCACTCGAGAGGTCATTTCCTCTGCTGTGCCAGGGCCTTTCAATCTCATACCACTCAGTTACCAGTCTCTGCTCTTCTTTCTTGAGCTATTTACGTTATTTTTAGAACGTCCTTATCTGAGCTTACTCTCCAAGTCTTTCTCTATAGCGATTTCAGAGTGTCAGGTCTTACATGAAGGCCTTTAATACATTTTGAATTAGTTTTTGTTTGGGGTGATATATAGGGCTTGCGGTTTCGTCTTCTACTTGTGAAGAGCAGCACCCTCCCCCCTTCATTACCCAAAACAAGTGTAATTTACATATTCATGTTTTAAAACAAAATGAATCTGTAAAAAGTGCTTAAAATAAGAACGTGCTTAGTCCCCGTTTTTCTTCCAGCCTGCTATTTGCTTCCATTTCACTTTTAGAAGCGGACAGAGGTAGGTGAACGCTGAGAGAATTCTCGGCGTTGCTCTGCCAGACTCCGCATCTGCACGCTGGTGTTTGCTAATTCCCTCTCTGCTCTCAATTCTTAGTCATTTCAGAGTCTTTTCCAAGTCAAAATGAAGGAAATTATCTTGCTTTTTCACAGCTTTGCTGAAGTATAATTTGTACACTGTAAAACAGGCTCATTTGGGATTATTTTCACTGGCGTACAGACATTAATACGGTCTAGATTTAAAATGCTTCCTTAAAGGGGCTGATTCCTCTGGACGGTTTGGAGTTAATTTTCTCCCCAACCTCAGGCTGGGCAGATGTCAATCTTAGTCTCTAGGCTGGCCTTTTCTGGATGATTTCAGTTGTTTTCTGTGAGCTACCTAGTTATGTTGCTAACTGCCAACACTTAAACACTGTGCCTTTAATAGATTTATTAGTTGCTTTTCTCAGCGACATGACCAGATGATAACTGACAGGAGGCAACTTGATGTGGGAGAGATTTGTTTCAGCTAACTGTGAGGAGACAGTCTATCGGGGTTGGGGGCAGTGACTGCAGCAGGGTGAGGTGGCTGGACACACTGCGTGTGCTGTCAGGGAGTGGGGAAAGATAAACGAGGTGCTCACTGATGTTCTTCTTCCCTGGAAAGACACACGTAGTCCTTTGTAACTGGGTTGTGATCTGTAAAAAAAGCAGAGCATTCGAGCCCCTGGCTCCCCAGTGACTTTTCATCCAATGGCTCGAACCCGCTGTGATGACTCTCCCCCAATCAGCCATCACACAGTGAGTCTCAAACATCCTTAGACTCTAGCTGTATTTGTGCTAGTCATGGTGCATTCTGAAATAAGGAAAAGGGAACCTGCTCAGCCTAGCTTAGCCACGGAAGGTTTATGTAAGTGGCATGGACAGCTGGAATCCAAGAGGAAGTATTGTGTTATCAGTGCCCAGAGGGAAGTGAGGCAGGACAGTTGGGGAAACTTTGCTCACTGTAGTGTATCCAGATGCACAGGTTTCTTACCTCTGTCCTGTATGACACACCTTGGCTTCCCCTCTACTGAGCCTTACATGTCGTGTGTGTGTGTGTGTGTGTGTGTGTGTGTGTGTGTGTGTGTGTCTGTCTGTCTGACTGACTGACTGTCTGACTGTGTATACCGATGAGCACATGTTCGGAGGCCAGAGCAGGACAGTAGAGGTCCTGCTCCCTACTCTGCATTATTTCATTGAGACAGGGTCTGTCATTGCACCCCAGCAGTCTTCCATCTCCACCCCCACAGCATCAGGGTTACAGGTATGTGCAGCCACACCTGGCCTTTTAGCTGGGGATTCGAACTCAGGTCCTCGGGCTTGCACAGCAAGTGCACTTTCATATTGAACTATCTCCCATCCCCTAATGCCCTAAGCCTTTATCTTATTCAGTTTCTGATTCATTGTTCCTAATTTCAGCAATTATATTTTTATTTCTAAATATTTTGTGTCTTTTTGTGTATCTGTCCATCCTTATTTTAAAAATTCTTGCCTTTAAAGAGTTTTAAAAGATACTCTAAAAATAATCATTTTAATCAATTCTGTGAAAGTGTCATATGTTGTATTTTGATCATATTCACCCCTAACGCCTCCTTTTGACTCTCCCTATCCACCCTCACCTTCTATCTTCTCCAATTTTATGACTTTTTTAAAAAAATGGCTCATTGTCTCCGATCTATGCTGTCTATATACTTCTGGGTGTGGGGCCACCCACTGGAGCTGGAGCGTGGCCGAGCTACCAGGAGCTGCACACCCTAAAAGAAACTGACTCTTCCTCCCCAAGAATCCATCAGCCATCCACAGCTCCTTTTGCTATGGGTGGGGGCTCATGTAATCCCTCCCCCCTTCATGCCAGAACGCTGACTGGCTTCATCTTCTGCAGATCGTGTGCGGACAGCCACAGCTGCTGTTGAGTTCACAAGTGCAGTGTCGGATGACACTGTCTCCCTCCTGTTCTTCCCACCCTCTGGCTCTTAAGATTTTTCCAGCCTCTCTTCCATTATAGTCCTTGAGCTCTGGGGAGGGAGTGTGGTGTGGATGTCCAGAGGAAGGATTGTGGTGTAGATGCCCGACTGGAGTCTGAACACCCCACAGCCGCTTGCTCTCTCCACCAGGTCTGAGTTTCTGGGTTAACCACCATTCACTGTGTAAAGCAACATCCCTGGCGATGACTGAGAACCGCACTGACCTATGGGTAAAGAGATGAACTTAGAGACAGTTTTATACTATGTCAATGCAGCGCAAGAATAATAGTAGACTTACTCCTGGGGTCCATGAGTTCTCTGGCCACGGGCTCTGAGTTGTGGCTGAGCCCCAGGAGTCTGTCCTCTCCATGACTGGATATTTGTGGGCTCAGTCTTGTCCAGGTCCTGTGTGGGCAACTATAGCCACTGAGTTTGTGAGGATGGCAGCATGCAGTGCCTGAAGATGGTGTTTCACAGCCCTCTCCCCATAACCGACTCTCCCGCTGTCTCTTGCACTAAGTTATCTGCCCCCTGGAGGTGATGTGGTTGTCCTGTTGAGGGATGAGGACTCAGCAATCACTTATTCTGGACCAGCTCAAGTCTCTGCATTTCCTGCCTTTCTCTGTGAAGAGAAGCTTCTCTGACCAAGGCAGAGCACAGCACTAGTCTAGGGTGTAAGCTCATGTGCTTAGGAGACAGTTCAATGACACTTCCACTTAGTCAAACAGAAGCAGTTCAGTTTATCACTAGAGACTCTGACCTCCCCAGCCATCAGCCTTTGACCAAGTCCACACTACAAAGCATGGACTGTCTCCTGAGAAGTGGGTCCTAGATCCACAGAATGCAGCCAGGACACGATTGCATCACTGTGGTCATCTTCCCTGGCATGTTGGTATTGTAACACAGAAGATGTACAGCTGGCTAGACCGGTGGTGACTTTTCTCCCCCAGCGGCTTGTGCGGCAGCTGTCACCAGTGAAAGTGAGACTGCAGGGAGGCAGCGTCCCACTCATTTCCGGCGTGATCTCTCTCTGTCCTGCACCCAAAGGGTGCTGTTACTATCCCTTTCCTCTGGAGAACTGGTGCTCCCCCAGACACTATCCCCAGTCCTCTCTTGAGAGACAGCTACTGTCTGCAATAACGTTCCTACCCAGAGGTCCCCAGAACAACAGACTAACAACCTTCTATACAGCAATCATGCTGTAAGTACCAATTGTTTTGGAGTCTTAATAGGAGGCCAGTGGTACTTTTGTGCTAATAGAGTTGTTCCTTTGAGTCAGTGTGAATGAAATGGATAAGTTAATGAAATGGGTTAAGTGGGAAGATAAAGGAAAAACAGTTTTAGTTTTAGGTTGTTAGAAGGGAAGGATTTATGGGTTTTGTTTTTTGTTGGTTTGATTTGGTTTGGGTTTGGTGTAGGAAGGATGGGTGGGCAAGATGGCTCAGCAAGTAAATGCAGTTCCTCACAGACCTGACTGAGTTCATCTCCAGAGCCTAACATGAAGGGAGAGAGATAATTTCTGAAAGTTTCCCTTTGATCTCCACATGAGTGCCGTGACATGCTTGCGCGGGCGCGCGCGCGCGCACACACACACACACACACACACACACACACATGCCTGCACACTCACATGCACTCACTCACACACTCACACACATACTCTCACACACTCACATACTCACACACTCTCATATACACACATTCTTTCTCACACACACACTCACATACATTCTATCTCATACACACACTCTCACATACTCTCACACATTCTCTCTGTCTCTCTGTCTCTCTGTGTCTCTCTGTGTCTCTGTGTCTCTGTGTCTCTGTGTCTCTGTCTTTCTCTCTCTCTCTCTCTCTCTCTCTCTCTCTCTCTTTCTCTCTCTCTCTCACACACACACACACACACACACACACACACACAGACACACACCAGTTTAAGAAAGAAAGGTGAGAGGCTGCCCTCTCTGCATCCCAAAGAAACTAATAAATTGTGTTTACATTCTCATTTGATTCTAGAGATTTTAGAATTTCTTTCCTGATTTCTTAAACGACATACTGTTCAATCTCCAGGTCTTTGTATATTTTTAGTTGTTTCTCTCAGTAATGACTTTTAGTTTGTTTCCATGATCTGATGGTAGAAAAGAAATTATTTTATTTGATAAAACTTTTTTTTTACAGAATGAAATGTGGTCTGTTTTAGAGAAAGTTTCATGTTGACTGTGTATTCCATAGCTGTTAATGGCATGTCTTCCATGAGACTGTGGTACGTTCCCATTATCTACAGTATGTTTTAATGTAGCTTCTCTTTTGGTGGTTTGTTTTATCTAGATGGTCTATCTATTTGTGAGAGAAAAGTATTGAAATCATCCAAAACTACTGGATCTGGTCTACTATGTCCTTGCTGTGCCTCAGGGTGTTTGTTTATGTAGTTAGGGCGCCAGTGTTAAGTGCATATGGTTATATATCATATGCTCTTCATGGACAGGCCCATTGGCAGCATCTGGTGCCTTCTGAATCCTTCTGTCTCTGATTGAAGTCTGCTTCTGCTTGCATTTGACTGGCGTATCATCTTTCACCCCTTTGAGTTCTGTGAGTGTGCATCTTTATCATGGAGGGTGCTTCGTGTGGGTAAGTTAAGTGTTGCTTTTAATCCAATCAGAAACTTTGTATCTTTTAACTGAAGTGTGGAGACCATTCACACTCAGGGTTATTTACTTCCTTTGATCAAGGTTTTGCTGATTCTTCTATTTTTTTTCATGGTGGAGTCGGCTATTGATTTTATTCTTTTCTCCTTTCCCACGGTCACCTTATGCATGTATTCATATAAAGGCTGGTGTCCCTTTGAAGGGGACGTGATTATTTCCAAGTCCTCCTTTGTTCATCTGTGCTCATGAGGTTGCTCTCTGTGCTTTCCCGCTTACGCTGGCTTTCCTCTCTTTTGTGGGTGGGATTCCCTTATCTTCCACCGTCTTGGCTGGTGGCTTTGCGCTTCCCTTAAAATAGCTTTACTTATCTGTTTGTTTTTTAAACAGAGAGTCTTATGTATCCTAGGAAGCCTTGAACTTGATACCTAGTGGAAGATGGCCTTGATTTTCTGGCTCTCTTGCCTCCCTCAGCTCCTGATTGTTGGCAGCTGCCTAGTTGGTGTGGTTCTGGGTACCGAATCTTGCAGTCTAGGCAAGTACTCTGTTAGCTGAGTCACATCCTCAGCCCCACTTGATTGGTTTTAAAAGTTTTCCTTTATAGTGTAAGTGTGCCTGACTTATTCATGGATCTTCTCTCTGTCTCGCCACCCCCCCCATGTGTGTGTGTGTGTGTGTGTGTGTGTGTGTGTGTTGTAAGTAAATCACTCTCTACTTTCCTGAGTTGTAGGGTTTGTACTGGAAGGTCAGATGTTATTCTGATGGGCTTGCCTTTACAAGGTTCCTTTTTTGCTCACAGATTTTAATATTTATTTTGTAGTCTTAGCAATTACACTGTTTTAGAGTATTGTGGGAGGATTCTTCTCAGGTCTGCCTGTTTGGGGTTCTAGATGTAACTTGCTCTGACTGGCCACCTCTCTGCTCACATTTGGGACATTTTCTACTGTAACTTTATGGAACCTTTTATGTTTTTGTGCCTTCTATGTTTTTCTTTCTTTTGTATGTGTGTGCGTGTTCAGATGTGCTTTGGCACAGTGTGTAAGTGTTTGTGGACGTCCAAGGCTGCTTCTGAAAACGTTCCTCATTCACTCCTGCATTTTATTCCTCTGACACAGGCAGGGTTTCTTGCACTCGGAGCTTGCTTATGTGGTTAGTCTTTGTCCTAGACAGTCACTCTTGCCGTGACGAAACACTATGACCAAAGCAATTTGGGAGGAAAGGCTTTATTTGGTTCATGCTTCCTCAGTTCAGCATCAAAGGAAGTAAGGACAGGAACTCAAGCAGGGCAGGGACCTGGAGGCGGAGCTGATGCAGAGCCCATGGAGGGGCGCTGCTTACTGGCTCACTCCCCATGGCTTGCTCAGCCTGCTTTCTTATAGAACCCAGAACCACCCGGCCAGCGGTGGTACCACCCACAATGCGCTGGACCCTCCCCCATCAATCACTAATTAAGAAGATGCCACACGGGCCTCCCTCTCAAGGCATGGGCCTAAAGTTGGACCCATCATTGACTGCCACTCCCACAAGTTCTGTGCCACCATTACCCTATTGCAGGTAGGGCAGATTGTAGGTTGAAGGTTTTGTGGCTGGTTTGGTGTCCCAGTCCCACTGCTGAGAGCCTCACCTGGTTGTAGAAGATGGCCAGTGCAGGCTCCATTACCCTTCCCCCCACCCCCGCTGGAAGTCTTTGTAGGTCACTCCCATTGACTCCAGGGAGTTTTCATTGCACTAGGTTTCTGCATCATCCCAAAATGCCCCCCAATTCCCATCATGTCTCCTAGCACTCTCCCCCCACCCTACCCCACATCCTTCCTGGTCCCACCCCAACTTGTCCCCAGTCCACCTGTGAAATCTATTTCCCCTTTCCCACGGAGATCCATGCTTCCCACCTGGAGCCCAAGTTACATAGCTCCTCCCCCCTGGGTCTGTGGATTGTACCGTGATGATCCTTTATTTAACAGCTAATGTCCACATATAAGAGAGCACATACCATGCTTGTCTTTCTGGGTTTGGGCTACCTCTCTCATGATGAACTGCCTGGATGACCAAGAACCAGAGGCTGGACTGCTCAGAAACCCAGGATAAAACAAAACACAACTGGCTGGGCGATGGTGGTGCACACCTGTAATCCCAGCACTCTGGGAGGCAGAGGCAGGTGGATTTCTGAGTTCAAGGCCAGCCTGGTCTATAGAGTGAGTTCCAGGATAGCCAGGCTATACAGAGAAACCCTGTCTTGAAAAAAAAAAAACAAACAAATCCAAAAAACAAAACAAAAAAACCCCCCAAAAAAAACAAAACAAAACAAAAAACAAAACAAAACAAAACAAAAAAAACCCCACACACTCAACTGGCCAAAAAAAAGTCAATGGAATGCTTCCTAATGCTCTTCTGCTGTACTCCTAGATCAGTACTTAGCCCAAGTGTCCTCCAACGACTGATGGGAGCAGATGCAGAGACCCTCCGCCAAACACTAGACAAAGCCAGGGGGTTGTGAAGAGAAGAGGGTGGGGAATAAAGGAGCCAGAGGGGTCAAAAACACCGTAAGAACAAGGCCCACAGAATCAACAAAGCAGTGTTCATAGGAGCTCACAGAGACTGAAGCAGCAATCATGGTCCCTGCATGGGTCTGAGCTATGTCCTCTGCATGTGTGTCACAGTTGGGTAGCTTGGTGTTCTGGTGGGACTCCTAATAGTGGTCGTGGGGGGAGTGTCTCTGTCTCTTTTGCCTGCTCTTGGGACCCTTTTTCTCCCAGTCCAACCTTGATATGAGGGCTTGTGTTAATCCTATTTATATCTTGTTATGTCATGTATATCCTCCCCCCACCCCGTCCCGGGCTTTTGGTTTTTTTTTTTTGTTTGTTTTGTTTTTTTGTTTTTTTGTTTTGTTTTTTTTTTTTAAAGAAAATGAGGAGGGGGATGTGAGGGTGAGGAGAGGCGGGGGTGGGCTGGGAGGCATGGAGAGAGGGAAAATTGCAGCCAGGATGTAATTTATGAGAGAAGAATAAAAACTAAAGTAAAATATGAGGGTCTGGAGAGATGGCTTAGTGGTTAAGAGCACTGTCTGCTCTTCCAGAGGACCTGGGTTCAATTCCCAGCACCCACATGGCAGCTCACACCTATCTGCATCTCCAGTTCAAGAGGATCTGATACCCTCACACCAGTGCACACAGAATAAAAATATATAAAAACAAAAAGAAAATACCATACAAGCTTGCCTACAGCCTGATTTTACTTGACTCCTTACTCCCAGATGACTTTAGTTTGTGTTGACATAGAGCTATCCAGCACTCTGGGTTCCTGTGAAGGAACATACAAATTGTTCTTTGGCCTTAAATCCCATTTCAATTTTGATTCAGAAACAAAGGCAAAAACAAACAAACAGCCGGGCGTTGGTGGCACACGCCTTTAATCCCAGCACTTGGGAGGCAGAGGCAGGTGGATTTCTGAGTTCGAGACCAGCCTGGTCTACAGAGTGAGTTCCAGGACAGCCAGGGCTACACAGAGAAACCCTGTCTCGAAAAAACAAAAAAACAAAACAAAACAAAAACAAACAAACAAACAAAACCCACAAAAAAAATAAAAAACAAAACCAAAAAAACCAAAACAAAAAACAAACAAACAAACAAACAAACAAAAAAACCCAAAAACCTTCTGACTCATGTAGGGATTCCATCATTTATTTCTAGAGCAATCTGTTCCTTTTTATGTTCCCAATAACAGTATCTAAGATCTTCACTTCTCTGCATCTGTGGGTCTTTGTTATTTCTGCCATCTTTGCAGTGGGGGAGGGGTGCTGACGCTGGTCAGCCTGTTAAGTGCCTGCGGATAACTCACCCTGGGTGTTTGTTTATACATTTGGTTTTGGAGACCGGTTCTCATGGATCCTGTGGATCACGGCCAGTTTGGTTCCTTCTCTCTCGAGCTGTGGTCTTCCCTGATAACTCCTATCCTGCTGGGGGAATCGGCACCCTGTCTCCGGCTCTGTGTGAGAGGTGGTGGCTGTTACACAGTGCACATACCCACTCTCTCGCCTCTTCTCCAGGGTGGACAAGGGAGTGCTTCCAGGAGTGGAGCTCCTACACCCGCCTGGCCATCCCCAGTATGTTCATGGTGTGCATCGAGTGGTGGACCTTCGAGATTGGGACCTTCCTTGCAGGTCTGTCTGTACCAGGGGAACCTGCCACCCAACCTGGGCAGTCACAGCCCCGAGCCTTCCCAGAAGTGGAAGCTTCTGTGGGGTACTTGTAGGGGCTTGCAATACAGGCTTGAACCGGCAGCACAGCGCTCACTCTGCTATGTCCGCCCGTGCTTTGTGAACAGGAAAGGGAGGCTCATGAGATGGGGTGATGAAAAGCCCAGCTATTCCGACTCTCTGACCACCTTCCCACTGAGTGTGGCTGTGTGTCAGCTGAGACCCGTGTCTCTGCCAGACCTGTAATTATTTTGGTCTTGTTTCCGGTAATGTTTATAGTTTAGACAGCAACAGTGACCTTCTGTGGATACTGCTTGCTTCAGCTGTCCCCAAAGCTGTCCTGTTCCCCCTTGTATCACTTGACTCCCGAGACCCCGCCATTCAGGAACCTCACAGTACCCGGCTTTGATACGCAGGGCATCTCCCCTGATGGTTTGTAGAGTGCCAGGAAGAGGTATCTAGGGTTTCTGTATCTGGGCTATTCTTGGCTTCTCTTAAATGAAAATGTGGGCTAGAAGCTGGGGGCATAGCACAGTTGCAGACACACAAACAAGCGCGCGCACACACACAGAGAAAGACAGACAGACAGACAGACAGACAGACAGACAGACACACGCCTATGTATAAATATATATGTGTTCTAGTTTCATAAAGAAAATGGTCCCTGCGGTCTACTGTCTGACTTGTATTGTCTGAGTTGCTGTTTCAGGCCTTGTTAATGTGACAGAACTGGGAGCCCAGGCCGTCATCTATGAACTGGCTTCTGTCGCCTACATGGTAAGAACATGAGGACACTTTGTATCTTCTTTTGCATAAAACCTGTGGATCATTGTCATTACATTTACCAGAGGAGCGGAGGAGGAACCTGGGTCCTGACCATATTGTCTCCCGTTATGTGGCATGGTCTCCTCACCCAATTCTCTGTGCTTCAAATTTTGTGCATACAACTGAGAGGAAGCCGTAGCTACCCACTTCAAGTGAAGACTGAACAAGGCCCTGTGTGTCAGACAGCAGGAAGCTTGGCATATTCAGTTAACCGTTGTGAAGTTGCTGCTGGGACTTGGTTTTGAGTGTGAGGGCTCAGCTCCTCTCCTCCTCCCGCCTGTGGCCTAGTCAGGAGACAGAGAAAAAGAAGCACAGATCTCAGACTCTCACCTGTGTATAACAAGCTAGTAAAAAGCAAACGGGACCAGACATGGAGGTATGTGCCTTTAATCCCAGTGTGTGGGAGACAGAGGCAGGTAGGTCTCAGTGAGTTTGAGGCCGGCTTGGTCTACAAATCAAATCCAGGACAGCCAGGGCTGTTACACAGAGAAACCCTGTCTCTAAACATAAAACAAAACAAAACAGCAGACAAACAAATAAACAAAAAACACACAACAGAGTCTGGGATGCATCAAACCTTTTAAATGGGGTAGCTTCGAGTATTTTTCTGCTTAGTAGTTTAAGCAGAACTGCTGAACCAGATGAGAGCAGCTATCCTGGGGAACCCAGGGTTGGCAGCCCACTGTGGAACATGGAGAGAGGCTCTGTGCTGGGACACTTGGTGCTGCTGCAGGGGTTGCTAAGAGGAAGGGCAGAGGGAGAGTGGAGCAGCAGGCAGGCCCAAGTGCTCTCAGAGGAAAGAGGTGTGTGGGCCTGGAGCAGCAGGGGAGGCGCTGGAGTCAGCCAGGTGAGGAACTAGGAGGCTGCCACAAAAGAGAGATGAGAATGGGCGGGGGTGGGGGTGGGGGTGGGGGTGGGGGAGGCAGAGTGTGGCTGCAGAATCAGACCAGCACAGGCACCTGGTGCTACAAGGTGCTCTGGTTGCCTGTTCATAAAGATCACAGAGGCCATCTGAGCAAAAGGATTAGGAGCCATTTTGGATACCCTTCCCCCTTTAATCGTAAAACTGAGGGCAGGAGTGTATGAGGGCAGGGGTCTATGAGGGCAGGGGGTGTCTGAGGGCCGGGGTGTCTGAAGACAGGGTGTCTGAAGGCAGGGGTGTAGCCCAGTTGGTAGAATGCTTATCACACCTGAAGCCCGGAATCAATCGTTAGCATCAGACAGAGTGTGTCCGACATGAGTTCTTGTCTCAATAAGAAATGAATATAAACATGAAAAGGAAAGGAAGTGGTTTCTCATTTTGGAAGACAGAAGAAGGCTGTCTAAGAGGAGGCCGGTGTGCAGATGGCAGGACTAAAGGCTTCTCAGCCACAAGCCGGAGGAGACAGGACAGAAGGAAGAAGACCAAGAGAAGCCAAGAGTGGAGGCTGGGACAGTGGTGGTGGCAGGGCTGCTGGCTGTGGCCCTAGGTCCAGACACCTCGGGAATGAGGGACCTGGATCAAAGGACAGACTGTAGGAAGGGGGAGGGGCAGTTGAGGAGATGTGCTCTCAAGGAGTGTCTGAGGCTGACCTCTGGCTTCCGCCTGTGCCTGTGTGGGTGCGCAATCCAAGCCCCTCCCCCAACTCAATAATCAACAATGTCTTTGTGCTTATCATCCGTCAATTGCTGCTTTTAGTTAACATGCAGGCTTCCTTCCCTTCCCTTCCCTTCCCTTCCCTTCCCTTCCCTTCCCTTCCCTTCCCTTCCCTTCCCTTCCCTTCCCTTCCCTTCCCTTCCCTTCCCTTCCCTTCCCTTCCCTTCCCTTCCCTTCCCTTCCCTTTCCTTTCCTTTCCTTCTTTTTCCTTTCCTTTCCTTTCCTTTTTCCTTTCCTTTCCTTTTTCCTCTTTCCTTCCTTCCTTCTTTCCTTCCTCCCTCCCTCCCTCCCTCCCTCCCTCCCTCCCTCCCTCCCTCCCTTCTTTCTTTCTTTCTTTCTTTCTTTCTTTCTTTCTTTTTTTAAACTGTGACTTATGATTGCTAATTGCCAGGTGCCCTTTGGCTTTGGTGTGGCTGCCAGTGTCCGAGTGGGCAATGCCCTGGGGGCAGGGAACGCTGACCAGGCCCGGTGTTCCTGTACCACCGTGCTTCTGTGTGCTGGTGAGCAATGCCCCTGACGTCTGGACTGAGGTTAGTGGGGTGTCTGAATCTGTGCTTCCACAATGGAGCATCCGAGACGGGCAGATTCGTCAGGAACCAAGTTTACTGCTCACAGACTCTAGGGCCCAAGATCAAGGTGCCACCAGGTCTGGCTGTCTGGTGAAATCTGCTCTCAGCTTCCAAGATTTACTTGATGTTATATCATATCGTCTTGAAGGGAGGAGCAGGATGAACTCCTGTCACCAGAGAGCAGGAAGTGGATAACGGGGGCCAGGGCCTTTTAGAAAACTCCTGTCCCGCACAGGGCATCGTCTCTCGTGATTCAGTCACCTTGCTTCTGCTTTGGGAATGAAATTTCACCCTGAGTATTAGAGAAACAAAAACATTCTTAATCTAAGCCTCATGTTCCCAAGGGTCTAGCTCTGGAAAACAGACTCCCTTAGAAGGAATGGAAAACGGCAGATGTTAGTCGGCTTTTTCATAGACAGTAAAAAAGAGACTTTACACTGTTAACACTGATTTTGAGATGGGATTTCACCGTGTTGCCCAGGCTTACTGTGAGTGCCCGGGTCACAAGGTTAAGCAATCCTCCTGCTGCCACTCCCCACAAAGCTGGGACTGCAGGTGCATGTCCCTGAGCCCAGCTGCATTCTTGACTCACTGACACAAATCTCCCCTGAGAAGCATTGTCATGTTCTGGATGACTGTTGTTTCCTGTGACTCCTTATTTCCCAGGTGTCTGTGCGCTCCTGGTGGGACTTCTGCTCGCAGCCTTGAAGGATGTGGTTGCCTACATCTTCACCAATGACAAGTAGGTCGTCCAGGAACTGTCTTTGCTCTGATGCTTTTCTTCCCCGCATGCTTCTGCTTATGAGGGGGCGCTGTCCTTCACGCCACACAAAAGCCTGTAGTACAATCAGGAAGGAGAGGTGAGAACAGAGGAGAAGCAAATTGAATGGTGCTAGCCCATGCAAACCCATTCTTCAGTACCTACGCCACTCATCAGGTCCGAGCGGAGTATTGCTCGGAGAAACAGAAGACAGCACGTGGGTTAGTCTCATCCTCAGATGGGCACATCGTGGGCCAGGGCAGTCTGTGGTAGCCAACTCTTCATTTGAGGCCATGTTTGCAAAAATCACAGACTCAATCTTCCCTTTCATTGTATTTTCTATAACAATAATTACATAATTATTTAAGAATAAGAACTTGTCTGTTGAATAGCATGGACCATTATCGGGCCTAGTGGCTCAGACCAGACTGGCCTATAATTGCAGTTATTCAGGCAGTAGGGACAGGAAGATAAGTTCAAGGCCAGCTTGGACAACCTAGTGAGACTCTGTCTCAAATAAATACTTTTGTTTAAAAGAAGAAAATATCTTCATAGTATCAGAAATTCTATAAATAAAATTTGAATTAGTGTGGTTTTATTATATACTTGATTTGCAAAAAATGTAATATATGCTAGGCTTGTGCTTTTAAAAAAGCATGTAGTAGTATGTTATGTATGTATGCGTGTTTATGTGTATGTGTGTGTATATGTCTATGTGTATGTGTGTATATGTGTATGTATATATATACACGTATATGTATGTGTATGCATATGTGTATATGTGTGTGTATGTGTGTATAGAGGTCAGCATACACATGTTGTGTGCTTGTGTATATATGTGTGTGTGTGTGTGTGTGTGTGTGTGTGTATGTGTATATAGAGGTCAGCATACATCTTACGGGACTTGATTCTTTCCTTTCAGCCTGTGAATCCTGGGGGTAGAACTCAGCTCATTAGGCTCAGCCGACAGCACCTTTGCCGGCTGAGCCATCTTGCTGACCCAGATGTATGTACTTCACTGACTACTGTCCTCCCCCTGTAACAGGGACATAATTTCCCTCGTGAGTCAAGTGATGCCCATTTTTGCCCCCTTTCATCTGTTTGATGCACTCGCGGTAAGTATGCAGCGATTTTCACTCTGGAATGTGTGGAAAATGTTCCTAGCTTGTTTATCTGAACATCGAATATCTGGGGTTTAATGTTTGGAGTGAAGGTCAAGGGTCCTCCTGGCTCTCCCCCTCCTCTCTACACCGAATGCCTTCAGCCATGTGGTGACCCATGGCTTGGTGACTGCTGTACACATCCAGGCAGGCCAGTGAGGATGAGCTGACACTGACCACTAGACGGTCTCGCCCTGGGCTTGCCTTCTGCAGACCTGTGGGTGTTTTAAGACCTTTCGGTAGCCGGGCGTGGTGGTGCACGCCTGTAATCCCAGCACTTGGGAGGCAGAGGCAGGCAGATTTCTGAGTTCGAGGCCAGCCTGGACTACAGAGTGAGTTCCAGGACAGCCAGGGCTACACAGAGAAACCCTGTCTCAAAAAAAAAAAAAAAAAGGCCCTTTGGCTACACTCCAGAACCATCCTTGGATGCTTATTCCCCGTGGCCTGACTTCCAGGTCATCATCATGGGCTTCTCTTCCTGTGGGCTTCTCTCCACTTTCTCCTCATCCCTCTGAAGACAGGGCAGTGAACAAGGCAGTGGTGAGAACAGTGGCGGAGACACCCTCCCTCTGTGGGTGGCCGGCCTCTCCCACACTTCCCTGCTAAGGTGCCATTAGTGAAGCCTTTAACTTCTCAGACACTATGTGACTTTGAAAAATAACTGTAAGCAGTTGGAGATAGAACTTTAAACAACGTCACCTATCTGTTGCTGTGATAGAATCTACAGCCAAAAGCAACTTGGGGAGGAAAGGGTTTATTTGGCTTACATATCCTAAATCACAGTCCATTTAAGGAAGCCACGGCAGGAGCTTAAGGCAGAAACCTGGAGGTAGGAACTGAAACCACCTGCTTCCGCCCATAGTGAGCTGACACCGCCCATGGTGGGCTGGTCCCTTCCACATCAGTCCCCAAAGACACGCCACAGGCCAATATGACAGAGTGGACTCCTCAGTTGAGGTTCTCTCTCCCTAGGTGACTCTAGATGGTGTCAAGTTGATAGCATAAAGCTCACGACCTGACGGTTCTTTAGCATAAGCTGCCGTGTGCCTTTTCTCTGTAGTTGAAACGGCATTTTTCCTTCATCTCGGCTGTGATGTCTGCTTCTGGGACAGCTTGGTCTGTGGGCAGCCACACTGTACTGTGAACTCACATGATGAGCAGGCGCCTGACTTCACTGCTGCTGTGGCTTTCCTCCCTGCAGGGCACCTGTGGCGGGGTCCTGAGAGGCACCGGAAAACAAAAGATAGGCGCTGTCCTGAACGCCATTGGTTACTACGGGTTTGGTTTTCCTATCGGAGTGTCACTGATGTTTGCTGCTAAACTTGGGATAATAGGTATGTGTTTGATCCCTTAGTGATTCACCCCAGATCTCACTGTTTCAGGAAAATAAATCACGTGAGATGTGAAGCAGTTGACTGGAAGGTTGTTCTGTGGAAACGGGGGCATTCTTGCAAGGTGCAGTGAGCCCTGGTGGTGACGGTGGAATTGCTGGTTTTATGACTTCATGGTATTTCTCCATTAAAGGGCACAATGGATTGGGTGCTGCAGTGTGCATGTGTGCGTATGGCTTAAGTCATGTTTAAGTCCCCATGGAAGGCTGGTGAGGTGGCTTAGTGGGTAAAAGTGCCTGCTATGAACTCTTCACCTCGATCAGTCCCTGGAATCCACTGTCAAAGGAGAGACCCAACTCCTAAAAGTTGTCCTCTGACTCAAAACACGTGTATCCACACTCTTACACACACGTCATACACCCATATACAGTTACACACACACAGAACCATATATATGTGCACAATCATGCATACAACCATCCATTACATAATCACACACATAAATACCTGCACACTCATACACACATCATCATACACAGTCATGCATGTACAGAGTCATATACACACCACTGTATGTATACATAATCATAAGCATACAACCATACAGACAATTTTTTGGTGTAATTTTTAACTTTAGATGAACTACAAAGGTGGGGAATATTGTCTTCCTCATGATCATCCTGATTGTGATAGACTAATCGAATGGCTAGATTTTTATATTACTGTTTTATGTGACTTTTGCAATTCATGGTAGTTTTATTTATGTGTGTTTTGGTCAGGTGTGCGTGCTTGAGCTGTTGGCCTTGCAGAGTTAGGTGACTGTTCTACCACAGAGCCTGGGACATGCTCTAAGCCCTTGTCGGAGACAATATTAATATTATTTATATACATTGCTTACCTCATGAAATCAGTCCAATTTCTTTGTATGCCCTGATGATAAGAATTATTTATTTTTGTAGAATCCTTCCATGAAGCTGTTTTAGCCTAGGATTTTAAAGAAGTTTATGCTTCTGAGGGCATCTTGGTTTCTTCTTGGACTTTTATTGTGTCTATGTGAACAAACTATATTGTTCTTAGAAAACTTTTATTGAGGTTCGAAATCTGTAGAATTGTGCAAAGTAATTTAAAAGTTGTATATGTGTTTTGTGTATATATAGTCATGTTTTCAGTTGCTGTATAATGCTCTGAATTCTATTTCATATTAAAAAATAGTGCAGCTGGAGCTGGGGACGCCTACCATGCCTGATACCCTGGGCTTCGTCCCCAGAACTGTTTTTAAAAGTCTAATTAGAGAACCTCAAGACTACGATGATATGTATGGAAATCCCTCCTCACATCATGTAACAAATGTTATTCCCCCCTCCCATTTCTTTGCAAAGCGTGAAATTACAGCTGGCAGAGGAGAGGTGCTATGTGCCGCCTCTGCACCGCACTTCTGCACCGCTCTGCACCGCATCTCTGGGAGTGGGCGTTGAGTGGCTCCTGCTTCCACAACGCGGGGCAGCGTCACCCAGCGCATACGCACCACTAACACTTTCCTGAACCTTGCTTTAGGATCAGTTCCTAGGAACGGAATCGTGACATTTAAGGGTATACCCTGACGTGCTGTCTACATCCATCCGTAAGGCTCACTCTAGCATCTGCTTAATGTTTTTGCAGGAGTGAATTCTAGAATCAATCTTAGCAAACTGCTGACAAATTGGGAGACTTAGTCCCAACTTACAGCGCATCCCAACTCTGCACAGCTTGCTCTGCAGTGACTGCTCTAACTCCAGCACTAGAGTGACTTATCACCCTCTTCTTTACACTTACATTACACTTACATTCAGGCAAACCACTGATACACATAAAACAATCTTTAATAGTTTCTTCTTATATATATTTTATTCATGGGGCTCTCTTAGAGTCTCAATATTTTTTAAGGTTTATTTATTTAATATGTGTGTACCTGAGTCTACGTGTGTGCAGTGCTTGTGGATGCCAGACGAGGGCATTGAATCTCTTGGAACTGGGGTAATAAACAGTTGTAAACCACCACCATATGGGTATTGGAAATCAAACCTGGGTCTTCTGCAAGAGCAGAAAGTGCTCTTAATCCCTGAGCCATCTCTGTATTCTCCAAGTTTCCACATTTTTCATGTAACAGGGGAATGTCTTCCAAGCAAGCCACTTCCTCTTCTTCCCTCTACCTTCTGTCCTTTTTTTTTTTTTTTTTTTTTTTTTTTGTACATTTTCACTCTGTGTCTGAGACTCGCTTGGAACTTACTATGAATCCCAGGGTAGCCTTGAACCATTATCCTCTTGCTTCAGCCTCCTGAGTGCTAGGATTGTAGGTATGAGCCACCATGCTTGGCTTCAAAGCAAGCTTTTGAAAATACCAGGTCTCACACCTACACCTGCATACAGCAGTCTGGACCCCCTTACCCCTTTCATGGGTCCCCATTACTATGGATAAACAGTAACTCCTATTTCCTCCTGTGCCTTACGCGTCCTCCACCGCCTTCTCCTACCTTGTCATTTCCTACTTGACCTCTCTGTGGGGTTCCCATGATGGCATCTTCCCGCAGCAGGCTCCTCCTGCCTCTGTACTGCTGGCCTGGACCTTCCCTAGGCTGGTTCCTCACCCTCCGCTCTCACCGCAGGAGACACCTGGCCACTCACTAGAGTCCACTGCAGGTTTCACCAATGACCAGAGAGTGCCTGGCACATTCCTACAGCTCTTGGCATTTCCTGTTTGGTCCCTGGCTTGCTGGCTTGTCCCTTCAGTGTCTCTGATAGATCAGTGGCAGACTTCAGTCTTCTCTGCTCCATGTTTATCCAAAGATTTTGAGAAGCTAATTTAACTGAAATTTTGCTCCATTGATCCTGAGTTATCGAGAAAGAATTTTAGTGATCATGGGGATGGAACTGATTGTCGATGTTCATCTTGTGTCTGCAGGCCTCTGGGCTGGACTGATAGTCTGTGTCTTCTTCCAAGCCTTCTCCTATTTAATCTACATCCTGAGGACAAACTGGAACAGAGTCGCAGAGCAGGTAACCGGCTTCCTGTCCCTGTAAGATGCATCAGTACTCGATCCGTGGTTGACAAGGCGTCTTCCGGGATGAAATGGTAGATAAATCCCATCAGTTTCTAGACAGTGCGTCATGACCCACACTAACAATGGGACATGAAAGGGACAGGAGGAGAGCTCCTCTTAAGTAGAGTTGGCTGGTGTCCTCTGACCACAGGACTCAGCTTAAAACAAAGGAAACAGGAATTGGCTTCAAACACAAATTTTGTGTTTCTGTAAAATAGTTTCCCGTTTATGCCTATTAGCTTTTTTAAAGGCTTCAATTAAAAATTTATTTGGTTCTGTGTTTACAAAGAAGTAATGTGTTAAGTATTTGTGATCTGGGGAACACTTGGCCCCGGTGGTGACCCACATGAGCATATGGGCAGAGACTGAGCGCTCATCTCACTGTGGTGAGGCCTAACGTCAGACAGGCCAGCGGCCAAGAGGAAGGACTCTTAAGGAAACAGGAGGCGAGCTCAGGAGTTAGGGTCATCGCCATTTCTTTTTCTGATCCCCTTGGCTTTGCCTAATGGTGATGGATTGTGTGATTCTTCAATTCATGTTGACCTGTTGAGGGAATAGAATATATCGGATGTGGACTAGGGGGCTGGAGAGATGGCTCAGTGGTTAAGAGAACTGGCTGCTCTTCTAGAGATCTGCTGTTTGTTTCCTAGTACCAGCATGGTAGCTCACAACTGCCTGTAACACCAGTTCCAGGGGATCCAGTGTCACCTTCTGGCTTCCACGGGTACTGCGTGCACATTGCACTCAGACATACTTGCAGACAAAGCACCCATACACATAAATAAGTCTTAGTGGGGAAAATGGATATTGACTTGGTCACTAAACTAGCTTTTAGATGGTGATATCATTTACCTCTAGATCTTGGTCCTTTTATTTGTGTTTGGAGATACTCAAGGCGGAAGTGCAAACGTGTTAAACCCTCAGGTTTTCCACCATTGCTGCCAGCGGAACATTGGGACAAGAGTAGCCATTTTCTGGCATTATCGTCTCTTAGCATGTCATGTGACATTTTCATGGCCGGGGAAGGCGGTTTCTGCGATTCTAGACTGTCCGCACTAGCCTTAAGTTGAAGTTTTAACGAAAAGCTACACCTTGACTTGACTTCTGCTCCGTTTACTCATGTAGTCTTGTTTTTAGGCACAAGTTCGAGCTGGGCTAAAAAGCAACAAGGAGACGATACCCACCCCAGCAGGTAATGGAGTCTTCTCCTTACAGTTCTCTTTCTGCTTTGTAAAATCTGGAACTCAGTTTGGCCAGAGAGGTTGAGTTAATGAGCTCCTTGTGACAGAATTTTTCTCAGCCATAATTTTTCAGATCAACTCTGAAGTCTCCTGTTAAAATGCATTTTTAATTAAAAAAATTTTCAGTTAAAAAATGCTGTTGGTGGAGAGTTGTTTTTTAATACCACAGAGACAAAAGTGAATGTTCCAACTGCTCTCTTCAAACAGATCTACCCATCTTGGAAAGAGATGTTACTGACGGAGTGATCTTACCTGACATCATCAGACCAGAGAGCCAGACCGGCCAGCTGGTAGCAGAAGAAAACGGCCAGTGTGCGGTGCCCACCGTCGGGGAGGTCTTGACAGGGAGACAGCTGGTTATCTATCGTGGGTTGGCTCTGATTGTTTCTATTGCTGTCCTCATCGTAGGGATTGTAGTGCGAGTTTTCAATGACCGTGGTTAAGACAGGACTGTCCCCAGTCTGTGGACTGGTAATATCTGTGTGCCGTGTCCTGAGCATGGCTGTGAGCTTGTCACTCTCTGAACTGCGGGTAGAAAGGCTGCCAGTGAGCGCGTCCTTCATTATGCTGCCATCCCGGCCCCACTACTGCAGGTCACAGAAGGAGCAGCGCGCATGCGCCTAGTGCGCGCAAGGCCCTTGTTTGATGTTCAGCACTAGGAGGGGGGAAGGGAGAAGAATGAATAGATGAATAAACGGCTATCCAGATTTGGGGAATGGGGGTGGGTGGGTGGGTGTTGCTGGGGAGGGAACCCGGGGACCTCAGCACATGCTGGGCAAGTACTCAAACACTGAGCACTCCCAGACCCCAGAGCTCTGCTTGTAAGAATGCTTTTCTCCATTGACTTTATCATGGTTTCCAAATCCGTCAGTTTGATTTTCTCTTCTGTGAATGTGCCTTACTCTCTGGGCATCCTCTGCTGCTGCGTTCTCGCGATGAGTTAAATATCAGGTGCCTGTTCTAGCTCTATCTGGGAACTGTGCCACAGAAGCATTTATAAAATAAATGTCTAAGATCTAAAATGTGTGCTGAGAATATTTGGGAACAGAAGGTTATCATAAAAAGGTAAATTTTAGGTTTTTACCTTTAAACACATTTTCATGGCAATTTTCCTATTAATTAGAAAGGACATGCATGGATATTTATTTATTTATTTATTTCTCCTTGGCTCCCGCAATGCTTTGATTTGGTTTCACTTTCCAGGAAAGACATTTTTATAGCCTACTCTTAGATTTACTACTTAGACTTGGTCAAATCTAAGATAAAATGGTTTTTTTAAATTATATACTAAGACAACAAAAGAATACCGGGCATTCCCCAACACTAAGTTGCCAAGTAACCGCGGGGTGGAGGTCAAAGCCCACAGTGTTCCTCGGCCTCCATGACTGCCATTCACCCCGAGTGGTCAGTAGAAAAAGAAACAACATTTAATTTGTTTAGGAAGCTTCAGCCCATGGTCAGCTGCAGTGTTGTCCTGGGGAGTCTATGTTGGAGCAGCAAAAGAGGCTCCCTTCATGACCTAGAGCCAAAGAAGAAGAAGGAGGCTGGGTTCCCACAACCCCATTAGTGGCCAGGCTCCCAGTGACTGGTCAGCGTTCCACTAGGCCCCACCTCTTAAAGGTTCCACAGTCTCCCCCAGCCCTGCACTGGGACAAGGCCTTTAATGCATGGTCCTCAGCAAATACTATCACGCCTGCTAGGCAGGCAGCACCCCCTTTTGCTTATTTGATTCACTCTCTTGAGGATACAAAGACAACCCAGGATCATCAGCCCTCTCTGAAAAGCTGATAAAGAAATCCATAATAAACAGTGAGTTTATAAGGATTTTACATCATCAAAGTGACATTAGAAAATATTATAACAGCCGGGCAGTGGTGGTACATGCCTTTAATCCCAGCACTTGGGAGGCAGAGGCAGGCGGATTTCTGAGTTTGAGGCCAGCCTGATCTACAGAGTGAGTTCCAGGACAGCCAGGGCAACACAGAGAAACCCTGTCTCAAAAAAACAAAACAAAACAAAACAAAACAAAAAAAAAACCAAAAACCAAAAACCAAAAACCAAAAACCAAAAAACAAAAACAAAACAAAAAAACAAAAGAGAAAATATTATAACTGCCTTACAGAATAGGATAAAAAAAATATTTTGAGGTAAATTTAGACCACATAATGTGCATCATTTGTTAGTGTGGACCTCAGCAGCATTCAGTACAAGTGCACAGTTATAGTCTTGCCAAGTTGCAAAGCATTTCATCAACCTACAAAGACACCCCAGTTCATCAAGATGGTGGTCAAGCCTCTTTCTCCCAGCCCCTAGAAAACACTAACCTTTTCCATGTCTGGATTTACCTCTAAGCTATCCCACGTTTGAAGGAACCATGTCAGATCCTTTGACTCTGTGTAGAGACAATTGGCCTTACCCACGGTGGTAGAGCAAAGTTACAGGGCTCCCCGCATTCCTGACCTGAAGTGAAAGCACTCACAGATGGAGCTTTTACATGGTGGAACATGGGTTTTCTGGGTATTTGATAGTAAGTCTTATGGTGTCTTAGAATCCAAGACCCATGTGGGTAATTTCACATTAGCCTGACAAGCAAAACTGATGGCTTCATTAGGGCGCTCCATCTGCGCTGGAGATGACACAACATTCCCACAGATTCCGCCCATCTACCCACATGACCCTCACCGATGCCGTCTGGAGGGAAGGGATATTGAGATGTGGTTTCTTGCTGTGTATATAACCTTGCCCCTTAATTTAAAACTATTGGTCAAATAACGATGTTGACAGCCTGTAGTTAGGCAGAAGAGAGGTAATCGGGACCTTGGTTGCCAGGTTTGGGGTCTGAGACACGGACCATGAGAAGAGGAGAGAGGAAAAAGGAAGAAGATGCCATGGGGGAGATGGATCGTGAGAACATGGCTCTGAGGGCTGGCCAGTCAGAGTAGGTGCAACTCAGGTGAAACAGGGCAAATTATAACTTGGGGTTATTGACAGGGAAGAAGACAAAATAGCATAGAGGGTGGCTATCTGCCCAGCTCTAGTGCTGATTAAGGCTTGTTATAAATATAAGTTTTCTTTCTTTTATTTGGGAACTAAATGATCATAAGTGGGTAGAAACCCCCAATTTTTACCACAACAAAGGGGCCTCCTCACTGCTCATAACATGATTACTATTAAGCATGACCTTGCTTTTAGACCTAACTGAAGCCATCTGTCTTCCAAATCAGTGGCCACAATGCATCACAATGTCCACCAGGGGGACCACGCTGCTGTCTCTCTGGGTGACACCAGGCCCGTCACCTGCATAAGCAGCCATCTTGGCTTCCACTCAATGCGACCGTAGGCTTTCCCACCTGTGTCCCAGCTCCTGAATGACAATTCAGAGGCTTGTTATTTATTAACAAATGCTATGCCTTAAACTAGGCTTGTTCTCCGACTAGCTCATACCTCAGTTAACCCTTTCCACTATTCTACGTCTGCCACACGGCTGGTTATCTCACCTCAGTTTCATCCGTCTGACTTCCTTTGAGTCCAGTCGGCAAATCTCCCATACCTGACTGTTTACCGGAATTCCTCTTTCTCTCCCATCTTCTAATCCTGCCTCAGCTTACTGGCTAACAGTTTTTACTGACAGGTGATGCTTCCACACAGTACACAAGAGATTGCTCCACAAGCCTAAATTTCCAAAGCCACACCCCTTCATTCTTAGTATACCCCTCAGGAAACCCAACAGGTTTTGAAAGGGATCCTCGGCTCCCTGAAGAATGGTTGCAGACTGAGGCAAACAAGATGTTGCTTTTGTCATCCTCCCAATGGAAGGGAACGGAAGTTTTTTTCCACCAGGCCATGCCTTTGGAAGCCACACCCATCTCCTCTATTTGCGTCTCTTCCACAGCCATCAGCTCTGCTAAGTCCTGAAGCCAATCCTGAAGACATTCCCAAAAACCTCCTCTTTAGAGCCTGTGCAGTAGTGGACAACTATGTTGGGGGAAGACTGGCAAATAGATTTATTCTCACATTCCCCGATACAATGCAACTGAAATTACCAGCAGCAGGGAACTGAAGCAGAAGGCAGGGTTTATATAGGGTTTCTTGGGGGAGCAGAACTTTCCAGGGGGGCCTAGGATTTGAGGGATTCTGTGGCCTGATCTTAAAGCTCAGGGATTGGTGAGATTCCAGGCTCAACGAGTGGTGTTTTGTTTTGTTTTTCCTTGGGCCTGGTCTCCAGTTTGGGGCAAAGTCAGGGTCAGGATGTTTTTCCTTTGCCCCTTTACCCTGCAAGCTTTTCTTTAACTCTCCAGCTCATCTCAAGAACCTACCATGCTAAGTTTCCAACTTATGAAAGGAAAAGGCCCAAAGTAATTTCTGCTCCTAGAAAGCAGCAACAAATCAAAATGTTACAAATGTAATTCAAGAGTGGCAGTGTTTGCCTTGAAAGACCCGAAAAAAATGAGATGCCCCAGCACTCCACGCCTCAGAAGGCAACACCCAGATCACTCACGAGAAACAGTCTTGATGCAACAGCAAGAGGAATTTTAGTCCAGAGGCTCTGGGGTTCACAGTCCACCATGCAAGGGGTAGAGGACTGTGGACCCCGAGTGCAGAATCAGGAAAGCTTTTATAGGTTTACAACAAAACCCGCATATTGCAAACCAATCATTCCTTAGCATCAAGAGCCCACACAGTGTGAGCCAATTGATTTGTACCACATCATAACTTCTAAGCCAATCAGTTTAAATTATCCAAGCCTGCGCTCCGAGGACCAATCAGTTTCCTATAGAAGCCAGATAGCAACTAGTTAGCTCATTTTCCGTTATGGATCCAGGATCACATACTCATTTCCCATTACAGGTCCAGGAGCCAGGATCATGTACTCAGGCCCCTTCACCTAGTTCCATATAGAGAGTGGGCTCAAGGAATGTGACCGTTCACCTAGTTTCTAACAAAGAGCAGGGTCTGGAATTTGAGGTGTTTAGGGCTCCTGGGTGGCTGGAGTTAGAGATGTATTTTTCATCCTTTCATTCCCTACTTCTTCTCTTGTTAATAGTTCTAATCTTTGAACTCGGAGGACTAAAGGTCAGTTTCCACTCGGCTCAGAAGACCCTTGTACTGCTGCCTAAGTACCATAATCTGGACCGCGCTCACCCGTTCCTTGACGAAGGCAACTAACCTATTACTTATACAAGGTCCAACTGTAAGCAACAGGAGCAGTATCATTAGGGGTCCTATCAGTGCAGAAAGCAGGGCAGTCAAGAGTACAAGATAAGGGCCTTTCCACCAAGTCTTAAGGTTTCCTGTGTGGTGGCATCTAACGTAGACAGGATCTCCAACTTGGAAGCGATGTGGGACTTGCCAGTCTCCTCCTCCTGAGTAAGCCTCCTGGACCTGCTGCCACACTCGATGCCTCACACACTCGTGCACCCTGAGCCTAGAGAACAAAGGCTGGGAAAGCAGCACATCAGCACTATGTATAGAGGCAGTTTCTACCAGTGGAGGGGGGCCCCCATAGAGCAATTCATAGGGGCTAGCCCAACCCCCCAGGGGTGTTCCCAATCCTGAAGAGCACAAAGTGTAGGAGAGCGCCAGTCTCTGTGGTCAATTTGGTGAGGGTTTCTTTCATCAGGGTTCCAGCAACTGTTCCTGAAGCTTTCTTACACAGATCCAGTAACCTGTCTGGAAGCAGTGAGGAGTCTCTGGCAAGCCTGGAGCATTTAAGGCAGACAGTTTGAGCCAAATCTCATGTTGTAGTACACTTCCTGGGAGGACCCAGTGGACAACAAAGGAGTTGGGGTATCAAAGAGGATCTCCAGGGGGGTCAGGTTAAAATGGCAGGGGCTGTTCAGAAACAAGGGGAGAAGCACCACCCAGCCTAAGCCTGTCTCCAAGGTCAATTTAGTTAAGGTCTCTCATAGGGTTTTGTTTATTTTTTCTAGCTGTCTTGAGCCCTGGGGACAGTACATCCAATAATATGTCCAATTAGTCCCCAATATCTCTGTCAATCTCTGACTTACCTTAGAAACAAAAACAGAAGGTCTCAGTCCTTTTTTTTCAGCATATTTTAAGTGAGGCTATCTCTTAATTTTGTCCCATTTCTCAGTGGGTGTCTCTTGCAGACCCATAACCAGTATAGGCTCCTGCATATCCATTCTTGGAGCCATTTGCTCTGCCTGGCTATTGCCCACTGAGTCTTTTCCCTTTTGATGTCCTGGGCAGTGGGTAATATTCACAGTTGCTAGCTTCATTAGGGCATCTAAGAGGTCCAAGATTTCCTGTTGGTTTCCTCTGATGTGAGCCATTCTCTTAGCATATACCCCTGTGGACATGGGCTGTGGCAAAGGCATACCTGTTATCCATGTGGATGTTGATTTTCTTGATGGCTCCAAGTTCCAAGGTCTTGGTAAGGGCAATTAGCTCCACTTTCTGCATTGACATGCCAGAGGGTAAAGATTCTTCTACCCAGATGCCATTTGTGCTGTCCACCATAGCAGCACCTGCTTGTCTCTGTCCTTCATGGAGAAAACTGCTCCTGTCTGTAGCAACTTTCAGCAGGGGTCAGTCTCTCTTCTTGGGCCAGTTAGCTGTGACCTGTTGGGCAGGAAGTATATCTGTCCCCCCGCCATTTTGGAGAGTATGTCTTGCTCCAAAAGAGAGGGTAGGAACAGTCTGGGATGACCATAAATGAATGGGCTACCCATCCCATCCCTAGGTCCATTGTTCTTCGGGTAGTCCATGAACACATTTTGGTCCCAGTGGCTTCATGGACCCAAGATCTTTTTCTTGGAAACAGGGCCATTGGGTTGGAAGACCAAGTGTTAAGCCCCTGTGTCCATCAAGAACTGAGTAGGTTTCTCTTTCCCTCTCACAGCTATCCAGGGTTGGGGGAAGTGGTCAGAACTCCCATCTCCCCTAGTCATTGTCTTCACCCAGGGCTAACACCTTTGCCATTTGGGGGCACTTCTCCCAAGACCTGGGAATTCCTGCTCCCAGCTTCTATTTGTTAGGGCACACTCTGGCTCAGTGGCCTCTCTCCTTTTAGTATACACATTGATCCTTTTCTGTCTTTCTTCTCTGCTTTTAGCCAGGATTTTCAGTAGCTTCCTTCTCTGTCATTTTCTTCTTTCTTTTTCTCCTCTGTCTCCCTGTCTCAGCAAACTGCACTAAATCTCTCTACAGACTTTTCTAACAACCTGCACTAAATCCTTCCATAGACCTTCTAAACAACCCACACCAAATCCCTCTACATGCTTTCTCAGAAAACTACATTAAATCCCTCTAGTCTGGGGTCATAGGGTATATAGCAGAATGGTTCTATGAGCTGCTCTAGAAAGGCTGCCAGTGACTCATCTGGTCCCTGCTTAACCTTACATACATACCTTGGTCAAATTTGTGGGCTTCCATGCCCTTGAGACCTGCCAGTGGAATCTGGTGTTGATCCTTCAGGTGCCTCTTACCTTTTGTCTGAGGGGGTATTCTTTTTTTGCTTCCTGTATTACAAATAAAACAGTATCAGAGAGATTAATCAGTCTCTTGGGAAATATGCCCTTAGTGAGAGAGCCACTATGGAATCAGGATAGGTGGTCTTAGGTCTCCTCCTGCTCCACTCTGTGGTCTTCTCTAAATATAAATTGAGCATACTATTATCATTTTGTAAATTATAAACTATAAGATAGACCTAACACCCAGTCTCTGTCAATCAAACAGAACCTTGTCATTTTTACTATCTTAAAAGACTATAGGAATTAACACCCAACTCATATTTTGGCTATAAATTTATGTCATCTAAAAATCATTTATTTAAATCTATATCAGCTTTCTCAAGGTTAATGAGCTTGGGCTGCCTATAAGACTAACAGTCTTCAACCCCATCAGAAATCCAAGAGTGACCAATATTAACTGAAAATATATAGAAAGCTTAACACAGCTTCTAAGACTTAGCCAAATGATAGAGACTGCTGAACACCTGAACAGTTTATACTTTAAAATGTTGGAGCATTGGTCTTCAGCCTTCTGGCACAATTTTTTTTTTTTTTTGGTTTTTCGAGACAGGGTTTCTCTGTGTAGTCCTGGCTGTCCTGGAACTCACTCTGTAGACCAGGCTGTCCTCGAACTTAGAAATCCGCCTGCTTCTGCCTCCCAAGTGCTGGGATTACAGGTGTGCGCCACCACGCCTGGCTTCTGGCACAACTTCTGATAGACTTAAAGAATCAGGAATTATTAAGCCATATAATAATCTACGGACACATTAAGTTTGTCTGTAGATGAAGAGAGGCAATCCTTGCCTTGTGGCTCTCTCTCTTGCCATACCAGAAGCAACTCTACACATGCTCAGTTCCTTCAAGAAAGGGAAGCTGTCAGGAGCAGGCTAGTCTTTACAACAAAAATAAATAACATTAAACATCATATTCCATGGACTTCTGACATTTTTGAAAACCAACTATCTATGTAAAGTAATGTGGACTGTTTTCTGTTAAACTATCTACAGCTATTTCTGATTAAAATATAGAAAACACCCTAATAATAAACTCAGAGCCTTATATTTTTATTTGGCCCTAAACTCACAGCTTAAACATCTCAGATCTATAATAATAACAGCAAAGAAGGACTGGGCGTAAATCCTGTACTTTTACATATTTATACCAATGAAAACCTTGATTTTGTATCTAAATAAAATCTATATCAAATAAGAAGTTATGCCTTGAACTTAATAACAATTATAAAGACTTTTATCAAATGAAATTATGTCTATATAACTTCTTCAAGCTGAATATGGGTGTTGAGATATGAAGGGGAGTGGTATTTTCTGCAATATAAATCTCAAAACAAGATTTTAGTATTATAAAGACAGATTTTTCGCTTAATATTTTAGAATCTAGTCTTTTGGAGGTCTCCCTTATTTTGACCTCTTTCCCAGAGGAACAATATAACCATAAAGTTTAACATCATATCCATCATAATAATCTAACCAATTTAAAATAAATGAAATAAACCATCTGTATCAACTTAAACCCAGAATTCCCATATCTGCCACCTTGAGTGTCTTGTTAAGACTTATTTTCTCCACCAGGGGGCCTCAAAGCTCAAGTATTTTGTCTCTTTTTGTTCTAACTTGGCAGGCTTGAATCATGTGACCTGATTTTGGCACCACAGAGAGTTGCTTTTCAGTAGGTCTAAAGTCCAAACACTATCGTCTGTCTAAGTCCAAGAACATGGAACAAGATACAAAACAACACAGAGAAAAACAATCACCACACAGACAGCCTGACCCTGCCACCATCAGGCCTCTAGATTCAAAAACACAGAGCAAGGAAAATCAACACACAATTTGCGTCTAGACGAGCCCAGTTTCAGATACCAAATATTCCTGCCCGTTGCAGGAACCAAATAGCAAAACATGGCTCTGCCGTTAAGGTCTTGCATTTACAGCCTCCAGATCCCCACGGTTTCGACTCTAGCACGTTTGCCAGTCGAACTCTCTGCACCAGACAGGCTCGGTAGACAAAGACACACAAGACAAAGATGCACAAAACAGAAACCAACAGATCCAAGCCCTTGTGACCCGTCCACGTCTCCCATAAGCACGCAAAAGAATCGGACGGCCACAGAGGGGGAAGCTTCCACTTTCACAACAGACCTCGGTCCTCTTGACCGACAATAGGAGACTACCAGGCATCCCTGGCTCTCCTCACCTCCCAGAGTGTCCTCTAGGGCCTGTGACTTTCCCTAGCACGACTGCTAACCATGGTCCCCTGGTCCTCACATTTCTAGAGGATAGTTGCATACCAAAAGCTTGCGTCTCAGCCAGACCCTTGTGACCCGTCCGCTCTCCCACAGTCATCCCTGGCTCTCCTCACCTCCCAGAGCGTACTCCAGGGCCGCAGCCTGTGGTCATTTCTAGCACGTCTGCTCACCACGGTCCTCTGGCCCTCACAGTTCAAGAGGACAGCTGCATACCAAAAGCGCGCATCTCATCAGATTCAGATTCAGAAAACAACAGGACAAACACTCAGGACACTCAGAACAAAGACACCGGCCGGCACACACACATTCCAATGGGGATCCCCTTACCTCCAAGTTGGTTCCCCGGGTATGAGGAGTGTTTGCACTTCCCAGCCAATGCACCAAAATGTAAGACCCGGAAAAAACAAACAAACAAACAAACAAACAACCACAACAACAACAACAAAAAAAAAAACAAAAACAAAAACAAAAAAAAACGAGGGAGCCCCAGCACCCCACTCAGAAGGCAACACCAAGATCACTCTTGAGAAATGGTCTTGATGCAACAGCAAGAGGAATTTTATTGCAGAGGCTCTAAGGTTCACAGTCGTACACCATGTAGGGGTAGAGGGCTGTGGACCCCATAGCTTCTAAGCCAATCAGTTTCGATTATCCAAGTCCACACTCCGAGGACCAATCAGTTTCCTATAGTAGCCAGATAGCAACTAGTTAGCTCATTTCCCATTACAGGGCCAGGATCACATACTCAGGCCCTTTCACCTAGTTCCATAAAGAGAGCAGGGTCAAGGAATGTGACCTTTCACCTAGTTTCTAACAAAGAGCAAGGTCTGGAATTTGAGGTGTTTATGGCTCCTGGCTGGCTGGAGTTAGCGCTGTATTATCATCCTTTCACCTCAAGTCCAAAGTCAAACTTAGCAATGTCATCCATAGTTGGCTTTAGAGTCACGAAGGATATGTAGATAAAGGAGTTGTGGAATCTTCCTCTGCTGTTAAGAAACATTACTGAGCTCAGGTTCATAGCAGAGGAGACCCTGAGAGATAGATGATTGCACGAAGCTGTGGAAGTGAGGCCTGGACTGTGTTTGAGACCCTGTGATGTTGGAGATCCGGAGCCATGGCGTCTCTACACGGAGCAGAACTAGCCTCAGATACAGAAGTGTACTTCAGGCAGCAGCGCTGGAAGGGCTGCTTCATCTAAGCCCTCTGACCACAGGCATGGGGCTATGGGACTTGGGGCTTGGGTCTGCCCTGCTGGGTCTCAGTCTTGCTTTGGCCTAGTGTCTCCTCACTGTAGCCAGATTCCTCCCTTTTGTAATGGTAACTTACATTCTGCTGTTGGAAGTATAGGGTAAAAGGGCCAAGGAAAGAACACCCTGACCCTGACTTGACCCCCAAGCCCCAGACCAGAGACAAGGAAAAAACAAACAAAACAAACAGCAGTCCCTGAGCTTTAAGGTCAAGCCACAGAATCCCTCCAATCCCAGGCCACCCTGGAAAGCTCGGCTCCCCCAAGAGGCCTATTATAAAGCCTGCCTGCTGCTTCTGAGTATAGGCAGCCACCCTCCTGGGTTTTCCCCCTCCTAATCTCTTCTGTGAGGTTTGAAGTGTGATGTGACATTGTGGTATTCCTTTGCTCAGAGTTCCAAGGATCCTTTAACCAGCAGAGTGGTAACACTCCCAGTGGAGAATGTTTTCCCCTCAAAGCGGCAACACTTACAGGAAGTATGCAATTGTATGTTGGAAAAATATGATTTGCTTTAAAAAAAAAACTTTTTATTGATTCTTTGTGAATTTCATATCATGCATCCTAGTCCTATTCATCTCCCTGTCACCCCATAGCTACCCTCTGACCTTGCAACCTCACCCTCAAAAGAAAATATAAAAAAATAAAATGAAAAAAATCTTGCTGTGATAGTGGTAGTGTGTCACACAGTACATCCTTTACCCAGACAGCGTTGCTTGTAAATGTTAATTGCCGTGAGTCATTGGTCTGGTCTGAGGCTTCTGGCTTCTGCTATACTGTCAATACAGGATCCTTACAAGGACTCCTCTCAGATTACTGTGTTGTCATAGAGATCCTCCAGATTTGGATCTGCAGGATTGGCCCCCTCATGGGATCCAGAAGTTCATCAATGGGGTAGATGTTGGGCCAACTCAAAGCCCTAGATCTGGGCCTGGGTGGTACTGACTTGGTCAGCCCACCAGCTCTCCCTTGATCATGTCATCACAGCCTGTGTAATTCCTCAAACTAAGCTCTAAGCCTCACCTGGCCAAGGACAAGGTAGCTTTCTAGAATGCTGGGAGTTGTAGATCTTGGAAAATAAAGCTTAGTGGCCTATAGGTTTGTCCTTATAAACCCCTGCAACATGTGTCTCAGGACCATTTTAGCTGGGAAATTCCAGGTAATGGTCCTGACCAAGTCCATCTCTTGGTCAGTATTTAATATTTAATAAACTTGCTTTAAATTTGGCCCAAAATGGTGGAATTGGTTTTTCCTCCAGTGAATCTCAGGATAAACAAATGAAGGCCCCAGTGAGATAACTCCACCACAAATTCTCCCTTCACTCCAGAATTCTCCAGTGAACCTACTCAGGGCTGTGCACACCTTGGGATAGCTAACTCAGCTGACATAAGGTCTCCAGGAAGTACTTACTACTTCGCAGACTCCAGAGATGAATGACTACCCTCAAAGGAAAACAGCAAGCATCCTCCTCCTTCTCCTCCTCTTCCTCCTCCTCCTCCTCCTTCTTCCTCCTCCTCCTTCTATAGCTTTCTATGAAAATTTCCTGCCTGGTTTCTAGATTTTCTGGTTATGGGATACCTTATCTTGGGATGAAGAAGACTTGGTGCAGAACACATCACCCCACCCCATCCCCCAAATCCTTCATCTAAGGCAATAGGGAGGCATCCCACAGACTATTGGTTATTTCTATTTCTGGTTAATTGGGGAGGTTGGTGTCCTGGGAACCCTTTGGTAAGACTGAGAGCCAAAGTAATAAGTTTCAAAAGTTTTGTGCCAGGAGAAACCTGGCACTTTGGTGGTGAACAAAAAGGATGGGTGAGCTTCAGAAGCAGGGAGCTCCAGTTGTTAAATGTCATTGTCTCATTCTTCTATTGTTGCTTTGGCTCCTGTGTCTGGTCTATATTTGTGTGTATTGGTCTATATTTGGGACTGTATTGCAACCAGGTGTCTCCTGCATGGCCCTACCTCCTGCCCAGATCTAGCATACATTGAGGCTGAGCCACAGGATCTCCAGTGAAAAGGTCACTCCTAAACAATCAGCTTTTTGGGGATGGGATTCACAAAATGCAATGATTGGGGCCAGTAGGCAGCTTTAAAAAAACAAAACAAAACAAAACAGAGTTCTGTAGGATTTTTAAAAATAGTCCAGCAGCCAATCTCGCCAAGACACCTCTGTCATTGAGAAAACGGAGGCACTCCGCCCCTGAAATGCCAGTACTGGAGGGAGTAGCTCTAGCTTTGTCTGTTTATTTTATGTGCGTGCACAGTGGTCACTGCATGCTTGTTTACTGACTGATTTTGGCTGTGTGTGCTGGCTGTGCTCTGTGTGCATCCTGACTGTTTGCTGACTGATTTCCCCTGGCTGTGTGAGCTGGCTGTGCTCTGTGTGCATCCTGACTATTTGCTGACCGATTTCCCCTGACTGTGTGAGCTCCCTGTGCTCTGTGCAATCTGATCATTGTTCAGCTGTGACTGTTAAAGCCAGGCACTGCCTGTTGACCCGGTGAGCTTAAATGTTGACTTGTTCTGTTCTACTTTACTAAAAGCTGGCTCTGAAATTGGGTATGGCTCATCCCTTTTCACACCCAGGAATGTTTTTAAGTCTGCATCCGGGTCAGAAACTAAAGGGATTATTAGCATCTAAATTATTGGGGTATGATTAAAAATCTGTAATATCTGTAACAAAGAATGAATTTAAAACTTGTTACTCAGGGTTGGTAATTGAAAGCACGTGCTTAGATAATTTTTTAAAACCCATAGGGCATGACTCCATTCTGGGATATAAACAACACGTGGTTAGCTGGTCATAATCTTTGCTAGGGATGGAAAAAGCAGAGTCATGGTTTCACTGCCATCTTGACTGAGGGCAGCTGTGTGGCTAGCAGACATCTTTGCTAGGGTTAGAGAAGATGGAAGTCATTTGGCTTCAGCGCCATTTTGACTAAGGGCAGCCACATGGTAGGAGCCAAGCAAGGGGACAATAGAATCCCAAAGGTGCTTTTAAATTGGGATAATATTTCTGTATAATTCCTGTCGTGTCTTAAAAAGCAGGTTTACAAAAAAATTAGGATTTAAGACAATGTTTGTTTAATGAGGTGTTATAACTGCACATCCATGTTTTCATATAAAGAATATATCTTGCTGACAGCCATACCTTCTAAGAGCAACCCACTTAATATTGATTTTAGAGATATTAAACTATTTGCGCTGTCAGAGCTTAGTTTTGCCTTCTAAATATTACAGCTGTGCTCTGTGTCATTACTCTTATGAAAAGTGCTTTGTTTTGGTGTTACAAAACACACAGTTGAGAAATTTTAAACTTCTTTTTAAAAGTTTTGGAGTTTTACAGAAAAAAAAAAACCCTGAATGTTTATAAAACAGCTTTTAAAAATATTTAAGCTTATATGTCTATGGGCCATTTTACAGTTTATAAGGTGTTTTATTATAATGTTTCTATTAATATGTAATCTTAACAAATAGGTAAGTAAAAGCCTAAAAAACTATGACCACAGCTAAACAAAGACCGAGGAATTCCTATCTTATGATGCAGTAAGAATGACCTTAAGCAGTATGACAGATAACTTGAAACAGTTTCTCAACCTAAGGATCATGACCCTTTGGAGAACAAAAGACCTTTTCACAGGGGTAACCTAGGATGGTCTGTCTGCAAGTCAGATAGTTACATTGTGATCGTAACTGTAACAATGTGATTGCAAAATTACAATTGTAAAATAGCAGCTGGAACATTGTTATGGTTGAAGTGACCAAAACATTAAAAAAACAAAACCAAACCCTGTGTTATAGGGTTACAGCTTTGAAAAAAATTACTGGCTTAAAAAATAAATAAATAAATAAATTAATTAATTAATTAATTAATTAATTAATTAATTAAAAAATAAAAAAAATATTATCTCTACCTAAGGTCTATTCAGGCTAACAGACTGATTTAAGGAGATATGTCTAGCCTTGCTTTGCTAGTGTTGTTAAGCTTTAGTTACTTTAGTTATTTTGGTAAACTGACTCATACAGAAAACTGCTATGTTCTATAATGGGATATCATGTAAGGATCAGGAAAGTTCCCAGTCTCTTTATGGACTGGTTTATGAAATAAATGTTTTACTTTGATACTAGAAGAACTTCTATTTTAAATTATTATTATTTTTTGTTTGTTTATTTTGATTTTATTGAGACAGAGTTTCTCTGTGTAGCCCTGGCTGTCCTGGAACTCACTCTGTAGACCAGGTTGGCCTCGAACTCAGAAATCCACCTGCCTCTACCTCCCAAGTGCTGGGATTAAAGGCGTGCGCAGCCACCGCCCGGCTGCCTGTCATTTTAATTCATACATAGGCCAGTTAGATTATAATTCATCCTTCTCAGGGCTCTGATCATATTGACTGCTAAGCTAACTGTAGTTTTATCAGCTAGGAACACCAGGCAGCTGACTCCTTACCCCAATGTACTCAACCACCTGTTTGTTTGCTCACTAGTTAGTTAAAACTGCTAGGTTTCTTATTAAAAGAGGGCAAACAGGTCAAAGGCTTCATATCAAAGGAGAAACAGGTTTCAGATGTAACTTCCCACTAACAATATCTCCCCAATGACAGCTCTCAATAATACCTATTCATGTCTCCTGTCACTGGCACATGACAAAATAAAAATTTGCTCTGAAGTAAATATTTAAAGAGGTAAAAACTTAAATTCTGAGGGTCTCAATACCTTTATATATTAAGGTATATAAAAAGTAAAAAAGAAAATCAGATTTCTTTCCCCTTCTGTACTGACCCTACCCTGACATTTCAAAGGTTCAGAGTTGGATGGCACACTGGCTGCTTGCTACTCAGTCACAAGCTCAAGATTTTACCTTGTCTCTGGTTGTCTTCTGCGTATAGTCTTTACATGCTTTTCATCAGGCTAAAACATCTTTGTCTAATCTGTATACCTGGCTCTCTGGACAGAAAAAAAAATGCTCATGCCTTTTAACCTAAAGCTGTAGTGTTTTGGTAAGATGAGTCTACTCCTGCTGTTTTACAGATGACGGCCGACTGATCTTTTACAACATCGATTTCAATACAACGGTAATGCTAATATATATCTTTTGTAAACTAAAAATCCATGCAAGCTTCAGGGAATCAAAGAAGTCCTAAGACTTGGATCCACCTGTCACAGATCAAATGACTCCAGATACGTTCTAAGTTTCTGCACCGGTCTGTTCCTGTGAATAAGATTCCCCCCCCACCCCCCCACCCCCCCACCCCCCCACCCCCCCACCCCCGAGAATAGGATTTTCTTTAGATTCCTCCCCTTTCCTAATTACTAGGAAGTTTTCATTTCTATCTCTAGTGTATATTTGTTTCAACAGATTTTTTACTTAGCTGACTCCAATCAGGTGTCACCTGCAGACTGCAAACAGCTGCGCTCTGTACTTGCTGGAAACTGGTATAAACCAGTCCGGTGGGTGTGACTGCTCCCTGTCTCGTCAACTGGATCAGCCAATCAGAGCTTCTGATTGATGCCCCATTGCCCAGCCTTTGACTAGCCTTTGAGCCTTCCTGGGCCCTGGCAACAACGACCTCCTGCTACCCGGAAGTAGTTACAGGAGAAAGCATGTTGCCCCTCTCCTGCCACCCACCTCCCAACAGGCTGAAAGGAAAGAGAACTCCCTGGCACAGGGGACAAGATGGCTACCTAGAAGCCAATCGACATGCCAGAAAAATAGGCCCATTAACTAAAGAGTTGCCAACCAAGATGTCAGGTACCCATGCTCATGCTTCTTTCTGTCAAGTGGGATGTCAGTGCCTGCCAAGGAGGTCTTATTCCAAATAGTTTCTTATATTGGTGCAGGTGTCTCTCCCAGGGGTTGGGTTTCATCCCAGGGCCAGCTTAAAGAGCAAATAATCACAAAAACTTACACATAGGTGCAGGAAGTGCAGCTTGGTGGTTTGGGTCCGAGCTTATTGTGAGTAACCACACAAAGCAGTTCTGACTTCTAATGTGATTGGTTTCCAAGTGCACAGAACATAGCAGAATATGTAATAAATCTTGGCATTAGAAAGTTTCCTAGTAACTAACAACAGAAACATATGAGAAAGTTTCTTTATAATGTCAGGCTAACCAGGTAACTGTTTTCTAGGCCTTAACATTTTACCTAGGTCTTAATATTTTGCTAGGTCCTAACATCCCATCTAGGCCTTAATATTCTACCTAGGTTCTAATAGTATGTGAGGGGTACAGTAAAGAAACTACCAAAATGGCCATTCCATGATTAGTGGGGAAGGTTTTTTTTGTTTGCTTGTTTGTTTGTTTTTGTTTTTGTTTTTGTTTTTTTTAAATTGTGGATAAGAATGAGAGGAAAACCAGAGGCATCTGGAAGAGTCTGGAGCAGAGAGAAAAATAAGTCGACTGGACATGGCCAGGGCTAGTGAAGTGGGGTGTGGGAGCATCATACAATACGGGGAGTGAGGAGCTGGGGGAGGGACGCCTGTGAACTGGAGCAGGCCTGGGAGATTAGGGTAAAAGAGGTGAGAGGCCGCAGTTCTAGTGTGGGGGCTTTGAAATGTACACTGCATACTTACCAATAGGGACTGAGAGATCATGGAGCCAGCATGGGCTTCGGTATGCAACCACTGGTATATGTCAACGGAGAACCATATGTCCCTTCTGCGAGAGGCAAAGGAAATGACTCCTTTCGGCACAGTGTTGTGCCCATTCAAAATATGTTCGTAAACCCCAAAAGACCACCAAGGAGCTGATGCCAGCACACTAGAGTTTCTTCATTTAAGTTTGAGCTTGGGTCACCATCCTCTCTGATGCAGCCAGCAGGAGGGTGAAGCCTGAGCCCTCGGTGGGACCAGGCGTTACAGGATTCTGTAAGAAAGCTAAGGGGTTTCTAGCCTGGCACAATCTGATTGGGGGGCCGTTACAGAATTTTATTGCCCTTTAACATGATTGGCTAGTGCTGGGAGCCAAACTATAAACTTAACTTCTGCTGTCCTCTGCATTGGTGGTTGTTAGGGAGTGAAGTGTCAGAGGCAGGCTTGTTAGAGAGACTAACCTGGAAACTGGTGCTAGGTGCTGGATTGTTCATTAACTTGTTTGTTCAACCTTAGGTCAGGTTCTCAAAGATGGAGTCTGCACCCAGGATCTGGTCTCTCAACAGAAACCCATTTGACAGGTTCCTGAGGAGTGCTGGCTTTTTTCTAATCGCCAGAAATCCTTCTGTGGTCCAGCCTGTGCTCCCTTCTGGACAGATGCGCTTCCTGAAACCTAACAGATGCAATTATGAACTTGCCTCAATTAGTCTTAAAGAGGCTTTGGACTTTAAAACAGTGTTAAGACTGTGAAAGACTCTGGGAAAATTTGAAGTTGTAGTAAATACATTTTGCATTGTGATACGATCGAGACTCTATGGGAGTCGGGGAGTGGAAGGTGGTGGTTCGAATGAGAATGGCCCCCAAAGGCTCATGTTTGAATACTTGATCCCCAGTTGGTAAAACTGTTTGAGAATGATGAGAAGGTGTGGCCTTCTTGGAGGAGGCATGTCCTTAGGGGTGGGATTTTAGGTCTCAGAAGTCTCACGCTACTCCTAGATGCTCTCTGTCTTCTGCTTGCAGATCAAGATGTGAGCTCAGCTGTTCTTGCCACCGTGCCATCCCTCCACTACCGTGGACTCTGTCCCTCTGGAACCATAAGCCCAATTAAACTCTTTAGGAAGTTGACAGAGTCGTGGTATTTTGTCCCAGCAATAGAAATTACTAATATATTCATCTTACAACTCTGGAACCCCACTCCATCACTGAGTAAAGTCAAGGCAGAAACTCAAGGCAGGAAACTGAAACAGGTCACAGAGGAATGCTGCTTACTGGCTTGCTTCTCTTATATGGGCATTTTTTTTAAGAGTCTCTCTTTCTGAATGACTCTAGCTTGTGTCAAATTCACACACACACACACACACACATACACACACACATGCACACACACACACACACACACACACATGCGCCAAAAAGGCCAAAAAAGATTCAATCTCTGAGGCCCTGGAGCTTCCCAATTCCAGGCAATTTTAGCGCTCTACTGACAAACAGTGGATTCAAGGGCCACCTACTAGAGTGAGCCTCAGGAAGACAGACTACCATTTTCCATGTGGCTCTGACCTCCCCAGTCCTCTTGACTATAAGGTGGTGTTGTTAGATGCTGGTGGATGTGCCTGATGTTTAGTTTGTCAGTATTTCAGATTTCCCATCTTCCAAATGCTTTTCCCAATCTTGGGTCCATTCTAAAGAACATCCTCTCACCTTCACATTCCTGCTTCACGTGTAACTAAACCAAAACCTCAGGAATGCCTAGCATTTCTTACCTTGGACGCCAATGACAACCTGGTAGGAGGTTGGAGGGGAAACTTAGGACTGGTCAATTCTTAGAGGACTCTTTTGGCAGATTTGAACCTAAGCTATAGAAATGAATATGGGAAATCTCATTCTACAGTGTATCTGGAAGACTATACTGGGGGTAGGAGTAGGGGTAGGGGTAGGGGTAGGGGTAGGGGTAGGGGTAGGGGTAGGGGTAGGGGTAGGTAAGCCTGAACTCTAGTTAGTCTTCCTATATATTTCCTATATATGCTTGCTGCAGAACCAGGAAGCACATGCACCCTCTTTCTGTGAAACTTACTGCTTCTGAATTACTATTTCAGGAGAAGAATTGGAAGATCACCTAAAAATAAAATAAAACATTAAAATACTAGAAAGCCTAAATTAAAATAAAAATTTGGCATAACCTCCCCCCACCCCTCGGCAGGGATTGTGCCTCCTTTAGACCTTATAGGCTGCTAATGACTGTATAGCTTTCTGTCGGCCTTTTTTGTTTTTAATTCTGCTCCGTGTCTTTGGCTTTTGCCTACTTAACCTTATCATATGGTTGTTCTCCTTTAGATTGCAGACCACTAATCTCCAGAAAGTATTGTCTCCAGAGTAATAACCATTATGCTTAACTCCAATGCCTGGCTCCTACCTTTGAGGACCTCTGGACCTCCGATCAGTGCTTCACAATAATCACATTGCCTCTCTCTGAAAATGTGGCTCAAGCTTTTTTATGCCATATAGATCCATGGTGGTTAGCATTAATGTTAACTTGACAAGGTCTAGAATCATCTGAGAAGGGAATTTCAGTGAGGGATTATCTATATTAGGTTGGCATGTGAGCATATCTGTGACTGCATTACTTAAGCTGGGAAGACCTGTCCACTATGGGTGGCACCATTCTCTACGAAGGGGATCCTGGACTGTACAAGAGCAGAGAAAGTGAGAGAGCATGAATATATCCACTTCTGTCTCCTGACTGGGAATTCAATGTGAGCAGCTACTACAAGCTCTTGGTGCCTTGACTTCACTGAGATGATGGATCGTGCCTTGAATTGTGATCTAGAACAAACTGCCTCTTTTTTCAGTTGCTTTGAGCAGAGTATTTTATCATAGCAATGAGAAAAGAAGCGAGGACATGGTCCTCTAACCAGCGACAGATTTGTAATCACAACCAGGTCTCCTTGATGCCCATTAACTCTAAAGCAGTTCCGAAATGATACCTCTGTCATTTGTTAGTGATTTGAGCTTCCTGATCTCTTCAAGGAAAGATAAAGACAAAAAGGCCAAAAATGAAAAGCAGAAGCCTCAATCCCTAACAGTTAGACCCTCACCGCTGTTTTATAGAAACAATTATAGCCTAATACCTAATGACAAATGGCATCTTACCCCAAATGGCCAGTCTCAACAAAGGACAGATGGTGTCATAAAATGTATTACCTATTAAAAAATAAAATCTGATGGTTTGGTTTCAAAGTTGCCTCAAGCCAGCTTATGGTCCAGATACAAATGATCAGAAAATACTAGACCCCTGTGAATGCCTCCTAGACCAGCTCTCCACAGCCCCAACTTGCCCAAGTACCCACTCTATACTTTAAAGTAGAAAATTACTCAATCAAGCTTGCCTGATAAGTTTTAAAATAAACAAGATGTAAAAAAGGTAGAGATGAGCCCATATGCTGTTTTTATTGAGAAAAAGGCAACTATGAGTCACTGTAGGGAAGATGACCGGTAGGGCTGTACCTTCCTGATTACACACTAGTGAGCAGAGGGAGGAAGGGTTTACACTACTTTCCACACCAACCCAAAAGCTAAGAATGTCATCAGAGAACGTTTGGGGCTTGGGGAACGCTTCCCCCATCTTGCTGTAGGCACCTCCCTGGTGTACCTACCAATGTATTTTAAATTTGCCTCTATTTATGAATTTCTTTGGTAAAACTACGAAACTCCATGAGACTGCTTCCACGTGGAATTTGGGATAACCCAGCTCTGTGTCCCTGGGCCGTGCTCACTCAAAATGGCTCAAGGATAAATTCTCTCATATTCCCTTTAAGATGAGAGCTAAGGTGTTTGCATTTACATTTGTCATGTCCCCAGTTTTTCTTTCTCTTCTTTCTTATTCTAATTTCAAATGGTTCAATGCTGATATAGAACGAGTGGCCTTTCTATACTAAGCTTGTGTCCTGCAAACTTGTGTAATTAACCATTGATCACCAGAGAGGTTTTTGGTCTTTTAGATTTTTTTTTCTCTTTTTCTATTTGTAGACAGAGAATCTCACCAAATTGCCCAGCCTTGAAATTCCCCATATTTCTGTTAGGTTTGGGATAGGGACTCATTCTCCTCTTCAGTAGCCTCTTCCTCTTCCTCATAAATGCTGTAGAAGTGCAAAGAAGCCAGGTGGTGGCAGCGCGTGCCTTTAATCCGAGCTCTGGGGAGGCAGAGGCAGGTGGCTCACTTTGAGTCCAGCCTGATCTACAGAGTGAGTTCCAGGACAGCCTGGGCTATACAGAGAAACCCTGCCTCAAAAAGCCGAAAGGAAAAAAGAAAGCAATCACCATCCTTTGGCTGTCAGTGACTCTGTAATACTGACTTCCCAAAGGAAGATTACCAAGTACTTTAGGCTGCAGGTCACACACACACACACACACACACACACACACACACACAATACAGAGACAAACCACCAACCCATCCCCTTTCACTGCCGCCTGGGAATCAGACAGCCTACTTGCAAGCGTGTAATTGTAAACTGTGGGCAATTCATCAACTACATGGTAGGAGACCTCCATCTCCAAAATCTGTAAGAAGAGACTCCAGCTTAGACCCGTGGTTCTGAATGCTCCTCAGAGTCCCTACCAGGTTGTCTTTCTATGGCGTTAACCATGCATTTACCCCCAAAGGACAGTCCACCTCATTGACCCTCTGGAGCCCTGACAATTGAGACCTGCCACCTTCTTCAGCCTCCCAGCTAGTTGGGACAACGGGCTTTCTGATTTCGACACCACCTATTATGTGATCTGTGAACAAAGGCAGCTTTAGTTCTTCCTTTACAGTTCGGATAACATTACTCCCTCAGCTGTTGGGGTTTTTCCAATCTTTCCTCTTCATTGGGGATCAAGCGGCTGCAAGCAGAAGACATCCAGAAATGTACCTTTTGTCCCTTCACGGCTGCCAAAAATGTTACTAGCATCAGGGTCAGATCCTGTGTCACAGGCAGCCTGAAGAGGCCAGGCTCAGCCACCTGTCCTCAATAAGCCAATTAAAGGCCAAGTTAGCAGAAAGGGGTAATTTACTCAATGGGACCCCATTATGAAGACAGATCCAGCAATCCCCATACCCAAGTCATCTTCTGGGTCAAGAAAGACAAGAAATATGCATATTTAATCAACCGTGGACCAGGTGTGACCCTGCTCGCGGTGTGCTCACCATTGACCATCGTGTTCTTACCCCACTCTCTTTCCCTTGGGCTGATTCAGGCTTTCGCCTTTCCCCTTTCCAGAATGCAATTCTCAGGGAAATTGCAATGCCCTGGGGGAGAGAGGCACAAAGCTCTTTTAGAATCCCTCATTCAAGCTGGGTGGTGACGGCACGTGGCTTTCATTCCAGCATGCCGGAGGCAGAGGCAGGAGAATCTCTGTGAGTCTGAGGCCAGCTTGGTCTATAGAGTGAGTTCGAGGCCAGCCAGGGCTACACAGAGAAACCCCATTGGGCAAACCAAACCAACCAACCAACCAACCAACCAACCAACCAACCAACCAACCAACCAACCAAAGATACAAAGAAACACAAAGATATGTCATTCCTTCCAGGCACGCCAGTAACAGCACATTTTCCCTATTAGTCAACACTTAGATCATGTCTTAGATAGTGTCTTGATGTCGTAATGTACAAGTATTCTCACCCTCATCTAGTTCTTCCCTACCTTCCCTCTCTTTGGTGTTACTGAAAGCAGAATTGCGTGTGTGCTCACCTGTGTGGGTGCGTGGGTGCGTGTGCTTGTGGGAAGAGAGTGGGAACCACAGACTGAAGTATCAAGATTATCAGATGAAAGCCAGTCAGCAGAAGAGCCCCAGAGCTCCTCCTCTCCTGGGCTGCATTTGCCAAGAGCCTGAGCAAGAAAAGCCAGTCACATGGAAAGGCCGTGCTCTGAGAGAAATGTCCTTCTGAAAGGGTTCTGTGCCTCTCGGTCAGCACTGGGCTGGGTTGGGGAAGGGGAGGCTTCCCTTCTCAGTTCATAGCCCACTTCCATTCTTGGGAATGACTCTTCTTTATTTCCTTTTTTAAAGTAATTTTTTCTTTTGTTGAAAATAGATTTAAAAAAAAAAAAGCAAGATCCTAGACAGAAAGCTGTAGAAGAGGGCTTTTAAAAATTGGGGGAAGGGCCGGGTGGTGGTGGCGCATGCCTTTAATCCCAGCACTTGGGAGGCAGAGGCAGGCGGATTTCTGAGTTCCAGGCCAGCCTGGTCTACAGAGTGAGTTCCAGGACAGCCAGGGCTATATAGAGAAACCCTGTCTCGAAAAACCAAACCAAAACAAACCAAAACAAAAACAAAACAAAACAAAACAAAAACAAAAACAAAAACAAAATTGGGGGACGGATGCTTGCAGTGCAGCTTTCTACCAGGGGCGGCTTCTGTCAAGTGGGCAGGTAGGGAAGGTCCCAGCTTTCTTTAAGGGGCTGGCCACCAGAAGTGTGGCCATGCTCCACTGAGTGTATGGGCAACAGAGATTAGACTCGGTTCTTGTTGTTTTCTTCTTTTTGGGGGTGGAGGTGGGAGGAAATTCCCAAATAACCAATAAAAATATTATGGAGATAAAAAGGAAAATAGATTTTCCCATACAATACATCCTGATTTCGGGTTTTCCCTCCCTCTACCCCGCCCAGTTCCTCCCCCTCTCCTTCCCCCATCTGAATCCAACCCATTCGTGTCTCTCATCAGGAAACAGAAGGGTATCTAAGGGATAATAATTTTAAAAAATATATAAGAAGGTAAAAGAAAAAGAAACTAATTGGAATAGGGACAAACAAACAAGAAGAGGGAAAAGGTACAAGAAACAGATCTAGACACAAGGATACACACTCATTGCACATCCAGAAATCCCACAAGAACACAAAACTGTAAGCCATTATATATATGTGTGTGTGTGTGTGTGTGTGTGTGTGTGTGTGTGTGTGTATGTATATATATATATATATATATATATATATATATATATATGCAAAACCTGTAAGGGAAAAAATAAAGAGTAAAATTAAAACTCAAAACCAAAAGGCTCTGATATGACATTATGAGTCAAATAACCTCCCAAGATGTCACTGACTGTTTTTCTGTTGGTCACCTGCTGCTGGGCATGTAGCCTACCCTTAGGAACAGTCTCCCTTGAGTCTCCCTTGGAAGAAGTTAATTTTTCATTTGCAAGCAGTTATTACATGCAGATAGCTTCTGGCTTAGGGATGGGCATGAGTCCACTTCTTTCAGCTCTAGGACCCTGTCTGGTGCAGGCCCATGCAGACCCTGCACGTGCTACCTCAGTCTCTGTGAGTTCACAGTTGCATCAGTCCTGTGGTTAGAAGGCCCTATCCTTGGTGTCCTTTATCCCTCTGGCTCTTACACCCGCGTTGTCTCCTCTCCCATAGGCTCCCTGAGCCTCACTCAGTCCCTGCTTACTGTCTGGCTGTGGGTCTCTGGATTTGCTCCCGTCTGCTGCAGGAGGAGGCTTCTCTGATGATGGCTGAGCAAGGCCCTGACCTACGAGTCCAGCAGAATATCATTGGGAGTCTATCTACTGCTGGGCTTCTTTTGTAGAACAGTAGTATTTGGTTTCCCCCTAGGCCCCTGAGTTATATAGTCTAAGGCCTTTGGCTACTCAAAGCACCATTGGGTATGGGTTCCATCACACGGAGTAGGCCTTAAGTCAAATCAGATATTGGTTGGTTCTTCCCAGAAGCACTGTGCCACCATTGCACTAACATGTCATTCAGGCAGGCCACTATGGAAGGGTTTGTAGCTGGGTTGGTGTTTACATTTCTCCTTTGGTAGACTGCAGAGTACTGTCCAGTACCAAGAACACTAGCAAGTAGGGGTAGAGGCTCTAGGGAGGCACCCGCTCTAGTTCTCCAGGATGAGTGAGTTGTGCGGATGTTATTTTCAGCAATAGAGTCTTGCCATCAGTTTGTGGAGAGCAACCTACACGGTTCCAGGCCTTTGGGACCTCCTGGGTTGTTTGGGGGTGGCCGTGGGACTCCTTCGGCCAGCAACTTGATTAGATGTAACCCATTCCCAGTAATGAAGCTTCATGTGGTGATGAAAGATGTCTAGTTGGCGTTCTGTCTCCCCCATCACTTGTTGATTTCATTAGATTGCCTTTATAAACGTCTATAACTTAGGAAGCTTCTATATACATTAGATTCCCATATGGCCTCCCAGATGGCATTAGTCTTAGTTGTACCTCCCCACATTCTCTCTCCCATCCCCTTCTCCTCTTACTCGCCCCCTGATTGATTCTCCTCTTCCAGTCCCCACTGTAACTTTAATTTTTTCAAACCTTGTTGTTGTTGTTGTTGTTTTGTTTTGTTTTTCGAGACAGGGTCTCTCTGTATAGTCCTGGCTGTCTCGGAACTCACTCTGTAGACCAGGTTGGCCTCAAACTAAGAAATCTACCTGCCTCTGCCTCCCAAATGCTGGGATTAAAGGCGTGCGCCACCACTGCCCGGCTTTAAACCTTATTTTTAGTGATAGTTCTTAAACCCTTTAACCTCCCTTATAGCCCGCAAATAGAAAAGAATGGATAGGGGAAGAGGGCAAGTGGGCCTGTTTAGAAAGGTTCTTTGGAGAAACTCCCGTGTGTGTTGTCTGGAAGTCAGCAGTTTAGTCCACAGGTCAGCAGTGGCAGCTCGATCCACTCGCAAACGCTTCACAGGTACACTAGTATCTAGTTCAGTAGAGTCAGGCGACCTAGTAGAGACAGCCAGGCCTCAGCCTTGGCTTGAGTCAGCAGTAAGAACCGGCAGGAACACCTGCTGTGCCTCTCTCAGGGAAGCGAAGATCAGCAAAGACTCAGACCCACAAGTGTTGCACAGCTAGCTGGACCAGCAAGCCAAGCTCTGTCTCCGTCACTCTGTGGAGTCCTATTTATACCCTCCAGACAGCGCGTGTCCTCCGTGTGCCTTGCCCCAGCACGAGCATCCAATCAGCCCGAGTCAGCAGAAGTGGCAAGAAACTGCAGCACACAACCAGAAGTTTCTTGGTGCGTTTCTCTCTATGGAGTCCTGACGAATGGAGCTCATACATGGTAGACCCATACATGGGTGTCGATAACAAAGAATCCCTCATCACGTGTCCCTTCACGTGCTTGCTTTAGCAGAACATCCTCTCTCCTGTGTCTGCTTCAGTGAAACATTCCTTCACGAGTCTGCCTGAGCCTTTCACACCTATGTCCACTTTCACGTGTTTGTCCCAGCAAAACACCATCCAACTGACTTTCCACTTCACCCCACCATCATCCAGGCACAATGATCTATTTTGTTCCCCCTTCCTAGGGAGATCTGTCCCTCCCCCATCCCCTTACTCTATATTTAGTCTCTGTGGTTCTACAGATTGTAGCTTGTCTATCTTTGACTTAACATCTAACATCCTCAAATAAGTGAGCAAATATCATATTTGACTTTCTGGGTTTGGGTTACTTCACTAAGGATGCTTTTTTCTAGTTCCATCCATTCACCTGCAAATTTTGTGAACTCATTATTTTTAACGGCAGAGTAATGTTCCATTGTGACTGTGTCCCACATTTTTCTTATTATTGTCTGTTGATGGACATCTAGGTCGTTCCAACTTCTGTCTATTATGAATAGAAAAACAATGAAAATGGTCAAGCAAGTGTCTCTATAGAGAGATACTACTTAAATTTGATTTTTATCTTGGAATATCTTTTCCTTCAACTATTGTGATTGAAAGTTATGCTGGGGATAGCAGTCTTGGCTGGTATCTGTAGTCTCTTAGAGTTTATAGAACATCTGCCCTTTTGGCTTTTAGAGTCTCCTTTGAGAAGTCAAGTGTTATTCTAATAGGTCTGCCCTAATTTGTTACTTGGTCTTTTTTCTTTGTAGCTTTTAATATCCTTTCTCAATTCTAGACATTGAGTGTTTTGATATAATGTGCTAGAGGGAGTTTCTTTTCTGGTCCTGTCTATTTGGTGTTCTGTATGTTTCTTGTACCTTGATAGGTACCTCCTTCTTTAGGTCAGGGAAATTTTCTTCTATGATTTTTGTTGAAAATATTTTCTATGCCTTTAATCTGGGTATCTTCTCCTTTCTCTGTTCCTTTTATTTGTAGATTTGGTCTTCTCATAGTGTGGCAGATTTCCTAGATGTTGTGTTCCAATTTTCTTTCAGATTTAACATTTTCTATGGTCAAGCTATCCATTTCTTCTGACTTGTCTTATGGTCTTGGTTAGGGTTGTACTGCTGTGAACAGACACCATAACCAATGCTAGTCTTACAAAGGACAACATTTAATTGGGGCCAGCTTACAGATTCAGTGGTTCAGTCCATTATCATCAAGGTGGGAGCATGGCAGCATCCAGGCAGGCCTGGTGAAGGAGGAGCTGAGAGTTCTACATCTTCATCTGAAGGTTGCTAGCAGAATACTTGCTTCCAGGCAGCTAGAAGGAGAATCTTAAAGCTCACACCCACAATGACACATTTCCTCCAACAAGGCCACACCTTTGTTGTTGTTGTTTTGTTTTTGTTTTTTTTTTGAGACAGGGTTTCTCTATGTAGCTCTGGCTGTCCTGGAACTCACTCTGTAGACCAGGCTGGCCTCAAACTCAGAAATCCACCTGCCTCTGCCTCCCAAGTGCTGGGATTAAAGGCGTGTGTCACCACCGCCCAGCCGGCCACACCTTGGGCCAAGCAAATACAAACCATAACACTTACATACCTAAAATTTCTCTTCCATCTCTTTTATTCTGTTGGTGAAGCTTGGCTCTCATTTTCCTGTTCAAGTTCCTAAATTTTTCATTTCCAGGTTTCCCTTGGTTTGGGTTTTCTATGTTGATTCTATTTCCATTTTCAGGTCTTGAACTGTTTTATTCATTTCCTTCCGCTGTTTGCGTTTTCATAGATTTAATGGGTTTGTTCATTTCCTCCTTAGGACATTTCTCATATTCATAAAGGCTCTGATAAGGTCCTTATCGTAGGCTTCAGCCATGTTGCAATTCTCAGGGCCTGCTGTAGGATACCGTAGTAGGGTCGCTGGGCTCTAGTGTTGTTCTGGCTGTTACTGTGTTTTTATGTTGGCATCTAGGCATCTGGGTTTGGGATGATTGTAATTCTTGCCTTTGTTGAGTGGGTGTTCTCTTTCTTGGTTTCTGTTGCCCACTCTTGTTCTTAGGAGGGTGTGGTGGCTGTGTTGTGGCTGATAGAGAATGTTTCTGGGATCCTGGTAGGTGTGGCCACAGAGGGTTCTGGGTACACTGTGTTTCTAGGTATTGGGAGCTGATACTTAGGAGTGGGAATGAGCTGGACGGGGCAGGTGAAGGGGAGGCACAGGAGGAAAGAAAGCAGGTGTTCCACCAGGATCTGCTTAGTCCTATGGGGGATGGGGGATAGGGGTGGGGGATGGGCTATGGGGGATGGGAGCCTATGGTGTGAAGAGGCCTCAGCCGGTAGTCTACTACAGAGCTGGGGCTGAGACTGGGGGATTGGATTTGGGGGAAGGAGGGGAAGTGATGATCTGGAGCTCAACTATTTGTTTAGCTGGCCAGCTTCTTGAAAGGCTTGGCAAAAGTCTGCTGGAGTTAGGGCTGAGACAGAGAGGGCAAGTGGGGAGGAAGGTTTACTAGAAGATCTGTATGATCAACTCCAGATCAAGCAGAGAGGAGGGAGGTGCAGCAGCTAGTCTGCTACAGAACTAGGGGTAAGACTCTGTGTCTTACCATGTGTCCTGCACAAACCTTTGTCCTGAATCATAAGAGCCTCGAGCTTGGTGTCCTCTGAACTCAAATCTGTGGCCCAGCACTAAATGTGTGGGTTTTTTTTTTCCTTTCCTCTTTATCTCTTTTTCAGAAACCAGCCAAAAGCCCATGCATGCTTCCCTGCACACCCTGCCCTGCTCCTCAGTCTCTCTCTCACCTCTCCCCCTAATTTAAAAGGCAGTACTTTCCTCCCAGCCCACTCCTTCCAGTAGCTGCTGGGATTTTCAGCTTATCTGCCAGTTATTTTCTTTTAACCTCTACAAAATGGTCTTTGGGATTCCTAAGAGCCCTCAAAAGGAGCCCTGGGTTCCCTAATTAACAAGCTGAGGACAGAACCACCCGCCACGAGTGTGCTAAGCATATATTCCGCCAGTGAGCTGCAAGCCTGGCCCAGGCTTATTCTGTTAATTTCATTTTCAGATTAGCATTGTGCGGTGGTCAGCGTTACTCAGCCTAGACTCACCTGAGAAGAGAGCCTTAGTGAGGTAGTGTCGAGATCAGATTGGCCCGTGAACGTGTCTATGCAGGATTGGCTGTGGGCGGGCAGCACTGTTCCTGGATCTGAGTGCGGGACTGCATGACATTAACTGTAGGTTTTCCATATGTAGCTTTTAGAATGTTAAGAGAACAGGCGGGTCAAGACAGGGAGGCAGAGAACTGGGGAAACACAAGCAGACTGCGCCCCATCTGGGTTCCAGTTAATGCTTTTGGCCGCAGAGAGGCAAGAATTCCAGCACAGATGCTTAAGGCTTTTCTCCCTTCCTAGCCATAAACCTGGAATGTTCTAGGAATCCACCAGAAGCCCCATTACAGACAAATTATATGTACCCAACCCTTGTTCAATTTCAGTGGCTTCCAGTTTTACATTATCAGACTCTCACCTCATCCAAGGGGTCTCCACAGTAACCCCATAAACCGCTTAGCATGTGGGGCAGCGCTCAGCTTCCTTAGCGGCCTTAGGAGCTGTGACTGAAGAGCCGTTGAAATGGTGAGTCTAACTAGCGCTGAGACAGCGGCTTGCTTCTTGAGAAGCCTGTGCTCACACTCGGGGGCCTCACGCTTTCTTCCGAGAGCCTCGCTTAATACTCACGCCTAAGCCGGTATTGAAATCTCTAATAACGCCACCAACTTTTCTTCACTGAAACTTGGCTAGTCCTGAAATTCCTTCCAGGGTTGGAGCCACAAACCTCAGCCTGGCTGGAGTCACAATCCCTGATAATCTCAGAGAACTCCTCAGACCAGTGAGGGCAGCCCTGTGGAGTTGTGTTTCTCTCCTCTTACCATTGACAAGAGCGTCAATTTATTTTTTTTTCCCATGTTCTTAAGTGTTTTGGAAAGGTATGGGTGGGTTAACATTTATCTTATTTTTCTATTTGTTTTCTTTTCCTTTATCTTCTACTGTGTGCGTCTGTGTGTGTCCTGTAGATAGAGGTGAAAAAAAAATAGCTTACAGGAATCAGTTGTCTCCTTCTTCCATGTGGGTGCCAGGATCAGACTCACCCACCAGCTTGCAGTTGCCTTCACAGTAGAGGTATTACACTGCCTTGGTGTTACTTCTCAAAGGGTTGCTAAGGAAGTTTTTCTTATGAATGAGATTGTGGGGTGGTTCCTAATGTAACTTAGCTGATAAAGTAAGGACTCCATAGCAAATTAAAAAAAAACCACCTGTAAACAAATGTTTAGTCATATTGATAGGCCGTCTAGGTTCAGGCCTTCACCGCCTCCTCTCTGTGTTAACCTTCTTCTGTCTATACAGAGTATCATCTCTCTATTGGCAGTCATCACAGAGAATGTTAACCGTGCTGAAATTCTTGACTTTCCGCTGAAGAGAGTCTATGCCAGACTCCTTCCACTCCCCGCACATCTGGGACAGGAGTCCATATGGACCGGTTTATGTTTAGACATCATGGTACTGGCACAGATATCCAGTATGAGTCAGCTAGAGCTGGTGGCATCTGATGTTCAGAGAATTCCAAAGTAAGCAATGATGTCATGGGTTATCTAGCCATTTCTGGCAGGATGGTCCTACTGTGAGATTTCTGTATACGTGGGACTTTGAGGTCACCTTTGCTCTGCCTTTGCCAGCCAGCCTATGAAGGCCTGTGTGTGCGCGCCTAACTTCAGTGAGTCCAGGTCTGCTTGTGAGCCTGTGCTTGCCCGTGTGCCTCTGACTCTCTTCAACTCTCCAGCCTATTGTAATATTCCTCTCCTCTTGGCACTAGACGTGTGGGTGGGGCCCACACTAGTCTCTCTTCTTTGTCTTCCTAGCGTGTCTCGCCGTGTGACTCTGCATTTCCAATGTGCACTGTGTTCTTCTCGGTAAGGAGCACAAGGCAAGCCTACCGACAGAAACCTTGTCCTTTGCTGTTGTTCGCTAGCAAATGTCGACAGCTTGAATACACGTGTGGGTATCTTTTCTCCTCTGCTTTCCGTGAATGAGAATTCTGGGGAAGAAGCTGTGACTACAGAGGCTGGTTGACTTGAACTTCAATGATGTGGAGAGGTCACAATGCTGTACAACCACAGGCAAATCACCTGGGGCCATCTTTAGACCCCTTAATAGTCATGTATTCCCTGCCTCTGTGCATCACCTGACATCTTTGTGGCCGTCGGGTACATCCAACCACTAGTTCCCACAAACCAAAGGCTACGAATCCCACCAAAGTTTACATGAGGCCTAGAGCAGAGGCTTCCCCCCACTTTACTGTAACCCCTCTACCGGAGGAACATACCAAAATATTTATAAAGTGTGTTGATTTATGTTTTTTTCCTGTTATTATAAAACTTTTACAAAACTGTTCTCTCGCTGGGTCATGGCATCTGAGAGACCTGAATCTGTCCCAGGCTGAAGTCACTCATATTCAAATCTTGAATAAACTATCTCTTTTGTTCCTTCGAAGTGTATCTTACTCACGGTTTCTATTACTGCATCGAAACACCAAGACCAAAAAGCAAGCTGGGGAGGAGAGGGTTTATTCAGCTTATACTTCTATATCACAGTTCATCATCACAGAAAGAACAGAAACTCAGCAGGGTCAGGAGCTGGAGGCAGGAACTGATGCAGAGGCCATGGAGGGGTGCTGCTCACTGGCTTGCTCAGCCTGCTTTTTTTTAAAAATAGAACCCAGGACCAGCAGCCCAGGGATGGCACCACCCACAATGAGTTGGACCCTGCAGTGTATCGATCACCAAATGCGTTTTAATTTTTGTTTGTTTGTTTTGAAACTGGGTCACTATGTATCCTAGGCTGTCCTCAAACTCATGATCTTTCTGCTTTAGTCTTCCAGTTACTGGTGTTGCCATATCTGGCTCTTCAGTGCTTTCATCTGGAGCTTGGAGAGATGGCTCAGCAGTTAAGAGTGCACATTGCTCCTGCAAGGGACCTAAGTTTGGTCCCTAGCACCCATGTCACAATTACCTGTAACTCCAGGTCCTAGGGGTCTGACACCTTCTGGCTTTTGTGGATTGAGTGCATTTACATGTATATTTAGACATGCAGAAACAGAAACATATATATATATATATATATATATATATATACACACATATATATATATACACACACACATATATATAATTAAAAATAAAGATACATCTTAAAAAATGTTCTCATCTGTCGGTTTACTTTACTCATATGTAATATAATATTTTAATGTTTTCCCCTTAGCGTGCTCATCAATTATTTTAAATTTCCAGTCTGATAGATAGTCCCAGAGGCTCTGCTGTTCTTGAATCTGTTTCTGATGTTCACACTGAACTGTCTTCAAACTGTATTCTTGGCTATAGCATGCTTGCAGGCGTGTTTCGTGGAAAGCCAGGTATGTATGGGTTGGAAGAGTAGGTGTAAGGAGCTGAGTGAGTTGCCTTCAGTGGGGTCTTCCTCTTGGTTCACTGGTGTAGAGATTGGTGTTTAAAGGAAAGGTGTTTAAAGGTTAATGGTACCATCATAAAGTGAGTCTTCTACAGTTGATATAATCTACCACATGATTTAGTCTCTGATCAAATAAAATTGAAGATAAGAAAATAATCTATTTTGATTAGGCAAGCTTAAAGGGTTATGAAACAGAAAAAGTGATCAAAGGTCAGGAGGTGAAAGTTTATGCACACAATCTCAATTTAATGTCTCTTTATTAAGATCCCTGTCCTAAACTGGGTGTGTCGGTGCACACCTTTAGTCCCAGGACTCAGAGACAGAGGCAGGCAGATTTCTGTGAATTCCAGGCCAGCCTGATCTACAGAGTCAGAAGTACTTGCTGTCCTCAGGATAGAGTTCTCTTCCCTCCTGAAGAGGCTCTGAGGGGGACCCAGCTCACTGTGGGAGGTGCCACTCTCCTGCATGCTATAAAAAAGAGGCTGAGCAAGCCACGGGGAGCAAGCCCCTAAGCAACACTCCCTCTGCCCTCTACTTCAGCTTCTGCCGCTAGCTTCCTGCCTTGTTTGAGTTCCTGTCCTGACTTTCCTCACTGATGGACTGTGATGTGGAAGTGTAAACTGAAATAAACCCCCTTTCCTCCCCAAGTTGCCTTTGGTCACAGTGTTTTTTTTTTTTAAGATTTATTTATTTATTTATTTATTTATTATTTATTTATTTATTATATTAAGTACACTGTAACTGTCTTCAGACACCCCAGACGAGTGAGTAGATCTCATTACGGATGGTTATGAGCCACCATGTGGTTGCTGGGATTTGAACTCAGGACCTTTGGAAGAGCAGTCAGTGCTCTTAACTGCTGAGCCATCTTTCCAGTCCCTGGTCACAGTGTTTTATCACTATAATAAAAACTGCAAGGCATTTGATTTCTCCAATAAGGTAAATATTCAAGAGACAATGAAGAGTATGCGCAGTATTCTGTTTGTTTATTCTCTGGGACAAGGTCTAACTATATAACACTGGCTGCCCTGGCCTTGAAATCACGGAGACCACCGGCCTCTGCCTCCCAAGTGCTGGGGTTAAAGGCATGTGCCACCGCGCTGCTGTGTTCTTAAGGAAACCTTCAGTTTCATTGTCAGGAAGAAAAGCAGCTTGCTGCCACACTGAACAACTTGCCTGAGACACTATGGATTCCTGTTCCAGTTCACACTAGAATTTCATGACTTTTATTCCTTAGTTCACAGCACAATACATGCCTCGATTTATATAACTCATGCTCACACAGTGCTTATTAACGCAAGAGTTTAAAATTGGTCACTCTCAGATCAGATAAAGAAAGATAACCAACCTAAGGTGAACTTCGAGCTGATTTCAACCTTGCTACACAGGGCTAGACCCTGACCTTCAGCACAGACGACTCTGAGTTTGAGGGTGCAGGGCCCGGATTTGTTTTGTAACATTAGAAGCCTGCTCCTCTTGTACTTTCCCAGCTGCCGTCCACCAGCATCAACCATGAAACCTTCAAACACAGTGCTGTGCCGTGTGTTTTAACTTACTCTACCAAGGGCGGAGCAGAGGTGAAGGGTGGGATGGCCTTGCCACTTGCTTCACCAAGAAATGCCTCTGATGAGCTCCAACTCACAGGCTATTGTGTAAGCTATGAAATTGAGAAAGTCAGCTGGATACCCCAGACAAAGGGCACAGAGTGCCAAAAAGCCTTGGGATAGGAATGTGCCCAAGTGTTCAGTGACCAGCAAGGAAGCTACTCTGGCTAAAACTCATTACGTGGGCAAATCCTACAGGAAGAGGCACATCCCGAGGCCAGGACATACAGGGCTTATAGAGGATTATACAGGCTTTGAATTTCATTCTCGGGAGAGTTTTGAGCGAGGGACTAATAAAAGTAATCCTGCATTCTGAAAGTATCAGTGATAACTAGCCAAACCCAGGGAGGAAAGAGAAACCCACCCAGTTACTTCATGCAGGAGGGGTTTCAGGAGTAAACAAACAAACAAACAAAAAACCAAACAACCAAACAAAAAACATCAGAAGGAAGCATGGGGGTGGGGCTCTCAAAGATCAGAAACCATTCAAATGATTACCAGTTGGAACTCTTGGCAGTGCTGCCCACCTCTGTAACATCTGGAGATACTGTGACTGCCATCCTCTGTCTACCCTAGGGGCCATCTTGTCCAAGAAATTCCTAGAGGCAGGAATACACTTATCTCTCCTTCCACACTAGAAATGCTGACACATGCCACACTAATGAATCCATGGAGACACAGAAAGTTTTTGTTTCCTGGTAGTCTGTCCTTCCTTCATCCTTTCTTCCTCTGGCAGTACTTCCTGGGAGGCCAACGAGGGAGGAGAACCTACTCTGGGCCCCTGAACTATAAAATTGTAAGTACAGAGCTAAGAAGTAACAGATCCATAGTCTCCAACCAACCAAGGAGCCTGTTAAGCTGCTATTGCTATATATAGTAGATAAATATTATGGTTCAAACCATTAATTATTGGATTCAACATATATTCTGAAGATAAGGTCAAAGATAAGGAAGTGGGAATTGTTTGGTGAAGAATAACCAAATATTCTAATGAAATTAACTATAAGATGGCTATTATACGTGTAAATAGAGATGAGCATTTAAATGTATCCTTGGTAGTCCAGAGGAAAGGTTTGGTGAGAGCCTTCTCTGATCACTGCTGGAAGAAGCATGAGTGATTGAGCAGAGAGAACTTAGTCCCAGACATGTGAACACTTTAATCGGTCAGAAAAGGGAGAAAATCCAGAGAAGGAAAACCTAGTGAACGCCAAGGGAGGGAAAATGGAAATGTTTCTAGAAGATGGGAAGGACAACACTAAGTGACCGCCATTGCCGATCAGCCCCAGATAAGTCCGGATGCCAACCATTGCTAAGTAGCCTAGAGAGGAAATCTGGAGAAACCGTGGATGATGAATCGTTTTTTGTTTTTTTTTTTTTTGTTTTTTGTGGGTTTTTTTGTTTTGTTTTTTTCGAGACAGAGTTTCTCTCTGTAGTCCTGGCTATCCTGGAACTCACTCTGTAGACCAAGCTGGCTTCGAACTCAGAAATCCGCCTGCCTCTGCCTCCCAAGTGCTGGGATTACAGGCATGCGCCACCACGCCCGGCTCGGATGATGATTCGTAGTAGAGAGGATTGAAAATCAGGGTGGGCTAAGACAATGCTTGGGTGTGAGAACGTTGGATTCACCTCCTTTGCCTTCGCTTGAGTCACCCGGCCCGCCCCACCCACAGCCAGCGAATTTTGCCTCTGAATCTGAAGCGCCACAGGCGAAGGGAGGCTACTTCCGGCCTGGTAGTAGCCCCGGGGCCTCAGTTCCTCCTCCTACATGACGCTCAGCTCTTCTCTGAAGCCGGAACGACTCTTAGGCGTGCCAAAAGCTGCACTTACACACCCGCCGGGAACAGCAATCCCTAGGAGGGGTTAGCGGCAAGGGGCGTGGCCTCGTAGTCACGTGCAGTGGCCCAGCCAATGGGTGCACAGTTTGTCGTTAGCCGCGGAGCGCTGGAGTGGCTCACACTGGGCCGAGTCCGCCAGTAGGCGGATGGTACCCAGCCGCGGAAAGTGGCAGTGAGCTGTGGCGTCATTAGTAGCAGCGCTTTACCGGTACTGAGCTTCCTCACCTGCCTCGCTCCGCGTTCTCCTCAGGCCCGGCCATGGAGCGCCAAGTCCAACGGCTTCGCCAGGCATTCCGGTCCGGCCGATCGCGGCCGCTGCGCTTCCGATTGCAGCAGCTCGAGGCCCTGCGGAGGATGGTGCAAGAACGCGAGAAGGACATCTTAGCAGCCATCGCGGCAGACCTGAGCAAAGTGAGCGCCTACCGGGTGGGAGGGGTCCGGTGCGCCATCTAATTCCTGCTCTGTAGCAGGTTGTTTGGTTTTGTTTATTCACCAGTAAGGAGGAAGCAGAGTTACCCTGGACTCTGGACTCTCCAAACTGTTCTATTTGCACTCATATTGAAGTGCGTGCTTTATTTGGCGCCGGCAGTTTCTTGTCTGCGAATGCTCTTTATAGCCTCGCCCAATTCTGCTGCATTTATAGTCTCTTTCTTTACAGTTAATTGTGCAGTTAACTCTGGGTAGTCTGGGTATCAGTAGTTTGTCTGCTGGGTAGATTTCAGCTATTTCACTTCCCGTCTTATTTCATAACGTTTTGTTGACAGTGTTGTTATTATTTCTTAATAATCTTCAGCACTCAAAATTTCCCTTATGACTTTGTGTATCGTTAATCATATATATGCTTGAAATCTAATATACTGACAATCATCCTGGGGACCTGTTAAAATACAAATCTTGGTTTAGTCCGCGTGAGACAGTGTCTGAGATTTTTAATGAGGTCCCTTAAGGCCTCTTTAGAAGCAAGCTTTGAATACCAAGGTTTTAAGTAGTGTTTGAGGTACAACTATAGTCTCCTGTACTCTGTAGTAATATTGTTTGCCCTTTTTGCTTTCTATCTGTATTCCAGACATGGTATTTTCAGATTTGCAATCCTCCCTTCCCCAATCAAAGACCGTTTCAAAAAGTGGTAGCAGTAGTTGTAGTAGAAGCTAGAAACCTTTCTTCAGAGTACTTTTGGTAAAGAGGGGCTGTGGTAATTAGTAAACGAGACAGGAAAATGAATATTAAAACCCTATGAATCATTCATTCCTTAAACATCAGATAGTTTGTGTATGTTTGCACATACATAGCATTCCGGAAGAAATGCAGTAAGTCCAGAATTTTAAATCTGGCTCCAAAATAGAACATATGCAGATAAAAGTGTGACCGTGGTTATAAACCAGTGTGTTAAGGATGAAGTATCAAGACGCAGCTCAAAAGCAAAGTTGCCGTGGTACCTAAAGTGTGACCTCGGCAGGCTGTTATTAATCGGGAGGTGATGCTGAAAGAGATAATTTTTAACCCTATTTTAAAAGGCATGGATTGGAAGTGAGGAATTTAGAGGCACTGAATATATTAGAGCGGAAGAGTCGTCATGAGTATCCAGGGAGGGTGTGCCTTATTGAGAACTTGGACATTAAAAAAAAATATATAATAGCAAAGGGGGTGGGGGTGGGGGTGGTGTCTAGTAATACCAGTTGTCACTGCAAGTATACTTGGTCTGAGCTCTGTGATATCCTAAGTCAGTGGTTCTCAGCCTTCTAATGCTGCCACCCTCAATACAGTTGTGGGGACCTCCAAACATAAAAATATTTTAATTGCTACTTCAAAACTGTAATTTTGCTATTGTTATGAATCATAATGTAAAATGTCTGATATGCGGCCCCTGTGAGAGTCGAAATCCACAGGCTGAGAACCACTGTCCTAAGCCAAGCCTATTGTACTGTTTGTATAAGAGTAACTGATTTTCTTCTCCAGAGTGCACTCAACGCATACAGTCATGAAGTCATTACCATCCTTGGGGAGATTGATTTTATGCTGGGGAATCTTCCTGAACTGGCTTCTGCTCGACCAGCTAAGAAGAACCTGCTTACCATGATGGATGAGGCCTATGTTCAGCCCGAGCCTCTGGGAGTCGTACTGATTATTGGAGCTTGGAACTATCCTTTTGTTCTTACCATGCAACCCCTGGTGGGAGCCATCGCTGCAGGTCAGGCACCAGCTGATGCCTTTATTCCTTTGTAGGGGGTCATATTATGTCATATTGGTTGTAAGCGGCAAGTTAAATACATTTACGTTAGTGGTTTGCCTTGGTTGGAGGCAGCAAGTTACTGAGAATTCATTCGAGTCCTTACATGTATGAATGCTGCTGAGAAGCTGAGGTTCTCCATGTCTACTGGAGTACCTAGGGTGTGAATCAGAGAGTCAGAGGCATCTGATGGACTCAGCAGTCCTAAGACTTGAGAGTCAGGCATCCATAGTCTAATGTGGTTTTAGTCTACTGGCTCTGTCTGTAGACAAACCAGTCTAAAATCAGAGTCTAACCAGTTTCTTTATTTAAATGAAGGTATCGGGTGTAATGCTAGCCAGAGTGTAGATTAAATTCCAACAGATTGATGTCTTCATTTGGAAGTTCCAGATCAACAGCTTATGTTGACAGAGCCTGTTTGCTCAGTGAGTCTGGGGCAGAGAGGAAACACCATAGACAGAGTGACAAAGAAAGAGACAGAAATCTGGGGGTGGGGGGGTGGGTGGAGGGGGCTGCTGTGAGAAGGAGCTGGCGGAGCCTGTTGTCAGTGACCTGGAGATGCTGAGAGTTAGCGGGTTAGCACTTGGGAAGGAGAACATGAAAGGGAAGAAGACAGGAGCTCTGAGAGGGGGCAGACTTAAGAGCTGCTGAAATGCCGGGCGGTGGTGGCAAACGCCTTTAATCCCAGCACTTGGGAGGAAGAAGCAGGTGGATTTCTGAGTTCGAGGCCAGCCTGGTCAACAAAGTGAGTTCCAGGACATCCAGGGCTACACAGAGAAACCCTGTCATGGAAAAAACAAAAACAAAAAACAACACACACACACACACACACACACACACACACACGCACAAGAGAGAGAGCTGCAGAAGTAAGTGAAAGTTATCCTGTACCCATATGTGGGGGAGCTATCAAAGTTACTCAAGCCCTGGATGACATCATTGTACTGTGCGCTTTATTTAGGAAACGCTGCCATTGTGAAGCCCTCGGAACTCAGTGAAAACACTGCCAAGATCTTGGCTGAACTCCTCCCTCAGTATTTAGATCAGGTAAGAATATCTTGATCCGCCTTCAGCATACCTGTTTATGGTAGCAAACACAGATCTGATTCTCCTGCTAGTGCATGTCACTGCTGGCTGGGCATGGGTGCGGTTTCCTTAAGTCCACAACAGTTCTCTTAATGAAGGAAGCCAGGGTATTCCAAAATACCCTGTAGAGTGACCCAGCAACTGCACTTGCTCAGTACGGTGTCTTTTAGCATGTGGCTTTAAAGATCTCATCTCTTTCTACCATCCGGCACATTCGAGGATGCAACTTTAGACATCATTCACTTAGTGAAATAGTTTAATGAGAAGCTAGCAAGTTTTGATCCCTTCCTTTTCCCCTAACCGAATAGCAGTGTGTTATTACATGAGCACTTCTGCTTTGTAAAGAAAGTGCCCTCCCGAGTCAGCGCTCTGAGTTAATGTGCAGGTCCTGAGCACATCAAAGGCTGGCTAGGGAGTGCCCTACCCAGCTTTTGGGTAGGGGATCACATTCAGAAGTTCTCCTGATCTCTAGAGAGGAAGCTGATTGCCTTGTGACTGCGGGGTCCCGCATGCACCTGCAGGGGACGTTATCCAACTAGCTTTCATCAAAAGGCAACTTTAAACCCCCCTGGTTTGTATTATGTTTGTGAATTTGTAATTTCCCTGCACCCAACTTCGGTTCTTAGAGTAGTTTTGTTCTGTTCATTGCCGTAGCACCGATGTCATAGCTCACAGGACAGTTCTGTCCACTAGCTCGGTTATCCAATGTAGAAGGATCAAATGGAAGATAATGAAGTGTCATAGATCAAGTAGGACTCGGAACGAGAGGACACAGGGTTAAGGTCTCGATTTGCCCATTTACCTATGGAGTAAGGCATGGAAAGATGAAAACTTACACTGCATTAGTCTGTTGGCCTGTGACGTGAATAAGAACTAATTAGCCTGCTAATGAGCAAGAGGTCAGATGAGAAGCAGAGGTTGCCGCGCCGGCTCACCCATCAGACGGCTTAGACGCCTTGCACATCTCCTCATGCTGTCCTTGCCATCCGCTCTCGGCCATTACTCGGTTTCCATGCTGTTATCATTGAAAGTATTTCCCACCTAACGGAGGCATAGTGCATGTACCGGGTATGGTAAAACGTTACATGACATGGGACTTAATAGCAAGCCCAGAGAGTGTCTAAAGTCACAGATGCTAGTGAGTGACAGAGCCTAGATGCAATCCAGATCTGCTTCAGAACGCAGCTCCTCAGAGCTGATGCTCTGAGTTTGGCCTGTTCGTTTAGTAGACAGGGACTTATTCACTATAGGCTTAGCCCTGCCTCCCCTTGTGTCATGGACAGAGAAAGCATAGCGATTAAGACAGCTAACTGCATGGCTGGAGATGCATCAGGAGGTGGAGTGCTGGCCTGGTGTGTACAAGGCTCTGGACTGGCTCCCCAGCACTGTGCAACACAGAACAAAACAGGGACAAAAATCCCTCACGGCATCCTCTCCTCATCTTCCACGTTACCCCTGTGGAGTGCACTGGGTCTCAGTTGTGCTTTCATTGACAAGCTCACGTAGGAAATACTGGACTCTCCGTCTTGTGTAGCTTGGTGGTTCCCAGATGCCAACAGATACGTTGTCCTCCATTTTTCTTGGATCACCTCACCCTCTCCAAAGGTGATTTTGATCTTTTGGTTTTGCTGAGCGCTACTTACTTATGCTGGAAAAAGATCACTGACATGGGGCAATAAAATTAATTTGACAAGCCGGGCGGTGGTGGCGCACGCCTGTAATCCCAACACTTGGGAGGCAGAGGCAGGCGGATTTCTGAGTTCGAGGCCAGCCTGGTCTACAGAGTGAGTTCCAGGTCAGCCAGGGCTACATAGAGAAACCCTGTCTCGAAAATAAAATAAAACAAAAACAAAAATTAATTTGACAAAGCAAGAATCTGTTTCTCTCTCTTTGAGGACCTGTACGCGATTATTAATGGCGGTGTTGCGGAAACCACGGAGCTTCTGAAGCAGCGGTTTGATCACATTCTCTATACAGGAAACACTGCAGTTGGGAAAATTGTCATGGAAGCTGCTGCCAAGCATCTGACCCCTGTGACCCTGGAACTCGGGGGCAAAAGCCCATGTTACATTGACAGAGACTGTGACCTAGACATTGCTTGCAGGTGGGACCGGCCTTGTTCCTCTGGTTTTCCCCAGCAGGTGGAAGTTTTGCTAATGGCTTGTTTTCCTTCACCCTTGAACCTCAGCTTGACGTATAGCTTAAAGGTTCATCAGGTTTTAGTGTCTAGGGAATAACTGGAGCCTCTCAAACTGTTGCCTGATGACACTGCTGGAATAGGAAGCCACACATAGGTCCTGCCAGCATGGTGTTTTCCTTAGGAAGTTTGGAAATATTCTTATGGATAAGCCTCCTCCTTCCCCCTCCCAATGTTGGGATTGGATCTGGGGCTTCATTGTGGCAGGCCTGTGTTCCACATTAAGCTACACTCTGAGTCTGTGGCAAGGAATTCTGATGTTTTGCCGGTTGATGAAATAGATAGTCCAAAGGATCAAATGTATTAGTAAAGTGTTTAAATTCTCAGTTGAAAGGGTATTGTGTTCACTTCTCTGCTGAGATCCTTCGCTGGCAAAACAGTAGGACAGATATTTTGAATAGTGTTTTGCAGCTGGGAACCAGTATAGCTTGTCCTGCCTGCAGGAAACTGGAAGTCCCACCTCTTCCAACCAGCCATTGGCTGCGGGTATCTTTTGATCCATCAAGAACCAATTGAGGAACACGACCTTTAGCATTCACACACAGATTCCCAATCAAAGCATCAGAACCACCTCCTACATCTCACCTTTTCTGTACAATTAAAACAAAACAAAACAAAACTCTTCTCTCACATATAAACTGAACAAAACCATACAATCATGTAAATTACAAAGTATGATGTACAGTTAACATCCAGTCCATCGTATTTGCCAACTAGATAAAGTACTCTACCATCATCCCTATCTTAAAGAGTTATGATTCTATCCCTGAATATGTTTAGATTTTAGCCTGTAACACCACCAGAAAACCATGTCTTCCACTCCATAACCTCTCTCAGCGATTCCTATCAAAGCACCAGAACCGCTTCCTACAAACCAGAAATTAAGAGTTCAGTCCCTCTTCACTAAATTAGATTTGACTACAAGGGAATGACTGCCTCTGTGCCCTAGGTGGTACGGTTTCCTCTCCTTCAGCACCATGGAGGAGGTAGGGAGTTAGGTCAGGGTTGCTGCTTGGCCTCTTTGACTAGAGTATAACATCCAGAAGGAGAAACCAGTGGTGAGTGTTTGGTTTTGTGCTAGGGCTTCGTCTGTAGGAAGGGGAAGGGTCTACAAAGAGGAGCCTGGAAGAGGATGCTGGCTGTGCCCTCTAGACCTGCACCGCTGGCCAGCAGTACTGCAGCCACAGTGGAGAGCTGGAACCTGGTCTGTGCCCGCCATCCCAAATGGCCTTTTGGCTGGATAAGCAGGGAAGGAGTGTTGGGAGGCCATTCTCTTTTCCTGCAGGCCAAGTCTTCATAGCTTGTTAGGTACTGTCTAACTAGCAGGTAAACAGTACCTAGGCAGACTCATTTTCTTGGTACTTAGAATCTTTTACCCCAATTAAAAATGTGTTCTAAAGGCTGGTGAGATGGTTCAGTGGGTCAATGTACTTGATGCACAAACCTGACCATCTGAGTTTGATACCTGGAGCCCATGTTTCTAAAAAGCCAGATTCTAAGTAGATGGGAGGCCTCGGGTGTGCAGCAAGCAGAGGAGTGGAAACGAGAGATCTTGCCTCAGCGAGATAGGAAAGAACCAACTCCCAAAATGTCTGACCTACACACACACACACACACACACACACACACACACACACAGTCACACACACTGTGGAATGCATGCTTTCATGTACACACATGTGCACACACACACACACAATTGAAAAGAAATCTGAAAATGCATTCTAAGTTGTAATTAGATGATATAAGCTCAAGTTTTTATTTATCTTGTGTTTTAACAATTACTAAGTATACAGAACCATATCGGTTGGCATGATGGTTAACCTTGGCTGTCAACTTGATGGCAATTAGGATCACAGGGAAAAATAATTTTCTGGGCATGTCTATGAGGGATTATCTAGATCAGGTTAATTGAAGTACAGAGACCCATCCTAAGTCTGGGTTATGGGTGAAAAAAAAAGTCAAAATGAGCATGAGAATTGGCTGCTCCCTCCTTCCTGGCTGTGGGCACCATGTGACCAGACACCAAGCTCCTGCCACCATGACTTCCTGCCCTGACATAGTACCCTTCAACTGTGAGCCAAAGCCAGCTCTTCCTTCCTCAAGTTGCCTTTGACAGATGTTTAGTCAAAGCAACGGGCAAAGTAACTAATACATTGGAAGACATTAAAACAGAAACGAGGGGGGCTGGAGGGTGGCTCAGCGGATACGAGCCCTCATAAGTGGTTGAGGAGTTGCTCTTGCAGAGGTCCTGAGTTCAATTCCCAGCACCCACATGGTGGCTCACAGCCATCTGTAATGGAATCTGATTCCCTTTTCTGGTGTGTCTAAAGACGGATCACTCATATACATTTAAAAAAAAGTGAAAAAGAGACTGAATTGTATAGGTATTCTGTTTTTGTTTTTGTTTTTGTTTTTTTTTCCTCAGACGCATAACCTGGGGAAAGTACATGAATTGTGGTCAAACCTGTATTGCTCCTGACTATATCCTCTGCGAAGCCTCCCTCCAGGGTCAAATCGTACAGAAGATTAAGGATACGGTGAAGGTCTGTGTCCAGCGATTCCGTTCCCAGTGAGCGTCAAGTGAAGTATTTTCAGACAGCATCTCTGTTCACTTTTACTCCCAACCCAGACAATCCCTGTAACATTTGGCTGCATTAACTTACTGGCTAGTTGAAAACACTCTGCATCTTCAGATCGAGGCTGAGTTGGTACAGGTTCACTTAAATCGGGCTTGTTTTGTTGATTTGTTGGCGATTAGTGGAAGCATATACTTAAAAGTCAATGTTGTCTGTGGCTTTGAGAGAATGTTTCCAAATCCCTGGAAGAGGAGAGCCCTCATTGGTTCTTGCTGATGAAGGTTATCAAGTTGTCATATATGTAGAGGACCAGAGGGCCAGTAGTTTGAAGGAGTGAAGTAAATGTCTACCTAAAGTGCGCCCTGTAGAGCAGTGGTCCCCACCTTCCTAATGCTGTGACCCTTTAATACAGTTCCTCATGTTATGTGATTTCCCCCCCAACCACAAAATTATTTTTATTGCTATTCATAACTGTAATTTTGTTGTTAGGAATTGTAATGTAAATATCTGATACACAGGATATCTGATATGTTACCCCTGTGAAAAGGCATTCAACCCCCAAGGGGGTCGTGACCCACAGGCTGAGAACTGCTGCTATAGAGGGTTATCATCTTCTAGGGTACATAAAGGAAGTAATGAAGATGGTGCTCTGGTAACTAAGCCAAGGCTTAAAGGGGATAATGGATTTGCATTGTTAGAGAGTGTTTGACCAGGGTATGACAAGTGCTAGGCCGCCTCGCGGAGATGAACTTTTTTATTAGTTGATCACCAGAAAGGGTGGAGAAGAGCAAAGAGTAATGACGAGAGTGAGACCTGGAGACCAGGAAGCACAGAGAGATGGCATAGATGAGCCCGAGGAGTCAGACAAGGAGACGTCAGCGCTGTCTCCATCAGGCGCTATGGACTGAAGAGTGGATCAGGGTCCCTGCGAGACTGAATGTAGTTAGGAATTAGAACTGTGCTTTATTGAATATGATATGTTCCAGAGGATCAAGGGCCCCTCTTCCTACCTTTGAGGAGTTTGTGCTATGACATAAGAGTTCTCAGTCAAATAACATGTCGGAATAATTAGGGAGCCACTTAAAAGTAAGTCTCTAGCCTGGTCTTAAAGACTGTGATTGCTCTGGTGTGTCCCCACCCCCAGCTTGTTATTCTTTGCTTCAGTTAACCTGAAAACCTGGCTGTGCTGGTGGCCTTGGCCTCGGACAGAAAACATTTTAACAGGCTCCTTGGGCGATTCCTGCTGCCTACACTTTTGAGTTGTTCTAGGTTGGTTAGTGAGTAAGACCTGTTGTGGTTCTACAGTAGACTCGAGCTTTCACAAGTCAGTACTTTTGTGTTTGTTTTATATGATAAATATTGGATATCCCCGTTGAGTTGTTTTCCCTTAGTAATTTAACAAGGCTATAACTTGATACATTGAATAGTTTTACTGTTATCAGTGACTGGTGAAAATACCAGTAAGGAGAAGACAAAACCAACAAAGCAACAAAGACTGGCAAACTTCTTAGGTAAAGGCTAGAGGAGAGTAAATATTTAGGGCTTGAAGATCAGAGAGACTCTGCAGCAACTGCCCAGCAAACAAATGGCCCCTCCCTGACATCTGCTCCGCCAGGAAGGGCTGTGAGGAGACTGGGGGATCTCTAGGAACCTGAAACCAGGGAAGTGCAGGCAGAAGGAGGTGTGTGTGTGTGTGTGTGTGTGTGTGTGTGTGTGTGTGTGAGAGAGAGAGAGAGAGAGAGAGAGAGAGAGAGAGAGAGAGAGAGAATGTGTGTGTTAGACACTCTAAGAAGGGTGTGTGTATATGTGAGTGTGTTTGTGTGTGTGAGAGAGAGGGTGTGTGTCTCTGAGTATCTGCCTTACTTTTTAATGGTTGACTTGTCTAAAAGCTTGAAGTTACCACTACTGTACTAAAACTAAATTATTTAAAGAGTGGGTGTTGGATTTGATGAGAATTTAAGCCAGATCAGTTTTTAAACACCAGCAGATTTTTAACTTATTAACGAAATAAGTGTATGGGTTCTGTCACAATTAAATAACTCCTGTTGTTTTTAATAGGACTTTTATGGAGAAAACATTAAAGCTTCTCCTGATTATGAAAGGATCATCAATCTTCGTCACTTTAAGAGGCTAAAGAGTTTGCTTGAAGGACAGAAAATAGCTTTTGGTGGAGAGACTGATGAGGCCACACGCTACATAGGTAAAGGAAAGGCACATTTCCTGTGCAAGATAGCAATTTGGCATTTTACCCACACTGACTGGTCCTACATAAGCTGTAAATACTTTTAAAATGTACGTGTGCATGCACCTTTAAGGTTCTCTAGTTACTTTCATTTCCTTGTATTTTCCTATATTACTTGATTCTTTTGTTCTAAAATCATGAGAAGCAGAAGGGGATGTTACATAATTATCTCCATTTATAGGTGAGAAAGTATCTCAGAATCCCACAGTTAAATAGCACTAAACCCTTCCAGAGTGGTGCTTTGAACTACGGTTCTTGACCTTTGCTTATTCACATTCCTTGTGTATTTTGCCTTTTGCCATGTATATGTATTACCTCGAATTTCATCTTGTGTGGAACCTAGGGGCCCATACCACTGGGCTGTATCTCCAGCCCTTGTTACATTGAATTTAATTTGTTTATCTTGTTTTTTCATTCTAGTTACTTTATGTGTATATATGTGTGCATACACGTACAGGTGCTATAGTAACTTAATTTTCCATTGCTATAATAAAGCACCACAGCTAAAAGCAGCTTGAAGTTGAGAAGAAAAGGTTTTTATTTCATCCTACAACTCTCAGCTCATATTCCATCACTGAGGGAAATCAGGGCGGGAGCTCAAGGCGGGAACCTAGAATAGGAACTAAAGCAGAGGCCATGGAAGGGTGCTGCCTTCTAGCTTGCTCCCTGTGGCTTGCTCAGCCTCCTTTCTTATACAAGTTAGAACCATTTGCCTGGTGGACTGGTAGGACATCTCAGTTGGCAGTTTTCTTTTCCCAAATGACTAGTTTGTGTTAAGTGGCATAAAACTAATACTGTTGACCACTTGTCAACCTGACATACCTTCTCTCTCTCTCTCTCTCTCTCTCTCTCTCTCTCTCTCTATCTCTCTATCTCTATCTCTATCTCTCAATCTCTCCCTCCCTCCCTTCCTCCCTCTCTTTCTCTCTCCTTCTTTCTCCCTCCTTCCTCATTAAGCCATAACTTTTCCCTCCTTGTTATTCCCCAAGATCTCATATTAATATCAACATTACAATATAAGACATTCCAACTTTTAGAAGTCCATGGTCTTTAAAAATTCAAACACTTTAAAAAGTTCAGTCTTATTAGATATCATTAGATATTAGTTTCTCTGAAACTCCAGTCTTTCTAAAATTGCAAAGCTTTGCCAACATATCCAGGGTCTCATAACTGTGGATTTCTGTAAAAAATAAAAACAAATCCGCATCCTTTCTACCCCAGGAGGGAGGAATCGGTGCAGTTATAGTCGAATCAGAGCAAAACCAAAGGCCACAGTGTAAAGTCCAGTGTCAGATTTCTGGGACCCATGCTCCATCCTCAGGGCCCCCAGAGGCCTTAGGCAGCTCCACTTCTCCAGCTCTGACATCCATAGACAACACAGTTGTCTCATAGGATCGCATAGACTGGGTCCACTCCACACCGCCACTGTGCTTGGTGGTCTTCCCCTGGTATTGGCATCTCCAAAACTCTGAGGTCACTGTTGCAGCTGGGTTGCATCTTCACCAGTAGACTCTCCTGGACGCCCTTTAGAGACTTTGATCCTGCCGTATGGTGCCAAGCCTCAGCTGTTCTCCATGACCATTTTAATCCTGGAACTTCTACTGTAACTGAGGTTACATTTGCACCATTGGCCTCTCAAGCTTGGTTCTAAGCCTTAGCTGCTCCTTATACTCCTAGTGGCATCAAATCCAGTACCACCTGGGAGTCTTTTACACATTATCAAGTTCAGCTGCCAGCCCAAGGTACAGTCTTGGCCACCTCTGGAATGGAGCTTCTGGGTCCTGACCCCGAGGAACCATTTCCTAGAAGATTGCATCTCATTGATGTTGGTCTCTTCTTAGTCATAAATGATTCTTCAGCCCCACCTCACCAGAACTACAGATTTTAATTCAAAATATTGAATGGTCTTGATATTTATTGTCTTAAGGGACTCTTCAAAACTTCCCTCTGAAACTCCACCAGCCAGGCTGCCATTATCTATACCGCTCTCAACATGGTCTTCTAAGTTCACCCAACAGCTCATGAGCTTAGAGCACTCAACGGCTTTTCCAGCCCAAACTTCTTCCATAATTCTCCAAAACCAGACCTCCAGGTCTGTCATTGCAATACCCTGTGATCCTGGCACCAGTTCCTATCTCAGTTGCATTTTTGTTGCTCAGATAAAACATTATCACCGACATGAGGAGGAAAGGGTTCCTCTCATCTTATTACTCTTGGGTCCTTCTCCATCCCCAAGGGAAGGGAAGGCAGGAACCTAAGCAGAGGCCATGGAGGATTCCTGCTCCCTGGCTTGCTCCTCATGGCTTGTCCAGCCTGCTTCTTTTTTTTTTTTTTTTTTTTTTTGTTCTTTGTTTTTTGCTTTTTGCTTTTTGTTTTGTTTTGTTTTTTCGAGACAGGGTTTCTCTGTATGGCCTTGGCTGTCCTGGAACTCACTCTGTAGACCAGGCTGGCCTGCCTGCTTCTTAAACAACCTAAGATGACATGCCCCAGGTGGTGCAGCGCCCTTGTGTGCTGGGCCTGTCCACATCAATCATTAATCCAGAGATTTGCCTGCAGGCAATCTGATGGAGGAATTTTCTCAATTGAAGTTCCTCTTCTCAAATAACTCAAATTGACATAAAAACTAACTAGCATATATGTAGAAGTCAGGGGATGACTTGAGTCAGGAGGCGGTCTCTCCTGAGTGGGCTCTAGGGACTGAGGTCAAGTGGGTAGGCTCAGTGCTGAATACCTTACTGGATTTTTAAATACAGTTTCCCAAACTAGCACACAAGATAATGAAAGAATACAAGCACTTGTGGTGGGCAAGGAAGCTGACCCCAAATTAATTTACTTATCTTCCTTATCAGCTGTTAAATCCTAGAAGGATACAAATAATGAGGGAACTCATCGAGATTCTCCTGAGTTGTTGGTTGGTTCTGTGGTTGTTAATACCATTACAAAACAGAATTCTTCCATCCTGCTGTTCTTCCCATCTTCGAGGTCACACTGTGACCCATTTGTCTCAACCAGAGACAAAAGGAAGGAAACTTGTCAAGATTAGCTTGGTCTAAAGTAGGACTCCTCCCTGAGCTCCCCATTTGGAAAGCAGATTTTGGGAAGAGTCGCGGCTTCTATTAGTCAAAGCAAGGCCTGGCGCGTGTGGGAGGACGCACCGTATGGGAGGACACATCAAGAGGCCTTGTGCAGTGGGCGCGCAGTGGGCCGCAGTGGGCGGTTGACCCAGTGCAAGAAAGAGGAAGTGGGAGCTTTGCTTTCCTTGTCTTCAGCTTGGCCATTTGTATCATTTGTTCATTTGTTTGTTTGTTTGTTTGTTTTTAGCCCCAACCATACTCACTGATGTTGATCCTAACTCCAAGGTGATGCAAGAGGAAATTTTTGGACCAATTCTTCCAATAGTGTCTGTGAAAAATGTAGACGAAGCCATAAATTTCATAAATGATCGTGAAAAGCCCCTGGCACTCTACATATTTTCTCATAACAATAAGGTATGCTTTACAGAAAATTATCCACTCGACTTCTTTACTGCTATAAAACATAGATGGTTTATTTGTATACCAAAATTGACCGAACGGCGATTCATAGCTTGCTGCCTTAGGTACTGTGCATGCACCCGGGGCCGTATGCAGTTTCCGATGGTGAGGTGCTGTAGTGACATGGTGGCTTCCGGAGCTTGCAGTGCTAGGGAATTCTCGTGAGCGTGCATGGTAAAGTCTGCCAGCAGCATGCGGCTGAGTGGAGAGTTCTTCCCCTGTGGTCACTGGGAAATCTCATTTGAAATCCGCCATGAATTCTCAAGGCTTGTTAGTACCTAAGTAGAATGACATTTGTTAGTTCAATATCAATGAGGCTGTTTTGTTTTGTGTTGTTTGAGACTGGGTTTCTCTGTGTAACAGAGCTTTGGCTGTCCTGGATTCACTTTGTAGAGTAGACTGACCTTGAACTCTCAGAGATCCACCTGCCTCTGCTTCCCAAGTGCGGGATTAAAGGCATGTGCCACCACACTTGGCTTGTGGCTTTTTTTTTTTTTTTATCTTAGGTCAACTAATTATGTATTTCTTCAAAAATAAGTCTAAAGTCTTTTGTCCTTTATACCTGTTACTCATGTAATATAATTTAGATCAGAGATTGAGATACAGTAATTGTAATGTACTGTTTTAATTTACTCTTTGGGAATTTCATGCGTGCATGCAGTGTATTTTGACACACCCACCCCCTAGCTCTCCCCTAACTCTGATTTGCCCACTTACTCATGCTGTGGGGTCTTCCACTGGACATGGTTGACATTCTCCGGGCATACCTGTAATGCCTGACTCTCCTGCTCCCAGAAGCCACCAAACTGTCAGTGTCTCTTCAGCTGTGGGATAGGGACTCAGGAGTCACTCCCCATCCACGCTGCAGTGTAGACTGGCTTCATCTTCAATGGTCCCCCACGGCTGTGTGCGCTCAGGAGCACAGCGGTCTTTTCTGAAAGACTGATTTGCTCCTCCCCATCCTCTGGCTCCTACAGTCTCCACTCTCTCCTGTGTAATCCTCAACCTCCCAGGGGAGGAGTGTGATCTAAATGGCCATTAGAGTTTGCAGTACTCCAGGACACTTAACTCTCTTCACCTTGGCAAGTTGAGAGTTTCCATGGTAACTGCTCTCCACTCCCCAAAGAAACCTCTCTGATGAGGTCTGAGAAGCTTACCAATCAGTGCAAATGTAGAGGGTAGTGTGACCCTAAGTCCACTTAGCAGAATGCTCCTAGTCCTGGTTCCTCTTTAGGAACCCCGAGCTCCCCAGCTGTGGACTCTTGATTTGCAGTGCCAGGCATGGTCCTCTGTGGTGTTACCCCCAAAGCATTCCGGCCACTCCTGTGCCCACAGGCATAGCTTGCCTTGATGGTCATTGTCACAGTGCACAGGTTCACGGCTGGATAAGACTCCCCCTACCACCCCCGACTCCCTCACCTCCAACAGCCCGTTAGCATCCCATGGTCCTGTGAAAGCTATCCAGCAGGGCAGAACCCTTTTGGTCAGTACCAGCTTGAGAGAAGTAATCATTTCTAAACAGTCCATTGTTGGTACTATAGATCTCGATGGTGATCGATTAAACAAAGGTTCAGGGCCACTCTTCTTCATCTACAGACTACGTGCTGGGAACCAAAAGTGTTTAAGATTTCAGAATTTTAAGGCACTGTGTAACCTAGGCTGGCCTTAAATTCATGCTCCTCCTGCACCAGCTACTCAGTTGCTGAGACACAAGTGTGTACCACCCAGCTTGAGTGCAGAATTTTTTCAGATTTTGGAATATTTCCGTAGAAATTATGAGCAATCTTGGAGACAGGACCTAAGTTTAAGCACAGATTCCTTCTGTGTTCGTGAGGTGATGTATTTATAACCGGAAGGTAATTTTATACAACATTATTAGTAATTTTTGACATGAATTTTGTGTCTCCCCAAGAACTTTCACTGACACACAAAGCCAGAATGCATGTCCTTAGAGTCCACAGCGAGTGCCCTCCAAGCCCGGGAGTGATAGGACCTTAGGTCTGACCTGGGTGTCTTTGGTCTGTTCCTCAGCTCATCAAACGGGTGATTGATGAGACATCCAGTGGTGGCGTCACAGGCAATGATGTCATCATGCACTTCACTGTTAATTCTCTGCCCTTTGGAGGTGTGGGTAAGTATGGCTGTCTGTGTTGTTATTCTATTACTGTCATGAGATACCATGAGCAAGACAACTTAAAAGAGAAAGCATTTACTTGAGGGCTTGCTCAAGTCTCAGAGGGTCACTCCATCATCCTGACAGTCTCAGAGGGTTACTCCATCATCCTAGCAGGGAGCATGGAGGCAGGCAGACAGGCATAAAGCTGGAGCAGTTGCAGAGAGCTCCTATCTGGTCAATAAAGTTTCAGGCAAAGACACTCAGACTCTGACTATCTGGAGTAGGCTTTTGAAATCTCAAAGCCCAGCCCCAGTGGTAAATCTCCAAAAAGACCACACCCATTCCAACAAGGCCACACCTAATCCTACCCAAACAATTCAGCTAATGGAGACCAAACATTCAGACCTAGAAGCTTATGAGAATGGCTTCCCAAATCACCATATCAGCCTCTGAATAGAAATGTGCCAGAAGCATATTTTCTGGATTTCCTGTACGGGCTGTTGGAAGTTGGGTACCATTTATTGTACACGTCCCTGTGACCATGTCCTTCTCCAGCCACCTGGCTTAGGGTCATTTCCCAGTTGCTGCCCACCTGGCTTGCAGTCATTTCCCAGTTGCCTGCCCATCACTGTCTGTCTCGTCACTCTGTCCTCACTGTCGCTGACCACAGCTGTGGGGACTTTCTTCACCCAGTTACTTTCCTTACTTCCTATGTTTGCTTTCAGATTTATGCAGCTTAAGGGCCAAGAATCAGGTTTCAAATTAATTAGTAAGATACCTGTATTTAAGCGAGGTACAGTGAGAGAAAGGTTTAGAATGCCAGAAACAGTATTTCCTGATATCCCTCTGTTCTACTCAAGGTGATGTTGAGGGGCGTAGTCAGTGCTCCACGCACTAGCCCCCCACGCCTCTGTGGAGAAGGGCAGCCTTTCCTCGTGTGCTGCTTGATTTTAGGTGTGAGAGTCCCCTGTTCTCTAGAGGATGGGCAAGAGGCACTTTGTTGTTGGGAAGCATTGTGGATGCTGTCTGGTCCTTCCTACCACGGCCATGGCTTTAGCTGGCCCCTCTTCCCCCTCCTCAGTGTCCTCGGGTTCTCTCCCTGGTTTCATTGTCTCTCCAATGAATCAGTCTTGCTTTCTGAATGACCCCCACCCCCACCCCAAAACACTGGTAACTCAGCTGTGGCCTGGCCCCAGCCAGCCGTCCCCGGCTTCCGGTCAGCCTTTCTTCCGGCTTCCGGTCAGCCTTTCTTCCGGCTTCCGGTCAGCCTTTCTTTCGTAGTGGTCGTCCATTGCCATTGTTTCGCCTGCAGTCTGTGGAGTGCATGGTGGATTATGTGAGCGCGGCTTCCAGGAAGACAGAGGTTTCTCCTTGCTTACTCTCACCTAGCAGTGTCACCTTGTTACCCCGTTGTCAGTTGCTCTTCAAGGAGTTAGAGGAGACAAGTGAGAGGAGCCATGGGTGAAGAAGGCCACGTGGGCTGATGGGAAAGCGCACGTGCCGCACTCAGCGTCGGGCTAACCTGGGCTCACATTTTAGCTTCCTCCTTTAGCAGCCACGTGACCTTAGCAGCTCAGCTGGCTCTGGGTTGGAGGTACAGACAGACAGACAGCAGTGGTGGGTGTCCCCGAAAGAACACCACAGAACACTTAGTACACTTTTGGTCTAAAGGACAGCACAACCCCGGAAGGGATGCAGATCCTGGTCCCGCATCCTGGCTGAGAGGGTGGATGGGTGTGCTTGGAGCCAAGTTGGGAGAGGATCTCTGGGAAGAAAGGCCAAGAAGCTGAGTGTCTTCCCCTCGGGCAGAGCACAGCCGGGCTTTCTCAGTCTGTGCTGAAATGGGAAGCCGCTACAGTGAAATTCGTCTCTTCTCTTCCGTTTATTTCAGGTGCCAGTGGAATGGGGTCTTATCATGGAAAATACAGTTTTGATACCTTTTCTCACCAGCGCCCCTGCTTGTTGAAAGGGCTAAAGGGGGAGAGTGTTAACAAGCTCAGGTATCCCCCCAACAGCGAGTCCAAGGTCAGCTGGGCCAAGTTCTTCCTGCTGAAGCAGTTCAACACGGGAAGGCTGGGGATGCTGCTGCTCGTGTGCTTGGTCGCGGTTGCCGCTGTGATCGTCAAGGTGAGTTCCTCCCCTCCTGACAAACCAGGCCTTCCGGCCCTTCTTCCTGTCTGGGGGCTGCTGTAAGTCCATCTGTCAAGACCCTGTTACCTGCCTCTGGTCCTTCCTCCTCTCTGGGGGGCTGCTGTCGCTACATCAGTCGGCTTCTAAAGTCTGTCGAATGGCCAACTACCTGTTTTTGTAAACACAGCTGTTTGCTGTCCTTGCTGCTTTTTGGCTGCAGTGCCAAAGTTCGGTAGCTCTGACCAAGGCTGAATGGCCTGCAACGTCAAAATTAGGACAGGAGTTTCCCAACTCTTTTTTGAGAGTTTAAGACTGTGGAGCTTGCTGGAGGATCCCTAGCGGCTAGCCCTCTGCTCCTCTGGGTTTTGGTCTTCTCCGTTCAGTTTCAGTGTGTTCTCGAACGTGCATGAAGTCAGCATGGTGATATGGAATGGCGGAAAGAAGTAGGCAAGGGGTGTAGTTTTTAGTAGGCATATTTTCCCTCCGAAGTGGATTGACAGATAAAGTTTGTCTTGGGCCACAGGTTATCACAGAGGCGTCATCGCAAAGAGGCCCTCGTGATGGCCTCCTTCTCTGAGCAGCTGTACTGTACACCCCTGGGGTGAAGGAGGGAGACTGGGAATAAATGTCGAGGTGGAGTGGGGAAGGGTTTCCTCAGGCAGCTAACGGAGGAGATGTGGGCCGGTGTCTGTGAAGAGCCGCCATGGATGAAGGCATAAGCATGCATTTAGTGGAACCGCCATGTTTACAGATCATGTATCTTGGTTAAAATGTGAAAAGTTGTTTGTCTTACACTGTCGCCACGCTGGTGGGTTGGTGATAACAGCTGCATTTGAAATCATTTGGGTTTTCTCAGAAATACCAAGCTCTGTCGAGGGGAAAAGCCCTGTTGGCTTCTCTGGTAGCTCATGGACTGCGCTGGTCCAGTAGGCACTGACGGCCAGGCCTCAGCTGGCTGTGGAGAGTGAGGTAGGAGCTTCCTATTTTCTTTTGTGTGTGAGGTGGGCCAGGCTGGGTTGTTTGGTTTTAGTTGGTTTTCTATAGCTGAAGGTTTGGGGTCACTGATAAAATGAGGTGTAAGTTACTTATATATATATATACTGGTCCCTGGCCTGGAGCTAATCAGTGTTAAAATTCAATTTAGGCGTTATTTAAAAGGACCAGGGATGGGTCCTGGTAATCTGAGAGAACTGTATAGGAGTAGCGTCTAGGCTGGATCTGGCAAAGCCTGCATCCCGACTAAAGCGAGTGGCCACATGTTGAGCTGCACCGTTGCCTCTGTCAGTCTGGGAGGGTGCGCCACGCAGTGCCAGTCCACAGTCACTATGTACATGTTTAACGTTTGTTTCATAATTTGAGGATAATTTTTTTAATCCCAGTTGTTTCATTTTAATTAAAAATAAAACCCTACAGTTTAGGGATTCACTGCGGGAGTTCAGGGCTTTTCCTTTTTTACATCTCTCTGAGGCTGGAGATCTTGTTGGAGGTAGGCTTGGGTCTCTGGTCAATAGCAATTTTCACTTGACACCGATCCCTTAGCCTAATGTGCAGACTTTTGGTTGGGGTGGATTTTCTCGACTTCTGTGGTGACACGGAGGACCAGGCTGAGGTAGTGCCTCCCAGGCCCGCTTTGCCCCCAAGAAGGCTCTCCTAGCTGTCAATGCAGCACACAAAGCAGCCTTGTCCTGGAAGGGTGTGGCAGACAGGTCTTCCTTAGCCAGAGTCTTTGGTGGGAATCAGAACACAGGGGCTTGGCTACTTAGTTAAGATTTTTGGCAAAGCCTTCCCTGGTCTTTACTGGGCTCTTCCCTACCGAGTGTGAGGGAGTCTGCAGTTTCCCGGCCCGTTTCAGCTTCTCCCATCTTGTTACTTCCGGCCAATGCATTCAGTTCCTTTTTAACCCAGTGTGGAGTCAGGTGGAGATCTGGCCTTTTCCCTGTGCTGCCTCTTTGCTCTCTCTGACCTTTTACCCTGTTTGTATCAAAGCACATTTTATTCTAACCAGTGATTCAGAGTGTAGCTTGGGTTGCTCCTTTGGGTCTTTAAAAACATTCAGAAAACATTTTTGCTGCTCTTTAACTTAGAAATAAATTCATCAGTTTTAGATTTCATGCCAACACTTGAGCTCTCTGCCACAGTGCCGGGATAAGGCATGCCTCTGCTGATATCTGTTAGCTTTGCACAGTGCACAGTCTGCTCCCTCTGACTTATTGTCATTGTTGAGGAAAAGCATAATTCGTTATTTTCAGTTGAAACTGCACTATGGCTTTTTAGGAGCACATAGCTTTTTTTTTTTTTCCTATTATGAATTTCAGGTCTCTGAAGAAAATATTTGTGAGAGTCTCAGTCCTGGGCTTATGTTTGAAGGCTGGAGGGGTGGGGTCCTTTTTCATAGCAGAATAACATGAATCCTTTTCTCCTCTCCTTAGGATCAGCTGTAATGACTTCTTCGTAGCCTCTACTGAAGTATCGCTCTACTAAATGGTTAACAAACCAATACTTTAAAAATTGTACCCAAAGCAGGAGATTCACAGATGTGCTGCATCAAAACTAAGTTGTTGCCACAAACCACCAAGGAAGCTCAGCGTCTGAGCCAAGCCTCAGCGTTTGTCAGCCGCACAGGTGCTGAGAGGACGTAGAGCACATCACGCTAGATCCCAGTCCACAGCGATGTGTCAGGGAGACTCGCTGACTGCTCCCTGACCTCTTTACTCCAGCCCATAGCTCTGCCCACTCCAGTCAACACCACCCAGGCTTTCCAGCTGTCCTCTGTTGTCTGGAGAACTGAGGCTAGGTCTTCCCAGCTCCTGTTAGGGACCGAGGTACTAAAACCGGGCAGGCGGGTGTGTCCACCTCCTCCTCCCTGTGGCCTTCAGGAGTCAGCTCTCCATTTAAACACCCTTTCTTACTCATAGAGCGTCACCCAAAGGATGCGTGTTTGTGACAGTCTGTTGTGACTGTCCCAGTGCCTTCGTGATGACCTAAGCTACACTGAGCCTCTTGCCAAGAAGCAGTGCTTGTTTGTGAATGCCACTCAGAGCTTCTTGCAGTCACAGCTGTTCCAGAGCCTGAGGCCAGAAGATTCCTGAGCCCGGGAGTTTGAGGCCAACCTAGGCAACATGATGGGGACCCTCTCCCATTCTTCATAAAAATCCCCTCGAGACCCTCAAGTTGAATGTTATGTAGATCTTCAAGGATAAGTCTTCAGCTTATTTTCATAGCACAATGCAAGGAAATTTTACTTTTTAATCTTAGAGAGATTCCTACAAATACTAAAGCATGGCACCATTCCTGTAGTGAAAGGAGGTTAGTAGGCCTCTCCGGACAGGGATTGCTGGAGGAGACTGAGCTGAGGGGGCACACTGACGCGATGGGATGGTCAGAAGCGCACCTGAGCAAGCAGGACATCGTTCTCGGTCAGATCCTAAGGAGGCCAAGCGGATGTGGCAGAGATCTGGGTGGAGCCCAGCTTCCTGCTGCCGGGGCCTGCCTAGGCCCAGAGCTCCACTACATGGCCCTCACTGCCTTCCTGGGATCCAAATTAAGACGTGGCCCACTCAGTGAGAATGTCCCTTGCTTATTGAATGTACAGCCATGTTTGTTCCCTGAATCGTATGAGAGATCAAGAACAAATCATTGGCCTGTTTTACAAATAGTCGCTTAAGTAGCTATTGTCATAGATTAATCATAAAATATTTTGCACAAAATTTCAATCTTGAATTTGCACTTACTGTTGTTATATTAAATTATAAATCACAGCTTCTAGTTAGGCCAAATTACTTACATACTCTACTGATCTTCAAAATAAATGTATTTCATAAATTATTGTGTGTTAATTTGACTTCAGATATGGAGATATGATACAAAGTTTCTTTGTGAATCCATTTTTTTCTTTTTTTCTTTTTTCTTTTGGTTTTTCCAGACAGTGTTTCTCTGTGTAGCCCTGGCTGTCCTGGAACTCACTCTGTAGACCAGGATGGCCTCAAATTCAGAAATCCATCTGCCTCTGCTTTCTAAATGCTGGGATTAAAGGCGTGTGCCACCACTGCCCGGCCCATTTTTCATTTCTATCCCTCAAGGATGGTTTTTGCTATCTCTGGTTGTCATGGTTTTTCACTTTAAATTTTCTCAGACCTCACATTCTGTTCTGTGAGTGTGTAATGGTCACTGTGCCATGTGTCACCACTGAGCCTAGAGCTGTCCACCAGTCACAGGTCCAAAGCAACGGAGAATTTGAATCAGTGCCATGCGCCATCCTGAGCTGTGTGAGGAGTGGCCTTGTTGGAGTAGGTGTGACCTTATTGGAGGAAGTGTGTCACTGAGGGTGGGCTTTGAGGAGTCAGAACCTCAAGCCAAGGCCAGTGCTGCTCTCTCTTCCTGCTGCCTGCCGATCTGGATCTAGAACTCTGTGCTCTCCCTCGCCAGCACCATGTCTGCTTGTATGCGGCCATGTTCCTCACCATGAGAATAGTGGACTAAACCCCTGGACTCTAAGCCAACCCCAATTAATTGACTAACATTTAAATGTTTTCCTTTATAAGAATTGTGGTGGTCGCCGGGCAGTGGTGGTGCACGCCTTTAATCCCAGCACTTGGGAGGCAGAGGCAGGCAGATTTCTGAGTTCGAGGCCAGCCTGGTCTACAAAGTGAGTTCCAGGACAGCCCGAACTACACAGAGAAACCCTGTCTCGAAAAAAACAAAAAAACAAAACAAAACAAACAAACAAATAAAAAAGAATTGTGGTGGTCACGGTATCTCTTCACGGCCATAGAAACCCTAACTAAGGCACGAAGAAAGGATTTTAGCTCACAGTTCTGGGTCACAGCCCATTCTGTTGTAGTTAGCCATGGTGGCAGGGGCTTGGAGGATCTAGTGACATCCACTGCCTAGAATAAAGAGGAATGGACTCACGCTTGCTCACGTGCCGCCCTCACTCCCAGACATTTCAGGGCCGTCTAGCTAGGACATTGTGCTGCACACTCTAGGCTGCGTCTTGCCACATCAATTCACTTATTTAAGTCAGTCCCCAGCCCCCACAGTCACGCCAGAGACAAACCCAGTGTAGACAGTTCTTCATTTAGTCTCTCTTCCCAAAGGAGTCTATGTTCTATCAAGTCGATGGCTAAAGCAAGCCATAGTAATATGGCTGGGTCATAGGGTAGTTCTGTCTTTAGGGTTGTTTGTTTGTTTGTTTTTATGAAGGTTTTAAAATACTAGTTTTTATATGCACTAGTGCATTGCCTACATATGCACATGTGCACAACATGTGCCTGGTACCCTGGGCAAGGCAGAAGACGACCCGGGATGCTGGGGAGCTGGACAGCTGTGACCTGTCATGTCATGGGAACCAGGAACAAAATCTGGGTCCTCGTTAGAGCGCCCACTGCTCTAACCACTGAGCCATCTCTGGAAGAGCCTTCACATTTGCTTACACAGTGGTCATTTAATTTACATTCCTACTAACAGCGTAAGGATTCTTTCCCATCCCCTCCTGTCAGGGTCAGCACCCGCTCACACACCCTGCCTCAGGAAAGCCATTTCCTTGAGGGTGAGAGATGCTGACCTTTTTTTTCCCCCCAGTAACTTGGCCATCTGTATCCTCTCTTGAAAAATGTCTGTCAGTTCTTTTGCTCATTTACAGACAGGCTTTTTTTTTTTTTTTTTTTTTTTTTTTTTTTGTCCCTTCAACTTTGAGTTTGTTGGTTTTTTAAGATTTATTTATTTATTATATGTAAGTACACTGTAGCTTTCTTCAGACACCCCAGAAGAGGGAGTCAGATCTCATTTACAGATGGTTGTGAGCCACCATGTGGTTGCTGGGATTTGAACTCAGGACCTTCAGAAGAGCAGTCAGTGCTCTTAACTGCTGAGCCATCTCTCCAGCCCCAAGTTTTTAGTATATTTTAGATATTAATGATTAATGAATGAGGTGCATTCTGAGGGTGCTGAGAGACCAGAAGGATCCTTTGGAGATAGTGCTTACCAGCTCCCCTCCTGTGACTCTTCTAAGACATCAGGTGAAAACATGATGAGGTGGTGACCATCCTGTGTATGAGAACCTGACTGGAGAGTGCCACCTCCTGAGGCAGCCGGTGTCCCACCCACCCTAAGTCATAAACAGGACTTTGAAGAGCGGCTTTGCGGCAGGAACGAGAGAAGAGCATTCAGCCCCCCATACCCAGGAAGCCCTGAGTCCTTTGGTAAATTCAGAGTGTGTGGCACGCTCAGCCAGGGAGGGAAAACGAGAGCTGGGCCAGAGCTGGGTGTCCTGAGCTCAGGATTCAGCGTGCCGTAGGATTTGTGTGTGACTCTGGGCAGTTTCTCTTGTCCCTGTGGCTTGGTTTTGTTACTGAAATGTCAGGGACTGGAGTAAGTGGTGCTTGGGCCCGTCTAGCTCTGCCCTTCTGACTTTGGGCTGGCACGGCAGAGCAAGGGCGTCATGAAGAGGTCCACGCCTGCCACCTGCACGTCCGCACAAACAGGCTTCGTCGGCCGCCTCGCATGGGCTTGCATGGGCTCCTACCCAGTGCCAGGTCCGTGATCCCATTCGGGCAGGAATGCCAGCTCTTCTTCCTGAGCACCCCACAGGTTGGTGGGAGATGGGCCAGCAACAGCCCCTTCCTTCCGAGCACTTGTGAAACTGCTGTGCCTGGCTCTGTCTGGAGCGGGGCTGGGAAGCCCCTGTGCTGTGGAGGGAGTGGGTAAGCTGGGTGAGTGACCCTCGAATGACTGCCCGCCAGAGCCTTCCAGAGATCTACAGGGAACCTCGGGGTCATCTGGGCCCTCCATTAGGCACACGTTGGGAGCATGGAGGAGCGGAGGGCTGGCCTCGAGTTCCTGCTGCACTGGGGAACAGTGCTCCCAGAGCCACCACCTGCCCTGCTGCCCGAGGAGAGGCTCTTCCGCTCAGCTCCCAGGCACGCAGACCTAGGCTGTGGCTCTGTGAAAGACCCACGTGGGAGGGAGATTGGGCTGCTGGTGTCGATGGAACAGCAAGCAGGGACAAGAACCAGAGTCGCATGGCCAACACCATGGGGGTGGCCCTGTTAGGGTCCAGGGCACAACAGGTTCCATCCCCATCACCTTCCACACCTTGAGGTCTTGAGTAACCACATGCCCTTCCCAGGCTGGCCTCTCATCCAAAAATGACAGGTCAAAGTCACTGAAAGGACATGTGAGAGATGGGCCCAGCCAGGCAGGACTCACCAGGAGCAGCAAGACCCCAGCAGAGCCGTTGCTGAAGGGCCCGGCAGGGGCTTACTGTCCCATTGCAGAGTTTGCTTGCCAGAGACTTGGGGTTCAGGTGCAGCCCTGGTGTTAGGGAAATGACCCAACCTCTGTCTCGGACTAATCATGAAGGAGGGCAACACGGGGCTGTGATGTTTTTAAGGTCAGGAATGTAGGGCATACAGCTCACGCCTTTTCATTTTACCTGTGAGTCCTCTTAGCCACCACCCGTCATTATCTTGGGTGGAACCCAAGCAGGAGCTCCCAGGGCCAGGCCCCTCTAAGGGCTCCCGCCTCATCCCTGCATTGGGCTCTACAAGCGTGACACAGAAGATGGACTGGAAAGTGGGTCCTGGAGGGACAAGAAGCTACCCCAAACAGGGCTTCTACCTCCCATGGGAGGGAGGGAGCACTGAGATGGCCGCCTCCAGAGCGGCAGCGCCCAGCGTGCCTGCCCTTGCGTCCAGATGAGTTAGCTTTGCACAGCCAGCCCTTGGGCCGCACAGACTCCGTTCTGCAGAGCCCTTGCTTAGGGATGGGAGGGCAGGAGGGAGGGGGTGCAAGCGTGCCTCCTTAGTTCCTTTACTCCTTCAGCCTGGATCACTTTCCTGGGGGCTGTAGGCCCTTTAACTACCTCTCCTCTGCCCCAGCAGTCATTCCTTTGCAAGCTCCTGTCCCAGCTCTCTGCCTCTCATTGTGATATAGGCCACACAAGCAGTGGTGTACCTCCTCCCAAAATGGACCCCAAACTGTGATGTCATAGGCTCCTAGGACCTGAGGGACTAGCAGACCTCCCCAACTCCCCATGACTACTCACTTCTGGCAGCCTGGGCAAGGACACAGATGGTGATTGTTGGGGCTGTTGGCTTGCTGGACAGGGCAACACAGACCGTCTTAGGGACTGACTGGCTTCCAGGGATCAAGTTTTGGAGGGAGTGGACTTAGACGAGCCTTGCTGACTGCAAGAAGCCTCTGCAGAACATGTTCTAGACTCTCGTGGGTGGTGGGAGGACTTCCTGTCTGCACAGGTCAGAAGGGATGCATGCAAATCAGTGACTGCCTTGGGAACATCAGATCCTGGCCCGGGTCCTGAGTTTTTCTGTCTCATCGCTTTCCCTAGTTTTTCTTTTCTGTAAGCTGGGGATAGAGATCCTGGGTTCAAATCCTAACTCTGCTTCCTATGAGCCGCGTGGTCTTGGGAAAGCTGTCTCTGCATGTGTCATGGAAATGATTGTATGAGTACGGAACTCCTTTGTGCAGATGTAGCAAGCACATGTTAGAACTTCAATATTATAAAATGCTTTCAAAGCGGTTGTGACACATTTCCGCAGGCCATGTGCTAGGCACTATGTAAATATTATTTATTGACATTGCTATCAGCAGTTAAATTTTGCAGTGGTATCTAGGAAAGGTCTTGTTTGTTACAGTGATATTGTAATAGGGCGTTTCCTAGACTCAGCTTTCCAAAGTCCTGTTTGACAAGATCCCATTAGCTTGCTGTGAAGGGTACAAACTTTAGGAAAGAGAGCAGTCCCTTCCAGTGGTTTCCACGAAGCAGACAAAACCTACTGCTGCCTGAAAGAAGTCAGCGGCGCTGGCCCTTTGTTTGGGTGGGTATGGGTGGGGTGTGGCGTGCTCAGGGCAGTTTGCACTCTGTTTTTGCCAGAGAGCTTCTCGTGGGAGCATGAAGGTCTTGAATTTAAAGCACCAGGAAAACAGTGCCACCAGGTGGTACCAGGTGTCACTGAACTGTGGATTTAATTGTGCCACACAAGGTCCCAGTATTGACTTCTGGGTCAGCTGGAAATATACCCGAAACTATATGGAATGGAGGTTCTTCCAGTTAACTTAGCATAGAACAAATTATGGCAAAATTATACTTTGTGCTTGAAAAATATTAAAGGTGGAGTTGACTGTGACAGGTGAGGTATTGGTGGTTAATGGTGCTGTGGACCACAGACAGTAAGCCAGCCAAACGGGATAGGGAAGGAGAAGGGGACCTTGGGGAAAGAGATGCTCAGCAGGGGGGGATTACCAAAGTGTGTGTGTGTGTGTGTGTGTGTGTGTGTGTGAGTGTGTGTGCGTGCACACGTCTGAAATGGCTAAATAACAATTAGCACATTTTGAAGGTATTCAGAAACAGAGAAAATACTGTATATATATGTACATATACATATATATATATATATATATATATATATATATATATATAAAATCAAGACATTGCCTACACCTAACCCATCAACCCACCCCAGCTCATAGCTATGAATGCTTGCACTGGTCTATGGCTGGACAAAATATCCTAAAGGTTACTGTGCAGTGCAGTGTGGACAGCTTGTGGAGCCTCTCAAACACTGATGAAAGTGAAGAACCCAGTGGGTGTGTGCCTACACTGTCGTGGGGGGCTGCTGGGACCACTTGAGGTTTAATAATCAAGACACTTTGAGAAAAGTTTCAATGCCTTATTGCGCACACAGGATTGTGCTCCACCAGGAAACTTGGTTTGCAAATTGTACTGTATGTAAACATGCCTAAAATAAACAGCCCGATATCAGATGTTTGGACCTTCAACTGTCTAGGTGAGGCCACCCCCGCTAGGGAGAACCATTCACTGTTCTCAATCTGTTCATTCAAACAGTGTGACGGTCTCTACAAACACCAGGTGATAGGTTATTTCCCTGCTGGTGAAATAAGTCAATTCAAACCAGATTGGATTGTATTAAAGGCAGGTTTATTGGGAGGCTGCTCTCAGGTGAGGTCCCTGGTCTCCAAGGATTGAGGCCTAGGAGAGGGAGAGAGAGGGGGAAAAAAGAGAGAAAGGGTGTGCACACAGAGAGAAAAGAAAAGAAGAGAAGAGAAGAGAAGAGAAGAGAAGAGAAGAGAAGAGAAGAGAAGAGAAGAGAAGAGAGGAGAAGGGGGGAGAGGGAGAGGGAGGTGCAAAATGTCAGGATTATATAAGGAGGGGCCTCTGGGAAAAGGGCAGCCCAGCCTTGGAGGCAGTATATGCCAGGTGGGGACTGAAGGATGCTGGGAGACCCTGGAGGCTAGGTCTGCTTTGATACTAAAATATCCATTTCAGTTCCTTGTCCCCAGGTGTGAAACCAAACCCCAGGGTCAGCAGGTTGTCTGGGTGGGACAAGAAGACAGTCCAGTTCTACATGACTTGGTAGACAGTGTTGATTCAACCATCTAGAGGCTAACCATGGGACAGTTATTTTAGGCAATGTTTAAGTACAATACAATTTGCAAACGGAGTTTCCTGGTATAACACAATCCTGTGTGCACAATAAGACATAATTACATCGAAACTCTTCTCAAAGCACATGTCACTTCTTCCATGCAGATGAGTTCTATACATAGACTACATGTGTTATCTTAAGGGCTTGGGAAAGGATCTGGTGTGATCTAGGTCCTACAGATGGCACAGAAGTCCCTAGGCTGTCAGCCACCTCTGGTCCTGTTTGTAAGGGTCTGGGGAATCCAGGTGTGGCCTGACCCCACAGAGGTCGCCTGGGCTATTCACCTCTCCCATTCCCAGCCTTCATGAGGGAAACTGGATTATACAGCTCTTCCTGTGAAGAGAAAACCCTGCATGTTTAACATGCCTGGTTTCCCAGAACCTGGATGTCCCCCACAGAACACTGACTCCACCCAGAACACAGCACAGAAACACAGGTTATAACATTTGCCAGAATACGTGTGACCTATACAGTCAGGTCCCCAAGACCCACATGATCAAGCACCCCAAGCAGCCTTGATCATGCGGGAGGGACAGACATTTCATAGAAGGGTCCTGCTACAGATCGCTTCCCCGCTGCCCCACCCACGGCTATTGGGTGTTACATTTGGTGGGTGTAAGGCTACGTATGAGCCCAGAAGTGCTAGTGTCTCTTGGTTTGAGACAAAACAAAGGTCATTTTAATGTGAAAAAACAAATTAAAAGCAAAATTGCAAACTGGAAAATGTAGAAAAGAATTATATTATTAACCGAGGGTTATAACAATGGGGGAAAGTTCAAGGTACTAAAGTAAATGAAGAATAAGAACTACTCACAAAAGGAAACCTGTGAACCGTCAACTTATAAAAAACAATTTCGTTTTTATAAGCAATAAGAAAAATGCAGCTGGCGGTGGTGGCGCAGGCCTGTAATCCCAGCACTCTGGGAGGCAGAGACAGGCAGATTTCTGAGTTCGAGGCCAGCCTGGTCTATAGAGTGAGTTCCAGGACAGCCAGGGCTACACAGAGAAACCCTGTCTCGAAAAACACCAAATCCAAAAAAAAAAAAGAAAGAAAGAAAGAAAGAAAGAAAGAAAGAAAGAAAGAAAAAAAAAGAAAAATGCATGTCAGGGCAATTTATTATTAGGAAAATTGTAAGAATAAACAAAAAAATCATAAATGACACATGTTGTGGTTAAGTCTTGTGTGCTGTGTATTCAGAAGCTGAGTTCTGTGGCCCTGTCCAGACAGTCCTGCTCTTGGGGCCCAGTGTTAACCAATGGCTACAAAGAATGCTCCCCAGGTGTCCCTGTTGTTTATTAAAAGGCTGGAGCCTGTGACTGGGCAGAGAGAACAGGAAGGCAGAACTTAGGATCAGGAACCAGGGCCAAGAGCTCGTCCTGAGAACACACAAAGAAAGCAGTTAGCACGGGGCCTTGGCTGGGATGTAAGTTAGAAGAGCTCAGAACCTGCCCAGTCTAGGATTATAGCTTGCTATTAAAAATATCAGATTTCTGTGTCTTTTATTTGGGAACTAGATGGGAAAGAGTGGGACAGAAAACCTCCAATAAAATTATTTTTCAGCCGGGCGTGGTGGCGCATGCCTGTAATCCCAGCACTTGGGAGGCAGAGGCAGGCGGATTTCTGAGTTCGAGGCCAGCCTGGTCTACAGAGTGAGTTCCAGGACAGCCAGGACTACACAGAGAAACCTGTCTCGAGAAACCAAAAAAAAAAAAAAAAAAAAAAAGAAAGAAAAAAAAAAAAGAAACAAAAAAAAATTATTTTTCACTCTCAGTGCTAGTGAGCTTTTACTGCTGGACAAGAATCAGTACAGTTTGACATTGAGTGTCAAACACCGTTAATCAGGAGACTCTGTTTCCAATAGTGTGTCTTAAGGAAATTGCCAGATCAGATTTCCTGTAAGAATTCAGGGGAGTGTCATGACGTCCTCATAAAACGGTTAGTGCTAGGCACACATCCACACAAGAGTCCCGACCACCTACTAGAGAAAGAAGCTCAGGGGCTGACCAGCCTGAAGCTGAGCAGATCCCCCTGCCCCTCGGATCAAGAGGAACTTCGCCAGAACCTGCAGGTCTCTGACCAGGATATTAAAAACTCAGGTGGGTGGCTCCCAGATGCAGGATCCAGAAGGCAGAGCCCGAGAGACAGCCGTATGGCCAGGAAGTTGAAATCTACAGAGATGTGTAGTTTGTAAAACAAAACAACACTTCCAAAAGGACCCTATAACTTATATAATTAAAAAAATAGCCAAATGGCGTGTGCATGATCTATGAACAAGGCAGCCTAGCAAGAGGACGTTTCCATAAGATATTGGCCATGGGCTCGGCTGATGGTTTCCTTTTGGAGCTGGAGCACACCTCATTTCTTCGGAATCGTCTATTAAGCAGGACTGTGTCCAACACAGACCCATGGATGGCCCTTTATGATCACGTTCCTCGTTAAAATTGGCCCCCGTCTGCCGCCTGCTGGTCACAGAGGAAGCAGCACGCTGCTTCTTTCCCACACACCTAGCCAGACCTAGCCAGCTCTGCTGGGTCCAGAACAAGACGCTCATTCGTGGAGCTGAGGCTACCGAAAGCTCCGTGTCTCTTGCACTTGGTTGCGAGCACAACTACAGTAACGTCTAATTCTCAAAGAGGCTAGTAGGTGACCTGCACACAGACCCAGAACAAATGGAAACAGAGCGTGGGTCCATGCAACACCGGCGTGGTGCGGGAGGGGCTGCTGCCCTGTGGTCCTAGCTGCTTCCGGCCGCGAATCGCGAATCCACTAACACTGTCCCTCTGCTGCATCCCTGTGGGCAGGACTGACTCCAATTGGGAAAGCAGCCTTCTTGCCTTCTTATTTTATCCAGCAACCTCCACCCCTAAACTCCGCCCTTTCACACGCAGGTAACCCGGGACCCCTGATGACAGGCGGAGCAAGGGGACACACGGAAAGCTCAGAACAAAACATTGCTTAACAAGTCTCAGTCTGCGATTAGTAAGAGGGGGTAAGGGAGGGAGAAGCCAGACAGCAAGGAGAGCTGGGTCCTGGATCCTATAGATCAGTGAAGGAGTGGACAGCAGCAATGACACAGTTCCAGAGGAAATGAAGAGATAAACAAAGAGGCATCACGCCACTCCCACCGTGCCACGCCCTTCCTGCAGTTGCCTCACACAGGCAGCCCTCTCAGTTTTGCATAAAATTCCAAAAAATGCTCCAGAGTTGTTTGTACACTGGAGACCTGGATGGCGCAGTTTCTTTCCCTTCACCAGAGATGGTCTCCAACCTGTGAACTAAATAATAAACCTCAGTTGGTGGAGTGCTTACATAAAAGCAAAAGCCCTAGGTTCAGTCCCCAGCACTGCATAGATAAGGCCTGGTGGTACACAGACTCTAGCCTCTGGGGCATAGGTAGGATCTGACGCTCAAGGTCATTCTTGGCTACAAAGTGAGTCTGAAGCCAGCCTAGGACACAGAAGAGCTTGTTTCAAAGGCAACAAAATAACCACAATATAGTAACTCTAACAGCTACCTCCCTCCACTAGGAAAGGGAGGAGGTGTTAGGGACATTACCATTGCTGTCACAAGACATGGTTTTCGGGCTTCCAGGCCAGCATTTATGAGTTTGTCTGTTAATCCCATCAAGTGAGAATAAAATCACTACCTCAGTTTTTGAGCTAAATTTGAATCAAATTTTATCAAATACTTGCCAGGACAGTGGACACTGGCCAGGTCCATACCTGGGATTCCCAGAGTACAGCACCACATTCATTTGTCAGACACTTATGAAGGTAAAACCCACAAGGCTGTGTACTCCACACCTTCATCCAACCAGGGGCAAGCCTACATCCTGATGTACTTCCTGCCGATGCACCTCCTGCCTGTGTGTGATCAGCAGGTCCTGTGCAGTTTGAGCTATCAACTTTGTTTATGGACCTGAAAAAGCATGGCTTACATGAACACTAGCCTCCAATAGTCCAATTTTGCTAGGGCACATGGGTTAAAGAATGTCTTGCTAAAGTAGAGTCGTGAAATAACGTTTTCCTGAGACAGACACAGGTTTGAAAGGATGTTTTCCTGGAGCAGACACAGGTGAAGGGTGTTTTACTTTTGCAGACATGAGAAAGGACCCGTGATGAAGGAGTAGAAATATGACCCCACAGACAGTGGGAAAGAGCATTGGTTTGGTTTGCTCTACCTCTCTCTTCTTCGCTAACAACACGGGTGTATTGGTTCGCCTTACAGTGTTGTTGAACTCCCCTTGTGGTAATGCCACCACTGAGAGAAACTCGCCAAAGTTTCTCCGATTGCAGTTTTGTGCGGATTCCAGGCCTTGCCTCAGGCCAGTTGGTGAGCCTTGCAGTTTCTTCAAGATTGAACTACAGCCACTGGTTCATGTGTCACGTCTGCCTTCCGAGAGGACTAGACCGAAGCTGCTGGTTCATATTTGGTATTTGCTATGGGACTGAACTGCTGACATAGAATCATTGCTAAACAGGTCCTCTTCCCCCACATCATATTTAACTTTTCTCTTCCACGCCCTCTGGTGGTGGGCAAGAGAGAGGCTGAATGCTTATTAAAGCAGGCTGCAGAAAACGTATGCCTACGGGTCAGCTCATCTCCCCAAGGGCAATTTCTTGGCTAAACATGCTTAAAATCCACTCCTCAAACAGCTCCCATAACTGCTGTGATAGAACAGATGTTACTGTCTAAAGGCAGAACTCTCCTACCAGCTTTCAGAAATTTAAAACCCAGGCCTGGGTGGGTGGAGCCTGGGTGGGTGGAGCCCGGGGAGGAGGAACTAACTGTTTTCTGATGGAATGCAAGACTGCTGCCTGGGGCACAGGCTTGGAGATGGGAGAGGCTTCCTCAAGGTTAGAGTCTTGGCCCTCTCAGCCTCCAGCTTTTCCCACATAGAGACTTGCCCACGTTATGACTTCTCCCTGCTCCTTAGTTTTTGGTAAGGCTGGCAATTACTTGCAATCAACTAACCTGACCAGGTTTCAGATAGGGGCCTGATGTGCAAAGGATGCAAATAGCAGCTTCTTAGGTGGTACAATGCAGCCCGTTCACATGGTCTCCCTAAGGGACTTTGTGCACAGCTTCTGGTGGATATTCATGTCTGATCTCAACACTGGACCCAACCTAATCTCTAGACAGTTATGCAGATACCTGTGGGAAGCCCCAGGGCACAGTGACTAGGGCTGACATTGGTCAGTTCATCTTAACTATTTGGACCAAACCATGGAATAAGGAACATGTGATTATGGGCACAGAGGAAAAGTTCCTGAACAGAACACCAATAGCTTATGCTCTAAGATCAAGAATTGGCAAATGGAACCTCATAAAATTACAAAGTTTCTGTAAGGCAAAGGACACTGTCAAAAGTACAAAATGGCAACCAACAAATTGGGAAAAGATCTTTACCAACCCTACATCTGACAGAAGGCTAATATCCAATATATACAAAGAACTCAAGAAGTTAGACCCCAGAGAACCAAATAACCCTATTAAAAAATGGGGTACAGAGCTAAACAAAGAATTTTCACCTGAAGAAATTCAGATGGCTGAGCAGCACCTTAAGAAATGTTCAGCATCATTAGTCATTAGGGAAATGCAAATCAAAACAACCCTGAGATTTCACCTCACACCAGTCAGAATAGCTAAGATTAAAAACTCAGGAGACAGCCGGTGTTGGCAAGGATGTAGAGAAAGAGAAACACTCCTCCACTGCTGGTGGGATCGCAAGATGGTACAACCACTCTGGAAATCAGTCTGGTGGTTCCTCAGAAAACTAGTCATGACACCTCCGGAGGACCCTGCTATACCACTCCTGGGCATATACCCAGAGGATTCCCTGACATGCAATAAGGACACATGCTCCACTATGTTCATAGCAGCCTTATTCATAATAGCCAAAAGCTGGAAAGAACCCAGATGTCCCTCAATGGAGGAATGGATATAGAAAATGTGGTATATTTACACAGTGGAATACTACTTAGCAATTAAAAACAATGAATTCATGAAATTCTTAGGTAAATGGTTGGAACTAGAAAATATCATACTAAGTGAGGTAACTCATTCACAAAAGAACACACATGGTATGCAGTCACTGATAAGTGGATATTAGCCCAGAAGCTCTGAATACCTAAGACACAACTCACATATCAAATCATTCCCAAGAAGAAGGAAAAAGAGGGCCCTGGTCCTGGAAAGGCTTGATGCAGCATTGTAGGGGATTGCCAGGACAGAGAAGTGGGCAGAGGGAAGATGGCTTATGGGACTTAGGGGGAGTGGGGAACCGGGAAAGGGAAAATCATTTGGAATGTAAACAAAGAATATAGAAAATAATAATTGTTGGTTTTTCCCACGCAGTTTGGTGACCGGCGGCGGGAACCGCCTGGGCCACAAGCCGCGGTGCAGTGGAGAAGCTGGGAGATGTGGGCCGCAGCAATAATACTAGACCAGACAACTCCACGTGGCTTTATTTAAGATAGGGGTACAGGTGAGCGGGGTAAAGGGAAGGCAGGGAGCGAAGAGCAAAAGAGAAAGAGAAAGAGAAAGAGAAAGAGAAAGAGAAAGAGAAAGAGAAATGCTACCCTTTTATATGGGTGGTAATTTAAATTACAGGTAAAATAGGTAGGCCCATTGAATTCTGGGTACATGGTGGCCGTTGCCTTGGTAACAGGCCTAAACTTGTGGGGCTGCACTAATTGTCACCTATATGACGTCACAGGTCTCAAGACCAACAATAAAATTTAAAAAGAGTCTGCATAGAGCCAAGTACATGCTCCCTGGCTACCAAGGTTCACATCTCAAAGAAGTGAGCCTTCATTAAGTTTAATGTGGATAACTATGAAGACATGGTATCTGAAAAAAAAAAAAAGGCTTGTCCCTGATGGCTCTGGGGTTAAATATATCCCCAACCCTAGTCGCTGTACTCCCGAAGGCTCCCACTATACTAAGTTTATACCTCACAAAATCATGTTCAGTGATAAGGCTCAGATGGGGGCAGGGGCAGTACTTACATTCTGAACAAGCCTTCGACTTACCTGGGTGTCAGGAAGTTGTCTGTTGCCTTGGAGGATGTCCAGGCAACCCTTGCAGGCTTGTATGCTCTACGATGTCAGGAACCACAGCAAGGCCTGAATGTAGCTCACCTCACAGCAAGAGCTGTGACGCTGACGTTAGGTACCAATATCCCCGAGGTCTCTATTCCTCCTGGGCATGTGCAGCTTTTTGATGGAAATAGAAGAAAGGACCTTTGGACAGTGGCAGAAGATGGAAGGGAGGGAAGGAGAAGAGGGAAAGGCAGGGAAGGGACATTGTTGGTTCTTGGTATAGAAGACACCTGAGCAGCAGTCTTGGGAAAGAACTGACCAATGGCAGGTGCCCATGAGCTGACTCAACTCCTTTTTTTGTTTGTTTGTTTGTTTTGTTTTGTTTTTTGTTTTTTGTTTGTTTGTTTTGTGAGACAGGGTTTTTCTGTGTAGTCCTGGCTGTCCTGGACTCACTCTGTAGTTCAGGTTGGCCTCGAACTCAGAAATCCACTTGCCTCTGCCTCCCAAGTGCTGGGATTAAAGGCGTGTGCCACCACACCTGGCTCTCAGTGTTTTCTTGATGGCCAAATTTCCCCCTTACTGAATAATAACACTCATTTTAATTTCTTTCCAGGAGCCATGGCACATGGCAGGAACGGAATGGGGGCCTCGCTGTCACCCTGAGGGCTTAAGTGCTACTTCCATCCCTCCTACTCACAGGGTTTGGAGTGTCCAACATTAGACTAAGGACTGGCCCCCCAGGAGTTTATGGGGGCACCAGACCTGGGCCCATAAGGTGCACAGTGAGTCCTTAAGAGAGAAGAAAGGAGGAAATCAAAAAGAGAAGCATAAAGGGAGGCAGATTGGGATGGAACTAGGAAAGAAAGATGCCATTGCCCGTATTTAAGAGGCAGTGTGTGAGGGTTGGTGGATGTAGGGATTCAGCAGATGCTGCTCACCTCACAGTGAGACATGAGCTTTGTCCTTTCTAACTGTCCTTTGCTCTGAGTTGAAGTGGAAACTTCGGGTTTCTTTGGAAAGCCGGTTATGTCAAATGATGTTTTTCTGGGGCACACGGGTGAAAGGATGTCTTGCTAAAGCAAACACGTGAAAGGACACATGATGTTTAGAAGGAATATAAATATAACCCAACAGTTAGTGGACAGCCCTGGATGGTATTAGTACGCCTTACTATTCTTTGCTGGTCATCGTTTGTCATGACTTCATATAGAGAAACGCACCGAGAAAATCCTGGTGGTGTTCTGGTAGCTTCTTGCTCCTCCCTTGGACTCAGCCAATTGGCAGAGTGAAGTGGAAGTTTCTGGATATGTCACCTGATACAGACTCATGTGGTATTTTGCTGAGGCAAGACCCATGAGAGGACACCTGGTACTTGGAAGGAGTATAAATGGGACTCGACAGACAGTGAAGGGGTGCTTGCATAGCTAGCTTTGCAATCCTTCATTAGTTTTGATCTCCATCTTCACTAATTCTTCATTGAGAGGGGCACAGCAGGGAACTTCTTCTGGCATCCCTGCTGGTCCTGGTCATTCCTGCTGACTCATGCAGATTTAGCAAAAGCCTGGCTGTTTCTGCTGGATTGGGCCACCACTGCTGATTCATGTTTGCTATCCTGACACTGATGAACTGGACTGGACTACTGGTATCCTGACTAATGGAGACTGGAATCTCCCCAAGGAACTACTTCTAAACAGCCTACAACAGAGCCTCGAAGTTTCTTCTGGATCGACCTGCCATTGCTGATTCGTGAATGGTGTTTGTGAGTGGATCAGGCTGCCACTGTTGATTTGAGGGAACTGAACTGCTGATATCCTGACAATGCTGATTGGAATTGCTCCTAAGAACTAGTTCAAAACTGGTCCAAATCCTCCTTTCTTTATTAACCTTTCCTTTCCACTACCTCTGGTGGTGGGTGGTGGGTAGAAGGAAGCTTAAAGCACTTAAAAGTTGGTTTTGAAATATTTAAACCTACACTGCTGGAGCTGAGTCATCAGCTGGCCGTAGAGCAGCAAGGAGGGGTTCCAGGAAAGCACTTGGGCCCCCTGGCCTGGGGGTTAACATCTTGGTGGAGAGGAGGAGAGAAAGAGGACAAACACAAGCACTTTGGGCCCAGGAAAGCATGAGAAAGGTTAACAGAGGCACCTGTCAGGAGCCCAGGAAGCCAGTAACTTGAGGGGCAGGTACCTGGCCCTTCCTCCAATGGGCTCTGCCTTCCTTACTGAGTAATGACTCCCTGACACTTAGCCTATGCCTCTTGGCATATGCCACTGCCAACATGAAGTACCCCTCTTCATGCAGTTCTCAGCTTATGAAGATGTCCCTAAGCTGTGTAGGAATCTCCTGGTGTGACCCTTGCCATTTTAGTCAGCCCCAGGATTTTGTGAGCTTGGGTCTTTCTTCCTTGTGAGGGTTCTGGGCAGGTCTAAATTCTCTCTGCTGAGTTTAGGAGTCTTTGCCTACTTGGCCCTTCTCGGAGCCAAAGGTGTGAAGAGTAGGTTTTAAGGAAGAGATCAGAGAAGAGCATGGTGAGGGAGGCCATCAAAGGAGGGTGCCATGTTAGCCTGAAGAAGCTGCACCTCTCAACTACTCCTCCCTCAGGCCAACATGGCTTCCTTGTCAGTCTGGGCCAGCCCAGTGAACAGTTGGGGTCAAGGGGCAGAGGTCAGAAGTGACTTCTCAGTCTGTGAGTCCCTTGCATGTTTAAAACCTCCATCTTCAGTCCCAACTCCCTGAAGCCCCCAATGCTGTACAGAGGCCCTATGAGAAGTGGGGAGTTCTCTGTGCACACAGCTGCCCGGCCGGAGCGCGCATCCTTGCCAGCTATGAGTTAGCCTTAAGTATACCTCAGGACAGTGAGTCCCCAGTGACCACAGACCCATGGCTAAACATCACCATGTATTTGCAGAAAGCCCTAGAATGTAAGCTACAACCTAGATTGAAGCTGTTCACCACAGGATCGTGAGTTAAAGGCCTGCCTCCCAACTTGAAGTGAAATGAAGACGCTGTGGTTTGGTGGGGTATTTAGGAGAGGCCTATTAGAATTTTGGTGCTGGTAGAGTACGCTGAATAGGACAGTGGGACTCTGGTCCCTGCCTCTCTCTTTGCTTCCTGCCACAACCTGCTGCCTCACCAGAGGATAGGGGCCACGGGAGCCTCTGATATTCAGTTAAAATAGGCCTTCCCTCAGGAGTGCCTTCTCAATAGCTAATCTAGGACATTTTATCACAGCAACAGAAAACTGACTGACACGTAAAGTGAACTCTGCTATAGTTTGTAGTCGTGAGCTCATAATAACATACCAGCGTTAGTGAATCATCTGTAACAAATAAGAAAGCACCAGTGACAGGCAAGAATGGCTTGGTAGTGAGGAAAGAGGCCAGGCCACTGTCTCCACTTTTTGTGTAATTTTTTTTTTGCAGGGGGGAGGTGTAAACCTAAAGCTACTTGTCTTAGGACTCCTGCACAAACATCATGACCAAGAAGCAAGTTGGGGAGGAAAGGGTTTATTCAGCTTACACTTCCACATTGCTGTTCATCACCAAAGGAAGTCAGGACTGGAACTCAAGCGGGTCAGAATACAGGGGCTGATGCAGAGGGCATGGAGGAATGTCTTTTACTGGCTTGCTTCCCCTGGCTTGCTCAGCTTGCTTTCTTACAGAACCCAGGACTACCAGCCCAGGGATGGTTCCATCCACAATGGGCCCTCCTCCCTTGATCACTAATTGAGAAAATGCCCCACAGCTGGATCTCATGGAGGCATTTTCTCAACTGAAGCTCCTGTCTCTGCAATAACTCCAGCTTGTGTCAAGTTGACACACAAAACCAGCCAGTACATGACTCTTTTCTAAAAGTTTATTTAGGAAGAAGGGATGCAACCCAGATGGCCCTCGTGTGCATGCAAAGAGCACCTGACTCAAACCAGCACTGGAATGGTAACCCATGCCTGTAATCCCAGCACCTGGGAAGCAAAGGCAGGAGGATCCATGATTTAGGGTCATCCTTGGCTATTTAGTGAATTAGGGGCCAGCCTGGACTACATGAGACCTTGTCTCAAATAAACTATATTTAAACACGATAATAACTCCATTACTCCTTTATTCCTGCACACATCACCTTGGCTCAAGAGTACGGACAGCTTACTTAGCCCCACCAGAAGTGGAGACAACCCAAGCACCTGTCAACTCATGAAAGGGTAAACCAAGTGTTGTCTCTTCACACGGCAGCCATGATCAGTCAGCTGCCGACACCATAGAGGGCATAGAAGGATCTGGAAAACATCATGCAAAGACAAGACACAAAGGGTTACACCCCCCACGATTCCATACATATAAAATAGCCAGCCAAGGCAATCCAAAAATACAGAAGGAGGCTCATGATTCCCAGGGGCTGGGGTGGTGCATGTGTGAGTGACAGCCAGGGAGGAGGCAACTTGTGGGTAAAGTTGTTCTCAAGTGGACTGTTGTATATTCAAGGTTCTCTACAGGAGAAGGGCTGAAGTGTGGATGTGTATTAAAGGGGGATGTATTAGGCTGGCTTATACAATACAGCCTGTATAGTCCAGCAGTGGCCATCTTTATAACGGGGATGCTGAGAACGCAGTAGTTGCTTGGTTTATGAGGCCAGATGCCTGGAAATTGTTTTAGAAAACCGTTGATCTTTGAGACACTTTAGAAGCTGGAAGGAGCTGGGTTCTGATGCCCAAGAAGTGTGGCAGCAGCAGGGTAGATGAGCTCGCCAGTAGGAGTAAAGTCACACAAACCAAAAGCTTTCCCTCAAGCCTCTTTATGTCTGGGACACCCCTGGAGGGTGAGGCTCACACTTACGGTAAGCCTTCACAGTTCAATGAACCAAACTGAGAAAATCCCTCTTGGGCGAAGCTAACCCAATCTGAGACTCCATCGAAGTGTGCCCATAGGCTTGAGTCAGTGCTAATAACCACCGTGTGCCTGTGACTGTACTAAAAGCCATAAGTATACCGGGGAAAGGTAACTCTGGGGCATAAATTCTATCCTAATAGCACTCTTAGAAATCAGGGGAGGAGGCTGACCTCCCAGCTTGCACAACCACAGCGGGCAGTGTTGAGGACTGTTCCAGGCCCAGCAGGTAAGCTTAGGCAACCTTACTTGTTGTGGAGTCAGGGTGGTTATCTCCCTGCCCCAGCTGAGTCAGATTCAGAGGAGTTTGAGGGTGATGACAGCAGGAGGTACTGCACACACAGAGTCCCTGGAGGCCAGCCCCAAGCCTTGGAATGTCCTCCAGCCCAGGAGCCCAGAGTGGTCCACTCAACCCACTATTGCTGCACTGGCCTCAGGCCAGCTGCCCATAGGAGAAAAAGAGGAGGGGAGAGAGGGAGGGACAGAGGGATGGAGGAAGAGGGCTCTTCCACGATAGGTAAGCCAGGGTCACCATTCCTCTCGGTGTGCCGGAACCAGGCAGACTGAGTGCCTGGCAGAGGCTCTGAACCCAAGCGTCTCTTTTGAACCTTCATCTTCTCTTCCAGGTTTAGAAGTTTCTGTAGAGACTATGTTAGATACAGTGGGGGGAAATTTGCTGTTCTGAAGGCTGATGAGTCCAAGAGTGAGGGTCTGGCAGCCAGCGAGGGTCCTCTGGTTTGTCACACTACGATGGAGGGTGAGATGGAGTGAAAGGGGCAAATTCCCCTTTCATACGGAGCACCACACCCTGATAGCAAGCCCAGCCTCCTGAGGGTCCATGAGAACCCGTTCTCATGACAGAATCACCCTTTAAAATCCCTCCTCTTGGCACTGATGTGATTGCAATTAAATTTCAACAGATGGCAGATGGGGCTTCTCTAGGCAGGCTGGCTCTGCCCAGCTGGCCACAGTGTTCCTGTTAGCTTGCAGGTGGTTTGGTTTCCCAGGGACCCTGGCAACTTTAGGTCATTATCTGCAGCCACTGCCTGCCTCCCGGTGAAGGCTGCATATGAAAGGACTGCCTCCCCACCCCAGCGCTCTCCCCCTTCTCTACCCTCATGGCTCTGCCCCCTCTGTCCCTTCTCCAGGCCCTCACTCCCTTCCCTTACCCCAAGTCAATCCCCTTTATACCAGATCTGTTGCATGGTGGGACGTCTCAGGGGACCGCCTTCGCCACACCGTTCCACTATACCGTACAGCCTCACAGTGCACCTCAGCAGAGAAGTGTATGGTGATGTGCTGTTAAAACCCGAACCGTCTTAACTTACCGGGCCCCTGAGTGAACCACATGGAGATGGAATCAATGCAAAACACATGAGGAATTTTTATTAAAACCAGCATGCTGAGGCACTCTGCACCCGAGGAGAGAGCGACCCCGCGTCTTGTGCTGCACGGGCTTTTACGCCCTCCTCAGGGCTGCCGCCATTAAGCACAATGTGATTGGCAGAACAGTGTTACATTCAAACTAATTGGCCGTTAGATGCCGAGGTAGGTGGCCAAGGGTCAGTCCTTCAGAACGTGTCCCCACCCTTAGGTCGGCCTCCCCCACCCCCTTGCGGTCTGAGGAATGCAACCCAGCCTCTGACCTTTTAAAGGTTCCTGAGTTAACTCTATCACCTGCCATGGGAGTGGGCTGTGTGTGTGTGTGTGTGTGGGGGGTTATGTGCGATGGGCGGGGGCCTCTTCACCTGCATCAAACTGCTTAGTTAGCAAAAATTTAAAAAAAAAGTTTATTCTTTTTTATGCTGAAAGGACAACAGAAACCCCATTTGTCTCCATTTAAGGACCAGGCCCGATTTAAAACAAAACAAAACAAAACACAGTGGTAAGGCACCAGCTTCAGGAACAGATCATGAGCTCCAGTCAGAAACTAAGTCATAGAGACTCCAGCTCTAGGAACAGACCATAAAGTCCAGAACAAGATCATAAAATCCCCTGGCAAAGAACAGCCTGGGGATAACCACGAAAGTGGGGAAATATCTCAGAATGGCCGTCTGTACTGGGCAGCCCAGTTTCATCCTATGGTTAAACGTTCATGGCATAGGAATGCAGACCTCTGACCACCTGTGACCCCCTAGCACCCACCAATGAAATTTTAGATGACCAAATCCTCTAGAGAGTTCCCACGGTTCTCTATAAGAAGATCTGCGTGCCTGTGTCTGGGGTTGCCATTTTAGAGAATGGTTGACACCCCCCCCCCATGCTGGTTGTTTCTGCAGAATAAACGCTCTTTGTTTTGCATACTGTTCGAGTCCGGGGTCTTCCTTTAGTGATTTTTGGATCCTTATAAAGCTGGGGTTGGCTTGAAAAAAGAACTCTGCCTAGAGCTGCTAGCTGAGGCCAGGACTCCTCTGGTATATACCCCTGGCCTTCCCACGGTAGCAAAGGAAACTGGAACGCCACCCAGTTTCTAAAACCTCCAGCAGGCACATGAACCACTGGGAACAGAGCTGTGTTTCTCAAGCTAGATAGACCATTACCAGCACTGACATTCATTTCCTCGAAGGTAGCATAAGGACGAGGGAGGTCACATCTGACACCCACTCCCAGGATGGCACTGTGATCACAGTGCTTGGGACCAGATCTGGCAGCACTCCCGGGAGGACAAGAGCATTGTCTCTGGGGACGTTTGATGCTTCCTCCAGCCACTGTCATTGTGAGGGAGAAAGAAGCTATGGTGTTCCCATCCTCTACTTAGAAGCTCAAAGCAGGGGCAGCCTTCTCCCCACCTGTCCTTCCTCTCAGCACCGGGCTAAAGTGCCTGCCCCTCTGCTGGGCAAGGGGAGCCGAGGCAGCAAGCCCAAGGCCACGGTGGGCACACGGATGCTGCCCATACATACACCACATTGCTCCCCACGCCAGGCCCTAGATCTTGGAGAGAAAGTGGCTGGTGAGAGACTGCCGGCAGCCGCCCCGCCTGCCAGCCTGGCTATGGGCCTGGGCAGATGGTTTGCATATGGTTGCCTGGCTTGCCCAGACAATTTCTGTTGCCTTGAGGAGTTAAGCAGCTTAAACCAAGCCCAGTTGATCTTTTCAGAATTTCCTGTAAACAAAGGGAAAGATAAGGCTTATGTAACACCCTCACTGGACGGTTCCCTCCCGTCAAGTAGGACAGCAGCCTGGGGACAGGGGAGGGGCTCAGCTGTCCCCAGCCTAGCACTGAGCCACCCTCTCAGGGCCACTCTTTCTAAGCCTTCTGCAAGCTTTCTACCAACTGAGTGTTCTTGGAGCCCATTCCAGAATAAGAGAAACTTCAGGAGCAGCCAAAATAATAGTTAATAACAAGCTGTCCAGAGCAAAGGCAGGAAGTCAACAAATGAGCTCCTCTAATCCACAGGCCAGCCCTAGGAGGCAAACATGAGAACTATAATCAGTTATGAAAGATATAGGCACAGGAGCCGAGCAACCACCCTCCCTGCCCTGCCCTGCCTTGACCCTCCCGCCACTAGTGCTGAGAACATGGCCCAACCACCCTCCACCCTCCACCCTCCACCCACACCCACCCACCCCCGGCCATTCTCACTTCTGCTTACAACTTTCTCAGCATCAGTGGCCAGAAATCCGAACATTTCCCATACTCCCTTGGAATCAGGGCATTACGTAAAAATTAAAGTCAGTTATTTAGGACATTGAATGAAGCTTGGCCGCTTTGACTGGCAAGTCCTTTGAATGGAGGTGAGCCAGAATTCCTGTGACCACTCACGTCTTCGTTGGGAACCAAAGGCAGTTGAACCAGTTCTTCATACCATTGTCTGCTCCTTGGGATGAGACCAAGACCATGAGTCCTTAAATACCACAGATCCTGGGAGGACCTTTCTATGTGTCCCAGGGACCCTTCTTGGAAGCCTGTGCAAGGCTCACCATTTAGCTCCCTTGCTGTTTCCACAGAGTCCCAAATCCCTTTTCTGCTGAAAACTCACACTGCTTTACTTCAGGTGCTACTCTGGCTGGTACAGTTCCAGAACAAACACGAAGCAAGACTGAGATCTGACTCCAAACCCTCCCTGCACTCTCGCCCATTGATCTTCTAAGAGAAGGCTCAACTGCCACACCCAGTCATGCCAATCCCTAGTGAAAGCTGGGTCATCTTGACTTTCTCTCTTTTGAGACAGTGTTTCTAGCCCAGGTTGTACTTCTACTCTCTCTGACTGAGGATGGCCCTGAACATCCATCCATCTGATCTTCCAGCCTCCGTTTCTCTAGTACTAGGATCCCAGGCACTGTGAGAGTTGTACACAAAATTCTACTAATTGAGCTGAGCTCCCTGGATCAACTGTTCACACATACATGTTTTCTTTGGCTGCTCGGAGTTTCATTATCCTCACAGCATGGCTGTCTTGGATTTTTCTTGTCTGTTCATTTGTGCTTGGCCTTCTCTGCCCGCATTGCTATACACCCCTGTTGCCCACAGGTAACTGTTGCTTCCCCAGGTTTCCAGCATCCTGTCAGCTCCAGGATCCCAGGCTCTGTCCAGTTGCATTTGAGAGATGCTGATCTAGTGGACTTCCCTGCCTCCCCGCCCCCCCCCCCCGCCACCCTTCAAGCATCAGCTGAGCCCCAGACCTCTAGAGTCTGATAGCAGTTTATTATACATAACACATTTAAACACAGCAAACATTTAGGAAAAGGTTTCCACAACAATGATCACAACAAAGCTTTAGATGTGGCTACAAGGAAACTCCCTTGCAAAGTACAAGTCTTTATTGTGTAAGAATGGATTGTTATTCACAGAGAAACAGCGTGCAGCCAAGGATCTAGGGAGGAGGGATTTGCAGTAGGCATAAGGAAGGGCTCTGTTCACTGAGAATGCACAGTTCAATAGAACCATCATGAGAATGGGTTTTCACTGAGAGACAAAGCTCAGGATTTTGGTGGATTCAGGTGGAGGCTGGCTCCCATAGACTAGCCCAAGAACACCAGGGTGTTAGACAACGCCCACTCCAGCCTTCCGGGTGAACAGGCATCAGCCATTCTTTTCCCTTGAAGAAAGAAGTTTAACAAATCTGACTTTTCTAATGCTTTCTGTGAGCTGTGCTTTCCAGGCATGATTACAGAGTCAACACAAAGCAGAAGGGACATTTAACCTGAGCATCTAGACAGTAAAGGGAGCAAAGGATGGGACTGTAGGTGATTGGCTAAGGCTGTGGCTCCCGGCCAATGGGCTGCATATCGGAATACACTGCTTTGGACAGCCCAGAGATGTAGCATGCTCTCCCTGGCAACAAACACAAGAGTTTTGAAAAGTCTTGGCTGATTGTGTGCTGGATAAAAGCGAGAGTTGGAAGAATTGACTCAGAATTGTGCAACAGTCTTTTTAGATTAGTACCTAACCCACGCAATGGAAACGGATTGAATAAAGATGTTGGGTCTAGACCAGGGTGTGTGTGTGTTTTGTTCTTCAATTGTTTTGCCTTCAGATCTACTCTAAAAACAGTGATAGTCAAGAACTGGTCAGTTTTGGGGTTTTATAACAAAGGAATGTATTATAAAAGATCTTAAACTGCCAGGTATGTAACAAAAGAAATCCAAGTCAGCATATTGCAGACATCAGCATATCCATGTTCATAATAGCATAGATAAGAAGCCAGCTTAGCTGCTTATGGGCTTATATAGACACAGTGGATCCTATTCAGCCATGAAGAAATAAGAAGTGGGAAAGCTGGAGATCACCATGTTGACAGAAATAAGGCAGACTCGCAGATGCAGAACCTAGGTTCATTCTAACCATCCTAATCTTACATTTACAGAGAGACAGCGAGCACGCTTAAGTACCTGCATGGGTGCGCAAGCTCAGGTCGGAAGACATCTTTGGGAGGCTGCCTTTCCTCTTCCATCATGTGGGAGCTGGAAATAAAACTCAGGTCATCGGCTTTTGAGACCCATGCCTTTACCTGCTGAGCTATCTCATTGGCCCCAGAATCTAGATGTAAAACAAAACAAAACAAAACAAAACAAAACAAAACAAAACAAAACAAAACACAACACAACAAAACCCATAGGATGAGAAGGCAGCAGATAGGCTCTGGAGGGAGGAAAAAAAGGTGTAAAGGGGGTGGGGGAGGGAGACAAACAGCGTGCTTGCTCTTGTGTGTGGAGCCTAGACTACCACACGTCTTGTTTTTGCCCATGAAAGCACAAGGTCTACTCAGCAGGAGGAAGGTACCCAGTGGGAAGGGCTCAAGGGAGAGGGCTAGAGATGAATATGGATAAGACTTCAGTATGGCGTTTCCATTTTGTATGCTAACTTTGTTTGTTTGTTTGTTTTGTTTTTGGATTTGGTTTTTTCGAGACAGGGTTTCTCTGTGTAGCCCTGACTGTCCTGGAACTCACTCTGTAGACCAGGCTGGCCTCGAACTCAGAAATCCGCCTGCCTCTGTCTCCCAGAGTGCTGGAATTACAGGCGTGCGCCACCACAGCCTGGGAGCTTTTTTTCTTACAAATGTGGGTTTAATTCATTTAGCATTAAAAGGGTAGAAGCTTTTTCTTTCTCTGTGCAATAAATATTGGAACTCACTTTTCATCCAGAATGAGTGAGTTCTTTATGCACCAGTGCTTGGTTTTTTGTTTCTTGTTTTCTCCGTATGCATATATAAGTATGTAATTGTGAGAATGTATGTAAGTGTGTGTATACGTATGTAATTGTGAGAATGCATGCAAGCTGGGCCCAACTGGATTTGAATGGAAATGTTTAAATGAACATACATGAAGCTGTGTATGAGCTTATGTGAGATTATGCATATTCACTCATGTAAACGTTTTTCTTTCTGCCAGTGTTATTCTCTTCTGCTGGTTCAATAGAAGTTTATTGTTCCAAACTTTCCCCTAGCCTGAGAAACAACAGGCATCTGGACAATAGAGAAAAGCCTCTAGAAACCTTTACTTAATCTCCTGCTGTTTTAGAATGAGCTGCTAAGTGCCTGAGCCTGCAGTCTATGGCCACAGAGAAGGCAGGGCAGCTACAATAGCATAGTAACCTAGACTTAGATAAGTAAACTTTTTATTATACAGCAACCCTAAATATCTCATAGGACAAAGTCGTACCCTCTGCCCATGATCTTTCCCATCTGCTGCCTCAAGAACCGACAAGAAAGAAGAACCTCCAAGCTGGGGCGGGTCCCCGGCACTGTGTTATTAGAATCTTCTTTCCTATTGATAACCTAGCGTTATTACTTACTGTGTTTCATCTGGGCTGCTCTTTAACTCCAATTGGCCAGTCATCAGGGCCATGTTTTCTTGATTCCTAACCCTTGGTGGCTTCTCTTTCTCCCTCTTGCTTATTCTCTTCCTCACTGTTCTCCTCTGACTCCCCAAGCCCGAGTAACCTAAACCTATGTCTCTCCTGCCCAGCTATTGGGGGTTGGTATCTTTATTTACCAATCAGAAATACAGGGCCACAGGTCTGTGTGCAGACTCCAGGTCTTGGGGGCCCATACTTAGCATTACAATAGACAGCAATGGACTCAACACCAGTGGACTGTCTTACAGGCAGGTTGCTACGTCGCTGTCAGGGTACTGTAGCTGGGTAGGATGGATAACTACTTGTTTCTTGCTGTAGTGTACAGAGTGCCTTTCAGCATCATGAAAGCTAGTGGTAGGGGTAAAGCCCAGGTCGGTACCAGTTTGATTTCTCCACATTCTGTGATTCAACTGTGGTGTCTTCAACAATAAGGTCTTCACATAAAGATTTTGCCACGGACCGACTCAGTTGGAACACACACACCCGTGGGGGAATCAGGGTCTTTGGTATGCAGGAAGGTACAGGTCCGGCGAATGACAGACAGACACACCAGGTGTAGGTTGAGTCTGAATGCACTTTACTGTTCTGAGGCAGGAACTTTTATACACATAAGTTGGCATTACATTACTGAAGAAAAAATGTATCCAGTGAAATGTTTACAAAGAATGGTTACCATGAGTATCTGGCACAAGGAAATACAAAATCAATCAGGTATGATCTTCAGAGAACATCTACAAAACATTATGTCCCTGATCAGAGTAGCTGTAGTCAATGATAAATTAGTAATTTAAAAGTTCTTGAGAACACTTAGTTATACCACTAGGTCTATTGTTAGTGTAGTCTTTGTCTAATATCTTGCTTCCTTCTTGTGAGACTTCTTTAGGCTCACTTTGAAACTTTACTTAACTGATGCTTTCCATGTCAGAGTGCTAATGCCACCCAGCCACACAAATGCATATATTGTTGGGAGGTTAATTCCTTAATGTATTTAGGTAATAACTGTATAGCTGATCAAAAGGCAAAGCAATGGATCTCTAGAAGATAAATCATGGCCAGTGCTGTAGCTCAAAGAATGAACTCTCGTTAGCTTTTAACGCCTGGGTGCTCACAGCTCTTGCTGCCAAGAACAATTCGTAAGTAAAGAAACAGGTTAAAGAAAATCAAACAGGCAAGGCTTGCCATGAGAAATTCAGCTCAGCATTTTCTCCGGCCAAGGAGTCTCACAACGAGTTCCTCAAATAGACAGCCATTAGGCTTTTACCTATAAATATCACACAGTTTCCACCGAGATTGCGGTTTAGCTGTGGGAATCATACAGTGTCTACGAGATTCATGTGATAAGATTTGGAGGGAAACTAATACCAGTATAAATAAATAGCCTGTAATGTGTTGGGGGCAGGTCTGTTGCTGTATATACAAATGCTAAATTCTGACACCCCACCCCCAAGATCTGGTTGCCATTCTCATGTACACTGTTGTGTAAATCTTGTTCCACAGTTTAGATCTATCAGCTAATAAAAGGCTAGAGCCTGCGATTGGGCAGTAGAGAAGGAGAAGGCAGGATCTGAGAATTGAATGAGAGGTTTTGAGAGAGACCGGGGGAAGGAGAGAGAAGACAGAGAGAAGAGGAGGCTGCCACAAGGCCGGATGGATGGATCATGAGCACGTAGCCAGGAGAAGTGCATCCTGAGGACAGGCTGATGGAGCAGAAACAGCCTGGGTGAGACTCGAACAGCAAGAAACAAGGGGCATGTGGCCGGGGTGTAAGTTAGAATAGCTCAGACTCAATCTAGCTTTACTGCTTGTAAGTAAAACATCAGGATTCTAGGTCTCTTATTCAGGAGCTAGATGGGAAAGAGTGAGCAAGAAAAGCCCTCATAAAATATGTTTACAGTAATATTTGTGTCTCTCAAACGTCACCAGTCAACAGCTCACAAAGAGATAACCCCATCTTGGGCACTGGGGGTTTTGTTAGGCAACCTGTTGTACTGGCTGGTTTTGTGTGTCAACTTGACATAGGCTGGAGCTATCACAGAGAAAGGGGCTTCAGCTGGGGAATGTCTCCATGAGATCCAGCTGTGGGGCATTTTCTCAATTAGCATTCAAGCAGGGAGGGCCCCCTGTGGGTGGTACCACCTCTGGGCTGGTATTCTTGGGTTCTGTAAGAGAGCAGGCTGAGGAAGCCAGGGGAAGCAAGCCAGTAAGGAACATCCCTCCATGGCCTCTGCATCAGCTCCTGCTTCCTGACCTGTTTGAGTTCCAGTTCTGACTTCCTTTGGTGATGAACAGCCATGTAGAACTGTACTCTGAATAAACCCTTTCCTCCCCAACTTGTTTCTTGGTCATGATGTTTGTGCAAGAATGGAAACCCTAACTAAGACCCCTGTGGTCTGGTAGGGACACTGTCACTCCGTTATCTGATAACTCCAACTTGACTCATTTCTGTTCCATCAATCCTCTTTAAATCTTTCAACCCCTGCATTCTGCCATCCTTCTCTTAAAAAGCCCCTCCTCGCAGCCTCTTGAGTCTCTTGCAAACTTCCCTGACCTCTATGGATATTTCAAAGTCAGCATTTGTATCAGAAAACTCAAAGCTACATCCACTAACAAGTGAAAAAATGATGTTTGTCTTTCTGGGTCTGGGTCACCTCCCTCAGAATAAATGTTTCCAGCTCCATCCATTTACCTGTGAATTTTATAATTTCATTTTTATTATTTTACTAACTTTGTTTTAAAACCTTGCAAATAAATAAAAATGTTATCGACTAGACCCGAAGTCTCCAAACAAACAAAAAACCCATAACAAAATTAGAACTAGAAAAAAAAAATCTCTGAACCTTCTTTCATGACTCCTGCCCGCTGCCCGCACTCGGCCCTCTTCCTTCCCTAGCACTTAGCTTTTCTCCTCTTCCCTTCATGTTGGACTGTTACCATCAGGTACATTTGTGTACATGTGTACATATGCTATTTACTGGAATTCGTCTTTCTCTGACTGCATGACCTTGTTTAATATTATATATCCGAAGTCCATTTTTTTTTTCGTGAAAATATTTTAACTTCATTTTTCTTTAGAGCTGAGTAAGGGAGACTTTTGGAGAAGTGTGTGGATAGATCTCTCAAAAAGGGAAAAGGGCCCTGATGATGCTTGTCTCCCGTGTAAATGTTCATCCAAAGATTGTGGGGAGCAAGGAAAGAGTGCTTGCGTAGAGTGGATAAGTCCTGGGGGAATGTGTATTGTTAACCCGCCCACATCAACCTCCCAGTGCCTCAGACCCATGGATTGAGGACCCATGGAGTCTTTGGGGGCTCCTGCAGCCGACTGAAACTGCTGTGACATCTAGTCTGTAGACCTTACTGTCAGGAGACAGACATTGTTGGACTAGTGGGCCGTAGCCTGTAAGCCACTCTAATGTCATGTGCACATACTTCCTAACATGGCTTTGCTAATTACATCTTCTTGCTCTGCTATTCATTGCTACTTGTCTTTAATTAGTATGTTCTGACCGGTGGCCAGGCCTGGTCGAGTGTGCAGCTGCAGGTGATCCCTCTGCATTGTGGGTTGCAGTGAGAACAGTTGCCTAGGTTGCTTTCTGGGGACTCGAAGGTGCTGTTCTTGAAACCATACACTTGGGTCTGATGAGTCCAAGAACTAACTACACTTGGAGTTATGCTGGCCTTACTATGTCGCGAGCATGCTCACAAGATGAGGTATGAAACTTGATCACACAAGCACAGACCTTCAAGCCTCTCTCGTGTCTTAATCACTCCTTGGAGAGTTGCATTTGAGTGTTAGGGCTCTGCCCCTGAGCTCAGCCAACCTCATAACGAACTTCCTCTTGCAAAACTCTTAGTGATTGGAGGACAGGGTAGTGGGTGGGACAAACCTGGTTCTATAACAGTGGGGGTTGTTGGTACTGACCACTGTGATGTCGCATAGAGAGACCCCTTCCCTAGACGTCACATTTGGTTTGAGAAGAGTAGACCTCCACGAGTTCCAGGGCCTCTGACATCAAAGCTCAGTCTTCTCACCCAGACACTGGGGAGGGAGCTGACATCCCAAACATGACATGGGGAAGATAAATGTCATCCCAAACCATGGCCTCCCACCTCACAGCCCATGAGCTAATGTGGGGGGGAAGGAGCTTTGTAGGTAAGCTTGTCAGGGTGACCAAACCTTGAAGGACTCGGGGTCAAGGTATAAAAAGAAGCCTTGCATACACGACTCTTCCTCAGAGGCTTTTATTGATCTCTGTGCCCAGCAAACAGCAGAATTTGGAGGGGTGAAGTGGGAGCCTTCAGAGAGTTGAGCACTTGCACAGGGCAGCAGGCAGGAGAGAAGCCAGAAAGAGGCTCCCTGAGCAATTCTTCAAGGACAGGGCAGCCAGCAAAACGAGCGTCAGGTGCAGCAGCACTCTCTCAGTGCCGGGGCATCTGCACGGACAGAGAGAACATGAGACCCAAGGCCTCACTCCTCACCCTGTGCAGCCCGTATTTCCCAACCCCCAGGACCTTGCCTCTCACCTTGGCTGGGCTTGGAGGGTACCTGGCCTTGTTACCTTCTTCATTCATCAGAGACCTCACCAGGCAAGAACGGCGGTGGGAGAAGGTCTCGAAGCTTTTCTTGCCGTGGTAGGCCCCCATGCCGCTGTGTCCTAAATGAGAGGATCCCAGCCAATCTTGTACTCTCAATCCTCGTGAATCCCTTTTTATGAACCTTCTGGGGTTAGCCAGAGCTTAGAGTGTCTCCTAGGACAGCTGTGCCAGGCCCAAGAGTGCACAGAGAGAGTCTCATCCCAGCCGTGCCATTAAATGGCAGTGTGACCCCAAGCTTGGACCCTCTGAAAGGCCAGAGTACCAGGTGACCAGCACCAGACTTACCCACACCCCCAAAGGGCAAAGTGGGCACAGTGATGTGAACAATGACGTCATTGGCTGTCACTCCACCGCTTGATGTCTCTGCGATCATCTTCTTGATCACCTGTGTAAAGACCCAGGCAGCCAGGTTGCTGTCCCGCATTCTTCCCCCCCTTTCTGAATACGTCTTGGAGCGTCAAGAACAGGGACCAGTGGAGTCTAGGCCCCGCCACCAGCTCTGCCGTCCTTAGCCCCTGCCATGTCTCCAGCCCTCTGCAAATATCTTATAGCCCTTGGCACTGTATGGCAAAATAGCAATGGCCACTTCATCCACAGATCTAGCAACAGGGGGCTATCCTAATGGGACTGTCCTAACCTTAGAGATAAGGCCAAAGAAGCACTGACAGGTTAAGAGATGTGTGTAAGGTCACACGCCTAATGATTGAGGAAGCTGAAAATTCGACCCCAGGCCTGTGCATCCCTGGGCCCCCTTGTATGTAAGCGCTGTGCCTGATAGACCAGGCAACTGGGAAGGGGACTCCTAGGCCTACCTTGTCATTGTTGGAGAACACATAGAGTGCCAGGGGCTTCTCACGCTGGTTGATAAATTTAATGGCCTCATCCAAGCTTCGAACGCACACAATGGGCATCACCGGCCCAAAGATCTCCTCCTGCATCACCGGGGACGCGGGGTCGACATCCACCATGATGGTGGGGGCTGAAGCAGGAAGGGAGCCAGAGTCTGTTTGTCCTGATCCACCCCAGGTTCCCCAACACACGCACACACACACACACACACACACACACACACACACACAGAGCCAATGCTAGCATCTAGCTCCTGCTTCTATTCTCATACCCGCTTTCTCCCAACTCCCGCATCCTGGACTCCATCCTGGCAGACCTGGGGATCTACAAATTAACCTGTATGGGGGAACAAGCTCTAAACACTGAAGGGACAGTTATTATATCTGCCATCCCTGCGTATTCATCCCATAGTCCTCCTGTCTCCTCCTTAACTGGGGACCAGAAGCGCTCCAACTGAGGTTGCCCCAGCCAGGGTTCTGGGAGTTCCTCCCGGCCTGGTCTTCCTGGAGCTCTCATGGCCGCTGCTGGCTCCATTCCCTGTTCCTTTTCTCAGACTGGAGGTGGAGATGAAGCCCTTGTCTCTGACTTGTGGAAGAGAGAGAGGTTTCCGGGTCTGTCGAGAGGCCTTCTTTAGGAGCCGTGCACAGTGTCTGTCTTCTGAGAGCCCCAAGCTTCCTGCAGGCCCACTTGGGAAAGCCTACTTGCTCACTGCCTGGGCCCACTTCCTGTAAACCTGCAGTAGACCCTGGCAGTCCAGGCAAACAGGCGGCACTCTCAGTGGCAGAGCACACACCTATGTATCGAGAAGACTGATCCCAGGTGCCTCCATGGACTACTTTCTTGCTGTCAATCAGGCTAATGACCCGCTGGAAGTGCCGGTCGTTGACGATCCTCCCGTAATCACGGGACTGCTTAGCATCTTCCCCATAGAAATCCTGAGGAGAGATGAGGACTCAAGGAAGACCCGGCCCCGTCATGGCCTCAACTTCCTAGTTGCTAGGCAATGACAGCCTTCGGGTGGTGGCGATCTGAGAAAAGCTTTCCCCACCCCCACCCCTCCATTGTGCTCTGTACCTTTTCCCAATTGTCTGCAGTGTGTGTGCATATTTGTTTTATGAGCAGAAGAAAAATACCAACTGTTATCTTACAGGCAATTCTGCCAGGCTCCTCCCAGGGACCTGGCAACAGCTTCTGTCATCATCTGCAGACACTCCCTGCAGCTGCCAGGTGCTAGAGGCTTGTAGAAGGACTGCGTGACACCCCAGCTCTCAGTCTTTCTCTCTCTGTTCCCGCATGTTCCTTGCTGATCTCCCCCCTTTCTGTTCTCTGCCCTCACAAGCTCCGCCTATCTGCCTCCACCTCTGCTCCAGGCCCTCCCTTGTCCCCCAATAAACCCTCTTTATTTTTCTTTATTGATCTGTTGCATGGAATGATTTCTCAGGGGGATACTTTGGCATGGGCCCACCAGCTACCCCATCGCCACATTTTATTTCATCACCCCTACTATTTTTTCAGAGTCCTGGAGGTTGGCTGAGGCTACACACACCCCATGTGCCTTACAGCTTCCTACCCCCACCCTCGGGCCGTACTCACTTTCAGCGACTTTTTGAGCTTCTCCACGATCTGGTTCTGAATGGAAGGGTCGCAGAGGATGTAGTCTGGGGCCACACAGGTCTGGCCACTGTTCATAAATTTTCCCCAGGCAATACGGCTGTGAAAATACAGTCTGTAACTCATGGGAGTCCCCTTGAGAACATCCCGTAGACTCAAAGGAAAGGCGTGGAAGGCTGCGTGATGGAGGACAGCCCGCCCGTGGCCTGGGCGCTGCCAGGGCAGGTCCTCCTAAGAACAACTCACTTGCAGACGCACTGAGCTGCTCAGCCCCTCCTTGCACCACAGGGGTTTCTGCAGTGTGATTAAGGTCGTGGGGAATGACACGAGGACATTCTGAGGCCACCTGGGCGAGTGCTCTGCGACTCCGATCACATTCACAGAGTCTTGCACAGCCCGGTGACAGACACCTCTGCTTGCACTCCTCCATAGATTTGGAGTACAGAGGTGACCAGAAGCCTGGCTAGTCCAAATGTGAGTCCCATCCTGGACTCTGAGCAAGTGGCCCTGCTTTCCTGAGATCGCCTGCAGAGGGATAACTGGGCTTGGGAAAGGTCTCCAAGCCCTGAATGACCCACATTTGCTTTTCCTGAAGCTTCTACTTAAAGCGCCACCCTCAGAGATGCCAGAGAGTCACCGCTCTCTCTGGAGGCCCCCTCTCCGAAGACGTCTATGAATGGTGCACCCCCCCAACTCCTACCATCCCAACGCTATAGGCTCCCTAAGGGCGGGACCGTCTTTATTACTCAGAACAGTCATAACACCTGGTACCATCATGGTAGTAGCACGGTGGAAAGGGCGACAGGATCCTGAGCCTCTGGAGCCAGGCAAGCCCAAGCCTCCTTACCGGCAAGCCACATCTAGATCACAGTCCTTGTCCACGTAACAAGGGCTCTTTCCTCCAAGCTCCAGGGTGACAGGGGTCAGATGCTTGGCCGCAGCGGCCATCACGATCTTCCCGACACCTGTGCTCCCAGTGTACATGATGTGGTCAAACCTCTCTGCCAGCACCTCCGTGGTTTCAGGGACACCCCCTGTGATCACTGGGTACAGGTCCTTCCAGCGAAGAGACAGAGGAGACTCAGCAAAGACCCGGCCTCTCCCGACTCCACACAGGGTGGGCGATAGAAGACCGGCAGCCCCTCAGCCTTTGAGCTGTATACTTTCCTGGGGACCCTAGGACGTAAGTCATTCTCCCAGCTCAAGGGCTCCATCTAACCGGTTGTTAGGAGCTGGACTCCTCCCATTTGCTATAATAGTCCACTGTCTCTCTGGATTTAAAGACCTGATTCCCCACCCCCACCCTCACCCCCTACACAGTCATCCCGAGTGCTGGGGGGGGGGGGCTCACCTTGTCCAAATACTGAGGGACAAGCGTCGAAAGCGTGTCTGCCATGTGATTGCTCACTTCCGAGGGCTTGAGGACCACCGCATTTCCTGCAGAACACGAAGTCAGCAGCCTCCTCAGGAGACCCCCTCAAAGACTCCGCCCACCCAGTGGCCAGGCACAGAGATCCCACTGTGTCATCTGTACCTTTGGAAGGCGGCGGGGGCGGGGGCGGGGGGAGGCTAGACATGGGTGCACGCTGTGAGTACACACAGGCACACGCTGAGAAGCACGGCTACACACATAGGAACACAAGGCTGAAGCACACACAGGTACATGCACCGGCACGTGCTGACAGAGCAGCACCGCCCGCCCCTCAGCAGTGCTGGGAGGGTGGGGGAGAAGAAAGAACACACGGAGAGAAGCCCAGGCTGGATGAGAGAGCGGCTCCGGCCTCTCTTGTCACATAGTAGAAGGGAGAGTCATCACCCTCCACCCCCTCCCCGTAAGTACGGAGAAGCCAGCCTGGAGACCTGGCTAGACGGTTTGGCCATCACAACCCCGTCACAGTCCCTCCGATCGGAGCCCTCATACCTGCAGCAATGGCGCCCACCATGGGCTGGATGGTGAGGTTGAAGGGATAGTTCCAAGCACCTATGACAAGGACCATGCCCAGGGGCTCCGAGTGGATGTAGAGGTCATCCTCCTGGGTCGTGCGAGTCTTTGCCACGGGCTCGTCCTCAGCCCAAACAGAGAGCTCCTTAATCATGATGTCAATTTCCTCCAGCACATGAATCACCTCCTCGTAGTAGGAGGTCCATTCATTCTAGAGAGAAACTCCGTGTGAACTCGAGGACCCGAGCCAAGGCCCCGCTTGCCTTGGCGGATTGGCTGTCTAACACAACCATAGCAGGGCGGTGGGGTATAGAGATGGCACAGGCAGGACACAGAGCCGAGGGTTGTCGGTAAGGAAGAAATGGCACTGTCTGGGGGCTTACAGACCACGCGGAGACCTGAATCCAAAAAAAGCTTGGGAGACCACTGTGCTGAGTAGACATGGGTGTAACCCCCACCCGGGAAGATGTGACCAAGCACAGCAGGCAAAAATCCAGAACTAGGGCACAGGGAGGCAGGAACCGGGGCTGCTGGGGAACCCAGATTCTCCAGGAATGGTAGGGGGACTAGAAAGCTGGCATATGTGCATCTCTTTGCTGCACTTTGGGAAGTCACAAGAGTGAGTTTTCTCATTCTTGCCCAAAGCGAGGAAGCGCAGACAGTAGTTGGTGAGTGCGTCCCGAGAGGGCAGAGGGTGGGCCGCGCCACAAGGAGGGTGGAAGCAGTCTCCGGTGAGTCCACAGCGAAGGGAAAGCCTTGCAGGTCTGGAGGATGCTGGTTTTGCTCAGAGCCACGGAGCGAGCGGAGCGAGCACCTCAGGGAACAGGAGGAAGGGGGAAGCCACGTGGAGCCGCATCGTTCAGAAGCGCCAACGTGGTGGTCCTTGGTATGCAAGAGTCAGGTAGAGAGGGAAGATGGAGGATGGAAGGAGGGCGGGAGTGGGGCTGGGTTCCCTGAAATGGGGTCAGTGAAGAAGCCAGGGCCATAGAGAAAAAGCGACAGGCAGAGGGAGGAGACTCTGTCCAACGGTGGTGGTGGTGGAAGGAGAGGGCGACCCCGAAAGCGTTGCTAATCTTTTCCTAGCCTCCTGTTCTCCTCTATAACACTGAACTACACATGTAGTGTTTGGGGAGCAGAGTAGTCCTCGGTGAATTGGGTGGCCGGCAACTGATGCCCTACGCTCAGGGTGCGACTGTCCCCGGACCTGTTGTATCCCTGCCAGACCCTTCTTGTAGCCTCCTATCCACCACCCAGCCTCACTCCATCCCCACACCCAACCGACGCACCTTGTGCAGGTTAGAGGCCAGCGCCCCGGAGATGCTTTTCATGTTCTCGTTGATCATGCGCTGCAGCGCCTCCAGCTGCTGGATTCGGAACTGCAGCGGTCGAGTCTTGCCGGAGTTAAAGGCCTCACGGGCCCGGTTCACGATGCTACTGATGCTGCTCATTGTAACTGCGGATAGAGAGCCCTTTGCATCAGAGGAAGGAGGTCCGAGGTCCGCTCCGGGCTGTGCTTTGGCAGCGGCTCCACCACTGTGCTAATTTTATTTGGATAAAGACTTCCTAGGGACTGGAAAATGCATCCCCACTGGAAAGTCCCCTTTTCCGACTTAGATGGCTAGCTCTTTCTGGTGTCTTTAGACATCTCAGGGCAGATGACACTATTCTGCAGTGAACCACACCCATCTTAAGCAGAATCTGTCAGAAGGAAGAAGGGGTCGGAGGGGAGGGGCTTCTTGGCAACTCTCCAGTCCCACCTACTTGCAAAATGGGACAGCTTCCTCGCCGGCAAGCCTTCCCGGAGCCTGGCAACCAAGTTTTGGGATTAAGTTGGATGCGTACAGACCATCATTCCACTCCCACCCTAAATGAAGGAAAACGAGCACCAACGTTCCCACGCACCCTTCCTGGCTACACCATTGTGCTCGGATGTGCTGGTTGCCCGGCTAAGCTGAAGTGGGCTTAGTTTTTAGACCAACGTGTCCACCCCAGTGTGGCATAGGCCAGGGGCAATACAAGACTCTCAGGTTCTTGTGCAAAACTGCAGAGGTGACCGCTGCTTCCAGTGTGATAAGTGATGATGGCAGGTTGGGGTGGCCGTCGCAGTGGGGCGATTTGACCATATCCAGCAAAGTCCCCCTGAAAGCGTTTGCAGGGCATGGTGGCATGGCTCACCACGCTCAGTCACTGCTCGCCCAAAGCACTCCTGTCAGAGTCCCAGCCCCTTGCCTGTAACTGCAGCTCCAGGGGACCCAGCGCCTCTGTAGGCACTTGCACTCCCATTCGCTGTCACACACACACACACACACACACACACACACACACACCCCTAGAAATAACCAAAATAAATCTTCATCCTGAAAAAACATATGATTAAATGTTTTCAAAAGTAAGTCCGTGTAGCAGCCGCGAAGGCCTGCGCAGGAGCTTCTAGTAACTGCAGCACCCCGAGCACCCGCAAACCAGCCAGCGCTTACTGTTTGCACGGGACACACTCGGGGAACAGTCTAAGAGCACCGTGGCCCCGGACAGGCTAGGAGAACCCTGTGGTATCTGTGTGATGGATTATTGAGGAGTAAGACAGAGAACTATCAAGCACATTCACAAAGGCTCTGCCTGCCCCACGGGTGTTACCCGAACATCGGTGTGGTGTGTGCATGAGTGGAAGGGAAGCAGGGGTGGCCCAGAGGGGAGGGGCAACCGAGGGAGGAAAATACACGGTGGCCTCTCACGCTCTTCCTCTATCTCTCTCTCTCTCTTCCTCCATTTTCTTTCCCTCCCTCTTTCTCTCTCTTCTTCCATTCCTCCTCCCCTCCCTCTCTCTTCCCCTTCTCTTTCTCCATCCCTCCCCTCCCCCTCCCCCTCCCCCTTTCCCTCCCCTCCCCCCTCTCTTCCTCCCCGTCCTGGTTCCTGTACACCATAAACGTGCTTCTCCCACCACACCACACCGCAGTGGCAGGGACCTTGCTTTTCGTTTTTTATGGCCTTTCACATCTTACGATGCACTCTCTTCTTTTCCCCTGAACATCTGTTGTACCTGTGAGCAGGTGAACATGGCTGTGCTCCAAAACTGAAGAAAAGGGGGTGCATTTAAAAGCACTTCCTCTCTCTTCCCAAGAAGCTATCATTTCTACCGCACAGAGGTCCCGGGGTAGTAATCCCTCACCCTCCTTCCAGAGATATTTGGCCCAGTACCGTATGAAACTGGGGTGTGGAGAAAGTTCTTGCTACTGCACAAAAAATACAGCAAGTGTCCCCAAGCCTAACCCCCACACAAATCTACATAAACATAGTGTTGAACGATGTCAGGCGTGGGTGCATGAGCTTGCTTGATTTTGCATGTAGATTCTTTCCACCACCTCCCTCGCCCATACATGTTGACCCTTAGACTTCATACCCTGGGAAGAGGCATCCAGGTTTCAAATCTGGACGTGCCATACCTCTTTCCTTGTGAGCCACCAGGAGACCAGACAGTTCCTTCGCTGGCCCCTTCGGTCCTGCCAGCCAGAGGGCCTGCTCCTTCCTGCTTCCAGAGCTTCAGCCGAGCAAGGACGATTGAACTTCCCTTCCTGCCCTTGAGGTCTATCCAGGGCCACACAGCCTCAGCCACTAAACACCAAGGTGTGCACCCCAGAGGGGAGGGCTACATGTGAATGGAGCTAGGCCCCTGGGCCTCCTCTGTGAGGCAGTTAACCACTGTGCGGGCTACAGAGTTACTGACAGATGGGTGGAGCCACATTTGATGTTGCACCTGGCACGGAGTGGGACATGAGCCGGCTTTCCTCTCAGGACAGCCAGCCTTGAGGGCTAAACCTTCTTTCTAGACCTGTCCACTCTCAGCACTCCTTCACACTCCCCTCAGTTCTCAGAAACCCTCCATAGTGGAGCTGGTGAGGTGGTTCAGTGGGTGAGGTCCTTGCTTGGAAAGCATGAGGACCTGAGTTGGGATGCCAAGAACCCAAATAAAGCTAGATGAAGTCGCACATTTCTGAAATCTCACAACTCCTGCTATAAGATGGGAGGCAGAGACTCCAGGGAGGAGACTCCCTGGACCCTCACAGGCCAGCTGTCTTGATGTACCTGGATAGGAGTCAACAATAAAGAGTAGAGCCTGCCTTGAGCAAGGTAGAAAGTGGGGACTGACAACCAAGGCTGTCTACTGAACCTGTGCACATGTCATGGCACGTATACCTGTATACACACACACACACACACACACACACACCACACACACACACACACACACACCACACACACACACACACCACACACACACACACACACACACACACACACACATGAGGGAAGGTAGAGAAAGAGAAGAGAGAGAGGGGGAGGAGAAAGGGAGAGAGATAGATTTTTTAAATGCACACTAATAGTGCTCACGAAGAAAAGAAAGATGCAGTTATGTGTCTGTCCCGCAGGTGAGAAAAGTAAGATGGATCACATTCAACATGCCGCCTCTGCCCTCACAGAGACGAGCACTGAAGTCAGGCTTTGAGCCCGCACAAATCTCTTCCCAAGGTGCACTCACTCAGCTCCTCAGCCTTGCCGCCTTTCTAGGATCTGAGACGCTTGGCGGTGCACACCAAGTTCTCTCACCCAAAGGACACCTCTGTTCCTGTGGTTTGGTGGCTCTCTGGGACTTTGTTCGTCTAGTGTTGGAAGGTGACAGACCTCCAGAGACCTGGTGCTTGACATTCAATGCACCCAATCAGGAAATGCTGACCTGGCAGAGTCTGGACCAGTTGCCCTCAGAGTGGATGAAAGTCTCAGCCTCTCAAAGTCCTTGCTCCAAGCAGGCTGTACTTGTTCGCTCCAACCTAGAGACAAAGTAAGAAAGATGGGATAGGTTACCTTCTTCACAGACTTCTCCAGAAGCCCGGACTCTTGAAATGAGCAAGAGGCAAAAGAGGGCACATATAAGGACCCTCCTTCCCGCCCACTTGGACCTCGGAGCCCTTCCCCAGGAAGTTCGCGTGACGAGGATAAAACAATATTCAAATGTGGGTGCAGCATAATCCGGACCTCTGCTTCACACAGGTTTTGAAGATTGCGTCTTGGGCTGTCTGCTTTGTTCTGTTCTGAAATGCAAGATGGGCCTGTGAACGTTTGTGTGGGCTCTTAGCCAGCCCTCAAAAGAAGCCCGTGTTTGCCCTGGGCGTGAGGGCCACTGAGTAATTCAGCTTGGCATGAAGCTCATGCATTTCCTGCTTTTGCCAGCTGCTGTTCCCTGAGTCCCCTGTTATGTAAGGTCTACGTCGGGCAAGCTGCAGTCACGCAATGTGTGCACAGCACCCAGAAAAGGCAGAAAAATCACACCCTGCTCTGTCGCTGTCATATGAACGGGGATGAGGGTCCCACCGAGCTACAGACTCACAGCCTGCTGGTTGGAGATTTCTAAAGACGTAGTCCCCAATAGTAAGTGGATCTGTTCCCTCAGAGACTAGTGAAGAACATGGCCAGGCCCCATAAGAACGGCCAGGAATTCCCTCTCTGTATCACCCAGGGAGGACAGAAGTTGGAAGTCCCTTCCTGGATGTTTGACCAGTGTTCTCTGAGCCCCTGGTCTGTGCCCCACTGCGCTGTGTAAGTTGACAGGGAGCACCAAAGTCGGCACAGCCCACACCTGCTCTGTCACGGGGCTTCTCGGCCTCTTTCTACCAGGCCCCTTTGCCCTCTTACCCTCCTGCCCCTCCTGCGTCTCAGTTCTCTCAAAGGACAAGTTCCCACCATGGCTGCGAGCCCCGAAGCCTGTGCTCTTGCTCTCCCCGTGATCTGCACGTGCCATGGCTCTGCTCCAACGTCATATCACAGAGCAACACTTTGTCCTCTTTAGTCTCCTCCAGAGCAGCCATGCCCTCCGGCACCCTGTGCCTACAGTTATGGGTAAGAAGATTATAATGGAGTTGGAAATTTCTCCTGTCTGGTGGCGTTGTGCCATAGCAGCCGCTGCAGCAAGGCACAACACACACATTCCAGTAACTGACACCGGGTGCCAACGGGTGACTTACTGGCTTTTGCATTTGCTATTTACCTTATCATAAAGTGTATCCCTCTGATCATCACAAGAGAAGGAGAGGAGAAAGGAAAATGGCATGCCACGTGAAGCCAGCGGCTGCCCATGCATTCCATGGTTACCACATAATTTCCTCTTCTTGACCTAATTTTGTGCTGTTTTGTCCATGGTGGCCCTGGAGCAGTGGCTGAGTTGTGCAGTAGGGGAGCACCAGCTCGGCCTGTTTAAGTTTTATGATATCCACACAGAGACAAAACTGCCTGCTGAAAACGCGCCCTGGTAGTTAATTAACACAGCAGTCTTATGCTCACTACTACCTGCCTCCCTCTCTGGCCCTCCTTGACCAAACAGAACTGGATCTCCTAAGGTCTGGAAATCTAAGAAGTGGAGACATAGTAAATATCTGCTAAATGGTGAAATAAAAAAAAACCACAAATTTCAAAACACCATGAAAAGTAGTAATGATAGGAGTGTGCATTAGTGATGGAGTGCATTAGTGATGGAGTGTGCATTAGTGATGGGTGTGCATTAGTGATGGAGTGTGCATTAGTGATGGAGTGTGCATTAGTGATGGGGTGTGCATTAGTGATGGAGTGTGCATTAGTGATGGAGTGTGCATTAGTGATGGGTGTGCATTAGTGATGGGGTGTGCATTAGTGATGGAGTGTGCATTAGTGATGGGGTGTGCATTAGTGATGGGTGTGCATTAGTGATGGGTGTGCATTAGTGATGGGTGTGCATTAGTGATAGGTGCATGTACATTTGTCATGATGAGGGTGTGCATAGGATGTTGAGAGGAGGGACACCCCTGGGCAGAGACAAGTCTTCAGACAAGGGATAGCCAGCCAAGGCAAAATGCAGGAAGCAGAGGAGCGTGACTGCTAACAGTTGTCACCCATACAGTTGATGTATCTGTGGCCTGCAGGAGGTGAGGAGAGAGACCACACTCCAAGGCCCAGAGCCCTGTGGACTGGGTTAGGCCGTGGGCTGGGGAGCAGCAAGCGGCTGGTCAGGCGGACACTTCTGGTAATTGTTTTGGTTTGCTTTTGTTGTGATGGATGGCAATGGTATCTTACTACTGTGTGACATAGGTCAGATTGCCTCGGAGCCATTTAAATTGATGAAGAGCAAAGTCTCCAGGGTCGTTTCCTCTTTGTGGTTTAAAAAAAATGTCTTAGGAATGAATGTAGCTGAATGGTAGAGAGCTTGCCCAGTATGGAGCATTACAGAGGGAAAAAAAAATGTTCCAGTTCTGGAATAGCCTGATTGTAACAGAAATTCCTGCAGATGCCTGCTGGCCAGTGCTAATGTTCATAAGCCCTGATAATCCATTCACAATACCTGCCTCCAGTTTCCCCTGCCCTGGCTGCTGGGCCGCCATCAGCCTGCTCATCCTGGCCACTTACACTTCCCATGATGCCTCTTCAAACACATTAGACGGACTTTTGCTGGTGAGAGCCTGTCTCTCCTCCCATTGATATTTATTGCTGCCCTTTTGCTGCTTCCTGAAACAAAATGCAACCTTTGAGTCCCTGAAGGCTTGACCCTGGCTACCTCTACAGCAATCCCTGAGCTATGCCCCTTGACCTGACATGACATTTTTGGCTTATGTCAGTTTGTTATCTTTCTGTCCATGAAGGACCATCTGTATATATGAGCCACAGGAATCAGAATAAGCAAGCAAGACCTGTGGTGAGACCCCCAGGCACCCCGCAGACACTTGTAGCTTCAAGTCAGACAGGAAGGAGCTTCTCTGGTGGGACCAGAGAGTCAGAGAGTATATATGAACACTGAGACCACTCCTGACGCTAGCCGCTCACCTATGGTAGAACGAGCACAGGTCTGGCAGGTATCCAGGTCAGTGGAAACTCAGCTACTGCTTGTTTGAGGGTCGACCGCAAGGACATTGGGAACTGCCAGTCCAGGCAAGTCACTGCAGAAGCCAGAGTTGGCAGAGGCCCACACCAAGCCATAGCCGAGCGGGCAGCCGCCTGGGCATGGCTGCTCTCCCAGCTTAATAGGTAAGGGACCCACATTTTTCAAACTTGGTGGGATGCAGCGGCTCCAATGCTGGGCCTGCTGTTACGGTTGGAGTGTGAAATGTCCCCCATAGGCCTATGTGTTAGAATATTTGGTCTCCATCGTGATGGTTGGGGGAAAATGGAGGAAGTTTTAGGCCCTGGGATCTATGTGGTAGATGAAAGCCACAAAGGGGTGAATCTTTGAAGGCTGTATTCACTTCTGGCCCTGCCTAGCTCTCTTCTTCCAGGTCTAACTGTGGTGTGACTTTGCCACCTTCCCAGACCACAGACAATGTCCCTTCTGCCACCATGCCTTCCCCTCAAGGATGAGGAAAAATCCCTCTGTAACCGTGACTCAAAATTCATCCCTTCTCCCTCAGATTTCTTACAAATGTTGGCACAGCAATGAGAAAAGTAACTCTAGCCACACAAAGATACCCTGGCTGTCCCCCCACAGCAAACAGCGTGAGAGGCTCTGGTGCCAAGGGCTCAGGAGGCATCCTTGTCGGAATGAAAACGGCACAGGGGGAGTGCTGGCATGAAGGTGCACAGGTGAGAGCCCCTCGCACTGTCGTGGAGAATGTAGAGTGCTACAGCCACGTGGGAACAGTGTGGCTCTCCCTCTGAGTACAGCATATGTGACTACCATGTGACCCACCCGGCCCATGACTGAGTACGCACACAACAGAAAAGAGAAAATGTGTCTACAGACAGCTTGAGAGTTCACAGCATGGTTAATCCTGAATCTCAAAGTGGGAACCAGCCAAATGCCTGACAGTCAATGGGTGGACGAATGACACGGGGCACACCCCTGCAGTGAACACAGCCCCAAAAAGGAATCAAGGATGGACACAGGACCCAGAACAAATGAACCTTAAAATATAGCATCAAGTGAAAGGGAGCCAGATGCACAAATCCACATGCCTCACGGTTCTCTTACAGGAAATGCTCAGAGAACGCAAATTCACAGAGACCCAAAAGACACAAAAAAAATGGTTGACAGAGCCTGGAGAGGCAGAGAGGCAAAGAAAAGGGGTGACTGCCTGACAGGGGTGTGCTTAAACGTATGCCACGGCGCAGTCACTTTCTCAAAACATCAGAAAGAACAGGGAGATGGGTGGATTGTGGTATTATTATATTACTAAAAGAACTGGAAATTTAATTCCCTATATCAATTCCCTATATAAACACGTGAATGTATGCTGTGTCTTAGGCAGTGTTCTATCACTACGAAGAGGCACCATGACCATAGCAACTCTTATAAAGAAAGCATTTCATTGGAACTTGCATACAGTTCCAGAGGATTGCTTCATTGCCATCACGGAGGGAAGCATGGTAGCACACAGGCAGACACGGTGCTGGAAAAGCAGCTCGGGTCTATATCTGGATCTGCAGGCAGCAGGAAGAGACAGAGCCACTGAGCCAACTTGGGCTTTTGGGACCTCAAAGTCCACCCCTGGTGACACACTTTCTCCAACAGAACCACACCCTACTTCAACAAGGCCACAGGTAGTTCTCAGACGGGCTCAGCACTCAAATATATGGGGACATTCCTATTCAAATCACCACGGTGTGTGAATTATATTCTTATAGCTTTAATTTTTTTCTTTTACGTTTTTATTTGCTTGTTTTTCTTTTGCAGTGCTAGGGATGGAAAGTAGGGCCTTGCCCAACTGTGTTCCAAACTAGTGTATGATCTGTGGAGTTGCTCCGCACAGCTGCCCTTCAGAGAGGGCTGCGCACACCAGCCGGTGAGGAGGGTGCAGGCGGAGGGGCTGTGGAGTGGGAGCCTGACAGCACGACCTCACCCAGGGTGTCCCTGCAACACGAGCATGAGGTCGTGTGTGTGTGTGTGTGTGTGTGTGTGTGTGTGTGTGTGTGTCCTCCATGCATGGGGATGAGGACACTTTTCTCTGGGGTCTTCCTGCACCCAAAGACTCTCTGAAGCACCTTCCAGCCAGCTAGGGGTCATTTCCAGATGAGGCACCAGTGGTGGAACTTGCTGATCGGTCTGAGTCTAACTGTTGGGACTGAAGTGGGGATGCCGAGGGTGGGAGAGGTGGTCTTCATGCAACCTCAAAGTACTTCCAATCGGGGCGTAGCCCTCCTAGCCCCCCCCCCCCCAGTTCCCTCAGTCAGCAGCTAGGGTCCCAGTCAATGACTAAGCCCCTTCACCTTGTATGTATGTTCATGTGTGTGTGTGTGTGTGTGTGTGTGTGTGTGCACCTATACATGTTCCCGCTAGCAGTAGGCCATGGCTTCCAGGAAGTCAGGTCACCCAGTGGGGTAGAAAACACAGTGGAAGGTTAGAGATGGCTAAGCTAGCCTTCTGGGCAGGGTGTAGCAAAATGCAAGTCACTGTGAATTAGGCACCTGCTTCCTGGCAGCAGGAATTCATGCCCAGCCCAGGCAGAGCCTGCCTGAGTCACAGCCTTGAACAGACCCAGCTCAGGCCTCCCATAGGAGTCGCAGCTGGCATGCCATAAAGTCATGCCAGGGCACACTTGAGTTGGCAGTGGTGGTCTTCCTGGGTCTAGGAAGTCTCCCTTCAGATCATAACCAACACAACGAGTGTCTTCTCATCACCTGTAAAGCAACCTGCTCGCCACAGAAAGAGGAGCTAAGCTTGGTTTCTCCCTGAGAACTACATGGGTGAGATTGCACACACACACACACACACACACACACACACACACACACACACACATGTATGATATATGTCTCAGCTTCAGCCTTGCTTTCATCCTTTTGTTAATGCTCACCTGTTTCCCTCACCCCCAGTGCTTATATAATACACAGACCACAAAAGCACACGTGTGACCCTGGGCAGTTGTAAGGAGTCTGGCAAGAATGTCTTGTTTTCAGCTGGGCGGTGGTGGCGCACGCCTGTAATCCCAGCACTCTGGGAGGCAGAGGCAGGCATATTTCTGAGTTCGAGGCCAGCCTGATCTACAGAGTGAGTTCCAGGACAGCCGAAGCTACACAGAGAAACCCTGTCTCGAAAAAACCAAAAAAAAAAAAAAAAAAAAAAAAAGAATGTCTTGTTTTCACGATGGTCTGGGGAAGCCTCTGTGGACAGAATGAATGCGTGGCTTAGGAAAGTGTTTCCCTGGTGTTCACAGGCCCTTGAAGGAGCCATTACGAGCCCACCCTTCATCTCTTCTCTTTCATTTCTGCCCCCTCACCCCCCCCCCTGTGATTTGAGCAGCTGCTTTTGCCATACGCTCTCCGCATTCTGGGCAGCAATTGGTCCAAAGCCACAGGACCAGCCTACTAAGGACTGGCATGAGCTCAGGGGCCATGAGCCAAGGTAAATGTGTCCTCTCTACAAGTTGGTTTACCCACTGCTACTGGTGAGAGTAACAGAATTCTGACTTACACGCTGACTTACACAGCGGTAACACCCGCCTAAGCTGATCCTAGGTGGAAACAGCAAGGTCCTCCCATGATACACTTTCCTATCCTTCCCTCTCTGGAGTGTGGAGACAACCATACAGAAGGTGTGAATGCTCTGCTGCTCCGGATCTCAGTATTAACCAGATGTAGCGCATTATGTCTCCAGTTCACGAGAGGCCAGTTTGCGAAGGCAAGGGTCCTCCAAAAGGCCTTGAACTTTTATTCTTACATAAAAGCTTCCTGGGAGTGTTTTTGTTTTTAATTCTGTAGGGTGTTGCCGGATCCTTCCTGCCAAGGCTGCCCCTGTGGGTCTGTTGCTTTGACAGTGGGCTGATGGGTGCGCTGCCCCGAGTGATGGTTTGGGTGGTACTGTCCCACGCTTGCTGTCTGTTTGCATCTATCAGTAACATCCCTGCCTCCACTCGCTCTCGCCTGTGTGAGGAGCTTGTGGTGTCTGTTTGTCTGCTTTGATTTTATATATCTATCTTGGCATCTCCACATCTCTCTCTCTCTCTCTCTCTCTCTCTCTCTCTATATATATATATATATATATATATATATATATTATACACACACACACACACACACATATATATGTATATATATACATATGTGTGTGTGTGTGTGTGTGTACAATTTTTTTGTTCCAGTTTGGGTTAAAAGGGCCCTCCCTGCTCCTACATTGTTCCTTCAATTTTCTGGTTTTCCTGAAGGATTTTGGCCTCTCCACTGTCTGCCTTGAATTCATCAAGAATTTATCTCACATATGAACTGAGTGGATTTCTTTCTTGTAGTCAGTTCGCTGTATTCATGGCGTGTAATAACGCCCTCTTACTGTGTCTTTGCTGTATGACAGGGACTGTTCTGACCACACTAACTTATTCAATCTTCACAGCCACGAATGAGCTATGAACATTACACACAGGGGACCTGGCACACACAGGGGACCTGGCACACACAGGGGACCTGGCATGGGACAGCTGTAATTGGCCTGAGGTCATACACTCAGAGGATTCCACCTCAATGTCACCCTCGAAGAGCTTCTGCTGAATTTGTCCCCTCCAAGTCTTCAAGCCGGGTGCCAGAGTGTCGAGTCTATTTCCCCTAAAATTCTTCTGCTCCCTCCTGGATCCGCACTCACTGCTCAGGTCTCAGGCCTTCCTGTACGCGTGAGCTTACGTCCTTGCCTTGACGGAGGGCGGTGTTTGGCATCATGCATAAAGAGGCTGCTGTTCTCCACATCAACGTGGATGTAAATGAAGACTGGCTTTCTGGCTCATTGATTTTTGTTTTGCTCCTTTTGTGTTCCTTTCTCCTCTCCTTTGGTACTTAAACTATATCAGTCTTTTTGCTTTTTGTTTTTCCTTCTTATTCCAATAGGAAAGGTATCTAACTCTAATTTTTTTCACCAAATATAGTTTTGCTATGTCCCAGGATGAAGAGGTTTTTTTTTTCATTATTTTCCCAATGTTTTTCAAGTTTTTAACACTTGTGTGTATATGTAGGAGGGAGATTTGCAAGGGCTACACATGTGCTGTGCATGGCATGGGTATGGGTACCAAAGGACAGCTTGTGGGAACCGGGAGTTGAGGCAGTGTATCGGGTGCCAAGATGTAATTTAAAAAATAGTATAGAAGTTGTTTCATCTCTAGCCGAAACCAGTGGACTCCTTCATTGGGCATGTACAAGTGTGTAGTGGGTGATCTTTTGATATCAGGGGCCCAAAACTATTTTCTGATCATGTTCACCGGAGATGTTCTGTGTCTTTTCTCATCATGCCATCTCAACTCTCCCCACGCTGTGGCTTTTACTGTTAGCAAAGCAAGGGTAACTGCGCGCTGTGCTAGCAACACGTGTTTATCATCTCACCTACTCAGTGCATTCCCAGCCAGCCCTCTGTCGGAAGTCTTGGGCAATTTTCCAAGTGGGGGAGTGCATAAGGGGGCCAGCCTTTGGGAGCAAAAACCCAAAGTTGCCCCAGGGAGAGACCAAAAGTGTGGAGCTTTTATGGCCTCTTCAGGGGGGCAGGGACCCAGACTGCGTGTCACCATGTGTAGAGATGGTCTTTGGTGGTGTCCTCTTACTTGTGTCTGCTCTCATCATACCTTCTTAAGTCTTCCCCTCAGACTGTGATTTTTTTTTACCATGTTAGCAAGGCAAGGGTCACTGCACACTGTGTTAGTGATGGTTTTATGATGCGTTCATACCTTACCACCTGGAATGTGCTTCTTGTCATCAGAGACAGCCCCTAACTGGGCCAGGAAACAGGCAGATTGCTCTCTTGCCCCTGGGTTTGGTTTTACTGATGTGTTTCCCTTGGCAGTGGCTTGCTTCTTGGCATCTCCACCGCCCACATAATACTTGAAGGCTGGGCTGGCTCACTGTCCTTCTGTCTGTACGTATGTTGTCTTTATCTCACAGTCTTAAGGAAGTCCACATTTCAGCTTAATCTCCTAGTATGTATGCAAACCTCAAGAGATTGAGGGCGAGCTAGGATGTCTCAGATGTTGACCAGGGTTCACGAGGGAGACTTCTCCATGTATGTTTGTTTGCTGTTTTAAATTGAAATATTTTATTTTATATTTAATCTAGACCAGCAGTGACAGAGTCCTGAGAAAATGGACAACGGCATCAGAAGATAAGAGAGACAGATAACGTTTGAGATCACGAGGTCTTGTACAACCTATTACTTGTGCCAAGTATGTTCATTAAGGTACAGCATCTTACTGTTTCCAGGAGAGAAATGAGACAGAGTCAGCAGAGACTATAACACAATGGGACTAAGTCAGCAGGAGGCTAGTAAGGCAATGACAAAGTTAGGATATCTCAGGAGCATTACAGACCAAACACACAGCAGCCTTGGGACTGAAACTCCAGTCTCTTCAGCGGGAAGGGAAGCCATGTGTAAGAACTATCCCAGGGCACAGGGCATGGGCAGAATCCAAAGAATGACCTTAGAGACTGACTTAATAGACTCAGCCATCTAAAATGTAGATTGCTTTAAAAATAGAAAGTCTATAGATCTTTGGAACCCTTGGCAATCCTTTCTAAGTGAGACATTTTCCTCTCGGCAACACTGCAGGTGAATATACATACTCACATACACACACTACACACTACACACACACACACACACACACACACACACACACACACACACGCTGAGGAGAGTTCTTGCTGGTTCCTGAGGGGAAGTCCTTGGCTTGCTCGGGTGGGTGCCTTGGCTTGGCGGAGGCGTGGCTGGGAGCGCAGAGAGGAAGACCTGCTCCATTGCTCGAGCATGGCAGATCCAGATGAAAAGAGGCAGTCCATGGTTTTAAAGTGTTTATTGTTGCCAGAGAGTTGTGAAGAGTGAAACCATACCCGACTTTCTCAGGGTAGGCCTGAGGTTAAATAACCCTTTGCAGGGAGGAATGTCTGAAAAGGAGAGCTTGATTGCTAAGCCCTTCAGGCCTTTAAGTACCTCATTCAAATGGAGATGTGTCTTGAGGCTACTGTGATCTGTGGTCACATCCTCTGTGGAGGGGGTTGGGGTGTTGCCCTACATGATTGATGACCACAGAATTATGGAGAGCTGAGGCCTCGTGTCAGGAGCCTGGTGTCTATCTATGACAAACGCCTTCCATCCCTTGCAGGAGCACCCGCTGGGCCACCTGGGTTTAAACCTAGCTCAGTCAGAACACAGGCTGCCTTTCATGGTTCCCACACACACACACATTCTCACACACACAATACTCTCTCTCTCACACACACACTCACACACAGTTACACACACACACAGACACAAATATACTCTCACATACACACACTCATACATATACTCTTACACATAGACAGACACACACAGATATACACACGCATACACACAGTCCCATACACATACACACACAGACAGACACAAACACACTCACATAGTCACACACACACACACACAGAGATATATACACTCACACACAGATATACTCACACACACACAGACACAAAAACACTCACACAGAGGCACACAAACATACATTCACACACACACACACACACTCACATAGACACAGATCACACACACACACACACACACACACACACACACCAAAAACTGACACCCAAGCTGTAGGCTGAGGTTGTTTCAGAGGAAGAATGAACTCTGGGAGAAGATAAATAAAAAGGAGAGTAGCTGGAAGCAGCTCCCCAGTCTCTAGGAACCAGGATTAAGGGTCAAGAATGATGCCAGCAGGGCTGGGCGGTGGTAGTGCACGCCTGTAATCCCAGCACTTGGGAGGCAGAGGCAGGCAGATTTCTGAGTTCAAGGCCAGCCTGGTCTACAGAGTGAGTTCCAGGACAGCCAGGGCTACACAGAAAAACCCTGTCTCCAAAAAACCAACCAAACCAAAAAAAAAAAAAAAACAAAAACAAAAACAAAAAACAAAACAAAACAAAAAACAAATCCAAGGGGGCTGGAGAGAAGGCTCAGCGGGTAAGAGCACCGACTGCTCTTCCGAAGGTCCTGAGTTCAAATCCCAGCAACCACATGGTGGCTCACAACCATCCGTAATGACATCTGACACCCTCTTCTGGTGTGTCTGAAGACAGCTACAGTGTACTTACATATAATAAATAAATAAATCTTTTTTTTAAAAAAAGAATGATGCCAGCATTTCAGGTCTGAAGGAGGGGGTCTCTAGGGCACCCAGTATTCTGCCCATCATAGGCTATCCCTATGGGTGCAGATCCTAGCATCCAGTGTTCACCTTCCGCTAAGACAAGCTAGAGCAGAGCGGACACAGAAGACCTCAGTTTCTTCCCGGTTGTACTATGGGATTGCTCATAGGTACTGACGCTTGCTAAGTTGTTGTTGTCCTAGTGACCCAGTACGTTAAGATGCTGTGGGAAACAGCAGACTCAGAAGTGGGGGGAGACAGAAGGTGATGAAACCCTGGACACACTGGTGCCAGGTCAGTACCCTGGTTGCAACAGAGAGGCTTTGAGAGTGAACTGGACCCGGGGCCAAGGAAAGGGACATTCTTGAGGTTTCCCTAATGCCCTTGTTCTAATTCTTTGTGTCTTGAGCACTTTGTAGGTTGAGACCTTGATGTCCCTAAGGGAAAGGCTTGTTTTGCAGAGTTTTTCCTCCATGAGTTTGTGTGAGCACTGACTACCAGCACTAGCCAAATCCACTTACCTGCTGCTACAGGCAAGGCCAGGAAAACTTAGGTTCTTTCCCATCCTGGTTTGGCCAAATTGTAAATTCTATGTTTCTTTCCTAGTTTCTATTTCCTAGGATTTTTTTTTTGACTAGAGGGAAATTGTGGCATTGTCTATAACTGAGTGATCGCTAGTAATTTCGGTGAGGTATCCTGGAGCCAGAACTCCTGCACTTCTGATGAGGTCATCCCTCTTGGTTTCTAGAACCATCATGTCTTGGGAGAAAGGGATTCAAAAGGCTACCCACTGTGAATTGGTTCCACAGATAAAAGGCTTAGAAAAATCCTAGCTGCTGGCAGAGCCTTCAAGTATATTATCACCTGTTACAGCTCTAGATGACGGTGTGAACCTGAGAGAGTGGGAACTGGGGGAGGTGGAGAAAAGTCTCAAGCAGTAGACAACTTTATCCAGAGCATTTAGATTCTGAGGGTATTCTGAGGGTTAAGCAAGGTCATGAGCAAAGGTCACATGAGTTTAGGCTGTATACAGTCACAAGGACAACCATGCTTTGAAAAGACTTTGAATAGCAATGGTAAACTGATGGGTAATCTGAAGCAAAATTCACCCCTAGTCCGCGCACCTGGGAGGGGCATGAAAGCACAGTCCAGAAACAGCCACGTCACAGCCACGTCACAGAGGAATAGAGGTGCAAGGCTTCTTTCTGTCTTGTTTCCTTGGCGTTATCTCACAAGCTCTCAGAAATCTCTTCACACAGTTCATTCATAGGCTGCGTTCTGATAACTCTTAAACCTGAGACCCGGGAGAGAAAGACCAGTTCCACAGTTTTTGAGCCAAGTTTGAAGTAAGCTTTAATTAAATACTGGACAGGATGGTGAGCTCTGGCCAGGACCATTCCAGGGTTCCCAGAAAAAGGTAATGACTCTCATTTTGCAAAGGCTTAAAAAGACACACCCACAAGGACACCATATTTCTCAAAAGGTCCTATTAGGGCCAAGCATACTTCCTGATGTATTTCCTGCCCATGCACCTCAGACCTGCATATGATCAAGCACACCAGGAGCTATTGAGTTAGATAAACTTGTTTAGGGGACAGAAAATATGTGGATTATATTCTCCCATAAACAATGCCTCCTGCATTTCAGGAAATATCTGTCCTTGGGCAAGGGGCTTACAGATTAGAAGCATTTTTTGTTTCCTGGATCTCTGAGGCACAATAACTAAAATTTAAAACATAACTTTGGCTCTCACACACCCACCTGTGGCCCTGCCTAACTATAACACATACTTATGAATTGAAAAGGCTGTGGGGTTTGGTCTGGTCTCCTTTGTAAATGGTGTCCTGGCTGTTTGGTTTTATGATTTGGAAATTTGTTGGCAAACTGTTTCTCACAGTCAAGACTTTAGTTTCTTTTGTGGTTTTGGTGCCAATTTGTGAAGAAATCTTGGAAGAAGCCAAAAGGAATTCACAGAGGTGTGGCCAGATTAGAGGCTCCACTGTGTAGCAGTGCAGCTGTAATCAAAGGCAGAATCTCTCTCTCTCTCTCTCTCTCTCTCTCTCTCTCTCTCTCTCTCTCTCTCTCTCTGTGTGTGTGTGTGTGTGTGTGTGTGTGTGCACACGCACATTGTACATAACACTTAAGAGGACCTTTCAGGGTAGGCAGAGAAGGGACCTGACAGAGTCCTGAAAAGCCCCAACAATCAGGCCAAGTAATGGGGCTCTCAACCTTGGTCAAATAATCTTCTGTTGCAGGGGCAGCGGTCAACAGTTAGACTCAGGATTGGCAAAAGTGCAGAGACTGGTTGCCTGTAAAATGCCTGAGTGATGTCAGTAGACATCAGGGAAACGGGTGGAAGGAATGTAAGAGACAGAAGTCGGGGAAGAGCGCTGTGAAGAGATGTCTTCTAGACATGTCACGGCAGGTGTGCTCGTAAACTCACAGCAGTGGCCTCCTGCACACGTTCCGGGCCATCAACATGCAACTACATAATGTAAGGATACACGTGTGGCCCCACCTGAATGCCCGGTGAGCTACAGGCAGCTGATGGTTGAGCTACAGTGGGGGGATGGTATTCTTTAGTGGTCTTGCCACTGGTAAGTTGCCTTTGCTCAAATAAATAATCCCATCCCCAAGCTCATGCAGTCAACCTTAAATAAATGTAGACACACACACACACACACACACACACACACACACTCACTCACACACACACACACACACACACACACACACTCACTCACAGACATGCAAACATGAAAAAAGGAAGAGGATATTTTTGTAAGATGAGGGGGTTCGGAAGACGAGAGATGAGAGAAAATGGGGACAATGTGACCCACATATGTGCATGTTAACGTTTGTGTAGGGAAATGTTGAAAGGGTAAGTTTTTAAAGACTTGAGGAAACTAGGTACACTTGGAAGGCTTGACATTTGCTGAGTAATTGTTTGTTTATGTGACAAGAAAGTTTTCTTTGCTGGCAGAGCACTCGCTTTGTTTGTGTTTCTGAGAGGCCTGGTTCGCATTCATGACTTTAGATTTTTGACATAATCTTTATCTCCCTGTTTGATTCCTGACAGCCCTTTGGACTCTCTTGGTATGAAGGAGAGACCATTAGTAAGTGACCATAAAATGGGCCAGCCTGCCTCTGGGGAATCTTCACAAGCAGGTCCAGGGATCCCAGACCACTAGCTTCTGAAGTCATAGCCTGACTCCACAGAGCTACAAAGTTTCCTAAATCTAGGGAAAGAGATACTCTTCTGAGTACAAGAGGCACACAGAACACCAAACACAGATCTATCTCCCACCTAGCACAAGGAAAACAAACAAAACAAATAAACAAACAACAACCACAAGAAACCCAGGGGCTGGAGAGATGGCTCACTGGTTAAGAGTACCGGTGGCTCTTCTAGGTTTAATTCCCAGCACCCACATGGTAGCTCACAACCATCTGTAGCTCCAGTTCCAGGGATCTAACACCTTCTCCTGGCCTCCATGGGCACCAGGCACTCAAGTATTGTACAGACATACATGCAGGCAAAGCACTCATACAAATAAAATATAATAATTAAAAGACCAAAACAATAGACTCACTGCATTCTTGTTTTAATTTTAAGATTTGAGTGTGACTGTTATTTCAGAAACCAAATCAAACAAAACCCAGACTGGATGATCAGGGTGGCAAATAGCTTCATAGGACCCAGGAAGTTTTTTCTTATTGTATTTGATAATAATTCTCCTTTCCTTTCCTTTCCTTTCCTTTCCTTTCCTTTCCTTTCCTTTCCTTTCCTTTCCTTTCCTTTCCTTTCCTTTTTTTCCTTTCCTTTCCTTTCCTTTCCTTTCCTTTTTTTTCCTTTCCTTTCCTTTCCTTTCCTTTCCTTTCCTTTCCTTTCCTTTCCTTTTTTTCCTTTCCTTTCCTTTCCTTTCCTTTCCTTTTTTTTCCTTTCCTTTCCTTTCCTTTCCTTTCCTTTCCTTTCCTTTCCTTTCCTTTCCTTTCCTTTCCTTTCCTTTCCTTTCCTTTCCTTTCCGTCTCTCCTCTCCTCTCTTCTTTTCTTTCCTCCCCTCTTTCTTCTCTCTCCTCCCCTTCCCCCTGCCCTCTCTCCTCTCTTCTTCTCTCCCCCTCCCATTTCTTCTCTTCTCTCCCCTCCCCTTGCCCCTCCCCTCCCCTCTTGCCCCTCCCCTCTCCTCTTTCCTCCTTTCCCCTGCCCTCCTTTCCTTCTCTCTGACACCCCCATCACATTGCTTGTGACAGCTCTCTGTCTCGCTTTTTCTCTCAAGCTCTTCTCTGATCTGTGAGTCCCTGTCACGTTGCATGTGACAGCGCTGTCCTGGTTTTTCCTTTTTTCCTTTGTTACCTCTCCTTCCTCCAGGCCTCATCATGGTCTCCACGGGTTCAAGGCTCTCCTTATAAAGCCCACTCTCGTGGTTTATTATAACACCTAGTGTACCCTCTCACTTCCCCTCCTCATCCCGGCATTTGCCACTGCTTTACACAGTGGGACAGAGACAGGTGCAGGGCTGTGTTCCTGCCCTGCCACTTCCCCCTGTTCACCCCTGTCTCTCTCCTACAGGTTCCCATTCGCTCCCAAATGCTTTGTAAGCAGTTTCAATGGATCTGCTTTCCCTTTGAGGTCAGTCTGAGTAAGGTCAGTCTGGACAGGTTGGATCCAGAGTGGAACTAGTGTCTCCTGCACAAGCTGAGAGAGTCTCTGCTCTCAGTGGACTTAGTACAGTGATACTGGCTCAGGGGACAATAGGGACAATTGTCTTCATGAGATGCTTTCTAATTATTACAATGGCAAAAAAAATGAAATCAGTTTTGTGGGACATATACACAATGGGATTTTATCCAGACATAAATAATCAAATTGTGCAATTTGCAGGAAAATTAATGAAACTGGAAAATTATAGTAAACAAGGTAGTCCCAGTTAGTCTCTCACACGTAGATCTTGGCATCTGATTTTCTATGTATGCTTATCTATGTGAGTGTTATGAGCATAGAAACTAGAAAGCAACCTAGGAAAGAAAAGAAAATTGCTTTCTTTAGAAAATTGGCCTACCAGCAGGCAATGGGCAAAGAGACACCTTGGTGTTGTTCTTAATCAGTCAAGGACAGAGCAGATGATAGTCCTCTGTTCATCCTAGCTTGATACCTGGCTTGGTGGCCAAAGCTGTACTATGCCTATGACACAGAGGAGGGCAGAGAGACCTTAGGGCCACCATGCCATCCACAGACCCACTCTCCAGCACACAGCACAGGCAGGCCTTAGATACCCGCTGGCCTCCACGCCGTGCAGGACAGACTGAGGATGTCACCCGGGGGCCTGCCAGCCATGTGGCCAGCCTGCAGCAGGAGCCACCACGATGTGTGAGTGTGTGCTGGTCACTTGGGAGAGCGAGACAAGAGGAGCAGCCTGAGCATTGATGAGAGATGGAACTGGAGACTCGAGGGTGGAGAGGAGTCAACTGTTACTAGTGGTTAGCCCCACCACCTGGGGCCATGGTTTGATCCCAGCCAAGGTTGCCAGGTCAGTGATAATGCTCGTGGCTCATTACCTTCAGAGAATATGGGGATGCCCTGATGGAGGCAGACGCAGGGGAATCACATGGATGTCCAGTGGCTGTGCAGAACTAGTCCCACCCCTCCACTGGCTGCGGAGCTCAGGAGAGTTGGCCCCACCTCTCACCGACTGCAGCTCTTGGGAGAGTAGGCCCTGCTTCTCTCTCAAGCAGCACAATGGAGCAGGCCCTGGAGGCAGGGATGTGGGTAGCTGGCCCCGAGGGCATGAGTGTGGAAGAGTAGACTCCAGCAGTCAGGAAAGCCATTCACAGGGCTGTGAGCTCTGGAGAGCCAGCCTTGCCTCTCATTAGCCGCAGCTTGGGTGAGCAGGCCCTGCACCTCCCCTATACAGCGCAGCAGAGCTGACTTTGGTGGTGGGGTGCAAGAGCACAGGAGAGCTGGCCCCATGACCTACCTGCCGTGGGTAGGTAACATAGGGGTGCTGCCTCCTCCTTACCCTCCTTGCTACCTGTGGTAGTCAAGAGAGTTGGCCACAAGGACATGAGAGCAGGAGAGCTAGCCCTGTTCCCTCACTAGTTGTAGTGCTCAGAAGAGCGGGCCCTGCGCCTCACCTAGGCAACAGTGGAGCTGGCCCTGGTGGGGAAGGCATGGGTGAGCCAGGCCCAACGGTGTAATTGTAGGAGAGCTGGCCCGGCCCCTCACTGGCCATAGCACTCAGGAGAACAAGTCCTACACTTCGCCTGGACAGCACAGTGGACCTGGCTCTGGAGGCCTGGGTGTGGTGAGCTGGCACCAAGGGCATGGGAGCAGAAGAGCTGACCCTGCCCCCTGCCAAGGCTGCAGTAGGTCACCCAGCTGGAGAAGTGCCGGAGTGGCTCTGACAGTGCAGAGAGAGGGACAGCTCCTGTGCTGGCCTGCTCAGTTACGACCCCGGCCAGATCCAGGGCTCTGAGTCGGCCCGTCCCAAAATCTATATCATCTGCAAATGGTTGGGACACACGAAAGGGCCAGTCTTGATCCAAAGCTACAGGATCTCCATGACACAAAGCGACAACAGGATAACTGGGAGGTGTCTGGTGTCAGAAGCCAGAGACTTCGAACCAGGCCACTGGTTCATTGCAATGAACATTTGCAAGTAACAATGTGTGGACAGAGGGATAGACTGCGAGACACACTGGGACACACCGCAGCTTGCACGGTGAGATCGTTTCTATGCTTTGGGGTTATTTGTTTGGGTGTTTTTTTATTTGGTTGGGGGTGGGGGAAGGTTGCAAGAATGAAGGATGAATTTGAGGGGACAGGGAGCTCCTGTGAGTAGGGCTGGGGTGCATGATGTGAAACTCACAGGGAATCAATAAAAGTTGAAAAACATAGCCGGGCGGTGGTAGCGCATGCCTGTAATCCCAGCACTTGGGAGGCAGAGGCAGGCAGATTTCTGAGTTCGAGGCCAGCCTGGTCTACAGAGTGAGTTCCAGGACAGCCAGGGCTACACAGAGAAACCCTGTCTCAAAAACAAACAAACAAACTACAACAACAACAACAACAAAAAGTTGAAAAACATGAAAGAAAGAAGAAAGGGAAATTGGCCCATAATTACATCACAGCAAATGTTATTTAAAACCAAAAATGCTATGAAGGTTGGATTAACACCTTGACCTCTCATGAGATCTTAATTTTCTGCACATGTTCTGAGAGGAGCTGCTGTTAAAGCCGACCCCTCTCCCGGTGACTGTTTCTACTGAATGTCATTTTTATCTCGATCTGGGTGTTTTGCTTCTTCCACTGGGTTCCATTATGTCAGCTAAAATCTGCTAATAGAATTTTTTTAAAAGAGCCTTTCCGGGTGAATACTGTGCTTCTGGTAGCACCCACACAATGGCCTTACACCTTCTATTCCCTATGATTCATTCCTGGGATGTCAAAATGTTTGTTTAAACCTGATCCTTAGACTCTCAAAGAGAAGTTATTTTCCTTTCTAACAAACACGTCCCTTTGTATGCACTCTGAGATGCCTTCGCATGGCACACTATGCTGTAACCACTCCCTACAATTACTCTTTTGGCATAATTTAGAAAATGACTCAGAGAGTCCCTACATCCAAGGCACTGTGCCCTCTGAGCTGTGAGAGGGATGTCGGATGCCCCACTAGACTCACTAGACTTGTACACTAGCCTGTCTCCATAAGCTTAGCCCCCGATGGCATTCTTGATGCACACACAACACTCATTCACCCCTGAGATTCTCCACATTCTGCCCCTACTTCATCCCGTTTGCCGTCTCCACCTCCCTCTCTCGCTCCCCTCCCCTCACACATCCACTTTAGAATTTCCTATATGGAACTGAGGAGACAATTCTCCTCAGAGGACATCCTTCCTCTTTGCGAGTTGGTTAAGGGGAACTTTGGTACCATCTGATTACATGTCCCCTTCTCTGTGTCTCACCAGTCCCAAATACAATCCGATGTGGTCATTGAACCAGGATCCCTATATTTTCTTTCAGGAATTCAGAAGAGCCACTGTGACTTTTGACCTAACATGACAAGATGATCTGCATCATCCTCACCACCCGCTGCACACATAAGAAACCCAGAGACTGATCTGTAGTGCAGATGGGTTAATGGGCTCACACCTGTAGCCTGTCACAGCCAAGCCAAGCTCCGCTGGTTGCCTGATTTGGAACCTCACTGATCACATCAAGCCACTGGCATAAGAAGTGATGGGGGAAGGACCCGCCAAGTCCATTTTAAAGGCCACTACTGTAACAGGTTGTGGGGATAGCACAGGGAACTCCAGACTCAGACCAGCCTGGATGCACATTTTATAAGACAACCCTCTTCAGATTTTAAATGAAAGCCTCAAATATCATGCCAGTGACCTTGAGACCCTCTTCCCACTTTATTAAGCGTGGCCTTCAGTGTCCATAAGAGATGCCCCCCACCCTGCCCCCCAGAGCAAAAAGGGTCGAATGGAAGTGGAAAGAGAGAAACAGCAACCAGAGGATGCTTCTGCAGCAACTGTCACGCCTCAGGCAGCTCAGGGGGTCCTAGAGCTCCATCTAGTGTCTGTGTGCTGCAGTCTCAGGGAGCGGAGCAGGCCAAGTCCAAGGACAATTTCCTGTGACCATGATCCACCAAGAATGCCCAAAGACCCAAGGTAGTCTAACAGATAAGAAGAAAGTTTCAGAGCCATAGAAAGAACAAAGAACAGAGCGCAGAGGGGTAATCTCAGAACTTTGTGTGCTTCACAAGAGATAGACTCTGCCTGTGGGATGGCTCAGAGGGTAAAGGCACGTGCCACCAAATCTGACAGCCAGAGATGCCTGGGGCTCACTTGGTGACAGGAGAGAAGGAGAGAAGCAATTCCCACATTCCCCTGACTCTCGTGTGTGTGTGTGTGTGTGTGTGTGTGTGTGTGTGTATGTGTGTGTTGGCATGCACACCCACATGTACCCAAATATACAATAACAACTTTTTTTTTTTTTTGAGACAGGGTTTCTCTGTATAGCCCTGGCTGTCCTGAAACTCACTCTGTAGACCAGGCTGGCCTCGAACTCAGAAATCTGCCTGCCTCTGCCTCTCAAGAGCTGGGATTAAAGATGTGCGCCACCACTGTCTGGCCAATAACAACTTTTTAAACTTTTAAAAAAGGGGATAGTGAGGAGGAGGAAAAAAAGAAAGAGGATGGGGTAGGAGGGGAGGGGAGGGGAGGGGATGAGAAGGGGGAGGAGAAGGAAGAAGAGGAAGAGGAAGAAGAGGAGGAGGAAGAAGAGGAGGAGGAGGAGGAAGAGGAGGAGGAGGAGGAAGGAGGAGGAAGAGGAGGAGGAAGAAGAGGAGGAGGAGGAAAAAGAAGAAGGAGAAGAAGAAGAAGGGGAGGAGGAGGAGGCAACAAAAGATGAACCATAAGGTTGTTGGTGTCTAAGTTGGATGATACCTGCTTACTTAATGATTGACTATATTTTTTTCTATATATTTTTGAAGTGCTGAGGCTAGAACCCAGGACCTCACTCATGGCAAACAAATACTTTGCCGGTAAACTATGCCCTAGAAAAGATGCTTAAAGGCTATTAATCTGGAAAGAGATTCAAATATATACTTCTTAAGATGTATTTGGTTTGAACTGTAATTAGGCATGTGTCTGATCCCTGGAGGACAGAGATGTCAGATCCCCCAGAGCTGGGTGGAGTTAACTGCTGAGCCATCTCTCCAGGCATAGAAGTGTGCATTTCACCATGAGAAGATGTTCTCAGCATCAGTTTGAAAGGAAAACTGTTGTGATAGTTGCTCAAAGGAGCAAAGTATGGAAATGTTTTTGTTTTTTTAAAGGTTTTTAAAATTATTATGTATTTGGGTACACATAGGTGTGCATGCCACCACACATGTGGGAGTCAGGGGATGTGGGAATTGCTTCTCTTCTGCCACTAAGTGGGCCCCAGCATCAAACTCAGGCTGTCAGGTTTGACGGCAAGTGCCTTTACCCTCTGAGCCATCCCACAGGCAGAGTGTATCTCTTGTGAAGCACACAAGGTTCTGTGATTAGCCCTCTGTGCTCTGCTCTTTGTTCTTTCTATGGTTTGAACACTTCATTCCTATCTGTTAGACTATCAACAAACACACTGTTGCAAGTTCTAACAAAATCCACCAAGGACAAGCCAATAGTCCACACATACAGAGACAGTGTTTCAACTTCTGTGCTGCAAGTGAGATACCTTACCAAGGAAGCCCAGCAGGGAGAGGCAGGTGGTCCGCAGGACCAAGGGATGCCCAGTGTAGGAAAACTTAAATGAAGCAGTGCTTTTTTTTTTTCTTGTGGACTTAGTCAAACAGAATTTATAGACAGGGAGTTAAGTGATCCTGAGCTGAGAAGTGGACCCAGATCCCGTCTCCTCAGAAACTACAAAGCCAAGGCATATGTGGGATGATCTGTTTGAGAACTCCTTATCGGAAGCTCCACATGTGCTCGCCGCTCAGCTTCATGAACCTTTTTATGCTTTCACTGAAAGTCAGCCATCGAACTTTCTGTGAACCTAGGATTTTGAAAATCAGTGTGTTTCTATACAGAGATCTGGTTCAAAGCAGTTCTATAGGTTCACAGTCTCATAAAAGCACTGCTGAGTAAGCACAGCCTTGGGGATGGTTTCCTAGGCAACGCTGGCTTTGAAGCTAGCAGGTGCCACATGCCCAGTTGGTCCAGACGCCCTAAGACCCTTCCATACATCTCCTCCAATCATGGTCCTTCTTCAGTCTTGACTGCCATTAGGTTGCCTTTTTTCCCTTGAGAAAACCAGTGACATTAAGATGAACTCAGGCTCCTCAGACCCACACAAAACTAAAGCTGGAAGCTATGGAGGTAATGGATCACCTGTCAAGAACTTTGTGACAACTCGCAAGAGGGCTCTACATGAATCTCAGGAATTACTAGCCTCAGGAATATGCATGGATTTCTGTAACAACGATCACCTCTAACGTTCTTTAAAGCTGCAACAATTGAAAGATGGTGCTCTGAAGAATGTGTGAGATTGTAGTGTGTGTGTGTGTGTGTGTGTGTGTGTGTGTGTGAAAGGAGAACTCTGGGGAGTTGGTTCTCTCTCTCTACCGTGCAGGTCCTGGGGATCAAACAGTGTGTGAGGTGGTAGGGTTGTCAGGCTTGTGACAGACAGCAGAGAGCCCCATCTCTGTGTATTCTCAATGGCTTCCCAATTGGCACTCCCAGTTGGCCCAGGGAGTGACACTATAGGAGGTGTGGCCTTGTTGGAGGAAGTGTGTCATTGTGGACGTGGGCTTTAAGACCCCTGTCCTAGCTCCCTGGAAGCCAGTCTTCTCCCAGCTGCCTTCTGAACAAGAGGTGGAACGCTCAGCTCCTCCAGCGCCACGCCTGCCTGAATGCTGCCATGCTCCTGCCTTGATGATAATGGACTAAACTTCTGAACCTGTAAGCCAGTCCCAATTAAACGGTGTCCTTCTAAGAGTTGCCTTGGTCATGGTGTCTGTTCACAGCAGTAAAACCCTAACTAAGACACCATTTTACCCAAGATTTAGAGATCCCAGAAAACGCCTGTCAGGACTGAGCCTGAAACTCCTACCTTTGACTCACATATCACAAGGTTTTTTCCAAGTAGTAACCCATAGGGCCATTATATATATACATATATATATATATATATATATATATATATATACATATATGTATATATATACACATATATACATATACATATACATATATACACACACACACACACATTTATATATATTATATAAACATGTATGTCTGTAAACTGCATGTGCATAGTCTTTGGGAGCCAGAAGACATTGGGTCCTTTGAACTAAAGTTATAGGCGGTTATTAGCAGCCATGGAGAACTGAGCTCAAGTCGTCCGCAAAAGCAGCAAGCTCTTACCCACTGGACTGTCTCTCTATCTCCACTCTTTCCTAGTGTTTGAAAGCCATTGTTTCTGGGCCAGGCCTGGTGGCACAGGTCTGAAATCTCAGCTGCTTAGGAGGCTGTGGCAGGAGCGTGGAACATTAGAACCCAACCTGGGTAGCTAGTGAGACCTTGTCAGAGGATACAAAGTAAAAGGATGGCCGAGGCTGTAGTTCACCTGCAAAGCCCCACTTAGCAGGCATAGGCCTTGGGCTCAACCTCTGATACTAGAAAAAGAAGCAAACAAGATCAAAAATAAACAACAAAAAACATTGCTTCTTGTTTTTTTAAATCAGGTTTGTGTTGTTTCTTAGGCAGGAGTGAAAAATCTGTCCTGGTATCTGTTCTAGTTTCATTTCTGTGATAAAATATCCTGTACCAAAAACAAAACAAAGCCAAACAAAACAAAAGATAAAAAACCAAAACCAAAACAACAAAAAACATAGCTGAGGGGAGAATTTGACTTAAACTCCAAGTTATAGTCCATCATCCGACCTTTCAGAGAAGCCAAGTCAGGAACAGAAGCGACTAGTCATAGTCAAGGGCAAAGGAAGAAGGAACACTCCTCTGCTTGCTCGCGCTTGGCTAGCTTTCCTCTCTCACAACTGCCTGGGAAATCGTGTTGCCACCCATAAAGGGCTGGGTCTTCCTACGCCAACTAACAGGACAATCATCCACAAATATGCCCACAGGTCAAAGAGATCTAGCCTTTTCCTTATTAAGCCTCCCTTCCCAAAGGATTTTAGGTTGGATCAAGTTGACTGTTAAAACTAACCAACACTGACGCTGGGTGGTGGTGGCACACACCTGTAATCCCAGCACTTGGGAGGCAGAGGCAGGTAGATTTCTGAGTTCAAGGCCAGCCTGGTCTACAGAGTGAGTTCCAGGACAGCCAGGGCTATACAGAGAAACCCTGTCTCGGAAAAAAACAAAAAACCAAAAACAAAAAACCAACAAACAACAACAACAAACAACAACAACAACAACTAACCAACCCTGATGCTGCTGGAGAGATGGCTCAGTGGTTAAGAACTGCTGGAGAGATGGCTCAGTGGTTAAGAACTGCTGGAGAGATGGCCGCTCTTCCAGAGACCTGGGTTACCATTCCCAGCACCCACATGGTGGCAATTCATGGCTCCAGAGAATCTGATGCCCTCTTATGGCACCAAGTGGTATACAGACACCATGCAAGATAAAACACTTAACCATATAAAACACAAAATAAACCTAGCCAGTACTTACTATATCATGGGTGGAAGTAGAAACCCTCTAGTTATTTTTGTGATTTGTTTTTTATTTCTTTGTTTTGGTTTCTCTGTGTATTTCTGGCTGTCTTAGAACACCCTCTATAGATCCTAGAACTTGCATTGTAGAACAGAACTGCGGGTGACACAGAACTTTAATATCAGCACTTGGAAGGCAGAGGCAGGGACGGGGCAGGGGCAGAGGCAGAGGCAGAGGCAGAGGCAGAGGCAGAGGCAGATCTCTGTGAGGCCAGTGTGGTCTACTCAGTGAGTTCCAGCCAGAACTATATAGTGAACAAAAAATAAAAAATAAAAAGGACCAGGGTAAGAGAAAGAAAAGAAAAGGCATAGAACTATGGGGGAGGGGAGCTGTGAGACTGGCCCCAAGGGTAAAGAATGACTCATGGAAAACCGGATGGAGAAATGAGCTCTGTAAGACCCACGTAAGCAATGTACAAGAAAAGCAATTTTTTCAGGATTTGGCTTGTCTGACATATACAAGATATAGGAGACTTTAAGTTTTACAGACAAAAGCTAGATGTTAGATAGAGCTTAAGCATGAAGATTCATTTCGTCTAAGAATGTCACTGTCCATGTTTGAGTTTCTAAACTTGTTTCCCGGGATACGCTTTACCTGGCTGATTTTACATTCCTTTGTGTGGTACGGTTATTGCTAATTGTTCTTTCTTGGCTAGCTGCATCTTTTAATATGTATATGTCAGAACCAGGGGCTCTGAAAAAGGGCTCCTTACTAGAGAATACACACACTTTTCCCGCAATGTAAAGAAACCTGTCTGTGTGTCTTCACTTTTTTGCTGAATTGTACCTTCTTGGCCAGGGAACCCTGGATTGGCCTGCAACCGAAGCTCCCCTAGGGGCAGCGGCTTGTGGCAGACCCTTGCCCAACTAACAAAGAGACGACCCAGGCTAAGAGAATCAGGAACGAACAGAGACATTACAACATGAACATCACAACAGACACCAAAGAAATGTAGACAAAGATAAGCAAATGCTTTAAAAACCTATGCCCCATTAAGCTGGGAAATCTAAAAGAAATGGATGAATTTCCTAATTCTTTCAAACTATCGAAGTTAAACCAAGATGAGATCAACAACAAATAACAAATGAGATTGAAACAGTAACAAAAAGCCAAAATCACATGATCATCTTTAAAAAAATGCTCATCTCAATAGGTACAGACAAAAATTACATGATCATCTCAATAGATGCATTAAAAACCCTTTGACAAAATCCACCATACTTTCCTGTTAAAGTCTGAGAGGGAGGGCTGAAGGGAACACATCTCAGCATAACAAAGCCTGTATGTGACAGCTTAATGGTTTCCTTAATGGAGGAAAACTTAATCCTACTCAAATGGGGAATGAGACAGAGCTGTCCACTATCCCTATCCACATTCCTTTTCCATATAGTATTTGAAGCACTAGCTGGAGCAATGCAGCACGAGAGAGAAATTAAATGGATACAATTAGGAAAAGAAGCCAAACTATCCCTATTTGCAGGAAATATGACACTATACATAAAAGACTCCAAACACCTCCACCAGACAAGTTTTGGAAATAACATTAAAGTGGCAGAGTACAAAACCAACTTGCAAAATTCAGTAGCCTTTCTAAATTCACACACAACAAACACACTGAGAAAGTGATCAGGGACACATACCCATTTATGGTGGCATCAAAGACGATAAAATGTCTTGGAAGAAACCTAACCCAGGAGGTCAAAAGGAGTAAAACCTCCAAATCTCTGAAGGAAGAGACTGAGAAAGACGCTTGAAAATGGAAAGGCATCCCAGGTTTATGCATTTGCAGAATTAATATTGTGAAAATGACCACCGGGCCTCCCCAAAGTACCACATGGAACCTACTAGATCTGGAGGGATCTGAGAGGACACTCCCTTTCAACTCAGCAAGGCTGTGCCCACAATGGAAATGTTCTCCTTGTTTCCTGCTTTCTATTATGGAAGTTCCAGTCATGCATAAGTTCCATGTTCCATGTTGGTTTTGTTGTTGGTTTTGTTTTTTGTTTTTCATCGGGGAGATCATTTTATGCTCTCTCTCTCTCTCTCTCTCTCTCTCTCTATATATATATATATATATATATATATACACCTGTATATACCTGTAATCTTACCTGTACTCATTTCTTACATGTACTCATATATATATATATATATATATATATGTATGTGTGTGTGTATATATATATATATATATATATATATATATATATAGAGAGAGAGAGAGAGAGAGAGATGTTTGTGTGTGTTTACCTAGTTTGAAACCACTATAATACTGGTTTTGTAAAAAGAATTGGACAGTGTTCATTTCTTTTCTACATTATGAGATAGTTTAAGAAGCTATGGTATTAGTTCTTTGAAGGTCATGTAGAATTTACTAGTGATTCCATATGGGCCTGGACTGGTGTGGTACCACTTTCCAGGTACTGTAGGTATGCAGCCTGGAGAAGGCAGGGCAAAGTTCCAAACTTGAGTCCTTAGTCCTTGTTTCCCTTTGGGGCTTCAGAATCCGTCTGCTACACACCAGACTGAAAGCAGGGTGTGGGATGAGTGCTGTGGTCTCTGGTCTCCAGCAGTGTGCCACCTGGACAGGGTGTCAGGAATGGGCATCTGCAATCTGCCTTTCCCCCTTGGGGCATCTGCACTCCAGGAAGGAAGAGGAATGCAAAGCCCAAGAGGAAAAGGATCAGGTCTGATTGGGAGAGGAGGAAGAAGAAAGAGACCTTCTTTGGGAGTCTTAATGTAGCAGTTCATCTAGGCGAAGGCCTTCCCGCTGGTAAGCTTTAACTAAGCAGCTAGCTCTCTGAGGCAACCTTAGCTTGTTCAGATTGCTTTATTGAGGGTTGATGAGGACACACACAGTTTATTCAGGGTGAACCAGGGATTATATTTTTTTTTGGGGGGGGAGGCTATAAGGATATGTGTGAAGGGAAGATCATTAACTGAAGGCTAAGGCTATCTAGATACCTCATTAGCATGGACAGGAACTCCAGGAGCTATGACGGAGTGACTGTGGTCCTCTCAGTTGACGGTCTCAGAACAGGCAAGAGGACCTGGGAGGGGGCAGCGCCACTCCTAAGCCTCAAATCTCAGATTCCTGGGGTTTAAGCACACCCGGCAATGCCCTACAGACTTCTTGTTTGCTTTTTAATTATCACTTTTGTGTTTTGGGTTCAGTCCAGCTCCAATTTCAATTTTTGAATTATTTTTTTCATCCTGGCTTGATTGTAGTAGGCAATATGTATTGAGAAAAATCACTGATTCTTTTTAGACTTTCAAATGTAGCAGAATCTGTCTGCCTTTACTTATTTATTGTTGTGTATGTGTGTGCATGCATACAAGCGTGCTGTGGCTTGCCGGGAGAGGTCAGTGAAAACTTTGTGAAGTCAGTGATCTCTTGTCACCTTTAAGTGGGTTTCAGGGTCCAGCTCCAGTTGCCAGCTTGCGTGCCAGGTGACTTTACCTACTGGTAGATTTACTTTTAGTGAACTGAAGATTCTTTATACTAATTTCTAGAGTGACTGCACCAATTGGTACTCCCACTAACAGTGAACAAGGGTTCCTCTTTCTCTACGACCTGGATAGCATCTGTCTGTCAAGTTGTTTTGGTGGTCTTAGCCATTCTGGCAGAGGTGAGGGGAAATCTCAAAGTCGTTTAGATTTGCATTTCTCTAATGGCTAAGCATGATGAGCATTTGACTTATTCCTTGGCCATTTTTATTTCTTCTATCGAGAATTCTCTGTGCTGATCCCCATTTTAAAAATATGATCTTTGTCTCTTTGACTCTTGTTGTTGATTTCCTGGCATATTCTGGATGTTTATCCTCTGTCAGATATACAGCTGTCAAAGACTCCCTCCTACTGTGGGCTTCTCCTTCACTTGGTGTTTCCCCAGCTGCACAGAAACTTTTTAGTTTTATAAGTTCCCACTGCCAGTTGTTGGTCTTAAACCTGGGCACACAGAGTCCTATCCAGAAAGTCCTTTCCTATACCTAAATCTTGTAGAGTTCTGCCCATGTTTTGTTTTCCAACCAATTTTAGCACTTCAGATTTCAGTTTGATGTCTTTGTTCCACCTGGGGCTAATTTTTTGTCTATGTGTAGACACGGTGGTAATTTCATTCTCTTTTTCCAGTGTCATTTGTCGAATGGAGATGCTGTCATTTTTCCAGTGTGTGGTTTTCTGCATCTGTCAAACGCCAGATGGCTGTAGTTATGAATATTCCTAGCTGGGTCTTCTATTTTGTTCCATGGGTCTATATAGTCTGGTCTTACGCCAGTAGCACATTGCATTCATTACTGTAGCTCTGGAATATATCTTGAAGTCTGGAATGGCAATTCCTTGAGTATCATTCTTTTTGCTCAGCATTGCTTTGGCCATTTGCAGTCTTTTCTGGTTCTTGCGATTCTTCTGGTTCTTTTTCCTGGTTCTGTGAAGAATGATGTGGATATTTTGTTTTGGATTGAATGTATAAAATGTTCCTGGTAGGATGGTCTTTTTTTGTGTGTGTGTGTGTGTGTGTGTGTGTGTGTGTGTGTGTGTGGTTTTTCAAGACAGGGTTTCTCTGTGTAGCCCTGGCTGTCCTGGAACTCTGTAGACCAGGCTGGCCTCGAACTCAGAAATCTGCCTGCCTCTGCCTCTCAAGTGCTAGGATGAAAGGTGTGCGCCACCACTGCCCGGTGGTCATTTTCACAATATTAATTCTGCAAATGCATAAACCTGGGATGCCTTTCCATTTTCAAGCGTCTTTCTCAGTCTCTTCCTTCAGAGATTTGAAGTTTTTACTCCTTTTGACTTCCTGGGTTAGGTTTCTCCCAAGACATTTTATCGTCTTTGATGCCACCATAAATGGGTATGTGTCCCTGATCACTTTCTCAGTGTGTTTGTTGTGTGTGAATAGAAAGGCTACTGAATTTTGCAAGTTGGTTTTGTACTCTGCCACTTTAATGTTATTTCCAAAACTTGTCTGGTGGAGGTGTTTGGAGTCTTTTATGTATAGTGTCATATTTCCTGCAGATAGGGATAGTTTGGCTTCTTGTTTTCCTAATTGTATCCATTTAATTTCTCTCTCATGCTGCATTGCTCCAGCTAGTGCTTCAAATACTATATGGAAAAGGAATGGGGATAGGGATAGTGGACAGCTCTGTCTCATTCCCCATTTGAGTAGATTTCAGTTTTCCTCCATTAAGGAAACCATTAAGCTGTCACATACAGGCTTTGTTATGCTAAGATGTGTTCCCTTCAGCCCTCCCTCTCAGACTTTAACAGGAAAGTATGGTGGATTTTGTCAAAGGGTTTTTAATGCATCTATTGAGATGATCATGTCACTTTTGTCTGCATCTATTGAGATGAGCATTTTTTTTAAAGATGATCATGTGATTTTGGCTTTTTGTTACTGTTTCAATCTCATTTGTTATTTGTTGTTGATCTCATCTTGGTTTAACTTCGATAGTTTGAAAGAATTAGGAAATTCATCCATTTCTTTTAGATTTCCCAGCTTAATGGGGCATAGGTTTTTAAAGCATTTGCTTATCTTTGTCTACATTTCTTTGGTGTCTGTTGTGATGTTCATGTTGTAATGTCTCTGTTCGTTCCTGATTCTCTTAGTTTGGGTCGTCTCTTTGTTAGTTGGGCAAGGGTCTGTCAATCTTGGTTGTCTTTCCAAAGAGCCAGCTCTTAGACCTATTGATTTTTTTGTATTATTTTCTTTTTTTCTATTTTATTAATTTCTGCTTTGATTTTTTTTTATTATTATTATTATTTTTTTTTTTGGTTTTTTTTTTTCAGACAGGGTTTCTCTGTGTAGCCCTGGCTGTCCTGGAACTCACTCTGGCCTTGAACTCAGAAATCTGCCTGCCTCTGCCTCCCAAGTGCTGGGATTACAGGCGTGCGCCACCACACCCAGCTTTATTATTATTTCTTGCTGTCTATTGGATTTGAATTTGGTTTGTTCTCATTTTTTCCCAAATTCTTTTGTTGTTTGTTTGTTTGTTTGTTTGTTTTTTCGAGACAGGGTTTCTCTGTGTAGCCCTGGCTGTCCTGGAACTCACTCTGTAGACCAGGCTGGCCTCGAACTCAGAAATCCGCCTGCCTCTGCCTCCCAAGTGCTGGGATTACAGGAGTGTGCCACCACGCCAGGCTTTTTCCCAAATTCTTGAATTGCAGTGTTAAGTAACTTATGTGTGCTCTATTTGTTTATTGTGTAGGCACTTAAGACTGTAAACTTTCCTCTTGGGACTGCTGTTAATGTGTCTTGAAGGTCTGTTGTGGTGTGTTTTCATTTTATTTAGCCCCAAAAGTATTTTGATTTCTTTCTTGATTTCTTCTTTAAACCATCTATAATTCAGTAATGAGTTGTTTGATATCTGTAAGTTTATACACTTACAAGAGTTTTTTGTTTTGTTTTGTTAGGGGATTTTTGCTGTCCATTTTGTTTTATTGCATAATGGTTGGATAGGATATTAAAATTTTCTGTATTTGTTGAAGTTTTCTTTGTGTCTATTTTAGAGAGGCTTCTGTGTGCTGCTGAGTAAATGTATATTCCTTGGTGCTGGGGTAGAATAGTCTGTGGATTTCTGTCAGGTCCATTCGATGTAGGATATCCTTTAATTCTGAGGTTTCTGTTTATTTTTTGTTCACTTGACATATTAGAGAAGGTAGTGTGTTGAAATCAGCTATTGTTGAGTTTGTATTTATCTGTGCCTTTAATTCCATGGTATGTTTTTTTATAAAATGTGGTGCACCAGAATTTCATGCATTATATATTTAGTACTGTAACATTTCCCGATTGATTCCTTGATTAGTATGAAATACACTTATCTCTTTTTAGTTGTAGTTTGAGGTCTACTTCATTGGGTGTTAGAATGAAAACACCTGTTTGCTTCCTGATCCCACTTGCTGAGAATACTTTTCATTCTTTCTCTTTAAGGAGAAAGATCTTTAAAACTAATGTGGGGTTTCTGTAGACAACAGATAGATGGGTTTTGTTTCTTAGTAAATTCAGCAAGGTTGTTCCTTTTGATTGGAGAGTTGGGACGGTGCATATTTAAAGTCATTATTGAAAGGTGTGTGTTAATTATTGTCGTCTCCTGGCTTGAGTTCTTAGCCAGTCTTCCCATTTCATTAACTAGAGCTTCACTTGTTTTCTTTCTAGAGTCTCTCAGCTCTGCTTAGTCCTCTCTTTAAAGTATTGCTTTAATGTTTTTTGTTCAATATGATTTTTTAAGGCTGTTTATATGGAGGAAAGTTTTTCTTTCTCTTTCAGTTACAGCAGATTCTTCTCTGAAGTATTGGGGATCAAACTAAAAGGTTAAAACATGTTAGGTAAGCCACCCTCTGAATACAATCTAAAATTCCTGATGGACTATGATTTTGATTTTTAGGCCAATGTTTTTTCTCTCCTTAACCAGTGTTTCATTCTGTGAAGGTATTATTTGTGTGGGGTTGGGTTTGTTTTGTTTTGTTTTGTTTTTGTGATTCTCCTATAAAGACAGTTGGTTTCAATTACCATGTGTTCTGGCTGGTTTTATTTCAACTCTACAGAAGCTAGAGTCATCAGAGAGGAGGGAACCTCAACTGAGAAAATATCTTCAAAAAATAGGGCCATAGGCAATCCTGTAGGGCACTTCTTAGTTAATGATTGATGTGGAGGAGGGTCTAGCCCATTGTGTGTGGGGTCATCCTGGGCTGCTGTCTGGGCTTTATGAGAAAGCAGGCTGAGTAAGCCCTCACTGATTTTTATGATGAACTGCTACATGGAACTGTGAATGAAGTTAACCCTCTCCTGCCCAGTTGCTTTTGGTCATGGTGTTTCATCGTTAGCAATAGGAACCCTAATTCACCAAGTTATAAAGTTATTGGCAGAAAATTTTAATTTTATTCTTGTAGACATTAAAGAATAGGAAATAAAACACACAAATTGCATCCTCATCAACTTTAAATTGGGAGTAAAAAGCCTAGGGGCTGGGACTGTGGCACCAGGGTTAAGGGTACTTGCCTAGCATGCATGAACCCCTGGGTTTGATCCTAGATCCTCGGAGATGAGGCATGGCTATGTGTACCTGCAATCTCAGCATTCGGCAGGTGGATACAGACGTGGGGTCATTCTTAGCTACAGAGTGAGTCTGAGGTCAACCTAGGCAAAATGAGACCTCCTCTAAGCTGTATCTGCCCCAAACACACACACACACACACACACACACACACACACAGAGAGAGAGAGAGAGAGAGAGAGAGAGAGAGAGAGCCTAACAAACCAAAAAGGTAAACAAGTAACTGTTCACTGACAGATAGAGTGATACATTTTTTCAAGTAAAGCAGACAGTGGGGTGGGAAAGCAGCTGTCATTTTCAACAGTGTGGCAATGGAACACTTTCACTCTACAGAAAGTCTCTGATGAGCCGGGCTGTGGTGGCGAATGCCTGTAATCCCAGCACTCTGGGAGGCAGAGGCAGGCAGATTTCTGAGTTCAAGGCCAGCCTGGTCTACAGAGTGAGTTCCAGGACAGCCAGGGCTACACAGAGAAACCCTGTCTCAAAAAAAAAACCAAAAAAAAAAAAAAAAGTTTCTGATGAAGCCTAGCAGGTGAGGGAGTGTGAGATTTGGGGTGTGGTGGGAAGCACTTTAGGATTTGGCTCTGGATGGCTGCTAATTTGTCCTAGAGCCAGGTTGCCCCCCCCCAAAAAAAAACCCTCCAGACGGGGTTTCTCTGTGTAGCTCTCCCTGTCCTAGAACTCACTCTGTGGACCAAAGCTGGCCTCAACTCAGAGATCCACCTGCCTCTGTCTCTTGAGCTCTAGGATTCGGCACTGCTCAGCTCAACACGGATTCTTTGTTCTAGTTTTCCATCCATTAAACCCCACAGCTTCAAGAGCTCCGGGATCTTGGCAGTCTTGGTAGCAGTTGCTGTTTTGTTTTGTCCTACCTGTGTTGGATTGTAGTAAAATAGCTGGCCGTGGGATAAGATTGCATGAACAGCATCACATTTAAAGCCAAGGGCTTCCCAAGACGACTGTACTTGAAAGATTGTGTGTGTGTGTGTGTGTGTGTGTGTGTGTGTGTGTTTCCCCACAATATGCCCTGGATGACTCATTCACATACAGAATTCCTTTAGTATGCTAAGCCCTCGGATGCTCAAGTCCTAACTATAATGGTGTAATATTATATGTATATAATGGTATAATATTTGGCCTTAACCTATATGGCCTGTTTGCATCCTACCAGCTCCCCACCCCCACCCCTTTCTCTTTTTAACATGAGTCTCACTATTGGCTCAGGCTGACCACAAACTCTGGTCTCAAATGATCTTTCTGCCTCAACCTGAGTAGCTCCCAAATAGCCCATACCAACAGACACCAACACCCCTTCTCCCTGAGTGACACTCAGATGCCACGTAGGATAGCATGCTAAGCCATATCTAAGTTTGGGTAAGACCATCACTGCTTTAATGCCAAGCTGGTCCTAATCGGACAAGCCTCAACTGCAATTGCTCCTCGGAACCATGACTTCAAAATGCCTGTCGGAAATTCTCAGCTGTCTCGTCTGCTAGCTGCTCTTACTAAGATGCATTGATGAACTCTCTGCTTCTACCTTTTCTGTCTTGGTGAATTATTTCACTGCTCCACATCATGGGTACCTGTTTGCCAGACTTTGACACCTAGCTGTTATTCTTTTTAAGGAATGGTGTGTGTGTGTGTGTGTGTGTGTGTGTGTGTGTACTTACTCGGTAGATACAATTTGTAGGGCAGAAGATCAATATTTTCTCTTTCGAGTTGGTTTACTGCACATTTGTGTAAACCTCAGATAAGAGGGCTGAATGCATTATAGTTCTATACTGTCCCTACTTATTAGTCACCAGTGTGTGTGATGTGGCTAGTACAAATTGAATTGCTATACCAATCTGTATAACACGGTATTTCAAAGCCAATGCAAAAATTTGACATGATATTCTGTCTTTATTGGATTGCTTGTTAAAACTGATTTTCATCGTTCTTGTTGCAAAATATTGTACAAAATGTAGCCACTAAAAAAAAAAAAATTCGTATGCCGGCTGGCATTCTAGTTCAATAGGACAGCGTTAAATAGGATCCTAGGGAAGGAAACCCGCACTGAGTTCTTGACGCGCCCAATCCCCAGCTGTGGCACTGCGGTACCCAACACAGTCGCCAAGATGGCAGTCTCTGCAGAAAAGCCCACACAAGGAACTCCATGGACCAACAAACAGAATCTGGAAACCCTCCCTGCAGAGAACGCGCAGACGCACGCCCTGCCATGCCCCACCCCGTCCGTTGCCCCGCCTCTTTGCGGCAGAGCTCAGGCCGGTGCAAACCGGTTCAGTGCCCTGACGGACACTCAGTTTTACCCAATCCTCAGCACGCCCCGCCTTCAAAGAAGAGTCTCGAAACGTCAGATCGCTGGCGTCTTCGGAGGCAGCTCGAAAGCAAACAGGTCCAGCCCTCCAGCATATAATAGGCGCAGACCGTGCCTCACACAGGCAAACAACCAATGGTGTGACGCAGGGGCGGGATCTATTGACCCAACCCCCTTGCCTTCGGCACTTCTCGGGAGCCAGAGAGCGAGAGGAAGGCTGATAGGCGGGGCCTAGAGCGGCGGAGCCTGCGCACTAAGGCCGCTGGCCTGGGTGACGTTATCCATTCCCGCGGACAGCCCCGCCCCACCCCGCCCCGCCCTCCTCGAAGTCGGGGGTGCTGCGCGTGCGGTCGGTGCTGCTGTCGCCTGCCTGGGTTCTCAACGCGGTCTTTGTCCCCCAGCTTTGTTCTCGCCGCGCTGGCGTCGTCGTCGCCCCCGTCGCCGCCTGCCCCGCGCGCCCGGGCCTTGCCCGCCATGGTGGCCAGGCCCGAGCCTGAGGTCGAGGCCATGGACGCTGAGCTGGCGGTGCCGCCGCCGGGCTGCTCGCACCTGGGCAGCTTCAAGGTGGACAACTGGAAGCAAAACCTGCGGGCCATCTACCAATGCTTCGTGTGGAGCGGAACTGCCGAGGCTCGCAAGCGCAAGGTGCGCCCGAGGCCTGCGCCGCTCTCCGGGGAGGGATTCGGAGAGTGTAGGTGGGAGTGGGAGAGGAGAAGCCTGGTAGTGTGGGGAGGGAGCCTGGCCTTGCGGGGAGGGCGTGAGGGAAAGTCTCGCGGTGCAGGGAAGGGGCTAAAGGAAGCATCCGGGTACGGGCTAGGGGGACAAGGATGCCTCACGGTGTAAGGAGGGGCCTAAAGAAACCATCGTGGTGTAGGGAGGAGGCTAGAGGAAGCATCGTGGTGCAGGGAGGGGGACTAGGGTGAGCCTCGCGAGGTAGGGAGGGGGCTAGAGGAAGCAACACGGTGCTGGGAGGGGGGAAAGGACCGCCTAGTTGACGCAGTTGGGAGTGTGGCGGCGGAAGCCTCGAAGGGAGGGGAAGGGGGAGGGGGATCTGAGCTAAAAATGTGTCGGAGGAGGAGGAAGATCCGTCTGGACGTTCCTTTGCGGAGTAGTCCCTTTTCTGTAAAGGCCGCGGTGGGGTTCGGGTCTGCAGGGTAGTTCTGTGGATAGCAGTCCGGGGCTGAGACCCGCCGCGGACACCTGAGGCTGGCAGGGCCTCTGCGCGCTCGAGTTGAGAAACGAGATTTTTAGTATGTAGGAATTGATTGACAGCCGCAGCCATCGAGGTAGTGACTATTTTGTTGTTTGCTGATCCTGTAAATCCCAACAACGGTGATTATTTTATTTGTGATTTGGAGATGGGAAAATTTAAGATTATTCTTTAATCTTAAAAAAATTTCATTATTACAATTTGATTTTGAAGGTAAAAACTAGAATAGAAAATTTTGTTTTCTTTCTTGAGTAGCGTTTTATAATGAGAGAACTGACAAATCCACTGGGTATAATATGTTAAGCATCAAATTATCAGTCTAGTTTTTTGAGACAGGGTTTCTCCCTATAGCCCTTGGCGTTCTTGAGCTCGATTTGTAGACCAGGCTAGCCTCTTTACTCACAGAGAGCCGCGTATCTCTGCTTCCAGAATGATGGGATTAAAGGTGAATGCAAACTGCCCCCCCCCCCCAAATTCCCTTTTTAAAAATCAATCCTAGCCACAATATAAGTCTTAGGGTGTTAAAGGCTTCTGTTCTATAACAGAGTCTGTTAGGATTGGAGCAAGAGTTTTGGTAATAGAAGCATATGATTAAAGGAATTACTAGAGTTGGGTTACTTTGTATTTTGAGACAGGAGTCTTTCTATGTGGTACAGGCTGACCTTAAACACCCAGTCTTCCTTTCTCAGCCTTGTGAAGACTGGGATCACAGAGATGAACCATTACCCCTGGCACAAAATTACCAGACTGGCACCAATGTTCCATGGGTCATAATTGTGTCACTGACCCACTCTGTTGCTTCTTGGATTGAGATGTGCTGTAAAGTCACTTTTACACGGGGTTAAGTGGAGGGATCCTCCCAGTTCTCCTTGTTTTGCTTTCTCCATCTCCCCAGACTCTTTAGTTCTGTATAGCATCACATAAGGAAATGAAAAGTTTCCTTTTAACTAGGACTGCTCAGTGCAGTATTTACATTTCCACCATGCTACAAGTTTTTTATTAAGTGGTCTTCACAGCCGAGAGTTGGGACACCAGGACAACACTCTGAAGCTGTGTTGTTTTGGTGAACGACAGTAAAGTGGGAAATGAAGGCAGGTAGCTGTGCTCGGAAGGTGCCCGGGCTTCATTCGGCTTATGACCAGAGCATCACTGCTGAGGTTCCTCCAGCTCAGAGTGTTTTCATTTAGCCAGGCGGTGGGCGCACGCCTGTAATCCCAGCACTCTGGAGGCAGAGGCAGGCGGATTTCTGAGTTCGAGGCCAGCCTGGTCTACAGAGTGAGTTCCAGGACAGCCAGGGCTATACAGAGAAACCCTGTCTCGAAAAAAGAAACAAACAAACAAAAAACCCAGAATGTTTTCATCTTACAAGCCAGGGATTCTTTTTAAAAAGAAGTTTGGCCGCTGGGCAGTGGTGGCGCACGCCTTTAATCCCAGCACTTGGGAGGCAGAGGCAGGCAGATTTCTGAGTTCCAGGCCAGCCTGGTCTACAGAGTGAGTTCCAGGACAGCCGGAGCTACACAGAGAAACCCTGTCTTGAAAAAACAAACAAACAAACAAAACCCCCCAAAAAACAAAAAGAAAAACAAACAAACAAAAAAAAATAAAAAAAAAAAAGAAGTTTGGCCACACACGATGGTGAAAAAAAAAAAAGAATACAAATGACTAGGACCATCTGGGAAGGTATTCATCTTCAGCCCTCAGAGCAAGGCTGCTTAAAACTACGCTGAAATTCCATCTCCCCCCCCCCCCCCCCGCCCCAGGCAAAATAGTTACCCTCAAGGAAAATGAGAGCGAACGCTTGGGGGAGAGGAGGCAGCCTTGTGGGAACATAAACTGCTGCAGCCTTCTGTGACCCAGTGGAGAGTTCCAAAGAGCTAGAGGGGCACTACCCAGTCACTGAGCCACAGCACTCCTACGTATAGACCCCGAGGACTCTGAACAAGCACAGCAAAGATGCAGAGAGGGGACATCTGGCAGAGGGAGGGTCCAAGGACTTAGGGAAGGAGAGGGTAGTCTTGGAGGTGAGTTGAACAAGGTACAGTGATAAATGTGTATTAGGATGCCACACTGAAACTGCTGTAGGTGTCTATCAGGGTTGTTGGCAGCCTGGGGGGGCTGTGACTTAAGAGAGCCAGCACCCTCATGTGGGTGTGGTGGCAAAGGCTCCCTGTATGGCCTATTCAAGGTTAACTTCCGGTTCTTGTCACCAGCTCACAGAGCTAGCTTTGGGTACTGGCTGCTGGCAGGCTGGCCCTAGGCAGGCTGCTGCCAGCTCAGGGGCCACATTCCTCCAAGGGCCCGCAGCAGTCACGTCTATGGGGGAAGCAGCTCAGCTGCCTCCACAAGCTGGCTGCACTGCTCCTCAGGACCCCTGGGCGCCCCGCTGTGCCTCTCGTGGCTGCTTCATGAATGGAGTTTAAGACTTGAGCCTTGAGGATGTCTGGGAATTCATCTTCAAACTTAGCAGCATTGGTAGATGGATCTGGGGTTAATAGTGGCGACGACCTCTGCCACTGCCCTTGGGCTCTGTAACAAGTGGCTGTAAAACTCCCAGGCCCCAGGTGCTGAGCTGGAGTGAAATGGCAGGGCTGCTAGGATTCTGGGAAGAATCCATCCTGGCCTTCCTCTTCCAAGACCCTGGCTGCAACCTCCAGTCTCCTTCATTGTTCACATGGGTTTAGCTGCTTGTCCCATCACCATCTCTTAGGAGGGGAGGTTACTTGTGCCAGCATTTAGTGCTAACCCCAGAATGCCTAGGTTAACTGTGTCTTTGCTTAAATATCATGAACATTAATTTTGTAGGTGTTTTATGAGCTACCCCAGGGCTTTGAGGATATTTTTCAGTACTGTGCAGTAAACCATTGTCTAAATTGCAACCTGCACTTGTGTGAGCCCGGAAGATACACTACACATAAGCTCTATAGGTAGGTAGCACCCACTTCAGGATCTTGAACTGCGTCCAGTGGTCACTGACTATATATGCCTTTAAGTGAAAGTTACACTTACGGTTGTGCTGGACCCAGGAACCACATGTAGCTAATAAATAGTACACAAGATGTAAGGGGAGGGTTATTAATAATTGAGGTTTTTTAAGGCAGTGTTTCCCTATGTAGTCCATGCTGGCCTCAAACTCAGCAATCCTCCTGCCTCAGCTTTTAGAGTGCTGAAACTACGGGTGTGTCCACTGGGTTTTGCTAAAGTCAGGGTTTTATCTCTGTCAAAGACCACTTCTGTTTTCTGTGGTCACTGCAAATTACAGTGTGTAGTTAGCTGATGATGTTGGGAAGGGAAGCTGTCTTGGCCTTTTTTTTTTTTTTTTTAATCTATTAGGTCAGAAAGATGTCTTCCATGCAAGTAGAAAACCTGTAGTTCTGCCTTAGTCTCGTGTGTGTTGTACAGTAGAGCATCACCAACTGGCGAGAGGCAGGCACGCCGTCCATGAGGACTTTCTTGCTCTCAGACTAGCACAGAGACTCTGCTTATTTCGTGTGTTGGAATCATACTCCTTGAAGGCACGAGTTATTTCACAGTTTTAAACTGTTTACTCTTTTTGACCCCCCTCCCCCGCCCTGTGCTCATCTAGTCAGATGCAGTGATCCTTTACATTACCGCAGGATTTCACCTGTTAGTTTACCTGAGCAGGTCCTCTTGTATTCTGACGTTTAAGCCATATGCTAGAGGATGTGCACATCTTGATTTAATAGACTAGACAAGAAGGGCCAGTGTGGTTCAGTGTATAGAGGTGCTCACCACTGACCCTGGTGGCCTGAGTTTGATCCCAGGACCCACGTGGTAAGAGCTAGCTTCCACGGGTGGTTCTCTGACCTGCAACCTCGTCCCCCCTCCCATGACACTGTACACTTTCACCCACAAATACAATACGTTTAGAAAACACACCACCACCGCAGAGTAGAACAGCCCATCTCTTCCTGCCAGTCCTTACTCTCACCTTCAAGCGTATCTGCTAAGGCTCTCTCGGCGCTTAGTGTGCTGCCTGCCTCTGTTTCTGTGATGGGAGCATGTGGTGTGTGCTTACTGTGTAACCCCTTTCTCAGTGCTGTCTGTTGAGATTCATTCATGAGACGGATTATAGCCTTTTTCTGCATATTACTCTGCTGGAGTCTAGGAGTTTTACAGCTTATAAATTCAGTTTAATACTTTCCTTTTATTAAAAAAAAAGAAACCTACAATGAGTAATGTCAGAAAACAATTGTCATGTGTTTATGTAATTCTCATTGGTTCATTTTTACTGTTCTTTGAGTATTTGCCGGATACAGAGGCAAGAAGAGGGCGTCCGATTCCCCGAGGCTGGAGTTGCAGGAAGTTGTGAGTGGCCATGCTGAGGATTGAACTCAGGGCCTCTGCAAGAGCAGACAGTGCTCTAACTATTGTGCCACCTCCGGGCCCATTGTTACCTTCTCTTCCCCGAGCTGTTTAGAATTGGTTGGTGACATCTTGGTAATTGTGGCCATTGACCTCCATAAGAATGAGGATGTAGTCTGTGGCTATAATAATAAACACTGTCCAGGAATAATGAGGGAATATAGCTATCTCATACATAGTCCATACTCAAATACTGACATGTATTGTTTTCAGATACTAAACTCCCTGAGCTAACCTATAGTGAGAAATGGCTGGGAGCCTTCAGTAGGTAGGCCTGCTGGGCACTCTGGATCCAGACCTAATCGCAGATTTAGCAACAACAACAACAACAAAACAGAAACCCAGTAGTCCGAGTATAGCAGACAGCAGAATGCTGCCTTTCCCGGTAGGAGGAACCTCGGAGTGTGAATTGGAGTATTCAGTGCTGTGCGGTCTGTGCCCACCTCTACAGGTCTGGCACACTGCAGCTGCTCCCTGTCCTCCCAGGCAGTCTGCAGGAATGCTTGTTCTGTGTGTCCTGTGGCCTCTGGCCCACGTCCTTGCCCGTATCAGCATATCTTCATTACACAGTGGTACCATTGTTTGTTCGTTGACTTGGTAGATACTTAGTGTATTTTCAGTTTTTGAGTACCATTGTTATTGCTTGGGATCTGGTGTCCACAGGTGATTGTTTGTGTCTGTTGTTGCTGTGAATGGTTACAGAAAATGGGTTTTGTTTTGTCTCCCCCACTGCAGTTGGTATATGGAATTTTATGAAGATTTTGGGAAAGTTTGTATGTGCGCTTGTAGTAATTTCAGATCGGACTTGGGTGCCTTTTGTTTTTATTAGGTGTAAGTAGTTCATTCTTACTGTTGATATCTGTTTCATATTGTGCCCTGGTTGCCCAGGGAGCATTCCATAACTCTTCCTCTTTCTGTATCTGACCCATAGTGCTACAAATTGGCATGTGCTTGGGTCATGTGAATATTTAGAATTACCTACCACTGTGTTCATGTGTGCTGTGATTGCCTGGCTGGGTTTCTGTGGCCTCTTTCTCGACAGTGGACTTTTCTCTTTTGTTCCTGTATATTGCTTTGATTCATGTCTCTTTTCTTGAGTTGTTTTGTTTTGATTTTTTAAGAACCTTGATTGTTAAACTTCAGAATGATACGGGGGTTAAGGATGGCTGGGCGTGAGCTGTGGGTCGGAGGACGGGTGGACTGGACTGGGCGTGGGAATGTGATGACATCATCATAGCTGTGCTCTTGTTGATCTTGTTTTGAGCTAAACTAAGTGCTTTGGGGAGACCGAGGAGACTGTGATAGAGTGCTAAGACTGAGAAGACAGCCCCTGCCCTTCCTCCGTCGTTTGGCACGGACTCCATGTTTCGCCTTGGCAACCCCTTTTGTGCCCACACTGCTCATAACTCGTTATCTTAATTTCAGGCAAAGTCCTGTGTTTGCCATGTCTGTGGCATCCACCTGAACCGGCTGCACTCTTGCCTCTACTGTGTCTTTTTTGGCTGTTTCACGAAGAAGCACATCCATGACCACGCCAAGTCAAAGCGGCACAACCTGGGTAAGGTGCCCTCCTGCTGGGGACAGGAACAGCAGAGGTCTGTGAGTGAGCATGCTCTCATCACCCACTGTGAGGCAATGGTTTTTTTGAAACTGAACTCAAGTGGCTGGTACCATTTGCTTAAAGCTTTTTAAACTGAATATCAGCAAGGGGTTTCCTGGTTTCTAGTAATGCGGGTTCATGAAAGGCTCGCTGAGCATTGTCTGACGTTAGGTATGTGCAGTGTATGTGGGAGGGGTGGGGCGTTAGAGTTGTTTGTGTGGCCAAAGATAAACTTAAACTTCAATTCTCCTGCTTCTGTATCCCAGTGGTGGCATTATAGGTCTGTCCACTCTGTCCAGCAGTTGCTTTGTTCTTTGAAACAGTCTTGTTGATTAGTCAGGGCGCACAGACCTTGTGGGATCCTCCTGTGTCAGCCTCCAGTGTGCTGGGGTTCTAGACACACGTCATCACACGTGGCTTGCTCTTGGTTAATGTGAGCATTTACAGCCACCAGCTTCCAACTTGGCACCGTGTCTGCCCCCTCCCCAAGTTCAGAAGCTTTAGTCTGATAGGCCTGTTCCTTCCTTCCCTCCCTCCCTCCCTCCCTCCCTCCCTCCCTCCCTCCCTCCCTCCTTCCTTCCTTCCCCAAGATAGGGTTTCTCTGTAACAACTCTGTCCTGGAACTCTCTTTGTAGACCACACTGGCCTTGAATTCAGAGATCCACCTGCCTCTGCTTCCCAAGTGTTGGGATTAAAGGAATGCACCACCACGCCAGGCAGGTTTTAATTTTCATTTCTCTTGAAATATTTTCTAATTTTCCTGAGATTTCTCCTTTGACTCAATGGGGATATTTCTCTCCCATCAACACTTTTTCCAAGGTTTTGAGTTTTTGGTTTTTTTCCTGTTATTGTAGATTATTCCATTGTAAGAAGAAAACCATTGTTTCAGTGGAATACATGTTTAAGTCTGGCAGCACCTCAGAAAGTGACACCTAGAATTACCCCTGTGGCCCAGCAGTCCCAGCTCTCGTGAATTTTAAAGTAGCTGTTGCTACTCCCACACCTGTCCCTGGGGAAAGAGCAGTGTAGTGAAGACGAGAGGACACAGCAAATCCCTGCTGCGTCTCTTAGATTGCCAGCCATTCACGGCCTCTTTCCCCAGTCAGGTTGCTGGGAACGCCTGTGGATCTAAAGTAAATGCTCGATGAAGTTAGCTCTACTTTTGAGTTCTGAGCTTTCGCCACTGAAGCAAAGAGTCCTGATAAATTAGTACTTAGCAGGGCTCAGATGTGTGTCTCATTCTAGATCAGTCCTCAGGGAAGCTTCTGGAGACAGCAGACACACTTCACCCATCCTGGATAAACCCTCCAAGTTGGAGCTCTTGTAACTCAAGGAGGAAAATGCTCTAGGCAGGTGTCTAGAACATGGGCTCCGAGTTCAGTTGTCTGAAGAACTACATTGCCGTGCTAGATTGAATTATGTTCTTTTTTTGTTGTTGTTTTTGTTTTGTTTTTTGTTTTTTGTTTTTCGAGACAGGGTTTCTTTGTGTAGCCCTGGCTGTCCTGGAATTCACTCTGTAGACAGGCTGGTCTCGAACTCAGAAATCCGCCTGCCTCTGCCTCCCAGAGTGCTGGGATTACAGGCGTGCGCCCCCACCGCCCGGCTGAATTATGTTCTTTTCCCTTTTCTCTGCAGCCATTGACCTGATGTACGGAGGTATTTACTGCTTCTTGTGTCAGGACTACATCTATGACAAAGACATAGAAATCATTGCCAAAGAGGAGCAGCGCAAGGCTTGGAAGATGCAAGGTGCGTCCACCATGCGTAGAGAGGAGGTTGGGTGACCCAAAAGTGGTTGGGGAAGCGGGTTAGGGCCAGTCGGGGAGAAAAACAAGCCTAACTCCTGTGGCAGCCATCCAGCTTGTGGGAGTGATAACTACTTCAGGAAGCATGGAGATTTAACTGAAATGGGTTATTGGTCCTCAGGGAAGGATGGCTCTTCCACCACAGTAGCCCAGGCTGTCCATCCTCCCCATGGAAGGTCTGCTGCACACTACAATCCCTCCTTTTTCTTACTCAGTTCTCAACCTTGGGATACTGTATTGTCTCTTGCTGGGCTAGTGTGAAAATTCTAAAATATTGGGCCAGGTGTCTAGCTCAGTGGTGGAGCTGTTGCCTAGCATATACAAGGCCTGGGACTTGAACCCTAGCTACTAAAAGGCAGAAACAAAACTGTTGAAATATTAAAGTCATCTTTTAGTTCACTACATATATGGAAACCACCCAGTTCCTTGAATGTTTCTGTTTGCAGAGGTTGGGATCTTTTATTAATCCATCATAAAAAGAAATCTCACATCATAATAAATTTTACACAAAGATCTTGAACAAGTACCTTTATGATTTTATGTGCACTGTAGCCTTCATTATTAAAATCTCATATTTAACAACTGTATAAGCCTATAGTGAAGAATTATAATGAAAGGGGTTCTGCATTTTGGCGCGTTGTCAGGGTGAACACCTTCCTGTCAACATCCAGGGTTCTGTCACTCCCCACCATACATACAGTCAACATCTCACTGAACCTAGAACTCAACATTTCAACAAGACCATCTTACCAGTGACTTGAGATTGGGCTGACTGGCCCCAGCACTGGGGTCGCCAGCACATACTATCACGCCTGGCTTCTACCTGTGTGCTAGGGTCCTTATTTGGTTTGTCATGCTCGTTAGCCCAGTAAGCCATCTCCCCTGCCCAGTAGAAGGACTTAGTACATATGATTTAGAGGCATTTTAAGTTTTCTCTCTATAATGTCCTTAACACGGAAGGTTTGTCACAGTGAGTGCATTTCCTTCAGGTGTGGTAGAACTTAGGAGGTAGTGAGACCAAGGAGCAAGGAGAGCCTGCCAGTACTGCGTTGGTGTAGATAGGCATCTGATTTAATGAATGAGCCCTCCGTCAGCTCATTCCTTCATTCTCAGGCCATCAGCCTGGCCAGGTAATGCTCCCATGACAGTGGGTTCTGTGGAGTTCTGTGGGGGCTCTGCTGTAGTCAGGAGGGAAGCAGAACTCACTTGGAGGGCACATTGGAGAACCCGGCTTACCCAGCGCTTCTCTGTCAGTGTCTCCACCCACCTCTTCCAGACTGAAAGACTGCAGAGATAATCCCTGACCAGGGGGTTTCTCTCAGCTCCACAGGATGCGGGAAACTGTAGCACCAAAGCCAGCATATCGGCTCCTTGTAGGAGCGCCATCATTGTCCTGTTAGTAGATGGAGAATGGGGTGGCCGAGCTTCCCTGGTGGCTCTGGTGGCATCATAGGTTTATGTTTCCATTTCCATCCTTACGTGTGCTTTCTGTCACATGTTTAGTCACAGGTACAGCAGTTTATTCCATCTGAGTTTCCCTGGTTTTTCCTTTTCAGTTTCCAGAGAGGCTCGCAGTTGTCTGTGTTAACAGTGCTGAGTCTGCTGTGTCCCACTTAACCAGGGAGCCTGGGTCTCCGTGCAGGGGAGTAGACTGCCGCCCCCAAGCTTGGCTCTTCTTTATGGGAACTCCCTGTGTCTTAGTTTGCTTTCTGTTGCTGGGACTAAAAACACTGACAAACACATCTTACACTTCCAGGTCACAGTCCATCACGTAGGAAAGTCCGGGCAGGAACTGAAGCAGACGCCATGGAGGAAAGCCCTTCATGGTTCACTCTGCTATAGGACCTCCTCCCCACGGAGGAAAGCCCCTCTGGCTCACTTGCTGTCTGTCTTATACACACCAGGACCACCTCCCCATGCCAATTTGATGGAAGCAGTTTTTCAATTGAGGTCTCCTCATCCCTGATGATCCTAGCTGTGTCAAGTTGACAAAAAGTTAGCCATCATACAGCACACAGTCTCCTGAGGGGGTCAGAGTTTTGTGTTTAAGAGATTGTTTCTGAAGGAAAATCTGACTTGTTTTTTGTTTGTTTGTTTGTTTGTTTGTTTGTTTTTTCTGGTAAGTGATGCACTCTTCAAGTGTGTTGAAGTAGGAGGTTTAAGTAGTGTAGATCAGTTCCTCTGAGTGAGGTGTGTGAGTGAAGTGTGCTCCTCACCACCTTGTGGCTATTGTTGTCGTGGGTTCCAGTCTTCTGTGGTGGTCAGCAGGCAGGTCAGAAGTGGGCGTGGTGGTGCATGGTTCCACAGTCCTAGCACTTGGAAGGTGGGCAGGCTGACCTTCAACGTCGAGGCCAGCCCAGTCCAGCAAGTTTCTGGTCGGCCAAGGCAGCACAGCGAGGCCATACTCAAGACGACAAACAAACTAAAACAAAGTGTGGGCCACAGGTACGGTAGACAAGTGCTCTATCACCGAGCTGCACCTCACTCTCAGAAGTACATTTTCCCTGTCAGTCTCTTTTGCTGAAGGTCCTTCATGAGTTACTAAGGTGCTTCCATTGGAGCTGGGTGCTATCATCTTTACCCCAGGATCCAAAGCATTTGAGAACCATTAGTGTCTGGTGATTTGATAGGTTGTATTCCTTTCCTTGACTCAGTAAACATGGCATGTTTATAGACACTCACTGAGGAGACTTCCTGTTAGTGATCTGACGCCTCTTATCACAGTAGGGTGTTAGAAGGCGCCTCTCTGCAGTGCAGCCCGATGTGTGTCAAGTCCTCAAGGCTGTTATTTACAAGAGAGTTAGCTCTTGACCCCTAAGACTGTTCTTCCTCTCCTTAGGTGTTGGGGAGAAGTTTTCAACTTGGGAACCAACCAAACGGGAGCTGGAACTGCTGAAGCACAACCCAAAGAGGCGGAAGATCACCTCCAATTGCACCATAGGTTGGTGGCGGGGCGTGGGCTCCTCTGTCTTAGACGTCCTTCCAGAGCGGCCTGGCCTGCCTGAGTCCTTCCTGGATTTGTTAAGCATCCTGCTCTTAGGCATCTGCTGTAGATATGGGGTGCAGAGGGGTGAGTGGGTGTGGTCCCTTCCAGCTCCTTGGCATCTACCTTTTTGAAGGGGTTCAAGCTGTTGTTCATGGAGAGGTGACATGCCTGTGAATGGGGGTGTCACCATCTCTCCCCCCACCTCCTGGAACTCTGTAGACCAGGATGGTCTTGCACCCTGAGATCTACCTGCCTCTGCCCCCTCAAGTGTTCTGCCGTCCATTACAGACACTTTCCTCTTCTTCTCATGCTGCTTGACTAGTTGAAGAGAGTGACTGGTCGTGGAGGTGTGGCTGGGTCTGAGCTCAGGGCACAGGTGACCGTGCTCTCCATGACTTTCCAACCAGGTCTGCGCGGACTGATCAACCTGGGGAACACGTGTTTCATGAACTGCATCGTGCAGGCGCTGACCCACACGCCGCTTCTGAGAGACTTCTTTCTGTCGGATAGGCACCGCTGTGAGATGCAGAGCCCCAGCTCCTGCCTGGTCTGTGAGATGTCCTCTCTCTTCCAGGAGGTGAGAGCAGCTGCCTCTGGGGTAGGACAGCTATACCACTGCCTTTTCCCCTCTTTAAAAAGACGTGAAATAGAATTGATGAAAACCTTGCTTAATTACTACGTGACTGTACTGTGGAGGCCAAGGCTTTTAAAAAGGGTTGTTAGAGATGGGTTGTTGGCTTGGTATTTAGAGGCAAAGTGTTCACCCTGGAGAGGAGCCCTCAACCGGCAAGGTGTGGCAGAGTGACCTTATGGATGGCGTTTGTCTCAAGAGTCCTGCTGTCTGCCACATGCATTCAAGAGATCTGCAGATGTGCTCCTCCCCAGGTGTGTTTTGTCAGAGCGTCTGCCCTGCAGACTGGCAGCACAGACTGAGGCTGCGTCCTTCACCCAGTCGCAGCTGCACTTGTGTGGTGCCTGTCGCTGCCTGCTCAGGCTTGCTCTCAGGACCTATGTCTAAGTAGACTCAGGCCAGGTATTAGAACTGAAATAACTTCTCTTCCCATCCCAGAAATAGGGTGGCCCTTGCCCTGCACAGAACCAGCGGGCAGGCCTCCTTTCTTCAGTGGTCTTTTCCTGGTCTGCGTCCAGGCATTTTTGCTCACTGTTGCTGCTTTCTGCCGCAGCCCAGGGCTGAGCAGTGGACGGTCATCACAGTGGCTTTGCAACTGAGATGGCTCGGCTGGCCCTTCCAGAACAGGGTTGCCAAGCTTTGCCCTGGTCCAGGTTATTAATGACCCTGCATTCCTGGTGACTGGAGATGTGGAAGAAAGCAGACAGGTAAAACTATCAGAGGCTGCAGGGGACGAGAAACTGCTGAGAAAATTTGCATCTAGTAAAACATCCTCGTATATATTTCTGTGAGTTGACAAATATGTGACAGATTTTTGTCCTCAGAGTTCCCATTCCCATGCATGTGATGTGGATGGCCATATAGCACATTTCCTAAGTGTTGTGTTTGTGCGATGTTCCACCATCCTTGGTACACCAAGGTCCATGTGGGCTCTCCCTCTTGCCAAAGAACTTGTGCAGTGATCATAGTCAGTTAGTGGGAGCCTGGGGCAGACGCTGTGGGCTGGTTTCCAGTTTTTAACTTAACTTGGTTGAGTTGCTGTCCTTGGTTTTCAGGATGCAGTATTGAACAGTCACTGCAGCAAGTACTTGGTGGCATTAGTCCATGTGACCCTGCTGCTCGGTCCTAGTCTCCAACTGTTCATTCCTAGTAGAAGTTGAACATCTTATATTTGATAAACAAAGCCCAAAATGTCACACATTCCAAGACTGTGGTCACCAATGCGATGCCACAGAGAGAGAAATCCACACCCTCCTGGGTCAGTACATACTTCAGACTGTCTATTGAGTTTGGGTGGGTTTCTGTGTCTGATACATGAAAACAGTTTATCTGCAACTCTGGATTAGTGTAATACCCAGCTTTATGGGTCCTGACAGGAACTGTGGAGGTCACCAAACCAAACCCTGAAAGCCTAACAGTCACAGCTTCAGGTCCAAGCAGGCACTGGCTCTGGGGTGTCCATCGAAGCAACACTTCCAGGATTGTGTTGTGTGACCTCACCACAGCCTTGGTGTTAACACACAATATGTGCCATTTGCTCCATGTACCAGTGCCAGTAAGTGCTGCCTGAGACACCTCAGTGACCTAAGCTATTGTATGGTTTCCCATCCGTGCAGTCTCCTGCTCTTACGGAAGCACGATGATGCCATTTCAGAAAACAAAGGCACTGAGTATTTTCCTGCCATTTCTCAACATGTAAATATATCTTCATATAGCTCTAGATAGTGTGGTTGAATCGGTTTGAAAAGTAGCTGTTTGAATTGCTAAACTGAGATTCAGACTTTGTTTGTTTGTTTGTTTGTTTGTTTGTTTTAAGGCTTGGGATTAAAACAGAATCTCCCCATTTCTAAAATGTCCTTAAATGTACTTAGTTTCATATTGTGGATTTCCATGAAGTGGCTTCTCAGGCAGAAGCAGCCCTGGTCTAACAATGATGAACTTAGGAAATACGTTCTGGTATAAATGGGTATCTGGCTGGCTCTTACTGTGCAGCCATTACTGTGCCGTTGGTCACTTTCCTTAGAAGAGATGTATGATGTTCCTTTTAAGAATGAACGTAAAATCCTCAGTTTACAGACAGGCTTAGGATGAAGCTCAGCTGTAGACGTATTTCTTAGTATACCTGAGGCTCTGAGTTTGATTCCCTCATTGCACAATGGCCCAGGGGTTAGTTTTGTTTTTCTCAGGTTGCAAAGGGGCTTATAGGCTCAGGAGACTCACTCACTCATACTGTTTACATTGGTGACAGATTGGTACTGGCAGCCGTTTACAAAGTAGCAACACCAGCTGGGTGAGGAATCAGGAATATCCCATTTCTTGAGAGCTTAGGGCTTATGTGTCTACATAGACCAATGATAAAAAGCAACAGGATGGCCTTGAGGAAGAGATGCTGGCACAGGTTCCGCATCGTTGCCCTGGAAAATCTGAACTGCAGATATCTGTGACCTACAACCTTCTGAGCACATGAGCATTTTCAGATTACTGGATTCGATAATGTTGCAAGTATTCCAAACACTGAACCATTCAACTCTTCTCATCTAGCCCAAATGCCACTTGATAAAACAAAAGTAAATAAGTCAACACCAGCAGCCGTGAGGAGTAGGCTCAGGCACGCACTGGCTCAGAAGGGAAACAGCTATCACGTCAGCTGGTCTACGTGTCTCACCAAGCAGGGCTCCCTGGGCTCTTCACTGCAGGAAGCATGGTATGGAAGAGAGCCTCTGGGTCTGGTGTCTCAGCGTAGACTTCTGCCTGGCTCCCTGAGCAGGCCATGAGGCCAGCTGCATCTTGTCTTCCCCGTGCTCCCAGGAGCGTGTTCAGTGGCTCATTGCACCTGGCCCCGGTGGCCATGCAATCAGACGCCATCCCGGGAGGGTGGACAGGTGTTTTGTGAGGCAGACATTGAATAGAGTGAGCCACTTGAATTTGCTGTTTGTTGTGTGGGTTTATCAGTGGAAATAAAGTGGGGAAAAGGGAGTCCACATAGCAATCCAATTTGCAAAAAGAAAAACAAGTCCAATTTGATCAAAGTAGTCCTACCCAGTCTGTGCAGCTGTGATGTTTTGTGTGACAAAGCCTGGCAGGTGTCCTATTGTCCCTTTCCTTGTCTCTAAACAGTTTTACTCGGGGCACCGCTCCCCACACATTCCGTACAAGCTGCTGCATCTGGTGTGGACCCACGCCCGGCACCTGGCAGGTTATGAGCAGCAGGATGCACATGAGTTCCTCATTGCAGCCCTGGACGTCCTCCACCGGCACTGCAAAGGTGGGCCTGCCACCATCTCCCTGCTAGGTTTCCTTAAAAACGGCGCAGAGCAAGACTGGTGTGCACCCAGGCAACTAGCTGTAGGAGTATGCTTGATTGTCTTGCATAGTCAGTATAGTCAGGCTCTGTTGCCAGTAAGGAAAACCGCATGGTTGCTTCCAAGCAGTCCAGTCCTCCATTGTTTGTTTGTTTGTTAGTATTGACTGATTTGGGGTATTTTGGGAAACAAGGTCTCACTGTGTAGCTCATACTAGCCTAAAGCAGTGGTCCTCCTGTTTCAGCCTCCTGAGTGCTGGGATTACAGGTGGGAATCTCTCTATAAGAGTAAAGACCCCAGAGTCAATGTACATACCTACAACCCCAGTACCCAAGAGGCAGAGGCCGGTCGATCTTCTGCCAGTTGAAGGCCAGCCAGAGAAATACCTTACCCTGTTAGGAAAAAAGACAAGGAAGAAGACATTACCACCATCTCCTCCCCAACCCCACCATTGCAGAGATCTCTCTTGAAATGAATACCTTCGCTTTTCACAGAGTGTTGGTTTTCCTACTGTCCTCCTGCCTCTGCTGGGTGGATGTGGACTTGCTGACTGCTTTGTACTGTCTTGGCGACATCACTAATGGTAACTACACATCTGGTTCCACAGGTGATGACAACGGGAAGAAAGCTAACAACCCTAACCACTGCAATTGCATCATCGACCAGATCTTTACGGGTGGGCTCCAGTCTGACGTTACATGCCAAGTCTGCCAGTAAGTGCTCCCTCCAGCCGGACAGTCTCTGATCTGAGTGTCAGTTTGCCAGGGCACTTCCTGTCCCACTTCCCAGTCAGCAAGGCCGAGTGGTGCGTGGGCTTCGAGCCTAAAGCTCAGCAGCACCACAGGGAAGGCTCTCTGAGTTCTGCGCTGCCCGTGGTGGGCACCTACTCTAGTTTCAGGTGAGGGACAGTTAAACAGACGTGCTGTTAAAATACCTCTGGTAGAAAAGATGCAAGAAGTGGACAGAGTGCCTGAGTCTGAGGCTCCTCTTCCCTTTGGAGGCCTGCAGAGTTTTGCTGTGGCACTCAGCGGGATGTCCTCGGCAGCTTCATACACATCTCGACTTTCCTTACAGTCAAGGCCAAGACCCAAGGCCCCCGCAGGCTCCGTGGTTCAGAGTGTGAATTTGCTCCTTTTCCATTTGCTGACATAAAGTTACAGTTCTTTCCAGGTGTACCCATTGCTTAGAGCTTTCATCTTCAGAAGCAGAAAGGATCCTTTGGCCATGGCTAGAGTGGTCCCACCCCCACCCCCGTGCCTTGTCCCACTCCTCTGGCTCATGCCTGCTATTGTTTTTATCCACTCCCGGGTTTAAAACTCTGGCCACAGCCCCTCAGTACCCACTATCTGCACAAGGCTCAGGAGCAGGGCACAGGAATCCCGGGGTGCTCCTATGGCTTTCCAGGAGCAGTACCCCATTGAGGCCTTGTCTTTGAGTAATGTAGAATTCCTCCCTCTCTGGCCTTGTATGTTAGCAAGAGGCGGTCTTCAGTGTCAGTCCTTATTTAATTAATTTCTTACTGTGAGTTTCCTCTCTTGCATACTGTAACTCAAGCCTCCTGGCAGGAGTCAGCCTTGTTAGTGCAGCAGACTTGCTTGTGGGGCTGCCATGTTTGGCCTGTAGGCACTTGAGCATGGAGGTCTCTGTCCTTGCCCGTTGAGGGCACCTAGCTCCTGGGCAGTGTTGCTGCAGTTCCTGTTGGGAGGTGGGTCCTAGAGCACAGAGCTCTGATTATAGCTCAGGATTTTAATCTGCTTGAGACTCCTCAAACAGAGTCCTGACCGGGCACCCTTGTTTTATCCTGAGGTACCTTGTGGACAGATGGGCTGCCTCAGAGGTCACAATGGGCTTTGGTCCTCATATGTTCTCATGTGTTTTCCTCTTTCCCTGCAGCGGGGTCTCCACCACCATAGACCCCTTCTGGGACATCAGTTTAGACCTGCCTGGTTCTTCCACTCCATTCTGGCCCTTGAGCCCAGGGAGTGAGGGCAGTGTGGTTAATGGGGAGAGCCACGCATCTGGCACCACCACTCTGACAGACTGCCTGCGAAGGTGAGACACATCCTGCAGGGCTGCTGCAGAATACTCTTCTTCCTTCCATTTTACTACATGATTTGATCTTTAAAATTATCGGGGGGGGGGGGGGGGACAAGAAAAAAAATGACAAAATTAGCAGATCCTGGTACCTCCACCCTCCACCATGACACCCCACAGCACAGAGAGTGGATGGGGGTATATGTCACAGCAGTTGCTGAGGCCGGTATAGACAGGAGCTTCACAGTCCTACCCAGCCGTGCCTTCATCTGCATCCACAGCCCCGTCTGCTCCTCACCTAAGCAGGTCAAGTCTAGCTTCCTCTAGATTCTCAGGGAGGTTTGTGAGTGGAATCTCACGGCATATCACTGTGGGGTAGTCTCTTTCCACTTCTTGATCTCTGGCAGCCCAGAGCAGTGTGTGTGTGTGTGTGTGTGTGTGTGTGTGTGTGTGTAGATCGTATCATTACATTGCTGACTGGTAGCCCGTGGGTGATGCACCATGTGTTTTTTGAGCCATTTGTGCATAGCTTTGTGTGGCTGTATTCTCTGTTCTGAGACAGGTTGTGTCGCTGGAAGTTAAAGAAAATTATCACCATTTCCCCAGACCTTTCATTAGTACTATTATATATGTATACACACACACACACCAGTACTATTATATATGTACACACACACACACACACACACACACACACACACACACAATGACAAGCTTAAGAGAATCAGGAAAAGATAAAGACAAAGTTTCTCTTTGTGTTATTGTAAAATATGACACTTAACTACTGGTGAACTTTGAGTGGTAAAATAATCTGTTTCCCTTACTTCCATGTCTTTTACTTTTTCCCCTTTCAAGTTTTTTTTTGTTGTTGTTGCTGTTTTTTGTTTTTGTTTTTGTTTTGTTTTGTTTTGTTTTGTTTTGTTTTGTTTTGTTTTTTAATAAAAGGATGTTCTTTAAATGCCTTGTAGATTTACCAGACCAGAGCACCTAGGAAGCAGTGCCAAGATCAAGTGTAGCGGTTGCCATAGCTACCAAGAGTCCACAAAGCAGCTCACCATGAAGAAGCTGCCCATCGTGGCCTGCTTCCACCTCAAAGTGAGTGTTCCAGGAAGCCAGCCACAAGGGCAGCCTCGCATTAGCCTGCAGCACAGCCTGCAGCTCACCAGTGTACCAGTCTCAGGAAGCAGGACGCGGGGCTGCCTTCACTAGTCTGCCAGCATAGGCCCGAGGAGACATCACATGTCCTGCACTGTAACACGCCACCCTACTACCCGGAAACACGGTTTCTCACTGAACCTGGAGTTAGGCTTGAGTCGGCAAGCCCAGTGATGCTCTGTACCCCCCACAGCGCCGGGGACACAGGTCAACCTTGGGTATTTTATGTGGTTGCTGGGGATATGAACTAAGGTGCTCACACTCGTGCAGCAAGCACTCTTGGCTGCTAAGCCATCCTTCCAACTCTTCTAACTTTCCATTTCACTGAAAAACTGACCCAGGCCCAGGTTAGGAGGGGTGAGTCAGTGGTAGAGCTCATGCCTAACATGCCAGGCTCTGAGCTCCCCCCACAACTGCAGAAAGAAAGTCCAGAAAACAAACTCTAGTTTGAGTCCAATCTAGAATCAACAGTACCTTTGTGGGAAAGGCCAAGTAGTAGGAATTTGGGTCTGGTGGTGTTGCATGTATGGGTGTTAGGCCTGTGTGTGTGTCTGCACCATATGTGTGCCTGGTACCCACAGAAGCCAGAAGAGGGTGTCAGATCCTCACAGAATGGCATTACTTGAGCCAGTATGTGTGCTGGGAATCAAAACAAGGTCCTCTGGTAGAGTACAGTGCTAGTGTTTGAATCTTTAAAGGCTACATGTGATGTTTCCTATTCTTTAAAAATGTGAAAGATCAGTTTGTGCTTGGTAGTATACAACTCTAATCCCAGCATTGGGAGAGGGGGTGGGCAGGAGGGTCCTGCAGTGTGTGGCAGCCTGAGCAGGCTTGCGAGTCAGGAAAGCCGGTCAGGAAAGCTGTCTGCTGGGCCTCAGGCTTGGTCGCCTGGCTGTTGCTGTCTGCTCACTGTTCCCCGATCCCTTCTCTCTGCAGCGATTTGAACACTCAGCCAAACTTCGGCGGAAGATCACCACATATGTGTCTTTTCCCCTGGAATTGGACATGACACCCTTTATGGCCTCCAGGTAGAAAGGGTTGGTGCCCCTGTGCCTAGGTGGGGAGGCAGGTTGTCTGGTGGGTGCTCACCCAGTGCTGCCAGCCTTTAGACATGTAATGACAGCTGTCTAGGCCTCACCGCCACCCTGGGACTTCCTGACCGTACTGTGGGGCTGCCCGTTTGTACTCCGCATTTCTCATCATTTATCAACTCTCAGACTTGGCCACTCATCGAGATAAGGTTACAAGCATACCAGTGGGACATTTTTTGGTTGATGGAGACTGATGTTGAAATACAGATACAGGGTTGATTGTTTTCCTTGAGATCAAACCCTGTATATCATAGACTACCTCAAATCTAACCCTCTAAAAACTACAGTGCTTGCTAATGTCTTAGGTTTGCTGTCTGTGGCTAGCAGCTGTAAATGTGGCGTCTTAAAATAATAGAAATTTATTTTCTCTCAATATTAGAAGCCAGAAATATGAAGCTTGGTGAGAAAGATCCTGACAGGGTTCCCTGCTAGACTCATCTAGGTCCTGGAGGCTCTGGGTCAAGGCCCTTCCTGAATCTGTCTCTCAATCATTGGTCTGTTTCCTAGGTATTAGTGGTTAAGGGTAAGGCCATCTAGACAGCCTCATGTCAACCTCCTCTGTCCCGTCTGCACAGGTTTTCTAAATGGGCCACATTTGCTGTTCTGGGGTCAAGATGCAGGCAGTCCACTTCAGAAGCCTCACCTCAGCCCACTACACTGTCCTGAGCAGAATTCCTAGTGTTAGCCATTAATGCCCTTCCTTAATGAACCCTTGTCCTGGGTTCATAGGTCACTGGCTGAAATGGTATCATAGACCATCAGAGTTATCTCTTTGGACAATGGGGTAGTCACATATCTGGATGGAGTGACATTGTTGCTGATATCAAGGTCTCATGGGACTTGCTGTCTTCTGCCTATTTTGACTGTAGTAAACACACCAAACTAGTTTAGAACTTGGTATTTCCTGTTCAGTCCCCTCCCATTCTATTCAGCCTTCTGCTAGTACACTACTCATGACGTCCCTGATGCTCCTTTAAGGGCATAGTGTGGGGCTGACTTACACAGCCTTTCATTTGCTGTGTTATAAGCAAAACTCTTCACAAGCCAGTATCAGAAGCCCCTGGGCAGTAAGTGACTTCAGGGTCCATGGGAGTGGGGTTGGGAGGTGCACCAACACCAACAGTAGGAGGCCTGGGAGCTCCAGCCAAGCTAGATATTTCATCACCACATGGGGCTGTCTGCCGAAGGAAAGTGGTTTGATGAACACCTTCGTATCGGTTAATGCTGTCGTCAGAGCCGGTGTCTGGGGAGGTGGTAATACGGTTTATTACTGTTCTTACAGCAAAGAGAGCAGGATGAATGGACAGTACCAGCAGCCCCTGGACAGTCTCAACAATGACAACAAGTACGTGGGGTTGCAGGGCCCGGGGCAGGATGAGCTGGCAATTATGGTCATGTGGGTCTCTGCCCATGGCATGTAGGGAAGGGCACATGCCCAGCTTCCACTTCTCAGGCCACCAACCTGTCCTTCCCCTCTGAACAGACTCCCTCAGATGGCACCAGCTGAAGCAGTCACTTCCTCTGCGGGTGCCACTGCTGCCACCACTTGCATTCGGTGTGGTTAAAGGAATTGCCTTGCTAGGCCAGAGCCAAATGATGCAGACAGGGTTCTGCCAGCTCAACAGACCATAGTTCAGCTGTCCTCCCCTCTCATACCAGGTACTCCTTGTTTGCTGTCGTTAACCATCAAGGGACCTTGGAGAGCGGCCACTACACCAGCTTCATCCGGCAGCACAAAGACCAGTGGTTCAAGTGCGATGATGCCATTATCACCAAGGCCAGCATCAAAGATGTGCTGGACAGTGAAGGGTATGTCTGGGGCGGGGCTGGAGGCGCCCTGTGCGGGTGCTTGTCCATCCCGCCTGTCCGACCAAAGCCAGTGGCTTGGCTACATCTGCCACAATCAGTATGCATATTCACCTTAGTTTAGTTTGGCTTTGTTGCTGAAGGGCAGTGGTTCCTTGGATCAGAAGTTGCCTGTAGTCATGGTTACAGGGTGGGAGTATTGTCGAACAGAGTTGTTCCTCTAAGTGAGAGCCCGCTGTGGTCAGCGCTTGTCCTCACCATGCCGTGCGTGGTTCTGGACCGCCTTCTGCGCTGCTTTCGGTACTTGTCATCCATTTTTTGCCCCGAGCTTCCTTGGGATTCCCGGCCCCAGGTACAAGGTAGACCACCCACCACAGATGTGGACAGTGCATGGGAGACTCTGGGCCCTGGGATCCCCAGGAGAGGAGTCAGAGAGAAGAGTGCACTACTGGGCACAGGTGGGGTTGAGGAGACATGGACCCTGTGTGAGGGTCGCACTACTGTGAACAGGACGTCACCAGGGCCACAGTGACTCACTCCCTAGTAAGCATAGTGGTCAAGTTGGGTGATGGGAGTCAGGGAGTGTCTTTCTTTCTTGAGGGGCTACAGTGGCCATTTGAAAATTCTGGCGTGGGAGCCATTCTTGACTGGCATAGGCTATCTTGCAAGTTAGGACGAAACCCACTTTCCCTTTGCCTCCACAGGTACCTACTCTTCTATCACAAACAGTTCCTGGAATACGAGTAGCCTCCTGCCTTGCTGGCCAGAAAAAAGAGAGAGAACAAGTTGGCAAGCTTCCAGACATGATCCCCGCTCCCCCGCGTCAGAACACCGTGGTCTTCCTCCTGTGCAGGCGAGCCTCACACACGGCCCCCTGCGCTGGGAGACGGCAGGTGGGGTGAGCTGCAGGTGCTGAGTGGGCCAGCGCCTGTCTTCTCAGCCTTGTGGGCTGGGGATGGAAGTCTCAGAGCAGACCAGCTTCTGCCTCCCCCTGCCATCCCACATGGGTTGTAAAAGCGCCTGCCTCCTTGAAAATGAGCCCGTTAAAGCTGTAAGTGTGCAAAGATGATGCCAGAGGGCAGCGTGCTTGCAGCAGCCCTCCAGCAGGAAGGGCAGAGGGTATGTCTTTCTAAAGTTGTAAGATAGCCCCTGGGCCCAGGGTGAGGCCACCCACAGGCTACAAATATATTTGTCCTACAGACAACTTAGCATCAACTGCATGTAGAAACATCAGCTTGGAGGTTCCCTTTGTTTCTTAGAAATAGGCGTCTTCTTACCTCTACCCCGTTGTTCCTTTGTTCCTTTTCCTCCGTGGTGAATTTCATCAACGTGATAGTAGTGAAGTGAATGATCATTGAGTTTATATTGAATTCTAGATGGCCCCTTCCCTGCCGGGATTGTGTCTTGCTTTTTTATCAGTGTTGTTTCCTTGCCCTGTCCCCTGCCTTCCTTCCCGCACAGGTAGCTGGTGGCCAGGCAGTGGAGATCAGGGTCCCTGGGATCTTGGTCTTTGCGGTAGATCACTTGGTTGTTCCATTGACCCAATCTTATGTTTCTTCTTGGTCTCTGGTCTTTTGCCTGCCCAGGGAGGTTTAGTGGCTGCGTGAGATTTGAAGCTGAGTGGTCCAGGTGGAGACTGCATTGCACAGTGTTCTGAGCTCACTCTAGTTTCAGTTAACAGCCAGAATAAGAAGATTCCATCACCAGTTCTGCTGGCAGGGTCAGTCGTGAAGTTTATTGTAAGATATTTTGCATGTATTTCTGGACAAGGCCTAGGTTGTCCACATCTAAGAAACTGAAATCTAGGGTCTTGGTGTTTCTCCTTACACCACTGCCTTTTCAGTGGTGCCTGCCCAGGAGCCTGTTGGCACCCACCCCAGGAGTTTCAGGACAGGCAAGTATTTCCTAAGAGCCGGCTCTGAGCCGTAGGGCCTTAGCGGGTAACACGTGCATCGAGTTTGCACAGCAAGTGTGACAGCTGTGACTTAAATTACATATCATTATGTGTACCTTTTTTTTTTTTTTTTACAATTTGAAAATAAGATTTTTTTCACTTACAGTCAATAAAAGAGCAGCCCGGGGTCAGCCCAGCTCCGCAGCTAACTGCGATGGAATGAGGTGGCTGTGGCAGATGTGAGTGGCCGCTGCTCAGTCGGTGTGAAAATCACCCCAAGTCAGAGGCAGCAAAAGCTTTGTCGTGTGGTGACACTTGCCCTGTTCTTCTCTGGTATATTTCTATTTCTGCATTTAAAGTAAATAACAGACTTGAAGCATGTTTTTTAGAAAAATCCTTTTTTGAGTATGGCTGAGCCCAGATTCTCAGACCTGGGCCCGTGTCTGTGGGACTCTGCTGTGGAGAAGCCCTTGGCGGCACACTGTATTGTGAGTAAGTCCACATGAAAGACTTCACTGCAGTGGCCTACGGGGACCAGAGCCCGAGCTTCCTGAAGGTCTGCCTCCTTGACTCCAGTGGATGGGGCATCCAGAGCAGGGGTGAGCAGGTGTGCTGGCCAGGCCTGCTTCCTCTCCCCACAGCACACGGCCCATTTCTTCCTGTATTGGGGCACTAAGGAGGACAGCAACTGTTTTCTGTCATTGTGACTTGAGCCTTTTCTATCCGAAAGCATTCCCCTTCTTCACCGCGGTTCTAACATTTTAACACTTCTCTCGTATCTGTGGCAAGGTCGACCAACTCCATGACTGCCACACATCATACGGCCCTACCTCTCTGTCCTGGGGTCCTCAGCATGATGTCTCCACTAGACAGGCATGTGTGGATGACTAAGGAACAGCATATTTGACCAATGGGCTTGGGAAGTGTTTCAGTTCCCTCTGGATAGCAAGGCAGGAAAGGGGTTTCCCATCCAAGAACCACAGTATATGTGTGCTCAGACGGTCACAGACGTGCATCTCACCACAGGGCTGCATTGCCCGCCCTAGTCTAGAGCAGTGAGCAGACCTCTTCCATGTACCGCTGGCGCCAGCTTCACAGGACAGTAAAGTGCCCTCTGCAGATGTCCTATCTTCATCCCAGAAGTCAAGCTGGGCATTCCCTGAGCGTGCCAGGCCGTGTGACCCCGAGTGCTGCTGTGCTTGGCTCAGCGTGGATGCTTTTCCTTGTGTAAAATCATTGTTCTTTAGACAAGTGGCTTGTTTCATTTATTATAGCTTTGAAATAAAAAAATCGTGAGGGAAAAAAAAAATCTTATGATTGTATTGTGGTTAGAAGTTTTATTACCAAGACATTTATGTCACTTTTCTTTCCCTTGTCATTTTGAGGGACCATTTGACTCCTCCCTAATGGCTTTTAGTCTTTCCTATATCATAATAAAGCTGCATTTTATTCTGAAACCTGTTTACCTCATTACTAACACAGCCAGAATGTGGGTAGCAGCAGGAAAGTGGTAGCGTGGCTAGCTATGGGTTCCCTATGGGTAGAGATGGCCTGCACTCCACTGTCTGCAGTTTATCAACTGTGTGCCTCCTGCCGGCCGGGTGGGCACGGAGGCAGGCAGATCTCTGGTTCTAGTCGGCTAGGGTTACACAGCAAGGCCTTGACTCAAAAGACAAAAGCAGAAAAGGCCTCTTCCTTTTGTGGGCAGAAGCATAAGTGAGGTAAACACACCTAGTCGCCAGGTCCTCTGGGGAAGTCAGCGGCTGCATGCCCAAGCAGAGAGGCCCTGGCAGATGCTGGGATTCCTCTTCCCCACTCCAGCCTCGGCCCCCCCCACCCCAACCCCACCCCCAAGTCAGCTCCTCACTCGGTTGGATCAGAAGCCACTGAAATCTGAAATCCTGGCCCTCCTGTTTTGGATGCCTTTATATGGAAATAGTCCAGAGAACTCTGCTGCGTGGGACCCACAGCTTGCCCACTGTGTGGCACTGTCATCGGATTAGAACTTTGTCCACCCTCCAGGTCTGAGACCTTCAGATTAAGAACTACTCAAAGTGTGGGTGTAGGGAGCTCAGAGGGACAGCACATGGATTAACATTCGTAATGTGGGTTCAATCCCCAGACTTGTCCCCCAAACACCAAAAAAAAGGTGTGGAGAGATGGCTAGATTTTTTCAAAGACATGAACTTATAAGGATGACAAATTGGGGGGGGGGGGATGTGGAAGATAAGAGAGTTATGAAGTCAGGGAAGAATACCAAAGCATGCTGTATACAAGTTTGTAAAAGCTGCAGCAAAAACCGTTTTATTCAACTAATATATACTAAATAAAAAAAAAAAAAAAAAATTTAAGGGGACAGTGCAGACGGAGTCAGGCTGTATGCTACAGGCTGACTCAACACAGCAGATAAAATTGGCAAAAGAGCCCATTCCTCACAAACAAAGTAAAACAAAATTTACACAAATGACCCTTGGAAAAGCTAACCAAAATCCTCATGATTGGGGGGGTGAGCAAGGGGAGGGGGAGGGGATGTGGTTTTGGAGGGGTAACGAGGAAAGGGGATACCATTTGAACTATAAATAAAGCAAATATCTAATTTAAAAAAATTCTCATGATTCTTTGAAGCCAAGGCTGGACTCTGTACCCTATGTTCTTGGTGCCTCTACCCTGGTTCCAGAAACATTTTGCGTTCTCAGCCCCTTGGGTTCTAATGAGCAGAATTTTAAAACTACAGATCTTAAAGACTAGAAATAGGTTCAGACAGGCTGATCACTGGAGTCTGTCTGTGCAGGCACTGGTGATGTTCCTCAGCCCACAACCAGCACATGTCAGTAGCAGGGGCAGGGTCTTTCTATCAGTCCTGTCGTAGGAGGTTGATCATCGGACAGTGCAGGTTGGCTCAACACATCTTGGACAAGAACTTGTTAGGTGGCAACTTTTCAACCAATATAAAACAGTAATGGTCTCACAAGGCCTCCACTGTGGGTTGAGTTTGTCCCCCAAAACTTATACTGAAATCCCTAACCTTCAGTGCGTCAAATGTGGCCTTATTCCGAGATGGATTCTTTAGAGAGAAATCAAAATGAAGCTATTAGACAGATCATAACATGAACTGTAAGAGGAAGAAGAAGAGTGTGGCCTCAGGAGCACCTTGACTGCAGACTTCCACACTCTGTGTACAGCCACTTTGTGTTATTGGAGCTATTATCAGAGTTATTCTGTGCAGACAGTCGTCCCTCTATGCCACCTACTATGCATGGCGAGGACAGGGGCACCTGTTGTGTGACCTTTGGAGTTCCTAAGCCTGCCTGGGTGATAAGGATGACGTACACAGTCCTACACTTCAGCTTGCTGGGAAATGCTTCTGAGGGTATTTTCGTGCACCTGGAGGTTTAAATGTAAACCTGCTTAGGTAAACCTTAAAAAATTAACCATAGGTGCTCATAAAAAGTGGATGCAGTTGAACATATTCTTGCTGAAGTCCAGGTAACACCCATCAGGGTTTTTCTTTCTTTTCCTTCCTTCCTTCCTTCCTTCCTTCCTTCCTTCCTTCCTTCCTTCCTTCCTTCCTTTCTTTCTTTCTTTCTTTCTTTCTTTCTGTTTTAGATGTTCAGCCTTCTAGAGAAGCCCTATTTTCCTGGCTATATACCACATTAGCCAGACACATGTGTACACACACATCTGCATGCACAGAATTCACACACATACACACACACACATAGGTGCACATATACACACAACTCATACAGACACACAACTCATGTATACATGCACACATGACACAACCCAGCATCTGCACATGCACATACAAAGTACTTAAATCACAAATACATCCACACTGCACTCAGCTCTCTGCCTAAGGCCACAGGAAAGACCACTTGTTTGTAAGAATTGTAAGGGTACTGCTCTCGGTGCCGGCCATTCTCATTCTCCATCTTTCTCAACTAAAGAGAAAAAGCACAGGTTGACTTCTCTGGAAAGTATAGACACAGCAGCAGTATAGACATAGCACAGGCGGTGCTGAGGATGTGGGCGCTGCGGGTGGTTGCTTTATTGCTCTGCGTGGAAGCAGCCAGGCTTCCTTTCTCCTGTCTTCTTTCGATTCTTCTCCATCCCTTTCCCTCTCTGTCACTCCATCGTCTAAGTTGTCTTTTTATTTTTCTGGCTATCAAGCTCCCGGACGCGCGTCCCCGATGGGTGCGCGCACGACACCCAGGCCGCCAACCGATGAGTGCATACAGGGCTGCGGGGCGGCAGTGCCCGCGAAGCCGTGTGTCCCGAGCGAGCGCTGCGCGCTCTCCTGAGTGGGCGAGCTGCGCTCCGGGAAGCAGAAGCTGCACGTTTCAACAGGCTGGGGTGACGCGGTCACTTCGTTGCGAGTCTCTGTCACGGGGCCTGCAGGGACAAAGGAGGGCGCTGTGGGCACCGAGGACTGTTCCATGCTGCCTGCTCCGGGAGCCCAACGCTTCTACAGCCACCCCAGGACTCGCCCTTTAAGGGTCCCTGAAGAGGTTTTCAAGGCTGGGCTCACTTCTCGCTGCACCCTGGAAACCATCCAGTCCCCACCCCGGGGTAACCCCCTTCCGGATCTCCTCCGGAGGCTGAAGCAAGAACCTGACACCCACCCTTTCTTCTAGCCCTACTGTTTTAACCTGATTCACTAAGGTGCTTCAGGATGTGCCCCAGGCCACCCCGGTGGGCTCAGAGTGTGTCCATCCACCCTAGCTGCAGGGGTAGTGGATGGCAGAGGGGAGAGGACTGCTGTGATTGCCAGGAAGGAGGCCTGGCTTTCTATACTTACGATGGGCGTGGGGAGGGTTTGCTTGTGACCCACGCGGCCCTGCAGGCTGGCTGGGAACTGGCTCTCCTCTCCGCCTGAGGAAGGAGGCCAAGACCACCAAGAAACAGCAGAAGATGGCGCAGAGGCAGACCCCCAGTGTGCAGTAGAGAGTCAGCTGGTCGCTGTTTAGCCGCAATCCTGTGGGTGTTTCAGGACAGACAAGTTCACGGAGGGCACCCATTCCCCAGAGCCCCCTTCTTGAAAGGTGCCATATTTAGGCCTGTAGCTACGTGTGCCCTCCCCCATTTCAGGACTCAGCTCCCTCCCTACTATGGGCTTTCTTTTTACCTCATTAGGCCCAAGTACTCCCACACAGCCATTCCCAGACCTGCCTCGCTGGTGAAGAAGTGGGATTCCTTTCCTGGCCCCAAGACACTGCTGTGCTTTCTGAGTCCTGAGGTATTGGCCCCTTTAACCCCAAACTGATGACACCTTTTTCCAAGACCTTAAAGCTGGACACCTCTGGAGCTGGCCTATTCTGTTTTCTCCATACACTTTGGAGATAGACAGACCCAGGGATGGATGGACACATGAGCAATAGTTTGTGAGAATGGCAGTTCCAGAAGGATGACTCCACCAAGCGTCGGGTCTCCTGGGTGAGCTTAGACTTTGAAATCGGGGCCAGGGAAATGACTGGGAAGTCTGGATCCAGACATGAAGCAGAATGGCCCTGGGAAGTGGGGCCATCGTTTACGTTACAGCTTGAGCCTTTAACCTCAGGCTTTGATTAAGGACTAAGAAAGACCTTGTCTCAGTCCGAAGCTCTCTGCTCCCGACCTTTCTCCTCCCAATCTATCTAACGGGTCTTTCAGTGCAGGCACCCAGGCACGCTCTGTGCTAGTTCAGTGAGGGACCACTCTCTTGAAGGAGAAAATGGAAGTAATAAAGTTATAAAGGATTTATCGATACACTTTCTCGAAAACACTGTTATAGAGAGGCCAAGCCTGGCTGGCAGCACCAACCCATCCCTCTTCTCAGGAAGAGCAGAAATTCGCCTTGCCTGCAGGCTGACCCCAGTTACAGCTGCCTGGGAAAAGCAGCCCCGCTCTTTCTCTGGGAAAATGATGACAGTGTTCTACACCATCAATCTCCCCATTTGTCCAAATAACCAAACCTTGGGACTTCTAACTCTGTAGAACAACGTGTAATTGTTCAAAGTGTAACGTAGGGCCTGAGCCTATGTGAACTGAGGGGAATTTCTGTCCAGGGTCGATTCCCTTGTGTGCATGAGCCAGAAGGAGTCACGTGCTACACTCCGGAGCTTTTCCTTTATTAATCTCTTAGGAGTGCTTTCTCACTGGGAAAGCACAACCATTCTGCAAAAGCTCAGCCTGTTCTGGGGTCGGATGCCTTTGTACTGGACGCTCCATAATTCTCCTGTTCGCTGATGGGGGATGGGAAAGAGGGTGATGGGGGGGGCTGTCAATACCTTTGTTTTTAAAACTGGGATGTAACTTGTAAACCGCCACATTCACCACATTAGTGAATTTTGAGAGAGAGAGAAAGAGAGTGTGTGTGTGTGTGTGTGTGTGTGTGTGTGTGTGTTTTAAGCATACCCATGAAGTCGCATAAGTATTTGTGCTCCCAATTTGAGGCTATTTTTATCTCCAATGAAAAACTTCCCATCCCATTACTGGATCCTCCCCATCTTCTGTCATCTGGCCCCCCAGTTACTTTCATCTATCCTGTGTCTCTATGGACTAACTGATCTGTTCTGGGCATTTTGTACCCCCACACTAATAGGTTTGGGGAAACTGTTCAAGAGAGTGTCCATGAGATATTACTGGACAAATTGTACTAACAACCACAAAAAGAAAAGAAAAGGAAAGGAAAGGAAAGGAAAGGAAAGGAAAGGAAAGGAAAGGAAAGGAAAGGAAAGGAAAGGAAAGGAAAGGAAAGGAAAGACCCAACGGGCTTCTGTCTCTCTTTTAAGCTGTCAGTTAGATGCTGACTTTAACAGACTTCCTTCCCGGCATCCACTCCTTACACGAACTGGAGCCTGCTCGCTGCACAGATTCCTTACCCTTCTGCAGGGTTCGGGAACACAGCCCAGCTAGCTGTATGATTACTAAGCAAAACTTCCGCTAACCATGATGCCGAGGCTCTCTCCTCATTGGCTCTGCCTCTTGATGTCCCCCTGTGAGGGCATAATGGAGGAGACCAATGGCTGACCTCTGAGCTTAAACACGGTCTCGTGCGTGTGCGGACATCACACGGTGGGCAGTGGTAACAAGGACCAGGAGTCTCGCTGATGCTTGGGGCAGAACCTGCCACGCGTTCTTTGGCCTGTGCACTTCCTCTGATAAGGGCAGAACTAGCCAACTGCTTTAACTACGCCCTCCATAAGAAGCATAATACCCCAGCAGTCTCGCTTGCTGTGTTGCAGCTGCTCCGTACACACGTGCTCTGAGAATACACAGTGCCGTCACTCAGCTGCCTAACGTTCTGGATCGGTGCCATCAATGTTATCATGGTGCCTTAGATGGACCCTCGGCTGGAGGGCTCTAAGTGCTGCCCGCTCTATGTTACCTCTTTTGCCAGCTTATAAGCAATCTGTGTCTCCAAGCCCCTAAACAGTTAGGATGACCCCGGAGAAAAGGGAACGAGGGACTAGGAGGTAGACAGATTTCCAGGTAGGGAGACACTTAGGGGGCAGGGCCATGACTAGGTAATAAAGATGGTGAACTTCCAAGAAGGCCAGCTTCTTTCTCTGAGACAAAAGCCGGGCAGCTTAAAAACAAAGGTCCAATGTGTTTTTCTCGGTGCAGCCCCCTGCTGATGGACTGGCCCTATGAGTTCAAGGCCAGATCAGGACGCCACAGTTGTGAGCCAATCAGCTATCCTGGCCTTGTTCAAATCTGTCCTAACCAACTCTTGCTGGTCATGGTGACACACGCCTTTAGTCCCAGTACTTGAAAAGCAGAGGCAGGTGGTTCTCTGCGAATTTGAGGTGTGCCTGACTACACAGCACGTTCTAGGACAAAAGCAGGCCTACACACAAGTACCCTGACTCAAAACAAAACCAATCAACCCACCCTAAATAAGGAGGGAAAGACCCTTCAAAGACTTCAAAAACCAAAACCAAAACCAAAACCAAAGCCTTGAAGAGAGACTGGGTTTTCTGAGGCTCCCAAGACCCTGCTCTACTTGGTAGAGGGGTTTTCTCTCCTTCCCTCTTCTGGGTGTGTCTCTGTCAGTCTCAAACTACTAGTCAAGCATTCCCTGCCCCGCTTTGGGTCTGACTTGCCTCTCCCTTTCGCTTCACCCTTAAAGATACTGGGTAGGGGAGACCCTCGAAATGGTGAGGAGGGATATCTTAAATGGGTTGTGCCCCTAATCTTTTAGCAAAATCTTTAAAACTGGTTCTTCACCATCTATCTACCCATGGCTCCTTGCCAGTCAGAAAAGGCTAAGTTCGCAAGCCGCCCCCCCACACACACACACATGCATACCTAGACTCCATCCCTGTCAGCCTCCAACCATACCACTGTAAGCTTCCCATCACCACCTTTGCTCCACTTGCTTACAGACAGCCCTCCTGATGCTACCCACCCCACTGGCCTCTCTGCTTTCAATCCATCGGAATCCTCTTCTGGTCATCAGTATTGCTGGGGACAAGGAGAAGGACCTGCCTCCCCTAGTCCAGGGAAATCCTGTCAAATCCTTATCACCCCTCCTCATGCAAACCTAACCCTACTGCGGCCCGTGGGCTCCTAGAACCGACCCCACACACAGCTTACCAGTGTTCCCTCATCGCCAATACCTTCTGAGTAGCTCAAAACGAACTAATTGATTAAAATAAGCCTATCTCTCCCAGTCAGCCTGCAGCCTTTCCTTGTCATGTGTCCCACTGCCCGGGACACTCCTCCATGTGTCAATGTCTGTTAAACCTCAAAGTGCCCTGCAAAGGGGAAACCACACCAGACGACCATTTTAAACACCATTCCCTGTCTTCAGACAGGACTCTTCGGGTGTGGCGGGACAACATCTCCGCATGCTTGCCCAGTCGCTGCACGGGACCTCTGCTCTTACCTTTTTGTCTCCACCATTCTTCTCCCCCCACGCCCCGCCAAAGCTCCAACCCCTATCAGTACCCCCACATCAACAAGAGCAAAACAGGCCATCGGACCCATCCCTCTTCCTGCCACTCTGGGCGTTCTTCCGGGACTACAAAGGAAAACAGCAGGGATGGGTTTATCTCAGTGGCTCTTGGGAGAGCATCAGTTCCAGAACAGCTGCACACCTTTCAGGCCCACCTCCAAGAATACTAACAGATCAAAACTGGTTCAAGACCAGGCACAGAGAATCCAGCAACAAGCCTCTTCTGGATGGGCTCCCAGTTGCCGCCCGTCCAGGCTCCTCCCCTTACTGACCCCCCCCCCTTCCTCTTTATCATCCTCATATGGACAGTTTACCCTGTCTTTTAAACTCTTTACAGAGGATCCTCCTGGACTGTATCATGCCTTACTCCGGTCCACCACGCCAAGATGAAGTAAAGACAATGCTTCTTCTAGAGTCACTCCAGACTCGAGAACCCCCAAAACGATGTCCCCCTCCCTCCCAGCAGAAAGTAGCCAGATAGGAAATGGCACGCCCAGACCTTATATGTAAGGGTCTTGGATGAAAGGAAATCCTCCCCCAACACAGAACCAATGCCCTAAAACAGGCCCAAGGTCCCAGGAAATCTGTCACCCATGGAGTTCCCAGAAAGCAGCTAATCCCCAGAGTAAATCAACTGACCTAGCTTCCATCCTGCCGTTCCAAGAATCAGATCACAGAGAAAAGCAGCTGCTTCCTCATTCGGCCCCTGACAGGACCCTCCCCTCTTCCCTCCCTATTCTTAGCTATACCAGCCTCCTGAACATGTAATTTGCATTGTACTGCAAGTTCAAACGCTGTGCCTCTGGGTCTTGGGGCCCCGTCTCTCAGACCAATAGATGTCAGCTTTTACCATGAAGGTTGGTCTGAGTTTTCTTTTCTTTCCTTATCTTCTCTTTCCTTCTTTTCCTTCCTCCCTTCCTTCTTTCCTTTCTTCCCTTTCCTCTGACTGTTTGATTTTTACATGTACCACAAATTTTGCCTCCCACACCAAGCCCGTTGGAATCATTCTTTTTAGCTCTGTTCTGGGCTGGGCCCTGTTTTATCCCATAGAATAAGTCGCTCAGAGAGGTTATGTAGAAAGGCACAGCCCTGCAAGGCTGGCTAGGCCATGACTGTGTATTGCACATCTCAAAAGCTAAAGGAATGTGTGCGTGGCTCAGCAGCCGACCTCGGGATGAACGATCCGGGTCCAGTCCCGGCACTGCAGAATACCAAGGGGAAAGTTTAAACAGATTTGAATATTTTTCACCACAAAAATATGGTTAAGCATTTGAAGTAACAGATCTGAGTGCAATGTACAACATGTGGATGTGACAAACTGTTCCATAGGCTTCTGAAATTTTCATCTAAACATTTTTTCTACCTGGGAGTGATCTCCATGGCTTCTGGATACTTGCCTAGAGTCTGAGCCTCTTGAACTGAAGACACTTGTGATTGCAGCCACTGCCCGGCTTCTACCCGTCCTGACCTTCGGATGCCTCAGGCCTGGGGCCACTCACCTGGACCATGCTCTGATCCCTGGTGCCTTCCTGAGTTATCTGTCCTGACGTCCACCTCCCGGGCCTGCGGTCTCCTGAGCTCGAGCTGGAGGTTCACCTGGCTCCTGTGCTCACAGTAGTGTGCGCACTGCAGAGGGTGCTGTGTGCAGGTGGAGTCACAGCTGACACAGGCCCCCAGGAGATAGTCGTAGTACTTGTCTTGCTCTTTTCGGCAAGTGAATAATTCTGTGGGACAGAAAAAAAAAAAAAAAAAAAAAAAAATGCCTAGGGTCTGACCCTAAACTACGTCAAAGCAAAGAAAAACAAACCAATTCCAGAATGGTTATGCCCTCTGGCACATTGCAATCTGATACCTATATCTATATCTACCTATACTTATCTACCATATCTGTATCTATACCTATCTATAGATATGTATTTTCCTATACCTAACTCAAGTGTTACTGAGGGTGTTGTTTTGTTTCTTCTTTGACCTATTAATTCTTTACACTTCTTCATTTCCAAATATGGTCATTTTCTACATCTATTTAAATTTTTAAAAGTGTATTTCTTTTATTTTGTGTGCATGAGTGCTTGGCCTGCATATGTGTATATGCGCCACATCCATGCCTGGTGCCTCTGAGCTCAGATGACAGCAGGGATCTGAACTGGGTTGGGGATAGTTGGGAGCCACCACGCAGCTGTTAGGAACAGAACTGGATCCCCTGCAAAATTAGCAAATGCGCCTCACCACTCAGCTGTCTGTCTAACCCCTTCTACATATCTTTTAAATGAATATCTGGATTGCTCGTTGTCAAATGTTTGTGTGCATCTTCAAATCTCCTAAAGGGGAAACACACTTCAAGTTAGTGGAAGGACTAGAAGAGAAAAAACCAGAACCTTCCTTGGAGATCTGGGGAGGGAGCTGGGAAAGGCCTTGACGATGTGTTGCAACCCCAGCAGCCCACACAGGGGGTGATGCTAAGCAGGAGTCATGCCCCCAAGGGGCCCGGCTGGTGACTAGTACATGGGAAGCCACTCTCCTGGGTGAGTTAGCCCATCCACAGCTTCACAGCCAGAGAGGCTACAAGGACGTAGTCCAACCCAGAGGACGGCCACCCGGGAAGGGAGGCGCTACCCACCCAGTCTCCAATAAGTCACCGCCACCACATGCCAAGGCAGGGAGCCACGTGACCATGGATTGAGGCCCATCCCTCCAAACCACGAGCTTTCCTCCTTTAAGACTAATGGAGTCTTAAATTTATTTAAAATGTACAAGAGCAGAAGAGATGGCTTAGTGGGTAATGGTATTTATTTGCTACCAAGACTGATAACGACCCCCCCCCCTCAGTTTGATTCCCAGGACCACAAGATGGAAGGAGAGAACTGACTACTGAAAGTATCTTCTGACTTACACACACACACACACACACACACACACACACACTCTCGCACTTCAGGCGGGGGGGGGGGCGGCGGGAGCAGGCAATTGGAAGGCAGGAAAGAGCAGACACTGTACAAATGGCTGAAAGGCTGAGAGAAAGAGACCGCCTGCAGATACCATTCCTTAGCCTGGCTTCAGGGCCGGGGGCGGGGGGATGGGTGTGTGTGTGTGAGGGAATAGCTCAACTGTCGCCTGGCCTTAGACGGCAGAACTCACTGCAGAAGTCTGTACAGGCGCGATGGCCCCTCTGGCCGCAGCTCAATGCACAGGAGACGCAGGTTTTCCGCGAGGAGTCCCAGTACTGCTCTTTGGGGCAGAATGCCATAGCCGCGCCTGGCCTCCAGCCCTGTGGAAGGGGAGAGGAGAATTAGGACAGCAGAAGGGCAAATGCTCTCCTGCCCCATTCTGAGGTGTTCTCTGTCTCCGCAGGCAGAGCTGTTGTCCAACCGCAGCTGAGGTCAGGGGCGGCTTCTTCACTCTTTAAGCCTCAGTTTCTCATTTGTAAAATGGTTTCTCTATGGTCCCTCCCTGATCTTGTTGCACCCTGTCTGTCCCCACATTGTCCTCCATGTGTACCAGGTCTCCTGCCCAGGGTCTCTGCTTACTTCTCCCTCATCCTTGACATCTGTCTAAACCTCATTACCCATAGAGGACTGGGGGGAACAGAGGCCTGTAAAGAACGATTTGTGTTTAGACATCCTGGCACTGATCCAGATATACAGCGCGGACTGGGGTGGCTGACATTAGACAGCAGAGGGTTAAGAGCCAGCACAAAATGTCCAACACTAGATGTTTGGGGAACCCAAAACCAAACAGTGATGTCATCTCTTCCCTAGCTGTCCTTGACAGAATGACACCTTTGTGTGACTCTGTATAAATACGGCCTTGAGGTCAGAGGCAAGGGCTTTCGCCGTCACCTTTGTCAGCCTGTCCAGGTATGTCTGCCTATAGACCTAGATGCCTGTGAGACAGACCTGTGTGCTGGTCGGCATGTGCGTAAGTATGTGCCTAGATACCTACCATTGTCTGCCTAACAGTCTGTGTGGAGGCCTTCATCCAGCGTGAATAAAGTATCTTTAAAAAAAAGATTTATCTGTTTTAATTTTATGTGTATGTGTGTTTATGCATGTACATATACCACATATATATGCCTGGTGCCTGTGGAGGCCAGGAGAGGGTGCTGGGTCCGCTGAAACTGGAGCTCAAGCTGCTCTATGCTTGAAACTTGAGTTCTCTGCAAAAGCGAGTGCTTTTACCCACCGAGCCATTCCTCCAGCCCCAGTCCAGTAGCATGCCTCGTCTGTCCAAGGCTCCCTCATCTCTTCAATCTCCTTGCACCATGCCACCCTCCTCTTTTCATGGCATTAGAACAGGGACCTCGAAGGGACGGACCCTACTGTCCCCCATGCCCAGGTGTCCCCTCTGTACACAGAACCACTGCTCCTCACTGTGGCCTTGGCATTCATGAGCGTAGCTGCTTCCCGCCATTGTTTAAATCTACCATGTCATGGTTTGTATATGCTTCCCCAGGGAGTGGCACAGGCAGGAGGTGTGGCCTTGTTGGTGTGGGTGTGTCGCTGTGGGCATGGGCTTTAATAATATCCTCATCCTAGCTGACTGGAAGCTAGTCTTCCACTAGCAGCCTTCAGATGAAGATGGAGAACACTCAGCTCCTCCTGCACCATGTCTGCTCACCTGGAGCCCAATGAGGGCCAACGAGAGCCAATATCCAGACTGCTATAACTGAAGTGTCCCACTATTAAAACAAAACAAAACAAAGGCCAAAGAGCACAATGACAAAACCCCTCAGTCTTATTAAAAGTATTCAAAAGATTCGAGCAGACAATTCTCAAAAGAAGACACGGGAATTGCTCCCAGGCACTGGAGAACATGCTTAACATCATGGCTCATCAGCTGGCTCCCCAACCCTGGTTAGAATGGCTGTTACTAATGGCCAGGCTGTAGAGACATGTTCACACATTGCTGGTGCAACAATTATGAAAGTTTCTTTAAAAAGTAAAAGCAGAATCAGCACATGGCGCAGCAGTTCCATCAGTGGGTGCTGTGGTGGTTTGGATGGGAATGGCACCCATAGGCTTATACGTTTGACTACTTGGTCCCCAGTTGGTGGAACTGTCTGGGAAGGATTAAGAGGCGTGGCCTTGTTGGAGGAGGTGTGGTCTTGTTGGAGGAGGTGTATCACTGTGGGCCCAACCATTCCTAGTGTTTCTGCCTCTCTCTGCCTAGTGCATGGAGATAAAAAGGTACTCCTCCAGCACCATGCCTGCCTGCCTGCTGCTGTGCTTCCCACCATGATGACCATGGACTCCAACCCTTTGGATTCGGGGCCCCAAATTACACACTTTTATAATCTGTTATGTTCAGGTGTAACTAGGACAGGTATTTTATCCAAAAATAATGAAATTAGAAAATTAAGACGTATCTTGCTGCCATGATTATTATAGCTTACCATAATCACTGAGATTTAGAGTTAACCTAAATAGCTAACAGTGAATGAATGTATAAGGAGAATGTGATATCTATGCGACAGAATATTACTCAGCCATGTAAAGGGCTTAGTTCTGTTTTGTTTGAGCATCATAAGTAGATTCAGAAGACAGCATTTTAATCAAAATGAACCAAATGCAGAAAAGCAAGAGTTCCATGTTCTCACTCTGTGCGATCAGCAATGTCAGCCTACGCTAGCAGAGAGGGCAGAGGCTGCAGCAGTGGGGAGAACGGCTGCACAGAGCTGTGTTATAGGAAGACGGGAGAATGAGCTTGCCTTCTGTTGCTCAGCAGGGAAACTACAGTTAAGGATAATGCCTATCTTAAAATTGCTGGAAGAGAGGTTCTTAGCTCTCACACACACACTGCAGACATCAGGTGGTGGATGAGCGGATCCCCCTGGTTTCATCGGTACAGGATGTAGACAAAGGCTAAAAAATCACTGTGTCCATAAATATGTACAACTGTTAGGCAATGACTTACATTTTTAAAAAAGAAACAATGCCCTAAAGCTTCCTAGATCTGAAGAAAGAGGAGAACACACACGTGAGAAGCTCAAGAAGTTCTAAGCATGCAAACCTCAGCTACGCCAGGCCCGGTGCCGGAGGAAAACCTCAGCTACACCAGGCCTGGTGCTGGAGGAAAACCTCAGATACCCCAGGCCCGGTGCCACAGGGCTGTGACTCCAGCCACCTGGGAGGCGGGGGCAGGCTACCCAACTTAGCAAGACTGTCTCAAAACTGAAAGTAGTAAATAAAATAAGTGAACATTTACAAGGAATACAGCTCAGTGCTGGAGCGTTTGCTTTATATCTCTGAGAGCCCAGGATCAATCTTTAGGGTAAAGAGAGAGAAAACAAGGGAAGGCAGGAGGAGGGGGGGGAGTGAGAGGAGAGAGGCAGTGAAAGAGGGGGAGAGGAAGAAAGGAAGGAAAAACCCTCGAACGTGTGCCGCGATACATTACAGTAAAATTTTAGAACCCGAGGGTAAAGAAAATTGTTAAAGTAACAAGACAAAAGCAGCTTGTAGGGTGGGAAGGTGAGCCAGCAGGTAAGGCCCTGACGGCCTCCGTTTGCTTCCTGGGACCCCCATAGAGGTTAAGGAAGAGAACTGAGTCTGCCAAAGTGTCCTCTGACCTCCACATGCCTGCTCTGTCACATGGTTCCCCCCACACCCCTGCCTCTTTCATACACACACATCCACATTATCATTATAAAAAGAAGGAGGAGGAGGAGGAGGGTGAAGAGGAGGAGAAGGAGGAGGAGGAGGAGAAGGAGGAGGAGGAGGAGACATTTGACAACTTGTTATGTACAAGGGACCTTCTGGAAAGTTAATGGAGAGAGAAAGAATGGGATGACAGATCTAAAGGCCTAGAAGAAAGCTGTCAGCCACGAGTTATGTCCTGGGCAAAACTGCCTGTCAATACTGAAAGAGAAATCAAGACATTTCCAAAAGAAAAAAACTAAGGGGGTACATTGCTGGTACCAAAGGCTACCAAGAGTCCTTTGTGTGAAAATGGAAGTCACTAGACAGAGCCCAGAAAGGAGAAGAAACACAAATAAAGGTCCCTGCACAGGCAGACATTAGGTTTTATTTTGTCTTCTTATGTATACGGCATTTTGTCTGCATGCATGTCTACATACCACGGCGTGCTTGGTGCCTGTGGAGCCCCTGGAACTGTAGTTAACAAAAGCTGTGAGTTGCCATGTGAGTTTTGGGAATCGAACCTAGGTCTTCTGGAAAAGCAGCTAGTGTTCTTAACTGCTGAGCCATCTCTCCAGCCTCTGTTTTATTTTATTTTTTGAGACAAGGTCTCTTTATGTAGATCTGGCTAGTCTGGAACTCTCTATGTGGGCTAGATTGGCCTCAAACTCAAGGTCTCTATCTCCTGAGTGCTGGGATTAAAGGCATGCACCAGCTACCATGTCTGGGTATTCAATCAATCAATGAATCAATCAATCAATCAATGTGTGTATGTGTGTATGTGTGTGTGTATATGTGTATGTGTGTGTATATATGTGTGTATGTGTATACACCCTTGTGCGTGCACTCAGTTGCATGTGGTATTGGATCCTGAACCTAGAGCTTTCTGGTGAGTGCTAACCCCAGCTCTTTTCTTTGTTGTATTTTGAGACAAGGTCTTGTTAAGTTGGCCAAGGTTGGCCTTGAATCTCCCTCTAGCCAAGGTAGGGCCTTGAACTTGTGATCTTCCTGCCTCAGCTTCTCTGGTACCTGGGTTCATGAGCCTCCACCACCAGGCCAGCCAGATAAACTTTAATTATTGTACACTCGTTATGAGTTGAAACTCCTATTTCACCACATAATTTAATAAATACTTCATAAAAACCTATGTTAATCATTACTCATGTTCAAAGAGAAAACTTGTAGCAATGTTTTCATAAACCACATAAAAGCAGAGAGGCAGAGATTTTTAGGAACTGTGTTTTGCAAATTAATGAAACTAAGTAGATATTCAAATTAAGACACTACAGGATCAAGTTGTTAATTGTAAATTTTTTTTTAATTGTAAATTTTAAAATAATCACTGAGAAAATAAATTTAAAATCTGCAGAAAAGAAGGAGAGACAGTAGCTGTAGTCAGTGGGTTCAGGTGCCTGCTACCCATCCTGCCCATTGGAGTTCAGTAGCCTGAACCCATACAGTAAAAGGAGAACATCGAATTGTCTTCTGACCTCCACTCACCATGGCACCAGAGCCCGACACATACATGCATCCATGCACAAAATGAATAAAATAAAAAGCAATATATAAACAGCAGAAACAAATCTTTACCAGAAAAAATATTAAATATAAATGATCTAAAATCTCTGTTTAAAGGAAGAAATGTGCAAATAGATATGCAAAAACCACAAGAGTAATCTCTATGCTATTTATAGAAGATTTGTTTTTGTTTGTGGTGTTACAGGTGGAGTCCAGGAACTCCAGGCTCTTAGACAGTTTTCACCTCTTAACCACGCCCCACCCCCAACACAGATCAAAGAACACAGAAGATTCAAAAATAAAACTATGGAGCAAGATATTTCATGCATCATCAGGCCTTGGTGGCCTACACCTTTAATTCTAGTACTCAGGAGGCAGAGGCAGCAGATCTTTGTGAGTTCAAGGACAGCCTGGGCTACAGAGCAAGCTTCAGGACATCCAGGCTATACAGAGAAACCCTGTCTTGAAAAGCAAAAACAAAGGGAAAAAATGCAAATCGTAGCCAAAGAGCAGATGCAAATGTACAACTATTGTCGGACAAAATACATCTTATGTCAAAGCCCCAAAGAGACATTAAAATAAAGAAAATCACCTCTTAACCACTGGTCATAAGACCATTGGTCATAAGACCAATATGCCTTATGAATACAGGGACAAGCTCCTCAACAAAATGTCAGCATATGAACTTCACAGTGTATTATTTACCATGATAATAGGGGGATTGTTCCTAGGCTGCTGCAAGGAATCAGTTCTACAAAGAGCTATTGCTTCCATGTACATCACTGAAAGGATTAAGAGGGAAACTACACAGTCATCCCAGTGGATACAGAAAGCCTTTGACAAAATTCAACAGCTTTTCATGGTAAACAAACCAACATGAAACTTCTGGCTGATTCCCCACTCCCAGTCCCAGGTCCTGTGGCATTTCCTTTTGGGTCAAGTGGCCTCTGGTCAACACCTCATCCAATTCTCTGAGAAACTATGTATTAGCATCCCTGTGAACACGGTTGCTGCATACACACGAAATTAGAGTAAAGGCCTGGCCCAAACCTGGAACCTAGGCAAAATGATGATAGTGATCATGGTGATAGAGAGATAGATAGATAGATGGATAGATAGATAGATAGATAGATAGATAGATAGATACATAGACAGATACATAGACAGACAGACAGACAGACAGATAGATAGATACATACATACATTGATTGATACATACATACATACATAGATACATAGACATATACATAGACAGATAGATACATAGATAGAAACAGAGACATATACATAGACAGATAGATAGATACATAGATAGATACAGAGACATATACATAGACAGACAGATACATACATACATACATACATACATACATACATAGAACATAGATGACACATAGATAGACGCATAGATATACAGGTATATAGATACATAGATACATAGATGTATCCAGACTAGAATGAAGAATGTTAAGTCAAGCTCTGTCCATAGGTGACATGATCTTATACTAAAAAGGACAACAAAACTATTAGAGCTCATAAAATCATAGTTACAGGGTAAAAATATTAGCAACCAAAAGGCATTGAACTCTCATAGTCTTACAAAGAACAATCCTTAAGAAAATTAAGGAACAATTTAATGTATAATAACATAAAAAGAAATAAAATGCTTAGTAAAGTTAGCCAATGAGGTGAAAGAAGTGTATGCCCAAAACTGTAGAATATTGTGGGAAGAAATTACCTAACTAGGTCAAAAGATGCCCTGTGTTCATAGACTAGAAGATTTAAGAAGTCAATATGGCCCAAAGCAACCTACCAGTCATAGAATTTACAACAGAATCTTAATGACTTTTTAAAAAACATAAATTAGAGACGCTATACTAAACATTCAAATGGAATCAAATAGGAATAATGTTTAAAAGGAGGGCGAAGCTGGGGACTCACACTTCCTGGTTCTGAAACAGGCAGAGCTGGTGCAGTCCGCAGCGTGGTGCCAGCATAGACAGGGGTCCAACCAGAGCAGCTGGACAGGGAAGGCAAGCCAGCTTTGCCTGTATGAGCAGATGGTTTCCTTGCAGGTGTACCATGAGCAGCCAGTGGGGCAAAACCCAGTCTTTTCAGTGAATAGCTGATAGCATTTAAATTAGGCTGTCATACACTTAAGATGTTATACCAGTGTTGAAGGGAAAGCTGGATAGACACATGCAAAAGACTGTAGTTAAATCCTTACCCAATACCATTAAAAAAAAAATAACTCTAAAGAGCTGGGCGTGATGACCTATCCCTTTAATCCCAGCACTCAGATGCAGAGGCAGGGAGGACTCTGAGTTCAAGGTCAGTCTCCTCTACAAAGGGAGTTTCAGGACAGCCAGAACTGTTACACAGAGAAACCCTGCCCCCCCAAAAAAAACAATAAATAAGTAAACAAACAAAATCATTTGATCAAAGACTTAAAAGCCCAAAGGAAAGAAGGCCAAGGGGAAGAAGGTGGCCCTGGCTCTCGCTGTCATTAAGAAACAGGAGGTCAAAAAGGTGGTCAATCCTTTGAGAAAAGGCTCAAGAACTTCGGCATTGGGCAGGACATCCAGCCCAAAAGAGACCTAACACGCTTTGTCAAATGGCCCCGCTACGTCAGGCTGTGGCGGCAAGGAGCCATTCTCTATACCGGCTCAAAGCACCCCCTGCCATTAACCAGTTCACCCAGGCCCTGGACAGGCAAACAGCTACTCAGCTGCTTAAGCTTGCCCACAAGTACAGGCCAGAGACAAAGCAGGAGAAGAAGCAACAGCTACTGGCCTGTGCTGAGAAGAAAGCTGCTGGCAAGGGGGACATCCCAACTAAGAGACCAGGACGCCCCAACTAAGAGACCACCCGTCCTCCAAGCAGGAGTCAACACAGTCACCACCTCGGTGGAAAACAAGAAGGCTCAGCTGGTGGTGACTGCCCATGATGTAGACCCCATGGAGCTATTAGGACTGATTATAATGACAGATGTGATCCGCTGCCCCTGGGGAAGCAACGTCCTGGGTCCTAAGTCTGTGGCTCGCATTGCCAAGCTGGAAAAGGCAAAGCCTAAAGAACTCGCCACTAAAGTGGGATAAACTTACACTACGTTTTCTGTACATAAATATCATTACAAAATTATCTTCCAAAAAATACCTTAAAATTGGACTAAGGAGTTGAATAGACAGTTCCCCCAAAATATGTGCTTAGCACTGGGCAAAGAAAAACTCAAACAGGCAAGAGGCCACATCCCCTGCTGGGACTGCTACAGTGCTTAGATAGGGGACAGGGACAGACAGTGAGGACCCCGGCGCACCAAATGGGATTAGGCAATGTTATGGCCACTTTGTCAAATGGCTTGGCAATTATTTAAAAATTCAACCAGGTCACCATGGGAGCCAGCAATTCCACACCTAGGTAGCCGTCTAGCCAAAAAAAAGAAAACATACTGCTCAACGTATAAACACTCTCACAAAGCATTGTTCTCAGGCCCCAGAGAGTAGCAACAACCCAAATGTTGACGAATGAATAATAAATAGCCTATCCCTAAAATGCAATTACTTAGCTATGAACATGCAGTTACGGTCATGCTACAACATGGGTGACCTGTGAAAACATGTGAGGCACTAGGGAACATGGAATCCCAGCACACACCGAGGGTGATGCTGCCAATACAAAATATCCAAAAACTGCAGAGCTCTAGAAGTGGGAGCTGGAACAACTGTAGTCAGAGGCTGGAGGCGGGAGAGAGAAAGATTAATAATGCCGGGCGGTGGTGGCGCACGCCTTTAATCCCAGCACTTGGGAGGCAGAGGCAGGCGGATTTCTGAGTTCGAGGCCAGCCTGTCTACAGAGTGAGTTCCAGGACAGCCAGGGCTACACAGAGAAACCCTGTTTCAAAACACAAAAAACAAAAAAAAGGAAAAGAAAAGAAAAAAGAAGAAAGAGAGAGAGAGAGAGAAAGAGAAAGAGAAAGAGAAAGAAAAAGAGAAAGAAAGAAAGAAAGAAAGAAAGAAAGAAAGAAAGAAAGAACAAGACTAATAAGGTTTCTTTTGGAATATTGGAAACATCCTAAAATTAGGCTGTGGTGATAGCTACACAATTGTGATTATACTAAAAAAGGGAGCTCCTTTAAGTGGAGCTACTGCCATCCCTGTGAGTGAGTGAAACGAGTAGCTTAGCTGGAGAGAGGCACCACGACCCACCACAGCCACTGCCTCAGACGGCAAGACTGACCGGAAGAAGTTATGTCCACCCTTCCTTCTCACCAACCAACCAGATCCATGTAAGGCCCAGATCTGAACCCAGTCTAGCAGGGAATTCCTTCTTCCCTGCTAGACTAGGTTCAGATCAACATAGAGGCTCCTGCGTACCCTGAAACCTAAGAGTCGGCAGACCCTCCAATTTCTAGAGGCTTCCTGACATGCTTGGCTAGATAGCAGGTGTTGTTCCGTGGAAGATTGATGAGGCAGATTAGTTTTTAACCTGCTTGTAAAAAGTCAAGGCAGCAGCTTGCACCTACAGAAAGAGCAGGCATACCTGCTGTGTGGTGACGCAGGCCCCTTACAGGACTGGAAGGTCACTCCTCACCACGTGCAGGGCAGGGCACATCAGCTGGCACTTCCCTTCCAAGCCCCAACCGATGGGTCTCCTCACCCCTTAGTCCAGGTGTCGAGGACGGCAACTTTGAATTCTTGCACCTTTTAAAAACTGGACACAGGATGGGGGCTGGGGATGACCCACGCCTTTCATTCCCAGCCCTTGGGAGGCAGAGACAGGAGGATCTCTGAGTTCAAGGCCAGTCTGGTCTACTGAGAGTTCCAGAACAGCCAAGTCTACACAGAGAAACCCTGTCTTCCTGAAAAAACCAAACCAAACAAACAAAAAACAAAAACTGGACACAGGACATGTTTGGCTTCTACTGTGAATACCTTGAAAGAGGAAGGAAAGACTCGGCCCTCAATACCAGTCCAGAGCCCATGCGAGCGAGCAGTCCTACGCTGCTATAGAAGGAGACACTCAAGACAGTCTTAACACAAGACCCAAACTGCAGCCTTTTGCCATTAATCCAAATACTTGTAGCTTTTTTCTTTTCTTATATAAAACAGTTTTCTATTTTTGTGTTTGAGTAAAACAAAATTGTTATGTGAAATTTATTAATTGTGGTTACTTTCATTTTAATGGCTTTCTGTTATTGTTAATACTACTACTACTACTACTTCTACTACTATGTTTTTGAGGCAGTGTTTCACTATGTAGCCCTGGCTGCTTTGAAACTCTCTCTGTAGACCAGGCTGGCCTCAAACTCACAGAGTTCCGCCTGCCTCTGCCTCCCAAGTGCTAGGATTAAAGGTGTGCGCCACAATATCTGGCCAGTATCTTTCTATTTTTAATTTCATGTATAACTGTTTTAGCCTTTATTGTTATAAAAAAAACTATGAACAGTAAGAATATATGCCCTTTCATAATAGTATAAATATAATAAACAGTAAAATGATTATTTTAAATTTTAAGGTATTTAAAAATATTAAAATAAGTCGGAGGATTTTTTTGTTTTGTTTTGTTTTTATTTTCAACTTCCCAGAACCTTTGCTTGTGACTCTTCAAGAGAGTCTGAAGGGTTGAAAGCAGGTTTGTGGTTTTGAGGTCCGTTTTGTAGGTGAAGAGAAGAGACTTATCGGAGGCCAAGGGCCTGTGTACAAACTATGAGCAAAACTGACCTGAACTCTCCACCTGTCCTGGCTTTCCTGGGCTCTCATTCCAGCACTCAGAAGCTGCTGTGGGTTCGAGCACATTCTTCCCGATGCCTAAGGTCCCAGTTCCTCTGACATTTCCTTTTGGGTCAAGGTGGCTCCTGACCATCCCCTCCTGTGATTCTCCGTGAAACGTATTCGCATCCTTGGTGGACAAGGTTACTTCACAGAGATGAAAATCCAAGCAAAGCCTGCCTGACCCTGGCTTGTGTCTGGGCATAGGTGAAGCTGCTGTGAGCCATGGTCCTGATGAGGACCCTCTGCCTTGGACGAAACTCTAAACTACCCCAGAGACACTATAGGATAAATTCATCAGCAACAATCAGCAAGAAAAATAAGAAGCAGATGGGACAGGTAGAGACTGAAATACAGAACCCATTTTCTCCTGCAGGCCGTGAAGGAGCGATTTGAATCTGTCCACCGAGGACACACACCATCGGTACTTCTTGCTCAGCACCCGTGCTCACAGGCGCTTTGCGATATTAAGAGTTCTTAGAAATTCACGGCAGTCAAGTCGGGGGCAGAGTTCTAAATGCTGAATCCTGGGGCATCTAAAACCTACCCGATTCACTTCAAAATAATCCAGGGGCACAAGGAGAAAATCTGAAGAACATGGACAGAAAAAGAAGGTTCCCGCCTGTTTGGCCGACCCCACTCCCCATGGCAGCACGACCTGACCCCGGAGGCCTCCTCCGTGTGCAGGACTGAAGCTGTCCCAAAGCTGAGTCGCCTTAGCTTGTGACGGTGGTGGCACTGCTAGATCTCCAGCCCCCGGAGCACCCTCTTGGCCCTCACCCACCACGGCTGGCTACTCACCACACTCCTGCGCCAGCGGCTCCAGCCTCCTGCCTGCCCTGGCCCACGCCACTCATTACTCAGGGTGTTTATTATTAGCCTGAGATTTTGTTAGGCCTAGGCCACACTTCCTGGGTTTTCCCCTTCGACCTGGCGATGTAAATAAGCCACCCTGCTGACCTGCGCCTGCGCCTTAGTCCAGGGAGTACAGGTGAGCGAGCTCTCCCTGTTAGCTTAGCAGTGGGGGCTTAGCCTGTTTGTGTTGTGACAGGGCTTGGACACGTCTAGATCTTCCCCGGCCCAGCTCCTGGGCCTGGTTCCTGTCCACTGCCCACTCTCCAGGGCAGGATGCCCAAATAACTCTTGTCCTCCCTAGATAGCCTTCCCTCCTCGTGGACTACCACATCCTATGTTGCTGCCTGGTCAGTTCTTGCTGTCCTTCTTCAATGCTCAGTTGAAGTGTCACCTCTCCCAGGAAGCCATCTGTGATTGCCCCAGGACATTAGGTACCTGTTCTGTGCAGTCCCTACAGATATGGATTTTGCTTCAGGGTCTGATGCCTTGGTAAGGACTTATGTATAAAGTGACTTGTACCTCCATGTCCTTATTTGAAAAGTGGGCCCTTGAATCACTGTGAGAATGACGAGTTCACACAGTCACTTGATTGTTCTTTGTCTGGTTTTTAGTTCTTTTGACCCAGGTGTTACTAAGTTGGTCGAGGGTTGGCTTGAACTCAAGATCCTCCTGTCTCAAGACTCCAGAGTGTTGGGATTTCAGGTGTGCAAGTTCTCAGCACACAGGGACTGAGAACTCCATGTCCAATGTGTGCCATGGAGAATCGGTGCTACGGCCCTGATAACCCCGTGCTTCATCTTCATGGCTATAGACTCCCAGGTCTTCAGAATCCTGCAGGGACAAGACAGCCCAGCAGCTGCACTCCCACGTTCACCATAGAACTGCTCACAGCAGCCCAGAAATGGAGTCAATCTGCCTGCCTTCGTGGATGTGCGGATAAGGGAACTGTAGTGTGTGTAAACAACAGGGATTCTTTTCCTTCTCAAAAGAGAAGGAAATGCTGCCCTTTGTATGAACATGGATGGAGCTGGAGAACTTCCTGTATAAAAAGGGAAGTCACGCTAGGTGTGGAGGCACATGCCTTTAATCCCACCATTTGAGAGACAGAGAGGCCAGCAGATCTCTGAGTTCTCAGTTAGCCTGGTCTACAGAGCTAGTTCCAGGACAGCCTGGGCTACACAGAGAAACATTGCCTCAAACAAACAAACAAACAAACAAACGAAAAAGAAATGAAGGCCCAGAGCGAAGGCCCAGCAGGTATGAGCCCTGATGCTGCCCTTCAGAGGACCGGGATCCAATGCCCTCTTCCGGTCTCCAGGGATTCTGGACATATGTGTGATGTACAGACACCATTTACTATTCAGGCAAGACACCATACACATAAAAACTTAAAAATTGGGGCAGGGGAGATGGCTCAACAGTTAAGACATTAACTGCTCTTCCAGAGGTCCTGAGTTCAATTCCCAGCAACCACATGGTGGCTCACAACCATCTGTAATGGGATCTGATACCCTCTTCTGCTGTGTCTGAAGACAACAATAGTGTACTCGTATAAATAAAACAAATAAATCTTTTAAAAAAATTTTTTAAATTGAAATCAATTGTTTAAATAGAAAGAAAAAAAGAGCCGGTCATAGAAAGAAAAGCCACAAGTCCTCACTCCTGTGTGGGGCACAGAGATCTTATAGCTAGGAAGAAAATCAGTCATCGGAGGCTGTGGAGTGCGGGAGACAGATCAGAAGGCCCCAGCTTCAGCTAGGTTGTTCTGTGGTCCGTTGTACAGCAGGGTGACTGTGGTTGCAAGCAACATGCTGGGTAGCTGAGAACAGCTCCACAACTGCAGTGCGGTCCAGTGGTCAAGCACAGATGAGGCCCCGGGTCATCCATCCTCCGTACTGGAAAACAAAATGGCACATACCCTTAGTCCCAGTGCTCATGGGGCTAAAGTCGAGGAGGGATCAGGAGCTCCTGGCCAGCCTGGGCTACATAGTAGAGAGTATGGGTTGAGGGAGAGACAATTTAGGAGCTGGGGGTAGGGGATATGGCTTAACATTCACAAGGCCCTGGGTTCAATATCCAGCACAGGAGAGAGGGGGGAAAGAGGGAAAGAGGGAGAGAGTGAAGAAGGGAGAACGGGGAGGGGAAGGAAGGAAAGGATGGGAAGGAGGGAGGGAGGGAAAAAAGGAGGAAGGGAGGAAGGAAGGAAAGGATGGAAAGGAGGGAGGGAGAGAGGGAGAAGGAAGGGAGGGAGGAAGGGAGGGAGGGAGGATTTAAGGGAGGGAGAAGGGAGGGAGGGAGGAGGATTTAAGGGAGGGAGAAGGGAGGGAGGGAGGGAGGGAGGGAGGATTTAAGGGAGGGAGAAGGGAGGGAGGGAGGATTTAAGGGAGGGAGAAGGGAGGGAGGGAGGAAGGAAGGGAGGGAGAAGGGAGGGAGGGAGGGAGGGAGGAGGCGACAGGAAGGAGGAAGGAAGGAAACTAAACTGTGACAACCCAAAGTCATCCATCAGGTTCTAACTCTGAAGGATGACCCCCAGACAGGCTGCAGGTGAGCCTCCTTCTGACGGAGCTCCTGGCTATGCAAAGCACTTCAGGGGCCTATCTACCCAACACTGACCCCCGAAACCTAGAAAGCTCATCACAGGAAGCTCATGTGGCCACAGGAGGCCGACAGCAATGTGGCTGCCATCCACTGGACGGTGGCGCCGTGGAGGTGTGCAAGAGGCTGTGCTCAGTGGGACAGGCCACTGTGTGGAAAAGTGCTACAGCAGGATGCTGACAGAAGGATGCACACACGCATACATGCACATACATACATACATACATGCACGTACACATGCATACACATACACACATATAGACACATTCACACATACATGCATATACACACATGTATATACATGCACACATGCAAACACATACACAAGCATATACATATTACACATTCATACACATGCACACACACATGCATACATATACACATACATGCGCACATGCAGGCACATTCACACATACGTACATATACATATATAAACGTACAAATGCATATACACATATACACATACATATGCGCATGTACACAAACACAATACACATGTGCATACATATACATGTGTACACATACATATGCACACATACAAGCCTATACACATGTACACATGTGTAAACACATACACACACACACTTATGCACACATTTATATACATACACATGCACACACACACGGGTGCTGTTTTTCCAAAGACTGTGTGCCTGGGAATGTGACATGACAAGATGGGACAAAGGGGTGATGTTTGAAGGAACCCCAATTCTACATGGGAGGTTTTCATGGCTAGTGTTAATGAACTACAACCAGCAAAACCACAGCCGGGCTAAGGGGATGACGGGTAGAGCCCAGTGCTGGGCTAAGGGGATGACGGGTAGAGCCCAGTGCCAGGAACATTCTGCCCATGGGTACGGGGCAAGCTCTGGGTCAGTGGAATGCCTGGGTTGTATCCCGTCCTTGCCTGTCTGGACTTGTTGGAGTTGGTCTCTGTAGCCTCACTGAGGGCTGCGTGGGCCTCTCTGGGACTGCTAAGCACCCTACACCTTCCAATGAGTGGAGCTGGGACGTGTTAGCCTGGAGACGCTGTCCTGAGCCTCATACGCTATCTTGGTCAATACTTACTATGTTCTGTGCATACATGAGAAGCAAACAACACCCGGGCTGCTCTGGGGAGGCAGCGGGGAGTGAAAGGGGAGGGTCCCTTTAGTCACATCCAGTCACCACAGGCTGACACTCCAGTGCACATGTGCCCGCTCAGAATAGTGCTGGCAGTTTCCAAACCTCATTCTGAAACCAGACCTTTCTGTGATGTCTCCAGGGGCACCACCGGCTTCTCACTGTGAGTCACATGGCCAAAGTTTTAGAACCCGGAACAAAGACACTTTGCACCCTCCGTGGCTTGAGAGCTGGTCCATTTACACCAGTGGGGTCAAACAATTAGAATGCATAGGGCAACTGAGACAACTCCAGAGAGCAGACCCCAGGCCCTCTAGAGGCCTGCAGTGTCTCTGGGAATGTGACCAACCCTGTGCCCCACCCCCCTTGCTTACATCATGCTGGCTGGGACAGCTCAGACTTGGTGTTTCCCATGTGACTCAGTCTCCAAGTACCATCCTCCAGCGAGCTTGCTGGGCCCCAGCTCTGCCCCGACGCTTCAGTCTGTTGTGTTGTACCGTCTCAGCGAAGGCCTTGAGTTGCCTCGGTGGAATTACCTCATCGAGGGAATGTCACCCCTTATCACTGCCCAACACCGCTTGTGCACATGGTGGCGTTTCCACCCACAGACCCTTGGTGGCAGCTGGCTCTGAGTTGCCTTCCCTCCAGTACTGAGGCATGCTACCTGGTAATATCCTCTGAGTAGGTTCTGGGATAAAGAACTGTTCAGGGAGGAACATATTTAGAATTGTAGCCGAAGCCCTAATCACAACAGCAATGTATCCATGAGACACTGATAACCATTTCTTAGAGGCACTAGACACCGCAAAACTCAGTTTGAAGAAGCAGACAGTAGCATCTTTGTTAAAGGAGTCTCTGGCTTCTTGTGGGAGGGGCTGGGTACTGTTTTTACATTAGTATTGCGAAAAATTCAAAACAAAGAGCAAGCCAGAGATGAGAGTACAGTCCACCACAATTGATGTCCACCGGCTCAGAATCTCCTCAGCTACACCCATCTCTGTCTGCCTTCCTGCTCACAGCCACTGCTGTCTCCCAAGCCTGCTGCTTCTCCATTCTTATTTGTCTAGAGGAGTGGTTCTCAACCTGTGGGTTGCAACTGCCTGATTTCCTGGGGTCAGGGGGTGGGTGAGGCGGCAAATGACCCTTTCGTGGGAGTCACATAATCATATACCCTGTGTACCAGATATTTACATTATGACTCATAACAGTAGCAAAATTATAGTTATGAAATAGCAACAAAAATAATGTTATGGTTGGAAGTCACCACAACATGAAGGACTGTATTAAAGGTCTGCGTCATTAGGAAGGTTGAGAGCCAGTGGTTAGGCTGTTCTTTATTATTTTCAATCTTCCATTTCTTCTTTGATCTATACAGAAGCTTATTGCAACAGCCCCTAAAGGTCTGTGTGCCGAAAGCTTGGTCTGGGGCCCGAGGAGCTGCTGGAGGTGGTGGACCTTGTAGGAGATGGGGCCCATGGAAGGAGCTGAGCCGGTGGGCCTGGCCTTCTCTGTCTCTCTTTGCTCCCCGCTCTGCCTATCCTACCACAGGCCCCGAAGCGGCAGAGCCAGCACCAGGAGCTTTTAAACTCTGAGAAATCACCAGTTAACTAAATCCCACCTCCTACAAGTTGCTTCTGTTTGGTACTTTACAATGATAGAGAAGAGAAACTAACCAACCAGGCATCTCCGTGGGAGGTAATGGCCCCCTGTGCAAGCACTGACACCCATGGGCTGTGCTTTCTACCATCCACACCCTTGTTCACACAACACTGCCTTGTAAAGCTCAAACCCAGCACAGCAAGAATAGCCTTTCTGTTGAGAACTAAGTTGGAGATCCTTGCCCAAAACAAATATCACCCTTGTAGGCTGGTGGCTGTCTAAACCTGCCACCGTTTCTATATCTGTAATGTGTGTCTGTGAGGAAGGGCTCTCTTCTTTGCCGTCATATAGATTAGTGCCCTGCAAAGTGTCACGTGTTAAAGGCTTGTGCTTGACCCCGGGGTGTTAAAGGGAGCTGGTAGCAAGTGTAAGGCTCAGAGCTTGTATGGCGGGAATCAGCTCTCCCCCTCCACCACGTGAGTTCTGGGGATCAGATTTATGTTTAAGTCAGCCCCCTCACTGGTACTCTAGAAACTCTGAGATCTTAAGTCTGGAGGAAATCCATTCCTCTGCCCGTTGGTCTTTCCGGTTGAAGTCCTCTATTGTACATAGGAGCTTGAGAAAGCTACCTCCTCCATTATCATCAGGGCTCTAGAAGAGAAGAGACTTAGAGGTGATAGTCTTCAGGGAACCACCTATTTTACAGGCGGGAAAGTTGAGGCCATGAAACAGCTATCCTCTGGGCTACTTGACTATACCAAAACATCTGACTTGACCTCAGACTCCAGTAGAGGACCATCACACCCCAGACAGCCATCCAGTGGTTTTTGAATGAGTAAGTAAATGGAAATTAAAAGCAAGCGAACAAAACCCCGTGCTCTGGTTCCTAGTAGAGGTGACCAATTCAAGGAAGGAGAACCGATGAACCAGATCCTTTGTGAAGAGAAAAGGCCAGGTCCTAAGGGAAGGTGAGGGGGGCCAGTGACTCACAGAGCCCTCTGTGCACAGCGTGTGACTCACAGATGAGCTAGGCAGGAACACACAAACGACGACGAGTACCCTGGACCCATAGCCAGCGCTCCTCCCACCTTCTCGTGTCTGCTCCACCGCAGACATCCCCGGGAACACCCAGAGCCTTTGCCCTACTTCTCTGCACTAGCAACACTGGTTTCCTATGCTCTGCACCACAAAGCCATGGCTCCAGCATCTCCCTCTCTGGTAGTCAGACCAACCACTAGCCAGAGCCCCCATCTGTGGTAGCTAGCTAGGGTTACTATTGCTGTGATGAAATACCGTGACCAAAAGAGGGTTGGGGAGAAAGGGTTTATTTCTCTCACTGTTCTGTATAACCGTTCATCATCAACGGCACTGAGGACCGGAACTCAAGCAGGGCAGGGACCTGTGAGGCAGGAGCTGCTGCAGAGACCATGGAGGGGTGCTGCTTACGGACTTGCTCCTCGTGGCTTGCTCAGCCTGCTTTTTTATAGCACCCAGGACCATGAGGCTAGGAGTGGCCCCATCCACTGGGCTGAGTGCACTATCCCTGACATCAATCACTAAGAAAATGCCCTCTCAGCCAGCCATTGAACTGAGCACAGGGTAGAGCTAGAGAAAGGACCCAAGGAGCCGAAGGATTTGCAGCACCGTAGGAGGAATAACGATATGAGCTACCCAGTACTTCCAGAGCTCCCAGGGACAAAAACACCAACCAGATTGTACACATGGTGTTACACATGGCTCCAGACACATAGGCAGCAGAGGATAGCCTTGTTGAACATCAGGGAGCAGAGGCCCCTGGTCCCGGAAAGGCTCAATGCAGCAATGTAGGGGAATACCAGAACAGGGAAGCAGGAGGGGGTTGATTGGGGAACAGGGAGAGAGGAGATGGCTTATCGGACTTTGGGGAGGGGCCAGGAAAGGGGAAATCATTTGAAATGTAAATAAAGAATATATCTAATAATAGAAGGAAAGAAAGACAGAGATAAAGAAAGAAAGAAAGAAAGAAAGAAAGAAAGAAAGAAAGAAAGAAAGAAGGAAGGAAGGAAGGAAGGAAGGAAGGAAGGCAGGAAGGAAGGAAGGAAGGAAGGAAAGAAAGAAAGAAAGAAAGAAAGAAAGAAAGAAAGAAAGAAAGAAAGAAAGAAGATGCCTTACAGGCCCGCAGATAGCCAGATCTTATGAGGCATTTTCTCAATTGAGGCTCCTTCCTCTCCAGTGACTCCAGCTTATGTCAAGCTGTTGTTAAAATAGCCAGCACAACTGACCCCTTGTCAACTTGACATGCAAACGGATCACCATTAAGCTGTAGCTTTTCCTTTCTTATTCATCTCCAAACTCTCATGAAATATTCCAAATTTTCAAAGCCCCACCGACTTTAAAAATTCAAACACTTGAAAGTTCAAAGTCTCTTTTAAAAATATCCAGACTTTCTTTTAGAATCCAAAGTCTTTGTAAAACTCCAAAGTATCTTTAAAAATTTAAAGTGTTTCAACCATAAGATAAAAAAATAAATTAAATCCTTCCTTCAAGAAGAAAGAATCAGGGCACAGACCACACGAACAAAGCAAAACCAAACTCCAATAACTCAATGTCCGATATCTGGGATTCGCTCATGGTCTCCTGGGCTTCTCCAAGGGATTTGGACAATCCCCAGCTCTGCCCTCGGCAGCTCACGCACTTTGTCTTCCTGGCTCTGGTTGGCTTCACTCCACTGCTGCTGCTGTTCATGGTGGCCTCCCATGGTACCAGCATCTCCAAACTGCTGGGCTCCCCCGCTGTAACTGGGCTGTGTTTCCATCAATAGCTTCCTCTGGGCTCTCTTCAGGGACTCCAGCCCTGCCACACAGTGACAAGCCTCTCTGACCCTTCTTGCCTCCAAAACCAGCACCACCCTTAAAACTAGTCCAGCTGCCAGCACGAGGTATGACCTTGGCCACTTCTGGAACACATCTTCTGTGTGCTGACCCCGAGGAAATGTTTCCCAGAAGATTGATCTCAGTGATGCTGGTTTCTTCTTAATCAACACTAATTTCTCAGCTCCACCTGAGCAGCATCCATTGACCCAGCAAAGGTTTCACTTTAGTGGTTCTGGTCCCTTGTCAATCACAGCTGATTCCTCAGCCCCAGCTGACCAGACACCAGATTCCTCATGCAGATGGCTCGGCAGAGTCTCTGTGTCTCTCTGAAAGCAAGCCAGGCTTCCATTGCCTGCATTTCTCTCAACACTCTCATTTTCCAAACTCACGTAGAACAGCTCATCAAGCTTTGAGCAATCAATGGCTTTTCTCTCCCGAAGTTTCAATGTCCTTCCACAATCTTCCCTAGAAAAACATGGTCAGGTCAGTAACAGCAATACCCCATTCCTGGTACCAACTTGTCTCAGTCAGGATAACTATTGCTGTGATTAATTAAACACCATGAGCAAAAGCAAGTTGAGGAGGAAAGTGTTTACGTCACTCACAGTTCCATGTAACAAACAGTTCATCATCAAAGGTGGTGAGGGCAGGAGCTCAAGCAGGGCAGGACCTGGAAGCAGGGGCTGAGGCAGAGGCAGTGGAGGGGTGCTGCTTACTGGCTTGCTCCTCGTGGCTTGCTCAGCCTGCTTTCTTATAGAAACCAGGACACCTAGCCAAGGGTGGCCCCACCCACAATGGGCTGGGCCTTCCCTCCCTTGATCACTAATTGAGGAAATGCCTTACAGCTAGATCCCCTGGAGGCATTTCCTCAAGGGAGGCTCCTTTCTAGGTGCTAACTCCAGCTTGTGTCAGGTTGACACCCAAAACCAGTCAGTACACCACCACCTGTCATCTGTGGAAGTGTAAGCTGAATAAACCCTTTCCTCCCCAATTTGCTTCTTGGTCATGATGTTTTGTACAGGAATAGAAATCCTGACTAAGACAGGTGGCTAAAAAGAGGTGAGGTGGTTGGGCTGACTGCCATGCTAGAGCCTCTGGTATCCCGGCAAAGGGGGTGGGGTGGGGCTGAAGCTCAGGTGAATTTGCCCTTAGTGAGCTGGGATGGGCGGGGCTAATAGGAAGTGTTCGCATCCTGTTAATGTGCCAGGCAAACTTATTTTTTCATCCTCTGAATGAAGGCAAGATGGCTATGACCTTTTTCACACATAAGAAAGCAAGTTTAGAGAGACTGTGCATTCTGAGCACAGCCCACAGTGTGGTGGAGTGGAGATTTGCTTCCGCGAGTCTCAAACTTCAGATCACGCACTCCTTCCAAGTGCCACAGCCCCTGACCTGTGAAAGCCACATTCCTGTAGGCCCCTGGTCTGTGCAGCCAGTGGCCCCAGCCCCAGAGAGGACAGGCTGGAGAGAGGCAGAGAGGTCACCTGCAGGATCCACAATCCCCCAAGCACCAGGGGTGGAGCAGCTGGAGCGGCAAGATTCTGTGCTGGTGGAGCCCACGGCCTGTGGCAGGTAGGGTGGGGTAGAGCAATGACCCGTTCCTCAGTTTGGTTCTTTGTCTTCAGTTTCGAGTTATGTCATTGTGCAATTCTGTCATGGTTTGGATAAGAAGGTGTGTCCCTAAAAGGTTTAGGCATTACAGACTTGGTCCCTAATATTCCCTCCTGTTGAGAGGAGGAGCCTGGCGAAGCAGCCCTTAAGAAGAACGGCGGAAAGCGGGGGTTTGCTGGAAGCAAGCCTTTGGAGGACATCTTGGTTTCTGTCCCTTCTTCCTGCACTCCCTTCTACTTCCGGTGCCCTGCCCCACCACACACTCACCTCAGAGATCTGCACCTCCTCTCAGGTCCACACTGAGAATGCAACCGCCTGCCACAGACGGAGCCTCGGAGCCTGGGAAGGCCAAAGTCAAATGAAGACCTTCCTCTTTAAGCTGCGTTGTCAGGCACTGCCCTAGAGTTCCCTGGAGGAACTACCTCTCCCATGTGTGGCTTTAGCTTTGTCCTGCAAGAGGTTCATGGTTTACCTCAAATCCATGGCTGCTCAAAAGACTATCTCAGGAGTGGGAATGTAGCTCACTAGTGGATTTCTTGCTTAGCATTTGCAAGGCTCTAGGTTCAATCTTGCGCTCCCCCTCTCACCCTCCCCCCTCACCCCTTACAGTTTTCTTCAGTTGCTGTCTCCTGTACGATTGCCGCTGCCCACTGCCTTGCCTTTCTTTGGGACTCTAGTTTTATACATCTTAGATATTTTTTAAAATATTGGGTTTTAAATGTTATTTGTACTTTTAAAGTTATTATTGTTGTTGCTAGTTTTATGAGAAAAGATCTTTCTATATAGCCCTGGCTATCTAGGAACTCACTAAGTAGACCAGGCTGGCCTAGAACTCACAGAGATCCACTAGTCTCTGCCTCCTGAGTACTAGGATTAAAGGTGTATGCCACCATGCCTGGCTTATTTATGCTTTATTTATTTTCATTCTTCAGTCTGGATATTTTCTTCTGACTAATCTTCCACTTCTTTGCAACCCTCTCCAGCTGTATCTAATCAGTTATCAAACTTAAGTTGTTTTTTTTTATTTCAGTTAAACTGAGTTTGTTAGCTCCACATTTCCTTTTTTATATACATTTTAAAATGTATTTATTTATTTTATGTATATGAGTAGATTATAGCTGTCTTCAGACACATCAGAAGAGGGCATTGGATCCCATTACAGATGGTTGTGAGCCACCATGTGGTTGCTGGGATTTGAACTCAGGACCTCTGGAAGAGTAGTCAGTGCTCTTTACCACTGAGCCACTTCTCCAGCCCAGCTCCACATTTTCTACTTTGTAACTAATCTACCTTCCATTTTTATTTCTTTCTAATACTTTCTTCTCTACCGTCTTTATTCTTAAATAGTAGATATTTTTAGAGAAGTCTTAGCTTCACGTCTAAACACACACACACACACACACACACACACACACACACACACACACACGCATGCACGCATGCATACACACAATGTAGAGGATGCAGAAATTTGTATGTTCTCAGTCAGCCCAGCCACAGCCCCCACCATCAGTGTCCTGTGCAAAGGGTTTTGTGCTTTTCTCATAGCTGTGACAAAAGAGTGGCAAGAACCAACTTCAGAAAGAGTTTGTCTTGGCTTCTAGCCCAGGAGGATACAGTACATCACAGTGTGAAAGGCACAGCGGCAGGGTCAGGAGACAGCTGGTCACATTCACACCGTGTCTACATCAGGAAGCAAAGAGTGAGAGACAATGTGCCTGGCTCCCATGTCCTTCAGTCCAGGGCCCCAGTCACGGAATGCTACTGCCCACACCTGGGGTAGGTCTTTCAACACCAATGAACCTAACTATGCAATCCTTCAAAGTCACTCCCAGAGACGTGTGTCTTAGGTGATTCTCAACCAACCAAGTTGTCCATCAAGATTAAGCATCACACAGGGGTGCATTTGTCTCCGGCAATGGATCCCTACCACCAAGTCGCTACTCCTGAGTCTCTGGTTAGCACCCTCGATATGCCCCTAAGTTGGCCTCTAACCCCGGGCTCCCCTGTACAGCCGCAGTGTGACTGCCCCAGTTCCTCCCAGTGTGTTCTCAGTCAGGCCTCGACTGATGGCCTTAGGGCTCGCTGGCACTCAAGGGCAGCCTCCCCTTGCCTGACAGGAGGTTCTCAGGGGGATGAGAATCTGGACTTAAGTCCCAGCACCATCAGGATAGGAGTAGCCAGACATCTGTGTGGTCTGCTGGCGCATCCCCCAGGGGCCTTGCTGGATCCTGTGCTGTGTCCCCACCAGAGTGGGAGAGTCCGGATAGCTGCTGTCTTGTGGCTTTCAGCCCTCGATGGTGGCCATGCTGCCAGTTAAAGAAAGTGGAAAGGCAGATTTCCGGGTTTATTTCAAAATAGCCATGATGCTTGTCAGCGCACACACCCTGAACTGGGAAGTCTAAGGATGTAGGCACACAGGCCGGAGTGAGAACTCCTGCAGTCTCACATTTGCAGAAGTCAGATTTGGGGTCAAGGCAGACCTGGCAGGTGCCATCGGGATGGGGAGCTGCCATAGCTGCTGAGGACACAAGGCATGGTCCTCTGTCAAAGCTTTAAAGGCCCTGGGGGCAGGTCATTGGCCCTGGTTCGTTCCTGCCTGCATCCTTTTGGAGTTTGTCTCCCCCTCTATGGAAGTGACCTGTAGCAGCCTCTACTTTCCTAGGGAACACGCTGTGAAGACTGGCACAGGCACACGCCGGGTCTTGTGGTTTCCTGCTGACAGATCACCCTGTCCCCCTGCTTCCCTCCTGCTGAGCAGTCTCAAACAGGATGGAGGGAAAGCAATGGCAGCACAGAGCCTAAGACCCCACTTTCCCATCGGAAGAGGCTGAGACAGGAGAAAAGGATGGCTACCCCACATTGCTAGCCTGCGACCAGAAATAAAGACTTTGCTGACCCGTCAGCATTGTAGCTTTGCATTGCAGCACAGACCCAGAAGAGCTACAGACTGGCCAGGTCTCCACAGGGGACAGGGAAAGGATATATCCACTACAGGCAGTCAGGACAGAGGGGACACCATTAAAATCCCATGAGGCTGGTCTCCCCTCTCGCAGCCTCATCTCCAGGCCTCATCCTTAACAGAGACTCACTGGGACACTGGATGGTAGGAAGGGTGTCTGGTCTCTTTCTCTTCCTTGAGGGTAGAGCTCAGGCACCAGGCCCAGAATGAGGAGGGCTCACACTCTGACCCCCAAAAGGTTTACTACTGCCTGTGAGGTCAGCCTTGTCTAACAGCGAGCTTCACGGGCAGGAATACCATAGCATCTGTTTGTGGTATGTGGCCCTGCCCCCAGCACTGTGTGGGATTTGTTTGCTGTGTGTAACTGTCCTTCATTCATTTTTCTTGCTAGCGTTCCGTTCTGTGAACATCCACAATCCTTCTATCCATCATCCTTTTCATGGATACTTGGGGTAATTACTGTTTGGGACTTGCAAATAAGGCTGGCATGATCATTTCTTTTTAAACTATGAATTAGAGTGACGATGTTAACAGGTGTGAGCTGAGCACGTACCCAGGAGGAAGGTGCCTCCTGAGAGGAGGTGTATATTTGGCTCAAGTGATGATTGCCACATCATTTGACTACTTTCTATAGTCTCTGCACCTTCTACCCTGTCACATCCTGAGGCCCTTCAGGAAGACCTGTCTTCATGGGTAAACCACACAACTTCTCTGAGCTTTGATGTCGTCCCACCCCCCGCCCCCGTGAGTGGGATGAGTCAGTGCCCCCCTGAGTGGGTGAGCCACAGTGTATGGGTGAGCCTTGGTGTCCCCCTGTGAGTGGGTGAGCCACGGTGTCCCCCTGAGTGGGTGAGCTATGGTGTCCCCCTGTGAGTGGGTGAGCCATGGTGTCCCCCTGTGAGTGGGTGAGCCACGGTATCCCCCTGTGAGTGGGTGAGCCAGGGTATCCCCCTGTGAGTGGGTGAGCCACGGTGTCCCCCGTGAGTGGGTGAGCCACTGTGTCCCCCTGTGAGTGGGTGAGCTATGGTGTCCCCTGTGAGTGGGTGAGCCACAGTGTTCCCCTGAGTGGGTGAGCCACAGTGTCCCCCTGTGAGTGGGTGAGCCACGGTGTCCCCCTATGAGTGGGTGAGCCACAGTGTCCCCCTGTGAGTGGGTGAGCCATGGTGTCCCCCTGTGAGTGGGTGAGCCATGGTGTCCCCCTATGAGTGGGTGAGCCACAGTATCCCCCTATGAGTGGGTGAGCCACGGTGTCCCCCTGAGTGGGTGAGCCACGGTGTCCCCCTATGAGTGGGTGAGCCACAGTGTCCCCCTGTGAGTGGGTGAGCTATGGTGTCCCCCTGTGAGTGGGTGAGCCACAGTGTCCCCCTGTGAGTGGGTGAGCTATGGTGTCCCCCTATGAGTGGGTGAGCCACAGTGTCCCCCTATGAGTGGGTGAGCCACAGTGTCCCCCTGTGAGTGGGTGAGCTATGGTGTCCCCCTGTGAGTAGGTGAGCCACAGTGTCCCCCTGTGAGTGGGTGAGCTATGGTGTCCCCCTGTGAGTAGGTGAGCCATGGTGTCCCCCTGTGAGTGGGTGAGCTACAGTGTCCCCCTGTGAGTGGGTGAGCCACGGTGTCCCCCTGTGAGTGGGTGAGCCACGGTGTCCCCCGTGAGTAGGTGAGCTATGGTGTCCCCCTGTGAGTGGGTGAGCCACGGTATCCCCCTGTGAGTGGGTGAGCTATGGTGTCCCCCTGTGAGTGGGTGATCACCCTGCCTCTTAGGGCTGCAGTGAGGAGTAAGAGGGGTGAGAGCTCTTGCCTGGAGTGACTACTCTGCCATTCCTTAGTGGGAGAAACCTCCCCTGGCCCACATGGAAGCCTGGGAAGTCACTGGACTCTGGCTTTTACCTGAGAAGAAAAGGCCCATGCTGGTCTTTGAAGTGCTACCCCACCCCTCAAAGGTTCCTGTGTTTGAAGCATTATCCTCAAGTTAGATGGTGAGTATGGATGTTAAGGACATCTCAAAATTGGGTCTTCGGAGGTGATTAAGATTAGTTTTGTTTTGTTTTGATAATGCTGGCTGTTCTGGAAGTCCCTCTGTAGACCAGCCTGGCCTCAGACTCATAGAGATCCACCTGCTTCTGCTGCCTGAGTCCCAGGATTAAAGACGTGTGCCACCACTGCCCAGATTTTGCTTTCCTTGTTTTGCTAAGATTTGGTGAGGTCCTGGAGTTGGGGCTCTGCTGTGGCATCGGGATGCTCATTTATTTGCTTGCCTGTTTGCTGACAGTCTTGCTGTGTAGCCCACCTGACCTGCAATTCATGGTCCCCAAGTCAACCTCAATGTTGCGATGACAGGCCTGTGTCACCACACTCTTCTCTGTGACAAGCCAGCATACCCACCATGCCTGGCCTGATGCCACGATGCAGCAGGGAGCCCCTAACCAGCCGATCACACGACTCTGATGCCATTCCCTTGGACTTCTAAGCCCCCAGAACCAAGAGCCAAACAACACCCACTCTTCGTGAGTCCCTTGGTCTTGGGTATCGCTAGAGCGGCAGCAAACAGAGCAGCACGTCCTGGGCTCATCCTAAGCCATCGTTTTCAGGAGCATGCACCTAGGATCAAGACGGCTCCTAACTCTCCAAAATTTGTGTGCTATCAACCAGGGGCCTTTTCCAGCAGCGGGGAGGGCCTCATCTGCCCACCTGGCTGACAGCTGAGCTGCGGCCGCTGCAGGACACTGGTCCTGGCCCTACGACCTGTATCCCACCCCCTGGTCCTGGCCCTACGACCTGTACCCCACCCCCTGGTCCTGGCCCTTCGACCTGTACCCCACCCCCTGGTCCTGGCCCTTCGACCTGTACCCCACCCCCTGGTCCTGGCCCTACGACCTGTACCCCACCCCTGCTCGTGTACCACATCCCATCTCCGTAGAGACCTGTAGCTCAGAGGAAAGGGGCTGCGAACAGCATGTGGCTTCCCCCTCCTCCCAGTAACTGGCGCCCCGTTGTAAGTCACTCTGGACACAGACAGGCGCGCTTCTCCCTACCTGTGATGGCAGCCACCCTCTTCTGCAGCAGCCAGTCACTCTTTCTATATACCCAGGAGTGTCCAGTCGGTTAGCACCAGGCCAGACCTCACCATCCATCCGCCATCCCCGCCAAGGCTTCTTCTGACACCCACAGAGTCTTCCATCATCCCTCACAGGCCCAGCACCACAACAGAGGGGCCTTCTTGTCAGAAGTTTGTCCTTCCCCCCTCTTTTTATCTTCCTCCCTCCCGCCTGAGATGTGATGCTTCTGGAAGACTTTGTCCAGCCTCTGCATTAATGAGAGTCCCCAGGATGTCTCCGCCCCTTAGACCCCGTCCGCCTCCTTTGCAGCTTACAGTGACTAGTTTTAGCACCGGCTTGTTGCTCATCTGTCTTCTGGGAGAGCTGAAGCTGCGCACGTGTCCCTGGCATGACAGATCCAGGGGCCGTGTGCACTTTTCAAGGCAGAAGACAAGTTTGGAGGTGACAGGAGACCTGCTGAGGTCACACGAGTGGTGACTATTGTCCTCACAGGCACCTTTGCTGGAATTCCAGTGTATCAGTGCTGCTGCTGACCCTGGACTGGAACTGATCTGGAACTGGTGAGCCATCCGTCCTCCACAGATGGGAGCCAGAGTCTCGGCCATGGCCGGGCTATTGATTCCCTCACAAGTCTCCACAGCCCATTCCCACCCAGTCCGTGTGCAAATCACGTAAGAGTGATTCTGGGACAGTCACTTCTCCCTCCCTCCCTGCACTAAGGGCTAAGCTCCTCTCCCACCTGAGCCAGCCAGAGCCCTCTGCAAGGCTGCTGCACCCTGCACTGCTCCCTCTGATTCCTCTGTAGATACACAGGACAGCTTACCATAACACAGCTCAGCCCTCCTTTGCGGGATTTGCTATGGGCTCTCCAGCTGCTCTGCTAGCCCAGTTCCAAGCTGATGTCTGCTCTCTCCTCCCTGCTACACACAGACACATGGCACAGTCTCTCTCTCTCTCTCTCTCTCTCTCTCTCTCTCTCTCTCTCTCTCTCTCTCTCTCTCACACACACACACACACACACACACACACACACACACACACACACACCTGCAGATGCAGGACCTCCCTTCTGTACCTCAAGCATGTCTATCACACTTCTGCCTCAGGTCTTTATACATTCTGTTCCCTGGGTCTGGACCTGCTTTGCCTGGATAACTGGGGTAACCTAGCATTTTCTACGCATGTTCAAATCTCACCTAACTGTGCACTGGTGTATGGTCCAACAACTAGGTGGAAAAGGAAAAGAGGGAGGAGGGAAAGGGGAGGGAGCAAGTACGCCACATTGCCATTTTTATTGCAGGGAAATCAGTCTCATGAGTGCCCAGGAGCAAGTCAGATGGAAGTGAAGTCCGGGGGAGGCTGTTCCACCCACAGTCCCTGAGGCAGGTGCTCCAGATGTATAAGCACCTTTCTGGAAAGCCCTTTACCAGCCCCTTTCTAACAGACTCTTTCCACCCCTGAGCCCCGCCTTCCCACCTGGCCTCTGGGACAAGGACCTGAGAGTAACCAGGGTAAGGTAAGACAACCCTCCAAATGCTCCACACAGGGCTGCTGGCCTGAGGAGAGGAGAGGCCCAGGCAGTGTGCCCTCAGGCTCGCTGAGCCTCTGCCTTGTTTCCCATCAGAATGGGGGGGGGAGCATTACATGTTGTCACCTGATGGGACGCCCCGTGTCTCCGGCCTCCTGGGTGTTTCACTGTGGTGCTGCTACTCTGCACCTGGGGTGATCACCAACCCAGGACAGTGTCACCTGGTGTCCCGCCTCTGCCACCCTTCTCGAATGGGGTTTGGGTTTCACATACAGCAGCTAGGCCCCCAAAATAGCATGTGGCCCCTTGCTGGTATCAAAAAAGGAAGTGAGAGAAGTATGCTTCTTCCCCTCTGGTGGAAAGGGCCTCTTTTGCAGTGACTTCCGGTTGTTCCCCAGGGCCTTGCTGACCTGGTTCCTGCCTCATCCTCCTGTGGGAGACAAAGGCTCCCCTGAACAGGAAGGCAGGTGCACAGCAGGATTCTCTCTATATTACATCATTCCTGTGAGCCTCCATAGGGGACATGCTATGTAAAGAAAGTCCCCAGAACCCGAGTGACCTGTACCAGTCTACTCTGTCTGGCCAGCTTGAAACATCGTGTTGTGAAGTGACAGAGTAAATCATATCTAAAGACCGAAAATAGGTAAAAATATTTCCTAATCATACATTCTGAGGTGTTTTAAGTCCCCCACAGTCCCTAAGGTGGAGGATGAGATTCTTAGAAACAGATATTATTTAGTTGATTTCATGGGTCCTTTAGAATCTCATGTGGTTCAATTAAAATTGCCCATCCAGTTCCCCTATGGGAAGCTAAGGTGGGGCCGCTCATCCCCTGAGGCTACTGTAGAAACAGCTACTACTTTTAGCAGGATGTTCAGCTTGAAGCAAAAGTTACCAGGATCTATTCTGTAACCTCACATATATTTGGAACATAACAGGATACGGCTGGAAAAGTAAGAGAGGCAGGCTGCTAAAAGGAAGCAATCTATCCCTGATTACATCTTAGAGAACTCCACACAGGGAGGCAGTTTTGAGTTGATGATCATCTTCACTGAATCCAGTCCCCCTTTCTGCTTGGGCTGGCGTATCTGGGAAGAGGAACGAGTTCTCGCCTCTGCTTCTTGAATGAGCCCAAGCCTACAGGCCTTCTCAAAAGATGTTGTAGTTTGACTCCGGGTCAAGGAGAAACTATATCTTCCATGCTTGTTCTGATATAACAGGCAATTAAAAATTGCTTTTACCAAATAGCTTCAGCTCATCACTTGAGCACAAAGCAACCAAAATCAGGAAGAAAGCCTGGCGTCACTGCCTTCATTTTGAGTTCTTTCCTTTCCCTTGGGTCAGATTTCTACTTGACTCTGCATAGGCATTACAAAATTACAAAGGTTACATATAGGTTAGAAAGTTACAAAGGTGTGTCTGCCCACCTGCCCTGTCTCTGCAGCCTTCCAGGCTGAATGCTGGAAGGGAAGTAGTCATTGTTCTAAACCAGCGTCTCCTTGGATTCCAGGAACAACAAAGCCTGGGGAGGCAGACACCCCACCTCCAAGATGTAGGTAGCCATCCACTGTGGTGAGGCTGCAGCCTGGAGCAGTAGTCATCACCAAGAAGCAGGCTTGCTTTCCTCGAGTGACAGCTTACAACTCCTTCAGAACTTCCTTGTAGGACAAAGACTGAGATAAATAATGAACCAAACCACACCTCAACCAAGACTATTTAATTATGCATAACTTTTTAATGTGTACTACTATTGCCTGCATGTATGTATGTGTACACATATGTTCTTGGTGCCCATAGAGGCCAGAAGATGGTATTGGCATCCAAATTCCTTGGAACTAGAATTCCAGAGAGTTACGAACCACCATGTGGGTGCTGGAATTGGATCCAAGTCCTCAGGAAGAGCAGCAAGTGCTCTTAACCACTGAGACCTCTCTCCAGCCCCTAATTATGTTTCAATTTCAATTTCTCCTCTGTTTAAGCCTAAATCTCATATCAGTACTTGGGAGACAAATGTGGGGTTACTGGCCCGTTTATCTGCTTCTCTCCCAAGGCATGGGGTGAGTTTTCCTCTGCTTTACATAGTTGGTATATGAGGATGAGCCAGTTGCAGATGCTAAAGTGTGCTTGTGCCCCCAAACTCCAGTGCCATCAGAAGCACTTCAGGTAGCAATGGCAGTCACAGGCAGTGTTAAAAATGGTGTAACTAGCTTTAGACATGATCAAAACATCTTCCTGAAGCCTCCAGGGAAGCACGTGGTGAAAACAGAGAATCGGAATCACCATGTTCTAGATGCTTCAGCCATTATTATTATGAAGAGTATCTTCTATCTGTGGAAAAAAATAAGTATCTATATGCACGTACAGGCAGAATCACTATTAACATACCACGTGTAAGAGTGCCGGGTGCTGAGACCCCATGGGACCCAGCAACTGCACCTTTCATGTTACAAGGCATTCCTGTGAGCCAGGTTTACCAGCGTCCTCAGGAACACCACACACATGACACATATGAACTGAGTACTGGGTTGACTCCAAAACAGACCATTTCCATGGGCGACAGGACCTCTCAGTGCCATTTACAGCTGACATTCTGTTACTCTGAGGACTGGATTCTATTTCATGGAATCTGAGACAAGGGCCCAGTCAGACGCATTTGAACCAAAGCAGAGACATACCAGTGTAGACAATGAAAAGAGGAATTCCTATACTTTACTAATCCTGCCTCTTCACCTTCTCTTCACCATCTAGTCTTATGTCTGGTAAATGCATCTACTGTTCACACATCACGGGCCTAGATCTCATGGCATTGTGGGGGCCTCTACAGGGGGATTACAGGAGCCTGTCCTGAGCACTAAATGGGTGAAAATATTCTACAGTGATTTCTGGCTCTTACTTTGGCTGCTTTGGCTTTTTTTTTTTTTTAAGTCAGGGGTGTCAGGTAGCCCAGGCTGGCCTCAAATTCACTAAGTAGCCAGAAATGACTTTGTGCTGATGATTCTTCTTGCCTTTGCTTCCCAAGTGTTGGGGTTGCAGGTAGGTATACCTTCACGCCTGGGAACTTTGACTTTTTCTTCCATCTCTTTTCTAGAGACCAAGCCACACATGCAGTCTGCATTTTGTGAAAGCTGCCCTCTTGGTTGAACCAAGGTGGCTACTCTTTGGCTAAGATTTCTGTAGTGACCAAAAGGTCAAAAATTAAAGTAGAAATTAACCCGCCGAAATGATCAGACTGTGGCTGCCCAGATTCTGACCTCCCTAACTTATATTTTTTTATTGTTGTTTTAATTTTGCATTGTTTGAGGGTTTTATATAGGCATGCAATGTGCTTTAATCAAACCTATGCCCACCCCTCTAATCCTCTCCGTGACTCTCCCCTTTCTGTTTCACATTTTCTTTTGTCTGTTAAGTCAACGAGTCCACTTTAGTAGTGCCTGTTTGTATGAGTGCAGCGACTTCTGCCAGAGCATGGCAAGGCTCTCAGGAGCCACGCCCCAAAGAAAAGTCACTCTCCCTCCCCCAGCAGCTATCAGTTGTTCCTCAGACAGGAGTGGGCATTCATGAGCCTCCTCCCCATCCATACTGGGGTTGGGGCTGGCTTCATCTTGTGCAGGTCTTCTACAAGAAGTCCTGGCCTCTGGGAGTTCATGTGTGCAACTGTATTGTCATATCCAGAAAATAATGCAGACACCCACTCCTTCTGGTTCTTATAATATTTTTACACCAGACTCTAAGATGATCCCTAGGCCTTGCAGAGGTGTTTGTGTGTGTGTGTGTGTGTGTGTGTGTGTGTGTGTGTGTGTGTAATATAGATTTAGAGATGAGTCAGTCCTCCATAGTTTTTAAAAAAGATTTATTTATTTTATGTATATGAGTACATTCTTGCTGTCTTCAGACAGCAAGAGGCATCAGAAGAGGGCATCAGATCCTATTAGATAGTTGTGAGCCACCATGTGGTTGCTGGGAGTTGAACTCAGGGCCTCTGGAAGAGTAGTCAGTGCTCTTAACCACTGATACATCTCTCTAGCCACCACCACCCCCCCCAGTTTCTTATTCTCTGTATACTGTGGGTCTCTGTAGTAATCACCATCTACTATTAAAGATAGGTAGGTAGATAGATAGATAGATAGATAGATAGATAGATAGATAGACAGACAAAAAAAGGATGAGTCTTGAACTAATCTATGGTATAAAGACAAAAGGTTACGAGACAATTTGTTACTTTGATCATGTGGTAGAATAAATAGTATTGGGTTTTCCCCTGGGCCCATGACCTGACCAGCTATGCCACATGGCTTTGGTCCAGTCAACAGTACTACACGTGAATTCTGTCTTGTGGATCAGGCCTTAAATTCCATCAAAAAGCAGGTGGTTACTTCCATAATATTTGTGCTATGTCGGCACCAACAGGCATATCTTGCCAAGCCAGTTGTCATGGAGGCTTACAGGGTTCACAGCTAGGTAACATTGTTGCCAATTAGTCCAACACATAGTGAGCCTTGATATCTTGTCCCAAAAGCCAAACTCAGGAAGATAAGTGATACTATGAATTGTATTGTTTAATGCCAGGCATAGCTACACTTGCCTTTAGTCTTAGCACTCAGGAGGCAGATGCAGGCAGATCTCTGTGAGTTTGGGGCCAGCCTGGTCTACAAAAGGAGTTCTAGGACAGTCAGAGCTTAAATCCTTGTCTTAAACAATGACGACAACGACAACAACAACAACAACAACAACAACAACAACAAATGTACTGCTTAACAAGATAATGAGCTGTCCAGTTATCTTTCCAGATATGGCCCCCACAAGACAAAATATTTGTTCTTAACTATAAATTAATTCCCAGTCCCTTTTAAGGAGTGAGTGATTCTCTAAGAATTTTCCCCCAAACCTGGCAGTAATAGCATTTTACTCCTAACCTCTAATCCTAGCACTTGGGAGGCAGAGGGAGATGGATTTCTGTGAGTTCCAGGCCAGCCTGGTCTATGAGTTCCAAACCATCCAAGGCTACACAGAGAAACCTTATCTCGAAAAACCAACCAAGCAACCAAAAGCAAGAATCTGTCCCCCTATAGCTCTGTCTTCCCTTGCATCATTTTTTTAACTGAATCTTTTCAATATATATGTATTCTGGTCTAGAAAATTCTTCTGCTGTCAAACCTTTAGCTTGCCCCATTGTTCCTGACACATCTTGATGCCCCATGGAGAACTCTCTCCTTGACTCCCCTGTCCTCGTTATCCTGGAGAGCAGTTGTTGATCCAGTCATGGGCATAAAGGCTTCATGTTAGAGTTGTACTCTAGTGAGACCAAGCCTGTGAACTACGGCAAGCCTTCCAGTCCTTGCTGAAGGCCTAACTGAAGGCTCATTTGCAGCTGCAGGACACTGGCGGAGGCATCTCCAGAGGAGGAGATTGGCCATAAGTCCACAGGAGTCATCTCACCATCCTAGGAGCGCCCCCACATGCACATATGATATGGCTGACAGTAGCGCCTTGTTCGGGACTGATCCACGCAGGTTGTAAGGATGTCTTCTGTCTTCCCTTTCAACCCCCTTGCAGATCCCAGCATTGGCTGCCACTCCCTTTTTCCCACCCTGGCCAGAATTCCTGATCCAAAGAACGCGGAAATCAGACTTTCACTTTCTCCAGGATAGTAAAACCCTCAATCTCTGTCATGACAGAACCCTAGCTAGTTTGAATTTGAGAAGTTTTTCCTTTAAGTTTATTTTACCCTAGCCAACAAAGGTGACTTGGCTCTGGAGTAAAACTATGAATCATTAGGGTAGCCTAGCCTTCCTGACTCCCGCAGTCTCCATTAGTAGACATGATTTCATCTGGCCTAATGTAAAAGGACAAGGGATGCCCAGCTTAGAGCACATCTCAATTGAGTCAGTATGTCGAGACTTATTGACTAGTTCTGTCAATCAGGGAGGTCAGTTGTCTTCAAGGGACACCTGCCTTCAGTAGGACCCAAATGATGGGACTCTGACCTCCATGACTGGTCCTGGGACATAGTTTCAAAAACTGGTCTAAATTTGATCCCTTGTGATAGTTTATATATGCTTGGGTCAGGTAGTGACACTATTAAGAGGTATGGCCTTGATTTGCACCAGGGAGCCTTCTGTGATCAGTGGAGTAGCTGGGACGAAAGTCTTCTTGCCGCCATTTGCACCAGGGAGCCGGGAGGCTCCACAGCCTTCTGTGCATAGACCACCAGGAGAGAGAGAGAGAGATCTCCCAGCAGGCTTTCACTTTTGAGCACAGAGGTGAGATCTTTACCGTCTCTCTGGAGGGGACCCAGCTAGGAGCATACAGGACCTAAGATCGGTGGAGCAGCTGGGACGGGAGTCTTCTTGCCACCATTTGCACCCCGGAGCCCGGAAACTTCACAGTCTTCTGTGCATAGCCCGCCAGGAGAGAGAGAGATCTCCCAGCAGTGCTTTCACTTTTGAGGTCAGAGGAGTAAGGACACAGGCTTACAGGCCCACAAGCGAAACAAACTCCAGCCAGAGACAAGAATACCAACTAACACCAGATGGCGAAAGGCAAACACAAGAACCCTACCAACAGAAACCAAGGCCACATGGCAACATCAGAACTCTTTTCCCACCACAGCAAGTCCTGGATACCCCAACACACTGGTAAAGCAAGAGTTGGATTTAAAATTGTATCTCATGATGCTGATAGAAGGTTTCAAGATAGACTTAAGTAACTCCCTTAAAGAAATACAGGAGAACATCGGTCAACAGGTAAAAGCTCTTAAAGAGGAAACACAAAAATCCCTTAAAGAAATACAGGAGATCATGGGTCAACAGGCAGAAGCCCTTAAAGAAGAAACACAAAAATCCCTTAAAGAATTATAGGAAAACACAAACAATCAAGTGAAGGAACTGAACAAAACCATCCAGGATCTAAAAGTGGAAGTAGAAACAATAAACAAATCACAAAGTGAGACATCTCTGGAGATAGAAAACCTTGGAAAGAATTCAGGAGTCATAGATGCAAGCATCAACAACAGAATACAAGAGATAGAAGAAAGAACCTCAGGTGTTCAAGATACCTTAGAAAACATTGACTCAAAAGTCAAAGAAAATGCAAAATGCATAAAGCTGGTAACTCAAAACATCCAGGAACTCCAGGACACAATGAGAAGACCAAACCTAAGGATTATAGGTATAGAAGAGAGTGAGGATTTACATCTTAAAGGTCCAGTAAGTATCTTCAACAAAATTATAGAAGAAAACTTCCCTAACCTAGAGAAAGAGATGCCCATGAACATACAAGAAGACTTCAGAACTCCAAACATACTGGACCAGAACAGAAAATCCTCCCAGCACATAATAATCAAAACACCAAATTCACTAAACAAAGAAAGAATATTAAAAGCAGTAAGGGAAAAGGGCAAGTAACTTATAAAGGCAGACCTATCAGAATTACACCAGACTTCTCACCAGAGACAATGAAAGCTGGAAGATCCTGGGCAGACCTAATACAGACCCTAAGAGAACACAAATGCCAGCCCAGGCTACTATACCCAGCAAAACTCTCAATCATCATAGATGGAGAAACCAAGATATTCCATGATAAAACCAAATTTACACAATATCTGTCTACAAATCCAGCCCTACAAAGGATAATTAATGAAAAAATGCCAACACAAGGAGGGAAACTACACCCTAGAAAAAGCAAGAAAGTAATCTTCTTCCAACAAACCCAAAAGAAGATACCCACACAAACATAAAAATAACCTCAAAAATAACAGGAAGCAACAATCACTATTCCCTAATATCTCTTAACAATAATGGACTCAACTCCCCCCAAAAAAGACATAGACTAACAAAATATTTCTCATGTAAATCTTCAATTTTCAGAAAATGTTTGCAATTCCCCTTTTAATTTAGTAATTTCTTTTATGTCTACCATTTTATCTGCATTATTTTTCATGATAATCTTCAATTTTAATTCTTTCTATATAAGACTTTTTATATACTATCTATACTATATATTATATATACTATGTATAATTATATATAATACTACATATAATATATATACTATATGTATATACTATATACTATATATATATATATATATAAAAAACTATTTTAAGTCTTTCTATATACTTCCTCTATTTTTTTTTGTTTTTGTTATTTTTTCTGAGACAGGGTTTCTCTGTGTAGCCCTGGCTGTCCTGGAACTCACTCTGTAGACCAGGCTGGCCTCGAACTCAGAAATCCACCTGCCTCTGCCTCCCAAGTGCTGGGATTAAAGGCGTGCGCCACCACTGCCCAGCTTACTTCCTCTATTTTATCAGAAATGTTTTCAATGTAAATCTTTGATTTTATCACAAATAATTCTAATTCCACCTTCAATTAATTTATAAAGAGTTTTTACATCAACCATTCTTTATGTAAAATTTTTCATGAAATAGTCAATTTTAACGTGTTTGTCTATTTATTTCTTGAATTTTACCAGAAATATTTTCTATGTAAATACTCAGTGTTATCTGAAAATGTTTATAATTCCACCTTCAATCAATTTAGGATTATCTTTATGCCTATCATTTTATCTATATAATTTCCATGATAATCTATAATTTTAACATGTTTTTCTATATATTTCTACAATTTTATCAGATATATTTTCCATGTAAATATTCAAGTTTATCAGAAAATGTTTATAATTCCACTTTTAATCAACTTAGGAATACTTTTATGCTTACCTTTATTATATGTATATAAAATTTTCCATGATAATCTTCAATTCTAACATGTTTTTTTACATTTTTCTACAATTTTATCAGAAATATTTTCCATGTAAATCTTCAATTCTATCATAAAATGTTTCTATCCAATATTTTAAATAATTTAGCAATGTTTTACATGTCTACCACTTTACTCCTTAATTTTCCATGAATATTGTCAATTTTAACATGTTTATCTGAAATATTTTCCATGTAAATCTTTAATTTTATCATAAAGTGTTTTTACTTCCCTTTTTTAAAAAAAGCCTTTTCTGGCAAAATAGAAGTTAAAACACACACACACACACACACACACACACACACACAGAGGTGTGGCCTTATTGGAGAAGGTGTGTCACAGTGGGGATGGGAGTAAATACCCTCAACCTAGAAGGGGGTACTCTGCTAGCAGCCTGTAGAAGATGTAGAACTCTCAGCTCCTCCTGCACCATGCCTGCCTGGATGCTGGCATGTTCTCACCTTGATGATAATGGACTGAACCTCTGAACCTGCAAGCCAGCCCCAATTAAATGTTGTCCTTATAAGAGTTGTCTTGGTCATGGTGTCTTTAGGTTTAACCTCAGATGATGCCCTTGGTGACCTTTCCTTTGTGTGCGACCAGCCTTTCCTCAAACAGCAGCTTCTCGGCCACCAGCTGTGCCCACTATGCCTCTTGGCTTCTCCAGCCCCCCTCCCACCTGCAGGGCTCTCTCCCACTGCCCTCCCCCAGAGCTGTGCTATCCCCAGATACCCACTCAGGAGCTTCACAGAGGGAACCTGGAGTAATGAATATGCCCTCTCGTGCAGAGAACAACCTTTGCCGTCAGCGGTGGCTAGTGGACTGCCAAGTGCATGTCCCTTCCCCAGGTCTGACCTGTCTCAAATACAACCCAGAGTACAGTTATACATTCAGTCTTTTCCACCTTCATTAAGGATGTCAAAAGACCTGTCGTGGCTTTTGACCTAACGTGGAAAATATATATATATAATCCAAACCACCTGCCACACGCATGAGGGGGTCTCGATCTGGTCTTTAGCACACAGCTGGGCTGATAGAGCTAATACTCATAAGTTAGTCAGCAACTAGGCTGTGCTCCATTGGGATGCTCATATAGAGCCCAGATGATCATAGCAGGAGACTAATATAGGAACAAGGAGGGGGTGTTTCCACCGTAAGATCGTTCAAGGGAAGGAAAAAAGGTTGCATCCAAACCCATTAACTACGACTGGTTATGGGAGATAGAGAACACGGAGCCTCTGAGGTCTGGGTAACTAAAAGCATGAGCAAGTATCCTAATGGAGAGCCTGGAGTCAGGAAGGCCGAGCCATTCTGACTATTACAGACCGCCCTTCCCGGCACTGATGCTAAGCAAAAGCTTTGAAACTAGACCGAGGTTTCTAGGTCTCAAAGTTTTCTTCTCAAACTTTACTGCGCATACCCTTCATGGTCTTTAGAAAATGAGACCCAGAAGTGTCTGGTTGGTAAGCTCAGTACACCAGTGTATCTACTGCCCAGTCCCTGGCTGGCCCAGGCAATCCTGGAGCGCCATCTAGTGGCACTCTGGTTCAGTCCCAGTGTAGGAGAGAGTCCCACGGAGGCTGTCTGCACACAGTGAAGGAAAACCAGGAATGTGGCCCAGTATGAAATCCCAAATTTACCCAAAAGATTATGAGCTTGGCTTTTTGTTTGTTTGGGTAGTTTTGAAAGGGGATATTGTGGCACAACTGCATGGTTCTCACGCGTGGACATTGTAAGTGGCATTTCGTGTTATAATGTCAAAGGTTAGACATGGTTAGAGGAAACAAACCCAGCCTCCGGTCGAAGGGCTTTCTTTGCTGCCATTGTTACCCAGGGCGTGTCAGCCAGGTGTGCTCAATACTACCCCGGAGCAAAATTCCAATCAGCGAAATGGGTTCCCAGGAAGGAGGAAAATGCCCCCCTCTTAAAAAAAATTAATAAATAAATAAAAGATTTATTTATTTTATATATGTGAGCAGGTTGGTGTTGTCTTCAGACACACCAGAAGAGGGCATCAGATCCCACTACAGATGGTTGTGAACCACCATGTGGTTGCTGGGAATTGAACTCAGGACCTTTGGTAAGAGCAGCAGTCAGTGCTCTTAACTTCTGAGCCATCTCTCCAGCTTTTTTTGATTTTACAGAGGGTTACAAATAAAAGAGATTGCCTGGCATCTGGGGATAGGTTTTGGACTTTTAAACCGTGTTAACACTGTGAAAGACTGTAAAGTTTAGATTAAACACATTTTGCATTACAATATGTTCATGACCACCACCCCCCCCACCCCCCACCCCCTGTTCCTGTGAGAAGGTCACCCTCTGGTCCAATACCTCATTGTTAGAATAAACCTTGAACAAACTGCCAGACCCTGAGCAAGTCCTTCTGCTGACACTCCAGCTCTTTCCCTCTGCCAAAGTGAAGGCCGGACCGCACTGGAGGGCCCAGGATGTCGGAGGACCCAGAGCTGCGGCTGTTAAGGAAAACCGCTCGAGTGACGTGGACACATGTTTCAGGCAGTGAGGTTGGATGGGCAGAGCCTTTTACCCTGAGCACGGAGCTATAGGATTTGGTGTTTGCTGTGCTGGCTGCTGGTCTCCCTCTAGTCCAGCATTCCCTCACTGTGGCCCCTTCTCTCCCTTAGAGAATGGTGATGTATATTCTGTGCAATTGTACGTCGGAAGTATGTCATCGCTTTTTTTGATTTTACAGAGGGTTACAAATAAAAGAGATTGCCTGGCATTTGGGGATAGGTTTTGGACTTTTAAACAGTGTTAACACCGTGAAAGACTGTAAAGTGTAGATTAAATACATTTTGCATTACAATATGTTCATGACCCCCGTGAGGGCCAGGGAATGGAGTGTGATCGTTTGAATAAGAATGCTCCCCACAGGCTTATGCGTTTGAATACTTGTCCTTAGTTGGTGACAGTTGGCCAAAGTGTTCCCCCGGAAGTGCAAGTGCGTGAGGTCTCAGCTTGCTCTTCCAGCCAGTGTCTGCCTGTTGACACGCCTCCCCACAGTGAGGGAGCTAGACAGCTGCTTATCCCTCCGGAAGTACGAGCCCACATTAACCCTTCCTTCTAAAAGTCGCTTTGGCCGTGGTATTTTATCACAGCAAGAGCAAAGTTAGTAACACAGGGCATAGAGGGCCTGGCATTCACCTTTAACCTCCGACCTTGGGAGGCGGAGGCAGGCGGATCTCTGATTCAAGCCCAGCCTGGATGACTTAGTAAGTTCCAGTCCAACCGGAACTACACAGTGAGACTCTGTCTCAGAGCTGGGGGAGGGGGAGAGAGGAGGAGAAAGGAAACTAAAGGAAAGGACTTATTTGGCTAACAGTTACAGTACAGTATAGAGATCAAGGTGAAAGCCAATGGAGAAATGCTGCTCACCGACTTGTTCCCAGGCTCTCAGTCCTCTGCCTTCCTTATACAGCCCAGGCCCACCGGCCCAGGGATGGCACCACCCACAGTGTGCTGGGGCTTGTGCTAATAACAAGTGACTGTGAGTGCCTAGCCCTAAACTAGATATCTATCACACAGGCACATGCACACACACACACACACACACACACACACACACACACCTGCCAAGGCTCAGGGATCATCAAAAAAGGAGGCAAGTACAAGTGAGAGGATGCTAGAAGGGGTACCATGAACCGCACCTCCTGGACATGACATGCTGTTGCATGAATGAGCTCACAGCTGCTCTAGGACCTGCATAAGATCAAGCCAGCTAACATCCCGGTCCCGGCCAGTGGAGGAGGCGGTCTCAGAGTCTTACACCTTACTTGAAGAACTGCCAGTAAGAGAGGTTTTTTGTTTTTTGTTTTGTTTTGTTTTTCAAGACAGAGTTTCTCTGTATAGCCCTGGCTGTCCTGGAACTCTGTAGACCAGGCTGGCCTCGAACTCAGAAATCCGCCTGCCTCTGCCTCCCAAGTGCTGGGATTAAAGGCATGTGCCACCACCGCCCTGCTAAGAGAGGTTTTTTGTTTTTTTTTTTAAGCAAGATCTTACTATGTATTCTAGACTTGACTATGTAGACCAGACTGGACTTGAACTCAAAACGGTCTGCCTGCCTTTGCCCCCCAAGTGCTGAGAGTCGAGGTGTCTGTCACCCCCACCAGGCAGGAGAAGCCTTCTTGATAGTGTGGCCACTGGTCAATTATCTACACTCTCATTCTCATGCTCACACCAGCAGCACCAACTGGACTTAGTGGGTTATTAAAAGAATAAAAGGAGAACGTAACACCGGGAGGGGGATGTGTGGGTGGGGATCTAAGAGGAGTTGGAGAAAGAAAATGGGGGATGGATATGATCAAATTTCATTGTAGATGTATATGACATTATTGAAGAGTAAATTAAATAAATAAAATAAAAAGCAAAAGTAATTTCATTTCTCTCACCTTGCACTGCATATAGATCAGTTCAAAATGACTCAAAGACCTTAACATAAGACCTGAATTTTCGAAACAATTAGATGGAAACATTGGGAAATCACTTCTGGGTGTTGGCACTGGCCAGAACATCTTGTAAAGAACGATAAAGCATATGAAGTAAGCCCAGATTGGATATGTGGATGAGAAAGCTCCCCACACAGCAAAGGAGACAATCACCAGCACAGAGTCGTGAGGACCCACAGCAGGAGATGGGGAAAGGACACAGCCTGCTCCTCAGCCCTCTTGATTCCTGCTGCTGCATAGGTAGGCTGAGAACACCCATCTGAGGCAGACATGCCCACCGCTTTAGAACCCATGGCATCTTCCATCCTTTCTCTCTAAACTGGCTCTGGGTGTCTAAGGTGACCATGGGTCACTCTGATCAGCTCCTTCTAGCCTAGCATGGCTGTCTGCCAGCCCACCTTACCCACAATCATACAGCTCAGACTTACTGATCTTGTTTGTTGAAAATGCAGTTAAGAGGATACAAAGAATACAGATTTACTTCACTGATCAAAACTGATACCTATTGTTTTACTTTGTTTTACTGCTGTGAAGAGACCATGATCAAGGCAACTCTTATAAAGGAAAGTGTTTAATTGGGACTGGCTTACAGCTTCAGAGGTTTGAAACCACCACACCTATGGCTTCATACCCTGTACCCTTCCTGTTTTAGGTATCTATGTCAGTGAGCACCAACCTAGGACCACTATTGACACCTCTACAGCTGAGAAAATCTGGGTCGGCCAGCCTTTCTCCCTCCAGAGAGAGAGAGCCTGCCCCCAGACAACCAACCCAGCCAAAGCCTTGATCTCAGACTGCCGTGCACACATCAGAGCTGCAAGAACTACATTTCTGCTGAATGTAAATTACCCAATCTCATAAATTTTGTTGTAGGGGCACAATGGGCACAAATGGGCTAAGACAAGCATTATCTTCAGTTCACTGTTGCTGGATTTCAGGTTTTAGGGTGCCATGAGGGTTTCATTCAGAATGCTTCTGGAAGTGGAAGAGCAGATTTCGCTTCAGTTTCATGTATCACTCGGGCCCTCCGTGGCCCAGCGGAGGATGCTCCGTGGACCAAGGCTATCCTAGGGTCCACTCAGAGGAAGAATATGAGTAGTTAGAGGGACAAATATCTATGCTTGCAGGGGAAGAAGCTGTGGCCACTGTACATGGTCTCTAACACTCCTAAATGTAGTTTTGTTTGCTTCAGGTAAGGTTTGCCTGAAGATAAAAAAAAAAAAGTAAAAGGAACTGGCTTAAACCAGCCAAAATCAGGGTCACTCTTCTAGGGGTCCTAGAGTGACATTTGCCCATTACGATCTCATTATAAAGCTGAGATCTCCTCCCGAGTTTGTCTCCTCCACTAGTTTTGAACATGCAGTGTATGAGGAAGCTTGCTCTGAGACCAAGAACTGAGAGGAGTGTGTGGAGATCCCAGCTCTATGCCAGCATAAGCTCCAGTCACCCAGGATGACCCCTAGAACCCTGGGCTCAGGCCTGGCTGCTTTGGAAATCTCCCTGGTGTTCTCTTTACTTGATGAAAGTTTTAAAACCTTTTATATGCTTACTGGCTTTGCATTCATGAAGTAACAATCCACCGTGGTAGCTAACAAAGGTTCGTCACCTTTGATGAGCTCGTGAAGGGTCCCCTTGTACCCTTGACGGTCTCACCTGGCTCTGGACAGTGTGTCCTCAGGAACAGGAGTGACTCTCCCTTGTCATCGTAATATGTTGTCTGGGGACACCACCAATCTGGCATTGTATGTTCAACACTAGTAGATGAGATAACCTTGGGTGGGAAACTTGGATTTACAACGAGATTATAGTGTATACATTGTAATCTAGGGCACCAGGGGGACCAACTCAACAGGCTGTCATAATCTACAGAAAGCCTGTCAAAGCTGGCCTGCAGCTGGAGCAGTTGGCTGGCTGGCTTTGATTGTTGAGAGGGCTTGTTTTTATACTCTGGTGTCTTGTCATAAGCTAATGTATGGTGTTGTGTGGGTTCACTGGGAGAACTATGGTGTCCTGAAGATGCCAGGCCACCTCCTGGGCAACTCGGGCACTCTCTTCCTTCTAAATGATGAGAAATGTGGTGGAAGACGCACCGCACTGGTGAGGCTGCGTCCCTCGAGCTAGAGCATTCCTTATGTTTGGTCTTGGGGGTCTAAAAGGGATGAAGGAAAATTTGCCAAGAAGTAATGGAGCTACAATGTGGCTGTGCAGAGAGGTGGGAAGGTGGGTTGACACACCCAGGATTCAAAGAAAATCCAGCCTCCATGCACTTTTGGAACAAGTCTCAAAGAGCTGTTCCCTCTCCTCTGTTTGAGCCTGACCTCTCACACCTGCCACTCTCCTCTCTCACTGTCCCCTCCCTCAGCCTCTGCTGTCTTCCACCTCCTCAGCCAGTCCCTGGAAGCGCATAGCCCTCAGCTCAAGGCTCAGCAGCAAAGTGCAGATTTATTCTATTTGTCAGATGCCACCACAGAGAAGGTAAAGAAGCAAGAGCCGCCGAGAGGGGTTCTGGGGTTCAGAACCATGGTGGCTACCCAGGGCTCATTTGAGAAGAGTCCACATAATAAATGAAACTGACATCAGGTTGGCATTCTGCACAAAGCACTCGAAATTACAATGGCGGCATGGTGACGATAAATTCTTGTCTTGGTCCTTTTGTTTTGCTGCTACAAAATGTATGAGATTTGGGTAATTTATATTCAGCAGAAATGTAGTCCTCACAGCTCTCCAGTGTGGACAGTGTAAAATCAAGGTTCTGGCAGGTTTGTTTGTCTGACATGGGCTGCTTTCTCTGGTGGAGAGAAATCCTTGTGTCTCCATAGGGTTAAAGAAGACCAGTAGAGCCGCACCCCCACGCTTAAGCCCTTCCTTCACTAAGGCCACTAAAGCCTGTTGTCAAGGAAGGAGACCTCTGGCCTAATACACCACCCACAATACAACCTGTGAACACACGGTCTCGCCCACAGCCCCTGAACTCAACCCACAGACAGTCTGCTCAGCATGGCTGCGGGACAGCACCAAGCACTCTTTGCTGGTTAGGTTTTGTAGGGTTTTGTTTATTTTTGTTTTGTTGTTTTGCTTTTTTTTTTTTTTTGACACAAGTTAGAGACATTAGGGAAGAGAGAAACCCTCAACTGAGAAAATGTCTTTCTACTTACTGAATTGGTGTTTTGTTTTGTTTTGTTGTTTTGTTTTGTTGTTTTGTTTTGTTGTTTTGTTGTTTTGTTTTGTAAGCCTGTGAAGCACTTCCTTGATAATGACTGATGAGTGAGGGGCCAGCTCACTGTGAGCTGTATCACCACTGGGCTCGTGGTTCTGGGCAGGAAGAAATCAGGCTGAGCAAGACAGTGACCAGCACTCTCTCCGCGGCCTCTCCCTTAGTTTCTGCCTCCAGGTTCCCACCTTGAGTTCCTGCCTGGCGTCTTTGGATGATGTAAGTTATGTAAGCCAAATAAACCCTTTCCTCCCTAAGTTGCCTTTGGTCATGGCATTTCATCACATGGATAGAAAACCAAACTAAGACCCACACCCACATGACTCTCACAGCAGCGGCCAGTGTGTGCGCGTGGGCAGACATTGCTAACAAGCCACGGTCAGACTCATCACACTCTATCAGCTTTCAGTGCAAAAGAAGTGCCTGGGAGTGTGACATCACAGGCGATTTCTGTGCCTGCCTTTACAGGCTCCTGGGCACTTTGCTCCCCTGTAGCCTCTTCCTGTTCCCCTCTTTCATCTCTAGCTCCTCAATTAATGAAAAAAAAATCACCAGAGAAGGTTAGCCACCAGGCGGGTGTCTTTAAGAACAAGTTTCCATAAGTATGGAGATGGGCTTGCTGCCCTTTCTATTTTGAATAGAGTTTATTTATTCTTTAATGATTCATGACTATAAACAATATATCTGTCTTAGTCAGGGTTTCTATTCCTGCACAAACGTCATGACCAAGAAGCAAGTTGGAGAGGAAAGGGTTTATTCAGCTTACACCTTCCTCACTGCTGTTCATCACTAAAGGAAGTCAGGACTGGAACTCAAGCAGGTCAGGAAGCAGGAGCTGATGCAGAGGCCATGGAAGGATGTTTCCTACTGGCTTGCTCAGCTTGCTTTTTTATAGAATCCAAGACTACCAGCCCAGGGATGGTACCATCCACAAGGGGCCTTCTCCCCTTGATCACTAATTAAGAAAATGCCCCACAGCTGGATCTCACAGAGGCACTTCCCCAACTGAAGCTCCTTTCTCTGTTCACAGGCTGCTCCTAACTCCAGCCTGTGTCAAGTTGATACACAAAACCAGCCAGTACATTATCTGAAGTGTATTCACCCAAATCCTCCTCATTGTCTCCAGACACCCCCTAACAGGGCCCCTTCCCACCTTCCTGATCTCTCCCTTTTTTGTTGAAATCCACTGTGTTCAGTTAGTGCTGCCTGCTGGAAGATTAACTAATCATGTTGGCTTGATCTTGACCAGGTCTTAAGTAGGTACAAGTTCATGAGTACAAAGACCGTGCCATGTCCAGAAGACAGTGTTTTACAGCGCCCTCTCCCTCCTCCAGCTCCTACCTTCTTTCTGCTCCATTTCCTGCAATGTTCCTTTAGTTACGTGGGTGTTGATGTAGATGTCCCATTTAATGCACATAGCACACACAGTCATTTATCCCCGGCATTTTGACAGTCACGGGTCTCTGCACCGACTGCTGCCCGCTGCAGAAGGAGGCTTCTCTGGCCAAGGTTAGAGCAGACCTAATCCATGAGTGTAAACATAAATATTTAGAAGGCAGTTTGACATATCCAGTTAGCAGAATAGCAATAATAGTTTCTCCCCTGTAGCCTATAAGCCCCCAAACTGTAGGGTTTCACCACATTTACAATACTAGGCAGGAATTCCTTTCTGTGAGGCAGGCTTCAAAGCCAATAAGGCAGTGGTTGGTCTCCCCTGTAGCTTTCATGCTGTTACTGCAGCTCTGGGCACAATTTGCCTGGCAGGTCAGTACTGTAGCATTCAAGGTTCACAGTCAAGCCAATACCACTGATTTGTTTCTCCACCAGAACCCTACATAGCTCCTTCTAACCATAGGAAAACCATCCAGCGAGGAGAAAATTTGACTTCTTTATGTTCTACAACCAAAATATGTTGTGTCTTCACCAACAGGGTCTACCATCCTCCTATTTGGAGAAACCAAGAGCATTGGCGACAGCTTGCTGTTTTGAGGATCCTACGGCACCTCCAAAACCTGACATGAGATTTTTCATTCAATAATCCATGCCTTCTAGGAGAAGCATTCACTACCCACTCAGGCTGCCTTTGTCCAAGCTCCTGTTAAAATGAGATTATAAAGTAGTGCCTTCCCATAGAGGTTTTTATACACTTCCACTTCGGGTTAACCCATAGCTCTATCCCATCATGTCCACTATTTGTCTATCCAAATCTCCATTTAAAATTTAAATCCCATCTTAGTCAGGGGTTTATATTCCTGCACAAACATCATAACCAAAAAGCAAGTTGGGGAGGAAATGGTTTATTCAGCTTACACTTCCACATTGCTGTTCATCACCAAAGGAAGTCAGGACGGGAACTCAAGCAGGTCAGGAAACAGGAACTGATGCAGAGGCCATGGGGGGATGTTTCTTACTGGCTTACTTCTCCTGGCTTGCTCAGCCTGCTTTCTTATAGAACCCAAGAATACCAGCCCAGAGATGGTACCACAAGGTGACCTCCCCCCTTGATCACCAACCAAGAAAATGCCCCACAGCTGGATCTCATGGAGGCACTTCCCTAATTGAAGCTCCTTTCTCTGTGATAACTCCAGCCTGTGTCAAATTGACACACAAAACCAGCCAGTACAAACCCCTAGAATCCCACACCCAATTTTATAGCATATGTGGTCCACTATCCCCTCACCCTGTAAGACCTTCTCTCTCTCTCTCTCTCTCTCTCTCTCTCTCTCTCTCTCTCTCTCTCTCTCTCTTTGTTTTTTCGAGACAGGGTTTCTCTGTGTAGCCCTGGCTGTCCTGGAACTCACTCTGTAGACCAGGCTGTCCTCGAACTCAGAAATCCACCTGCCTCTGCCTCCCAAGTGCTGGGATTAAAGGTGTGCGCCACCACCGCCCAGCTCTTCCATCTCTTTTCTGTGCCCTTTCTAGTTTCTAATCTCTACAGACACTCTAAATTGAAGTGTGCGTATGTGGGGGAGGGGTTGTGAGCAAAAGTTTGAAGCTAACATCTACATATGAGAGGGAACACGAGGAATTTGTCTTTCTGTGTCTGGTTTCCCCCACCCCCGCCCCTGCCTTCAGTTTCATTCATTTTCCTGAAAATTATTCCATTTAACTTTTCTTTACAGCTGAATAAAATTCTGACATATGTATGTATCACATTTTCATAATCTGTTCATCTGCTGGTAGATTTCTGGGCTGAATTTATTCCCATGCTATTCTGAATAAAGCAGCAATGAGCACGGACCTGCATGTGTCCCTGACGGAATATGAAGGTATACCTTCCAAAGAAGGGTGTAGCTGAGGTATAGAATAGTCCTACCTTTAACTTTTTGAGAAGCTTTCACACTGACTTCCGTAGCTGCACCAGTTCACCCTCACACCAGGAGTGGATGTGCACCCCCTTCTCCACATCCTCACCAGCATCTCCAGCATCTGTGTGTTTTGTTCTTGGGTGGGACAGAATCTCAGAGTGATTTCAATTTGCATTTCCCTGATGACTGATGATGTGGAACACATTTATAAAATACTAGATGCTTGCATTTCTTCTTTTGAGAACTTTCTATTCTGTTTCATGGTCTATATTTCTAATTGGATTGTTTTCTTTTATTGAATTGTTTGTATATTCTTTTTATTAGAAAATATACATCTCTGTGAGATGTATAGCTAGCCAAGAGTTTTAACCCACTTTGTTGGCTGCCTCTTTATTCTGCTGAATTTTCTTGTCACACAGTCCCATTTGTTGATTACTGGTTTTCTGAGTGGTCAGTCTATTCACAAAGACCATTCCTGTGCCTGTATCTTGAAATGTTCTCCCTACACCACGTCTAGCAGTTTTAGAGTTCCAGATTTTATACTGAGGTCTTATATTTAATCCACTTGTTTATTTTTTTAGGTCATGTGAGAGATGCATGTTTGGTGTCCTTGTTCTGATTGTATCTATCTAGTTTTTCCAACATCACTTATTGAAGATGCTAGCTTCACTCTACTCTGTGTTTCAGTATCTTTATCAAAAATGATGTGGCTGCACTTGTGTGACCTCTATTCTATTCCACTGACCTATGAGTTTGTTTTTGTACCAATATCATGCTGTTCATTTAATGTTGGCTCTGTAGTATAATGTGACATCAGATATGTTGACATCTCCAGTGGTAATCCTTTTGCTCAGGATCATCATTACCTCGTGCTTCCATACAAATTTTAGGATTGTTTTTCTGAAGTAGAAATTTCTAGATTTTATGGAAACTCATGTCATAGGATGTTTTGCTGAGGCAGACAGGTGAAAGGATGTTTTGCTGAAGCAGACACATGAGAGTACTGTGATGTTTAGAAAGAACGTAAGTATGACCACAGACAGTGGGGAGCTCAAGCATTGGTTTGCCTTGCTCTATCTCACTAGTCTTTGCTGACAACCCACTTGTATTAGTTCACCTTACATTGCGTTGCTGATCTTCGCTTGTGGTGACTTCGTAGAGAGTATCTCACTGAAGAACTTCTTGTGATATTCCAGCAGCTTTTTGCCACTTCCACAAACTAGTGCCAAGCCTGTGGAGCCTTGTGTTTTATTCTTGATCGAGCTGCATTGCTGGTTCATGTTTGGTGTCTGCTGACTGGACTGAACTGAGAACAATGAAGACTGGAATCGCCCCAAAGAACTATTTCTAAACAGATCCATATGTCCCATATCCTAATAACCTTTCTTTTCCTCTGCCTCTGGTGGTACCCTGTAGCTATCAGACACACCAGAAGAGGGCACCTGATTCCACTACAGATGGTTGTGAGCCACCATGTGGTTGCTGGGATTTGAACTCAGGACCTCTGGAAGAGCAGTCAGTGCTCTTAACACTGAGCCATCCATCTCTCCAGCCCATTATAGAGGTCTTTCACATCCTTGGTTATGTTATTCCAAAGTGTTATTGAAGTTATCGTGACTGAGATTGTTCCTCTGGTTTCTTTTTCAGTATGTTTATAATTAACATGTTTACATTTTTGTGTTAATTTGTATCCTGGCACTTTGATGAAAATGTTTATCAGCTCTGTAGAGGAATTTTAATCAGCAACATGGCTGCTCTGGCAAGGGTTCACATCCAAAGACCTTCTAGGTCTGTGTTATTCTGCTGGAATGAAACACCTTTAATTCCATGGCTGGAATACAGACATGCCCTTATTACATCTCTTTTAATCCCAAACAATGAAGATAAAGTTAGTTTGTAGAAGGAAGCAGTCATGCTTGAAAGTGACATCTGATTGAGGTGCAGACAAAGTGACAAATCAGAGAAAGATTTGACAGAATAAGTCAGAGATAGGATGGGCCCAGCTCTCAGGAGAACATACAGGAATACAGGAAAGAGAATTGACTTGAGAGAGAGAGAGAGAGAGAGAGAGAGAGAGAGAGAGATTTACTTGGACAGTTTTACAGATACAGGTTGCGGGTGAAGCTTGCCAAAAACATTAGAAAAGATTGCCAGAGTTAGTTTGAGGCCAAGGGAGCAATTCAGTGAGAAGCCAAGAGAAGCCAGTTTGAATCAGTCAGCTTAGAAAGGAGTTTGGGCCAGAACAGCTGAGTTGAACCAGCCAGCTAGACTTCAGAAAGAACAAGAAAGAGTAATCATATTTAGCAGTAAGTCTCCAATATGGCAATCACATCTGACAAATAAAAGTTACTTTTACACAGCTCTAAGAGTTTTCTTCCAGAATCTTCAGAGTCTCTTCTATTATCTGCAAATAGAGTTAGTTTGACTCCCTCTTTTCCAATTTTTCTATGTTTTATTTACTCCACTTGTCTTACTGCTCTAGCTAAGACTAGAACTTTAAGTTCTGTATTGATTAAGACTAGAGATAATGGACACCCATGTTTTGCTCCTGATTTTAGTGGAAGTGATTTGAGGGTTTTTTTTTTTTCATTTAATATAATGCAGGCTGTGGGTTTATCACAGAAAGCTTTATTATGTTGAATATATTACTCCTATTCTGTATTTCTTCAAACCTTTCATCATGAAGCAATGTTGGATTTTGTAAAAAGGCCTTTCTAAATCTGTTGGGATGACCATATGATTTATGTCCTTGAGGTCATGTATAACATTTACTCATTTATATATATTAGACCACTCCTGAACCTCTGATATAAATCCAACTTTGTCCTGGCAATCCTTTTCATGTGTTATTGGATTCAGTTTGCAAACATTTTGTTTAGACTTTTTTAGTCTAATTCATCAGTGAAACTGTGACTTTCTTTCATTGTTTCACTTTTATCTGTTTTTGGTATCAGGGTACTTCATGAGGAATTTGGCAATGTTTCTTTTTCTATTTTATGGAATAGTTTGAGAAGCATTGGTTTGGTTCTTCCTTGAATTGCCAGTAAAAATCACCAGTGAATCTCTCAGAGACTAGACTTTTTTTAGGTGGAGGTTTTTAATTGCTGCATCAACCACACTGTTCATTATGGTTCTGTATACGTTGTCTATGCCCTCTTAATTTAATTTCTGCAGGTCATCCATGTCTAGAAATCCATTCTTTTCTTTTAGATTTTTCAATTTAGTGGCATGTGTTTTCCAGGTAATACCCAATGGTTTTCTGAATTTCATTGGTATCTGTCATAATGGCTCCTTTTCATCTCTTATTTTCTGAATTTGGGTCTTCTCTCTATGTTAGTTAGCTTTGTTAATATTGTTTAATCTTTCTGAAGAGCCAACTCTTCAGAACTCTTTGTTTCATTGATTTTTTGTATTGTTTTAGTTCCACTTCATTAATTTATTCCATATCTTAAAGATTTTTTTCCCATTTACTGATTTGGGTTTGTCTTATCCTTTTTTTCCCTGGGCCCTCAGGTATACCAATAAGTTATTCATTTGAAATCTCTCTGATATTTCTCTTTCTTTCTCTCTCTCTCTATCTATCTATCTATCTATCTATCTCTTCCTTTCTTTTTTCTCTGTGTAGCCCTGAATGTCCTGAAATTCAATCTGTAAACCAGACTAGCCTCGAATTTATAGCCCCACTTGCCTCTGTCTCCCCAGTGCTGGGATTAAAGGTGTGTACCACCACCACCTGGCTTTTCTTCGCATGGTTTTAAAATTTTGTATTTATGTATCGATACATGCTTGATTGTATGGGCAGCATGGGCATGCAGGCACTCTTGATGGTCACATCATCAGATCTCCTGGAGCTGGAGTTACAGGCAGTTGTGAGCCACCACATGGGTGCTGGGAACAGAGCCTGGGTCCTCTGCAAGAGCAGCTAGTACTGATCCATCTTTCCCGTCAACATGCCATTTAGATAAAATCATGTATCACATGCTAGCATGTTAGTAATAATATAATATTCTGTTGGAATTTAAATTTCTGCTTAAGATTCATAACTTTTACTCTAGCAAGATAAAACTTGTATTATTTCATAGCTTAGTATTAATGAAGTAACCACAGATGATACAACTAAATCTGAGATTTTAATTTATAATTTTCATATACACACACCAATGGCTTCCTTAATTACCATTATAATTCTGTGTCATCATTTAGCATTACAGCTTCTTAAATTATTTTAGATTTATTTTATTTCGTGTATATAAATGTTTTGCCTGGATGTATGTCTATGCACCGCATTCATGCCTGGTACCCACTGAGGCCAAAAGAGGGCTTTGAATGTCCTGGAACTGGAATATCAGGTGGCTGTGAGCTGCCATGTGAGTGCTGAGTATTAAAGCCACGCCCTCTACAAGAGCAACACTTGCTTTAAGCGCTGAGCCAAAGTTCAGCCTCAGCTTCTGTTCTAGTATTGCATGATTTTATTACCTGTCAGTTCTGCCAAAATCATCCCTTTGCTGTTCTGCATTTAAGGCATAATCAATCTCTCCCTGAGTCTAAACCCTGAGCATTCTAGGTTGGGTGCCACTAGGAGACATGTAATGTGATTTTTACATATATATATATTTTACCCATATATATTTTTCTAATATATATATATATATTAGAAAAAAGTGCTTTAGTTAAAAGATTCTTTATTAAAGGTTTTGTTGTTATTGTTGTTTTGCTTTTGATATCGGGTATGGTGGTGCATACCTTTAATCCCAGCACTCAAGACAAGCAGATTTCTGTGAGTTTGAAGCCAACATGGTCTACAGGGCAGTTCTAGACCAGCCAGAGACCCTGTCTCAAAAACAAACAAACAAACAAACAAACAAAAATAGGGTCTCACTATGTTGCCCAGGCTGGTCTCAAAGTCTTGGGTTCAATTCACTCTCCTACCTTGTTCTTTAGGAAAGTGAGACATTTTTAAAATATAAAATCTCTAACCTACTAATTCCTTTGAATACAGTGGAATGGATGCAACTTCAGAACACTCTCCTCTTCCAAGTCAAGAATGTTTCTCAGAGCTCATCTGGAAACTTCATCCCAGTTACGGTGCCACAGCTAGGTGTGGGCTATGGCGCCGTGTAAGAACTTCACGAGTGGCTCTGAGATTGGGACCTAGGCTGTTGAACCTACCCAGCAGAACCCCAGCAGCGTTCAGTCTGCCCCTCCTTCCCAGCCTGGCCTGGCCCAGCAGACACTTATGCTTATTTCACACTCTGTTCCTGCAGCCTTCTACAGATCTTCCCGGCCCCCAGGGAGGAAAAGAAAGTTAATCACACAAATAACTTACTTATGAATAAAATCTCTGGAGGGAAAAAAGAGGATTTAAAGTCATTTTCTAATCCCTCTTCCAAATCAGGTCTTTGAAGAGAATGAATGCTACCAGCAGGTGGCAAGATACACAAAGCAGTGTGGATTCCCCCACAGCCTTAATGCAAGAGTCTGAACTGTATTTTAACTGCAAAAGGAAATGCTAATCTAAGTTAAATATCAAACTTCAGTACACTTTTTATAGAATACTTAAATCCCTTGCTTATCAGTAGTATTGGTTGTATTTATCTCACCAGAACACTGCCTGACTTCTGGCAATCTTACATTTACCAACTTGAAAATAAGATAGATAGCCTGTCCAATTTATTAAACTGTATAAAACATAAAATATTTCCCTTTGTCTTGCTATACCTCTTCCCCCCTCATCTATTCTAAGTGTGCTGGTGCCCTGGAGTGGGGCATGCTGGGACAAAATGCTAGCATCTGTGATTGGTGCCCTGCAGTAGGGCATGCTGGGACAGAGTGCTAGCAGCTGTGATTGGTGTCCTGCAGTGGGGCATGCTGGGACAGAGTGCTAGCAGCTGTGATTGGTGCTCTGCAGTAGGGCATGCTGGGACAGAGTGCTAGCATCTATGATTGGTGTCCTGCAGTGGGGCATGCTGGGACAGAGTGCTAGCAGCTGTGAGACTCACATTCCAGGTTTTATATTAAGCTGATGCAGTTTTGTTTGTGCTACAAACGGTATCACGGGGTCCTGTGGGGCATTTGTCAACTTGTCACAAATGAGCACTCAGGGGTTTGTCTGTCATACTGCAGTTCCCCCAAGTCCTAAGACACACCCAGTTTGAACTCACACAGTATGAAAAGTCCATGCATGAAAACTCAGTGCTGTTGCCCTGGGGACCGAGTTCTCAGCACACCCAAACACAGCCAAGGGCACCAAATACAGAACAGACTGAAGCTGCCAAAGAGCTGCAGCCACAGCGGGGGAGCCTGGAGCGGCACCTTCACGCAAGCCAGAGTCTGCACCCACCCCCAGGTCACCCTGAAGTGCCCCTTCCTGATGCAGAAAGTTGAAAGTGGGCGTCTCACTTTTGTCCTTCCTTGTTAGTAAAAGAAACAGAAACCCAGATGGGTGCTGGGATGTCGGGCACCAGAGCTAGCTGCCCTGCAGCTTTAGGCCCAGTCGGGTCTACTTGTGTAGATCTAGTCACGCAAGAAATCACAGTTTTCTCCCAGGTCCTAAAAGTCTCCAGGAGGAAAACGATGACAAGTGAAACAATATCAAGAGAAGTGATATAATAACATGTTTCATTGCTCCCCCATATACTTTCTGATCATACACAAGACAGAGGACCGGAACCCAAAGAGATCAAACTATCTCTAGGTTCGTGGTCATTTGCATCTGATTTTGGCTGATGGTGACTTTGATAACAAGCACAGGTGAGCTGTCATCTCAGCTGGCTTCTGAAGAGGAGTGTGCTGGGCTGCGCGCCTGGCTCTGTGATACTCAGCATGCAGGGAGACTGCGCTGTGCTGAGCAGTTGACTTCCCAATTAGCCAGTGGCCACACTTGCCAACTCACTGGCTTTCTGAGCCCTCACTTTTGTGAGTCACTGTCAGTCGCATCTCGCATCTGGCTGGGACGGATTCTAAAGCCACTAGTGATCAGTAGGATTAACCAACTCATCTTGCTTAGGGTTGTCCCTTGCTGCATCCTAATAAATGGGATATTTATTTGTGAATCCTACGTGAGTGGCACATTGAATTACAAAATGAGTGTGAGATCCATACAGGAAGCATGAACAAAAGTACCAAGCAAACATGAGCCTGACAGACAGGACCGGTCAGCACATCACATCGACTCACAAGGCAGAAAACAAACAGCAGACTTTAGGAAGGACCGAAGGGGGAGGGGTACACAGGCACTGCTGGGAGGGTGGGAGCACAGTGCTCAGCCACTGTGGAAGAAACTAAAGCTAGAACTGCCTGAGTGACATCGGTCGCCGCTGGGTGCACCCCCGGAGGTTCTGGGGGTTGTGGTGCAGTTCTCTCTCACGTCCTTTAATGGATTTTATATTTAATGTCTGTTTCTGAGGAACTAGTTAGCCAGGGCAATACCTGTGTGTCTCTCTATAGACCTGAGGGGCTTGTCATGCTGTGGATACTCTGGGAATCCCAAGTCCCTCCTGCCCTCCTAGAGACACAAAGTGGCCTCTGGAGTTTGGCTGGTTTCACAGGACCCAGGTGCCTGTATTCATTACTTGGAAAGGCTGTGATCAGAGTTCATGTTTCCTGGTAGCCTCAGGATGGTCAGACTTCTCACAGACATGTACATGCCTTCCCTAAGAGCGCTCGGAGAATTTATTATGTGGCCTACATGGTATGGGCTGGGTAGCCCAACAAGGCTATCCGCATGCAGGAGAGCCTGAGGGCCCATAGATGGTCAGTCAGAGACTGGCAGTGAGAGCCCAGAGAATCCCAAATGTTCTTCAGTCTACACTGGAAGGTCAAAGGGGCAGATGGTGGTGGCATTAATAATGAGACAGATGCTCTCACTTGTAAGAAGCAAACATCAGTGAGCAAGCAGCATCGCTCTCCCGACCTCTTCACGGCTGGGTCATTGCCAGAAGATGCTGCCCACTTTATGGAAGGATCTGCATCCCTAACGTAATCTCTCCTGAGAGCCCAGAGTCAAGATGCTTTAGTTGATTCCAGATGCCAATCACGATAAACTGTCACACAGGGCCTGGGGCCACAGGGTGGTTTTTGTTGTTATTGCTTTGCTTTTGCTTTGTTTGTTTTGCTTTGCTTTGCGTTGTTTTTGAGATAGGATCTCACCCTGTAGTTCTAGCTGGCCTAGAACTTGTTGTGTATTCCACACTGACTTTAAACTCATAGATACACCAGCCCCTGCTTCCCAAGTGCTGGGATTAAAAGAGTGTCCCACAATATCCAGTGTGGCACAGATTTTTAATCCCTGCTACTTAGGAAGCTGAGGCAAGAGTTTATGGATCTGAGGCTAACCTGGGCTGTGGAGAGGTCAAGGCTAGCCTGGGCTACTGAGACCCTGTCTCAAAATAAAAGGTGGAATGTTGGGGATTGGCTCTAATGCTTTGTCTTAATTGGACTCCCCAAATCACGTGGGAAACTGTGTCCAGGCGCTTAGGGTCCCTGCCTCCAACTGGTTTTTGATTGATCAATAAAAAGCCAGAGGCCAATGGCTAGACAGAGAGAAAGAGGCAGGACTTTTAGTGTTTCCAGGCAAGAAATGCAGTGGGGAAGAAGGGAGTGAGCCATGAGGGGCATAGGATGGTCTGCACCATGACAGGGAAGCAGAGAGATCAGAATTAGGAGCCTGTCAACATGTAAGAGTCAGGGAAGCAGCCCCAGGGACCACTACCCCACTTAGGACTGGGGCAGCAAAGATAAAAATCTAGATTTAGAAAGTGTTAACTAAGGAATACTGGAGGAGAGTGTGTGCTAGCCTCAGGGAGGTTTAGAAGTGCCCAGTCATTGAACTAGTCAAGGCATATCAAAATTAAGCTGACGTGTGTGTGTGTGTGTGTGTGTGTGTGTGTGTGGTGTGTGTGTCTGTGTGTGTCTGTGTGTGTTTTGTTCTCAAGTCCAGAGAATTCTGGCGGATGGCTAGAAACTCTGCTGGAAACCACAGATCAGATTAACTATTCACTGCTAAGGTGGAAAGATACTGAGAGACAATATTTATAATATAGAAGTAGAGAGTAACCCATGTAACATTTTTAAAGCTCCTATAGCAGACAGGAAAGTGCGTACATCAGTCATCAGGATATCCTTGAATAGTCACAGCCCAGGTGCAGCGCCGTTAGGGAAAAGGTCACTGGGAATCCGAGTGGAGTCTAAGACAGCATGCTCCAGGGGAAGCGACTTATTGCCAGTCTTCCCAACAGCCAAGTTATACAATCAGTCAATGTCCCCATCAACAGGCAAGTGGGTACAAGAGAATTCAGTATACATTTTGATGGAGTTTGTATCCATGGAAAAGGGAGGACATTCAGGAAAAGAGGATCAGACTGGACAGCATCATAATGAGTAAAACAGAAAAATAAATATAGTATATTTTCTTTCCCACATGGGCCAAGCAGGGAAACAGGATATGGTCACAGCACATGATGCACCTGGGTGAAGGCACCATCAGAAAATCCATCATGTTGCATGAGGAAAATGCTAATAAAAAATGTAAGACTGAGTCTTACTCTGAAGCCCAGGCTAGCCTGAAACTCACTAGGTAGCCCAGGCTAGTCTTGAATTCATAACAATCCTTTTGTCTCAGTCTCAGCCTCCCAAGTGCTAAGATTATAGGCAGGAGTCACCCATAGCTAGCTTACAATCTTTTTTGAACACACACACACACACACACACACAGTCATACTGTGATGGTTTGTATATACTTGTCCCAAGGAGTAGCACTATTAGGAGGTGTGGCCTTGTTGGAGTGGGTGTGGCCTTGTTGGAGGAAGTGGTCACTGTGGGCATGGACATTAAGACCCTCATCCTAATTGTCTGGAAGCCAGTCTTCCACTAGCAGTCTTTGGATGAAGATGTAGAACTCTCAGCTCCTCCAGCTCCATGTCTGCCTGGATGCTACCATGTTTCCACCTTGATGATAATGAACTGAACCTCTGAGCCTGTAAGCCAGCCCCAGTTAAATGGTGTCCTTATAAGAGTTGCCTTGGTCATGATGTTTGTTCACAGCAGTGGACAAACTAAGACACACACACACACACACACACACACACACACACACACACACTATTATCTTGAAGTACCAGAGGCTGTCTAAAACCTGGCTGGCTGAAACCAGCCTGTTAGAACCATGTCTCTCAGGAGGGTCTGTGCAGAGTTCAGGCCTTGTTTTCTGTGTTGCCAGTGGTTGCTTTCTCTCCTTGGCTTGAGGCTGTAGTACTTTTCTCACCTCCTTCTCTATCTGTAGTAAAACTTCCTCTGCCTCCATCTTAGAAAAACACCGTTGATTGTAGTTAGCTGACCCAGGAACTCACTTAGTCACCCCCATCTGAAGACCAGTAGCATTTGGTCACACCTGCAAAGTCCTCTGTGCATGACAGGGTACCCACAGGGAGAAGGGCTTGTATACTTTGGTGGCAGTTTTGCAGCTGAACCCCAGCATGCCTTCTCTGACCTTACTTGACTCTGATGATGAGGCCTGTCTGCTTATCACACACAGTATTAATGCTCAAGTGCCAATATGGTGTTCCTGAGAAAGTCAGAATCAAGAAACAGCAGCATGGTTTGTTTAGTTGTTTGTTTGTTTGGTTGGTTGGTTGGTTGGTTGGTTTTGCAAATAGAGTAAACTCTCCATCCCCTTCTCCCAGGTCAGCTTCTTTGAGAACTTGGGACTTGGCACATCTGTGCTGGCCCTTCCCACCCCCATGCCATAGACAGTGGCTCAAAGCCAGCTGTGTTGAGAGGGACACTCTGAGGTTCATCTGTGGGTCATAGCTGGTAACTCATAGACACATGATGAGCAGGGAATTTTGATATAAAGTGGTGTTTCTCCAAGCGGGAACATTTTCCCCCTCTACCCTGGAAGTGGTAAGAACATGATTAACACCCCTCAGCAACCCTGACTGGGCCTCTAGGAAATGGCATTTCCTCAGCTAGCATGCACAGATAGCATCTGTGGTATCCCCCATCTTCACTCAGTCATCCCTCCGTGCCTGTATTCTAATTTCCTCATCTGATCTCACTTCACCTTAACCACCTCTTTAGATACTCCAAGCACTGAGTGAGCATTCTGAGATAACAGGAGGTCATGAACTTGGGAGACAGCCTATATCCTGTTTTTCTGATGGGCCGGCCCTGGAGAGGCTGAATGGAAGAAGAGTCCTTTGTAGCTAGGTGGTGATTTGGATGAGGAGAACAGAAAGCACAGGTCCAGGAGCCAGGTCCAGGCACAGCCCTGCTCAGTAGATGTTTTGGGAAACCACAGTCTAGCAGCCAACTCTGTGACTTCAACCTCTGTCCTCATTCCTGTCCTCCAAGCGGCTGTCTCTGGTCGCCATCTCCTGCTCCTCACACGCTCTTGGTCTCTGCTCTTCTGCTCCTCCGTAGACTCTCAGCCCATGATTCAGCCGCCATCGTTCAAACCCGGGGTCCTCCTTCTTCCGCCGGCCTCTCCCGACGAAGCCTCCACTCTCTGCCTGATGCACCTGTTTCTTAGTAGGAGAATGGGACTTTTGGATGAAGTCCACAAGAGTGGAGATTGCTGCCAGTCTCACAGTCTAAGGGGCCTGGTCAGTCCCAAGCCCACACATCAATCATTCATTCATGCACTCTGCCCATCCATCCTCCCCCCAACCCCATCCAGCCATCCAGCCACTTAGTCATAGATGGCCACTCATTAATTACATATAAGCTTAGTAAGTGCCTTCCACATTAGTCAGAACGCATCAGCATACAAAATAGACGAAGCCGGCTGCTTCTCGGAGCTCACATCAAAGGCTATGTAAATGTTTTCTATAAACAGTGAGATATTAAATATTTTAGGGTTTGCAACCCATATGGTCTCTCACAAATACTGAATTCTGCCATAGCTGTACAAAGGCAGCCATCTATCCATGGATGAATAAGGGTGACACCAGCATTGAGACTTTGTATTATTTTCATACATCATGATTGTGTTTTATTAATACAGCAGGGGAGAAAAAGAGACTGTTTACCCCGGAGGAACCCTGTTGTCTGTACATCACAAATACTTTGATTCATTTGTTTGTCCCTGAGCTGTCTGCCTTCAGTAGAGTTTCATCACACAAAATAAAGACTCGCCTCTTCTCCCATCACAGCGTGAATGTACTTAGTGTTTCCCCTTGTTTAGAAGAATATGGGGGCTCTGACCCCTCAGCTATCGGTCTATTCCTGCTTAATTTGGATTTTGTTTTGTTTTGTTTTGTTTGAAATAGGGGTTCTCTGTGTAGCCCTGTCTGTCCTAAAACTCTATAGACCAGGCTAGCCTTGAACTCAGAGATCTGGCTGCCCCTGCCTCCCGGAGTGCTGGGATTAAAGGCGTGCGCCAGCACAGCCACCAGCCACTGCCGCCACCATCACCTGGCTAATTTGGATTCTTAAAAACTAAGAGTGTTATATACCTTATATACAACGAAGATGATATGTATACATGTAATTGTATATGTATATCTATATGTATGTATAAAGTCTGAGGTGACAATTTCAATTTTCCACATTGGCTGACGTCAGCATTTGAAGAACCCTGTTGTCGGTGGCATTGCCCATGGTTGTGACCAGTTGAGACATCTTTATTGCTTGCATTCTAACATGCCCTTCTCTTTGGTCAGTAAGTATCTTCTTGTGAACTCTATACCAGCAGGTAATGCAGAAAAAGGAGTAGAAACTAAGCTTAAAATTGACAATGCTAATAGAACTTTTATTGGGTCTTCTCCAGCAATAATTTAAAGTTAGTGGTGTTTGTTTGTTTGTCTGTTTGTTGTATTTTTCCACTGTAATTTGAGTGACTGTTCTGTGTCCTTTGCTATCTCATTTCAGAAAAGCTATTTGGACATCTGCATGCTGATTAAGTCAGGAGACTTAGCTGTTCTCTTCCAGGGTATCTATTGGTCCAGATGCCGAGAACCACGACACCAGAATGGGACTTGTCAGTAGTCTGAGCAGCACGTTCCAACAAGGGATTTCTGCCCTCTACTGGTTCCAAATAGAATATTTATTTATTTATTTATTTATTTATTTAGGTGTGTGTGTGTGTGTGTGTGTGTGTGTGTGTGTGTGTGTGTTCTTGTGGAAGGGGTGGGGTCGAATGTGCACACTAGGCCAGAGGTCACTATTGGAAGTCTTCCTCAATTGATCTCCACCTCTTTAGAGACTGGGTCTGTTAGTGAACCTGAAGTTCACTAACAACTAAGCTGCTTATGAGCCCCAAGGATCCTGGCTCCAGCTCACCAGCACTGGGAGCCCAGGTGCCTGCCGCTGTGCCAAGGCTTTGTGTGGGTTCTGGGGATCTGAACTCAGGCCTTCATGCTTGTGTGGTAACATTTCTCTGACTGGGCCATCTCTCCTGCCCATCGACTGTCTCTCTGGTGGGTAGAATTCTCACAAGTTTCCTTCCCCCTAAAAACAAAATAAGGAAAAATTCCACAAGTATGAGAAGCTGATGTGGGTGCTTAGCCGACCACCCAAAAAACCCTCATGCCACGGAAGACATCATCTAAGGTCACAAGATCGTAACACGGTGCCCATACTTTTAGATTCACAGTGGGGTTCAATAGTGATGACACTTGGGGAAGAGTGTCCCCAGCATGCCATTTTCTGAACAGAGAGGGCTTTGTTTGAGAGCCCTCGCAGAGAGTGCTCTGTGAAGGCTAAGAACACCGTGCACCACCATCCAAACATAAGTCAGCTCCATGCCCTTGGACTTGAGATGCTGTTTATTTGTGTGTGATCCCAGCAGGCTCCGGGAATTTCCCTGCTGAGGACGGGAAGCTTTCAAGCTGGAAAACGCAGACACACAAACATCCAGAGAAATAGACACAGAGATGCACAAGTAGAAAAGCAAAGGAACACACACACACACACACACACACACACACACACACACCCCCACACACCCTTCCCTGGTCTCTCTCTCTCTCTCTCTCTCTCTCTCTCTCTCTCTCTCTCTCACACACACACACACACACACACACACACACAGAGAGAGAGAGAGAGAGAGAGAGAGAGAGAGAGAGAATGACAGGATGACAGCTTTAGGACCATGTTCCCTGCACTCTTCTAGAACCGATGTCATCTGTTATCTTTGAATGATAAAGTACGGTCAACTACCAGCCCTGACTTTCTGCTGAGACACTGTGACCCTATTTAAGTCCCACAGACAGATGTGCAGGTAGTGCGTCCTCCAGCTAGGCCCACGCATGCCACCCGCATGGTGTAACTTGCCCAGGAGAGTAATTCAAGTAGGGGGAGGCTCAGGATCTAAGAGTTTCTATTCTAATGCTTCTGGTAAATGGCAGGTGCCCAGCCCCTCACCGGTTAATCTCCCCACACAGTAACCTAATGTAGAGCCCTCTGTCCATCCACATGTGCCATTTCAGCCAAGGGCATTTCCACAGATGCTGAGGTAAAAATGTCAGTTTCTCCTCCATGGCAAAGGTCAACACTTAGAAATCAACAGTCTTTAAGAGAAATAATTGCAAAGGGGGAGGGTGGTCACTTTGCTCATCGTCTCCATGGGAACACACAAAGTATCAGCGATGAGCTCCGAGCCCTTGTAAGTCCTCACACAGTGTGACACTACCATCCCTACTTCTCACTCCAGATAAGTACATGCAAGTTTCAGATGCTCTGCTGACTGGGTTTGCACACAGGCCACCTGAGGGGGTGTTGTGTCTAGCCCTGGAGGGTCCAGCGGATACCTGCCCACTGCTCTCCAGGGTCCACTCTGGGACAGGTACCAGTGAAGGGAATGGTAAAGGTGAGTGTTTGAGCCACGGAGCCCTGTGAGGAACCTGCTGCAGCTCTGAAGAGGAAATCAGGCAACATAAATCTAAGGACAAAGAAAACCACCAGGACATGCGGTTTACTCTCTCAAAGACGCCTGTCTACCTGTCCTTTCTGGTCATCTCCTGCTATCTGTCTGTCTAGTCAATAGCCATCCCTACAATCATGACACTGTCCTACCCAGTCTCCAGATGCTGAAGGTTTTCACACTTCTGGTAAATGTACCTGAAAGGTGGGGATGGGTGAAGGCTCCAGACAGGGAGCTGCTGTGAGCCCAGACCATCTCCCCCAGATGCTTCAGGGTCCCCTGCTAATGAGCAGCAGACCCTGACACACTGCCCACTGCTCCCTCATCAGCCTCTTTACTGAACCCCACTGTCCATTTTTATTTATTTCTTTTTTTTTCTTTTAGACAGAACCTATTGGCCCAGATAGTCTGAAACTCACAGCAAATTTCCCCTGCCTCAGCCTTCTAAGTACTGATATCACAGGCTTCTGCCACCAGCCTCAGCATCTTAATGAGGTCTTTAACACCCCTCATTCAGTCCATCCATACCTTTGTCTCAGTCTCTGCCTTCACACCTGCTCTGCCTTCACACCTGCTCCACCTTTACACCTGTTCCACCTTCACACCTGCTCTGTCTTCATACCTGTTCCACCTTCACACCTGCTCTGCCTTCACACCTGCTCTGCCCTCACACCTGCTCCACCTTCACACCTGCTCCACCTTTACACCTGCTTCACCCTCACACCTGCTCTACCTTCACACCTGCTCCACCCTCACACCTGCTCTGCCCTCATACCTGCTCTGCCCTCATACCTGCTCTGCCCTCACACCTGCTCTGCCCTCACACCTGTTCTGCCTTCACACCTGTTCCACCTTCACACCTGATCTGCCTTCACACCTGCTCTGCCTTACACACCTGCTCTGACTTCACACCTGCTCCACTGTCTGAAATCCACACACAGGTGTCTCTATGCACAAATTCTGTTGGTTACTTTTTTCTTTCCCCCTTTAAACAATCAGATGCCATGTGCAAATAGTCAGTATTGTGATGCTTTATATGCTTTGAAGCATGTAGAGAACGGCACTTTCTGCCCACCTCCATGTCTCCTCCTGCACACAAACAGTCCTGCATACCCCAGCCCATTCCCTGCGTGTATGCTCTGAGCCTACAGCTGTGAATTCTTCAGAATGTCACTTGATGGTCATATCATGGAATACAGCAAAACACATACTAGGTCTGGCTTTTCTCATTGCACTTCACTGCTTCAAGAGCATCCTATGATACCCTGTGTTTTTTTTCTTGTTACTCATAAGATTTCATCGTGGAACAGGCCAAGTGCAGTTCACCAGGAAGGAGTTAAGGACACGTCAATGTAAAGATACATACATCAACCTGACACACTGATTCTCCAAGCTGAAACCACTGAGACGCTGTAATTGTGGAGGATGATACTGTGTCTTGCCTGTCCCTAGACTCACAGGCCACAGACTCCTTTAACATGAAGGAAGATGGCCCTTCCTCATACCAGGGGAGAGAAGCACCCTTAGCCCCGGGGCTCTGATGGACCTGTAGAAATATCCGTCTGCCTCCACTGCCTTCACAGACCCACACACCTCCAGGGAATGACTGGCCTGGAATTCACTTACCCACAGCTGCAGTGTAAGCTCTGTCATTTTAGACAATGTATCATTAGCCATCCAAAAAGCAAGTATCAATCAGGTGTCATCCCTAGCTCTACAAAATTACTCAAATGGATTTTCTCTTGTAAACCTGTCATTTGTGTGTTTGGTTTCTGGAGCCAGAGATGCTGTCTTAGGTCAAGGATGGGTAAGGATCATTGTTCATATTCCCGGTGCTCACTCATTAGGCCCGGGGCTCACCTCGCCTCCAAAACTAGTCAAACTAAAGCTGCCCCAAGCACCCACTCAAGCGTGTGTGTGTGTGTGTGTGTGTGTGTGTGTGTGTGTGTGTGCAGACTGCCATTTCTCTCAGAACACAGCGCCTGAGTTGATCGGAGAGGACAGCCTACGTCTGAGTTTATTAAGGAACTTCCAGATCTCGGGCATTTTTGCCACATCCATTCTCTGCTGAGCAAGCAGAAGGCACTGTTGTGGCCACTGTCATCCTGTGTTGCTGAGAGAGCCACGGGGAGGATGCTGAATGCCCCTGAAGCTAGAAATGGGGTCAGTATCATTTGAGGACACAGCTGTGGGCCTCACCTGTCAGGGGCGGCTGGACCTGGAAATTGCGCAGTGGAGCCTCCGCAGGGATGCGGTGCTGGCTGCGGAACTGGGGCAGCCCGCTGCTCTCGGAGCGCTGTGGTCTTTGGGTGGGAGCACGGCTTTGATCCACGGAGTGTAGCAGAGGGCCAAGTGTGGAGCCTCTGACGTCAGTGAGACTCCAGAGATTGAAAGCCAGCCCGAGAAACTCATCAAGATGCCACATGTATAATTTATATATTAAATATATTTTATATATATGAGCAAAGCATTCCGCTTGAAGTGTATCCTACGTGACATCTGAATCCACATCAGTGAAAAAAACTTTTGAACCTGAAGACAGCCACCTCCTAGCTGAGCTCGAAATGGCTTCAAAAACCCGATAAAGGTCATCAGGCTGAGGCGTGCGCTGTAGTAACACGCCGCTACAGTTCTCCCGACTCTGTGCCAAGATGCACTAAGAAATCCCACAGACCCACATTAGCAGGCAGCAGATAACTCACGCCAATGAGAGCTCAGTTGAAATTTAAAAATAAATTGGACTCAGGATGTGGCTCACTGTGCTTTCAAAACTTGTGTCGTGTGTCTCCGTTTATAAATTCTTCGCGTTATCTTTATCTTGAGGATATATACTCATGGGTGGTTGTTTGTAAATATAATCAGTCCTGGGGGAGATTGCAGCCAATTTAGAATTGTCCTTGGGCAAGGGCATTTGTTTGATGGTGATGAATTAAAAAGCAAAACAAAACAAAACAAAACAAACAAAACACAAAAGAAACCAACCAACTCTTTGCTGAGAGACAAGGTGTTGACAGGTAACACGGCCTTGGAACTCCCACGCTGCCTGACTGAGGCCATTCCCCTAGGCAACTTCATACTCCTGATGATGTCACCACAGCACTTAATTTGTGAAGCTGTTCATTATGACGTCGAAATAGGAAAACTTAAACATCAGATTTTTTTTTTGAGAAAACCAAGTTCGTGTATGTACATGTGATGCTGATTAGTTCATGTATGTACGTGTGATGCTGACTTTGAAATGGAATTTTTATTGGAAATCCAAGTAGTCAACTATAAGCAAAAAGTGAAACAAAAGGATATAGAAAGAGCCAGAAGGGAGGAAGGGAGGGAGGGAGGGAAAAAGGGAGGGAACGTAGGTCAAGCCGGACGTGGATGTGACTTAGTGTTGGGCTTGTGTTTAATATGTGCAGGCCTTGAGTTCCATCTCAGATGGGTGAAGGGAAGGAGGAGAGAAGAAAGAAAGCCGGGGAGAAGGGGAAAGGGGAGGGAGGGGAGGGGCTGTCAGACTGACTTCCGACGAGGCGGTGCCTGTTTTGGACATGTTAAAATGTCCAGATGCCATCATTCAGACAAGACTAGTCCATCCACCCAGCTCTCACGCCATCCAGCAGCTCGTCCTTCAGGACCCATGGGCGGGGCCTCAAATCCCCGCCTTGTCTGCTACCTCTGAGATTGGTCCTTGTTGCTGGCTCCAAGCAGTTCGGCTCAGTTTGCCTTCTCTCTGCACCTCACACTCACTGGGCACCAGCCCGATGCCACCCTGCATGGGACATGGGGACTCGTGCCTGTGGGGCTGGGCACTGTTACCAGCAGTGTCTCTGGGTCAAGGCAGGTCACTTGTGACATCCTCACATGCTGTGTGTTGATCATAGCCCCATTTCACAGAGAAGAAGGTTGAGGCAGAGAACTCAGTTTACTGAGTCGGGGCGCTGATGGCAGCAGTACCTATAATTCTGTCACCCACAGAGCAGAAAGCACATGGATGTCCCGGGTCTTCTTGGAATGCTTCAGAAGAGAGGCCATGTTTGCCACTAAGGAAAGCAGCTGGTGTGGCAGACCCTGCTGGCCAGCTGTTAGCGAGAAACACAGCTCACCATAAACGGATTCATCAGATGCTGAAATTGTGTCCCAGTATCATGGGTTTCCCTTGAAAGCCTGGGCTCTCTTTTTGACGTAATGTCCTTCAAAGTGTTATTCAAAAAAAAAAAAAAAATGACATGGGGCCCAGGACATTTTTAAAGCATTCAGCAGTGAGTTCCTAAACTGGGTCTCGCGTTTACGAGATCTGGAGGCAGCCTGTGCCTCCAGAGCCAGCTTCACAAGGCTTCTTGGCTCTCCAAGGGTCTCACCCTCCCTGCCCCCATCCCGGGTGCTCACCTCCCATCCAGATAGGAACGATGACCCACCTCTTGTCCCCTGTGGTTCTTTTGTATCCCTTGCTGGGCTCCTTCTAGGTGAAGGGAGCTTGCTCTTCAGAGTGCTGAGGCCCAGCACAAACCTTGTTCCTGCTCAAGGACAATGACATTCTAGAGAGGGCAGAGCAACTGTCCTGTGTGAAGGGCTGAAGAGACGGTAGGGATGACGGCTGGCCCAGCGTGAGCCTCACGGCATCTGTGTCCTACATCGTATTGATGGAGGTTCATGTAGTGCCCTCATGAGTCTGAGTGGTATGTGTGGAGTCTTGTGTGGAGTCTTGTGTGGAGTCTTGTGTGGTATCTGTGGGGTCCTTTGGGGGCCCTCTGGGCTCTTTGTGACCTGCCTAGACCCAGCCCAAGCAATCCGGCTTCCCTTTACCCTCTCCTATAGGTTTCATTTGTGCAAAGTTTGTCCTAGAAATCCCCTTCCCATGCACCTTGCAAACATCAGCTCAGACCTCAGAGGAATTATCACTTCCCTGGAGAGGCCTTCCTTGGTTCCTCTAGCCAGCTACCCCTCCCTGTTGTGCCCCAAGACCCTAACCTTGAATCACACTACTGCAGTGCTCTGGGCTGTGTGCTCTGGCCATGTCCCCCTCTCAAAGGAGCACCTGCCCTTAGTTACTCTGCTCAGGAAACTCACCTTCAGTGGACAGGAGCCACCATGCTCAGAAACAAAACTCTTGGGGTAGCTAAAGGCAAAGGCTGACTCTAAGGTTACAAACCCCAGTGCCCGTGGAGGCACTGCTCCGGTGGCCTCTATACTCTGGGGAGGAGCTGTCGAGCTGGACGGCCGCTGCCTGCCGCCGCCGCCCACTCCTCTCCTAGTGCCTTCCTGCTAGTCCACGTTGTTCTTGGTTTTCCTTGGACAGTACTCCATGAATCAGAATCCTCACTTCTGGGGGATCTGTCAGGATCCTAACTCAGTATCTATCTCCTCAGTCTCATAAGTCGAAATCTCTGGACAGCGAAGGCTGAGCCTGGCTGGCTTCCTGAGAGGGCGTGTGGCAGCTCACAAACACTTGCAGGAAGGATGGTCAGGGCGCCTCTTCTCTCCTTGTATGAAGAGAACGACGCCAAGATGGACAGGTAGACTACTGGACAGAGCCACGACCTGGGCTTCTGAGTTCTCACCAGCCTAGATGGAGCCCCTCCTGCATTCCCTAAGGAAAGCAGGCCAAGAAAGAGCACAGGGGCTTCCTGAGCCCAGAGTCCACCGAGCACCAAGCCTGTCCACTCCATGCCACCTCCGCCCTCTGATCCTGCCTCCAGAGTTCAGCCACCTCGGACTTCAGGCAAGGGCCTTCCCTTCTCTAGGCGGCTGATGGCCAAGCTTTGTCTAGGTTGGGTCACAAGAGGAGCTGCAGAACCCTCTCTGTAGATGGGAAGACTGCAGGCCTCACGCGCTATCCATTCACATACACATAGAGGTATGCTCTACCCACTTCTGGCCCTAGGGACTCAAGGAAACCAAGAGACAAATCCCCACTCTGACCAACTTAATAGCCCTAGGGTGAACAATGAACAAGCCCAGGGATTATAGGGATTAACAGCCTCTGAAGCCATCAAGGATGAAACCCACTTCCTGACCTCTACATTAGGACCCAGGTCCCACTTCTCCAGTAGCTCTAGAAAGAGAAACATCAGCTTTGCCACCTTTTAGGATTTAAATTACCATATAAAAAGGTGGACATATTTGGATTTTGTTGAGGCCCATTAAGGCAAAACTACTTCCTCCTGATCAAACTAATAGCATCTAAGTTCCTAATTCTGGCCTAGTGTAGAAACCTGGCAATGTACGCTTCTCCAGACATTATATACTATAGTCTTCTCCCTTGGGAGTCAACCCAGATGGGCTTGTCAATCACCTGGACAGGAGTCCACCCAGCCCCACCTGATTCACCTGAAGACACCTAAGGGAAGAGAATGATTAATTATCCCCTTAATGAGATCATGTACTTGTCCCTCGCCGAAGCCCCTCCCTTAGCTCGAACTCGGAGCGCTTCTGCCCTGAAGTGCCTACTCACCTTTTAGAGTTATTCAGAAAACTGTAACTTTTATTCTTCCTTCTTTTCTATCTCTTTCTTTCAGATAATGACCAAAACCTGGGTGTGCTTTTTCTGACACTCTGGGCTTTCTCTGGGAAGCTTTTCCCCAGCCTCTTTCCCAGCATGCATCTGCTCATCCACTGTGCCACCGCTGCTGGCTGACCTCCATCTGCCGCCGAACATGCTACCCTCAAGCTAACTCACACGGCACGGCTTTTTGTCTTGTCCTCCTTCATCTCCCGTCTCCTGGAAACTTCTGGAATCTACAGCTTTCCCGCCCTGCTGCTATTCTCTCAAATGCTAAAAATCATCCTCAAGACTCCTTCTGAGTCAGTTTCTAGACTAAGAAAACTCCAAAGAAGGGGAGTTCCCGTCTCCCCCAGGAACACGGGTAAAGCTAGAGAGGGAGAGCCAGCTGTCCAGCACACCTGCTCAGGAGCAGGACGAGCTTCATTCACTGGCCAAGGTGAGAGGATAGGGGCCCGGCCAAGGCACTGACAACCCGAACTGTCCTGATGGAAGGAGAGAACTGACTCTCAAGTTGTCCTTACACACACACACACACACACACACACACACACACACACTTAGTTAATTATGTAACTTTGAAATGCTTTAAAAGGAAATCAGAAAAAGAAGTTGTTCATGCAAAGGTCTAAAAAACTAAAGAGAGGTAGGAAGCCTGGGGCAGGTGGGCAGAAGGAGGAGGGGACATTGAACAGGGGCAGGAAGCAGGGCTTGCACAGGATCGAGCAGCAAGGACCAATGGAGATTTTTACATTCAGTGGGGCAGGAAGCTGGGAGGAGACCATAAAGGGACTGGATGGAGGGTGTATTGCAGTGGAACAGGGTGTGTTCCTGGAATTCCCTTGTTGCTAAGAAATAAATGAAAGACTCTAATGTGTCTTTTCATGCTAAGGAAACACCCACGTACAGTTTTCTCAAGTCCCAGAGGTCTACACCACAGTAAACAGGATGATTCTAGGGCAGAATCATCAGGCTGTCCATCAGCTGACAAAGACTTTGGCCACCAGTAGGCCAAGTGTGGAGTGTCTTGGGTTGATTGCCCCAACATGGAGATGGCTTGGGCCTGAGGCTTAGCTAGATCCCATCTCAAATAACTGCCCTCCAAGGATCTTGTTCAAGTTCTAATCCTCTTGAAACACTTCCTCTAACACAGAAAAATGATGCCTTCTGATTGGCCTGCCAGGGCATGGCTAGTATCAACACAGACTTCCAGGCAACACACTTCAATTTAGTGGGCACTTTATCCCCAGTCATGACCAAGGGCCAGCTACTTCAGTTCATCCTGTCCGAATACAAAACCCAAGGTGATCCATTTTATTCCTGAAAGGGCAGGAAAGTGAGTTGTCCCCTGACCACATCATTCGGGTACAGCTGTTGTAGCTGCCCTCGAGTATACTGAGCACAGGGCCCAGAGCCCCCAGCATGAATCAAAGCACTAGGGGACACTAAGTGATGGTTCTTTCTATCTCCTGCTCTTTCACAGGCTCTGCGAGCTGGCCATTAGCAGCCTCACTGATGGTGAGACTGAAGGTGGATGAGTCCCCTGGCAGTCAAGTGGCCTAAAATCTGACCTAAGGCCCTTTAGGGCATCGGCACAGCCAGGAGAAGGCATGCCAAGAAACTGCAAGCTCAAGGGAACCCCAAAAATGCAAGCAGTATGTAGGAGCTAGGACCAACCCACAGGCAGGGCCTAGACCTGCTGGTCAGTACTATAGGGGAGGCTTGTGTACAAAGAATAAGGTCACAACATTCTGACCCCAACTGGTTTAGATCCCGGTGGGAGAATCCCAGAAGAACTCCAGGGCTCTGGGCCTTACCAGACAGAGTCAGCAGCTCCAGAGACCTGCCCACCTCACCCTACCCCTGCTATACGGAAGCACAGCTGGAACTCCCATAGATCACTGTCCCAGGGGCTGGAGAACACATTTCTTCTCTGCACATCTGGAATCACATACATCTGCAGAATGCAGGGCCCCCGTGCTCAGGCAGACGATTAGGGATCTATTCACTCGCTGAAGCAGTCTGGACAATGGAAGAAGCTCCCTCCGCACAGGCTTTGGCCATGGAGATCCAAAAGTCTGAGCCTTTGGCACAGTGGAAGCAATTTCCAGAAAACAAACTGATACACCAGCAGTCTTTGTCTGCTCTCTGTTCTCAGCTTTCCCAGCTCCGACCGCGCCCTGCCTCATTGTGTCATCAGTTTGACTCGTTGGGAAAAGGCTTCTTTTTAGCCCCCAGCCCTCCTCTCCCCTCTTGTAGAGGACACAAGGTTGCCCATCTTAGGGCCAGGCTTCCTGTATCCGAAGTATCTTGGGAGTGCCCTGGACATGCCTGTAGGAATGGATGGTGCCCGGTGCTTCTGTGTGGGAGGAAAGAGGGCAGGGCAGAAGGAGCCAAAGAATGAGGCAGAGGCAGTGTGTGGCGCAGTGGGGAGTATCCACAGAAAAGACTGAATGACTGCCCTGGGGTCTGAGAGGAGGCCATGCTCCTGTTCTCCGTGATGCTGCTGTCACGTCCTACAGTGCCCCTGAGGACAAGCCCCAGGGAGCCCTGTGCATGGTCCAGCTGCAGGGGGGCCCCAGGAAGTGTGACTGCTTGGCACGTGGGAGAGGCAGGCAGAGGACAGTGAGACACACACCTCAACACAGTGGCATTCAAAGAGATCAAAATGCATTTAATGTGGTCTAGTCTCGTTGCCTACATCTTTAGATACCACTATGTATTGAAAATAACATGAAAATTCTCCAGTTTCACCGTTTAAAATAGATTTAACATTCTATGACCTCACACAGGGCGGACACCCATACAAGGGCCCCCCTATGGTGTGTTCTTCTGCCCCCGGGCCCTCGGCTGGACAAGGACCAGGTGCACAGCACCAGATGGGCTCAGGGCAGCTGCTTCGTCCTGTGCAGCTCTCTCACACACTGCACACAGCACCCACGCCCCTGACATTCACATAGACACACCCTGGGACCTCCACACACTCACACATGTTCACACACAGAGAGAGAGAAGGAGATGCCTCCGCGGCCTCTGGCAGAGGCTTACTTACCATTAGACTCCTCAGACTGATGCACACTGTGTACAGCCTGCATAACCAGGGCAGGGCAGGGACTCAAGTTGGACTGTGATTATGTCTGTGGCCAGCCTCTGGCCCGACCAGTCCAGGTTGGTGAGCACTAAACCCACCTTACTGGAATTAAAAAATAATCGCACACATACCTGTGGTCAGACATAGACACCTGTGTATACCATATACCTGTATACCAAGTTTCACACACAGGGAGACAATTGTGTGAGCACACCTGCATATGCGTGCACACACACCCTGGTTTTCCTTCTCATGCACTCCCCAGGGGCCAAGCTTTCCTGCTTGGCACAGGCACATGGCTCCCCTCTCAGTGGCTTCCTCCGTTAGGTGCACTAAAGAGGGGGGCGGGGCTAGTTTGGTCTTTAGCACAAGCAATAAATAAATACAGGGAAAGAGGAAAAAAGAGGGCAGGAGAATTTGAAAATACAGCATCTGCTTGCCTTTGGCAGAGATGAAAGGCAGCTTGAGCTGCTCTCCAGCAGGGCCCAGGGACTGGACCGTTCTGGCAGGCCTGGGCCTGGAGGAGGATGGGCTGGCTAGAGTTCTGAATGCTTCGGGCCACTGAGATGAGCTGGGAGCAGGCCTTGGGGGACCAGGAGCCCCGAGACCCTGTTCTGGATTAACAGGCCACCTACTCGGAAAGAACAGCAGGTGCCCCAGCTCCCACAGTGGCACCCAGTGGCCAGGACCCACCTTCTGCCCCTCCCTAGCCCTGACAACTGGATAGAGGTGAGTGACAGGCAAGCACTCCCAGGCTGAATGCACCCTTAGGCCCCAGGGCCAAAGCTAGAAAAGTCAGTGAGATTTGGGGGCAGAGGTCTGGCCAGGAACACAGAGGCGCCCACGCCTCTGCAGCAGGTCCTACGGGACTCTCCTCAGCTAGAAATTAGCATGGAATCTTAAGCAAGAAGGCCGGGAGCAGGCCCCCTCGGGTCTTCCTGACTGGGCACTATGGGAAGACTCCATAGCTTGGGCCTCAGGAAGGAAATGTTCCACCACAGGTCCCTAAAGGCTAAACAGAAATTCTTTGTTTTATGACATTTCTCTGGTCATCTCTATGGTGGCAGGGGGCTGGTGCAGGATGGGGTTGGGTGGTGGGGGTTGTTTCTCTCCTCTCCTAGGCTCTGCCTTCCAACAGAAGACTGTTTGGGGCCAGCAGAGCTTCCTCCTCCTGCCCCAGGGGTGTGGGGCAAAGGCAGGCAGGGACACGGCTCTGAGCGAGCAGCCTCTGCACCCTCAGAGGGGCCTGTGGGAGCGCAGTGAGTAGAGTTAGGGAAGGATTAAACAAGTCTGAGGAAACCGGAAATGACGGAAGCCAGACAACCAGAGTCTCTAAGGCACAACTCAAGCTGTTGAGTCCAGTGTGGGGTGGGGCTGACCCACTTCCTGGGAATGTGGGACCAAGACCCCATGCTAATTTCCTGAGTGTCCTTTTCTAAGAAGCACCCACTCTGGTGTTTCCTATGCCCCTCGCTGCAAGGGGTGGAGACCTGGGGCAGACAGGGAGTGAGCACAGAGTTGGGGGGAGGGGTGTCCTAAACCGAGCCCTGAGGCAGCTGAGGTACAACATCAAACAGAAGAGCAATCGGATTCACCCCAGTGGGCCCCACCCCCAGAGACATCCAGACATTTTATTAGGATCATTTAACATGGTCACAAGCAGCCCGATTCATCCTTAAGAATGACAACTTGCAGAGCCCTGGTCCACGGGAGGGAGAAACCAGACCTCTGAGAACCTTCAGGGTTCCCTGTCCAGCCGCCTGCCCAGCAGCGCTGAGTAGAATTCCAACCATCCCCACACCATGAATTTTAAAAATTGAACCACCTGTTAGTGTTTTCTTGTGTTTTGTGGGGTTTTTTGTTAGTTAGTTTGTTTGTAAACAGTCTTACCCAAGTTAAAAACCAATGAAGTGTACATATACATCTCCTCCCACCAGGGGTGGGACCCTCTCCTGAGGCTTCCAGCAGAGTCCCCAACTCCTGTGCAACCCTACCCCAAGAGGTCACCTCCTTGCCCATATGTTTACATCAGCTTCTGAGGCCATGAGCTGGTCCTTCTGGCCGTCCACTCTCCCGCCAACTCTCCCAAGCTATTGCGGAAAAACATGAAAAAGACTAAGATGCTACTGAGTCTGTGGCCCGAGGCACTCGGTCTGCTCTGCTCAAACGCAGGTCCTCAAGGGACATGGGACCTATTGTGGTCAGGGTGGCGGTGCTGCATCTAAACCAAGGGCATTCAAATCTCTGACTCCCGTCTGTAGGGCCGCTCGAGGGCACCGCTGCTGGCCTGCAGCCTGTCAAAGTCATGCTCGGGTTGGGGGCTGCGGCCGTCCCGGTCTGTAGCCCCCTCGTCCTCCTCATCTCGGCTGAGGAAGGCCAGCTCGTTCTCATAGCAGAAAGAGTTGGCACTGGGCAGGAGGAACTTGTTCTCCACCAGGTCCTTGGCGCTGCAGCGGGGGGTAGATGGCACCTCGTAGGTCTTGTGGAAGTGTGAGTAGTCGATCTTGTACTGGTTCTTCTCTTCGAAAAGCACCGGCTCGAAGCGGTGGCCCCATAGGATCTCATTCGCCAGGTAGGAACTGCGAGCCTGGGTGGTCATGGCGGTGGCCTCTACCATGCCCTCTAGGATGACCACAATCTCAAAGTCATCTGTCTCGAGGTCCTGACGGCTGATGCCAAACAGTGGGCTAGCCTCATCAATCTCGTGCAAGATGGTGATGGGTGATACCAGGAAGATACGGTCCAGGCCCTTGTCAAAGCCAACATCAATGTCAATCTGGTCCAGTGGGATGTACTCACCCTCCTCTGTGACCCTGGGCTTGATGAGCTGGGCTCGCACGTGGGCCTCCACGATGTGGCTCTTGCGCAGGTTGCCCACGCGCCACATGAGGCACAGCTTGCCGTCCCGCAGAGCCACCACGGCATTGTGGCTGAAGAGCAGAGTCTGTGCTCGCTTCTTGGGCCGGGCCATCTTGGCCATGATGGCCCCGATCATGAAGGAGTCGATGATGCAGCCCACAATGGACTGCGCCACCACCATGAAGACGGCCACCGGGCACTCCTCAGTCACACAGCGTAGCCCGTAGCCGATGGTGGTCTGGGTCTCGATGGAGAACAGGAAAGCCGCCATAAAGCCGTGGACCTGCAGCACACAGGGCGTACGGCCGCGGCCCTCGGCTGGCTCCAGGTCTCCGTGGGCGACAGCGATGACCCAGAAGATGATGCCGAACAGCAACCAGGAGGCGAGAAAGGCCAGAGAGAAGATGAGCAGCATGTAGCGCCAGCGGATATCCACGCACGTGGTGAACATGTCAGCCAGGTAGCGCTGCGACTTCTCGTCCATGTTGGCGAACTCGATGTTGCACTGGCCGTTCTTCTTGACAAAGCGGTTGCGGCACCGGCGCCGCGTGTGCACCTTGCCGTTGCCAAAACCGTTGGCGCCTGACATGGTAACCAGGTGCAGCCCGTCCTCCTCGGATGATACGATGCTGTAGGGGTTGGCCCGACTGGCCGCGGTCATCCCGGGGTCTGGGGGACCCTGGCCTGCCCCCAGGCTGACTCCAGGCGGGGGCACGTCTGCAAAAGAGAGGACAGTAGGTCTGTCTGGGCAGGCAGCCAGGGCCGTGACAGTGACTGACAGGCACAGCCTCCGTTCAGTCGCCACAGATGCCCCGTCTTCCCTCCCACTCGAAGCCTGCTTCTCAATCCACCTTCACAGCTGGGAACCAGTCTCCCTGGGCTCCCAGAAGCTCCAGCCAGAACCCTTGGCTTCCTCTCATCTCTTCTAGCTCCTATGCCAAGGGCCTTGCTCTCACTATATATTTATATTTCCCTTACCCTCATAGCCCAAACCCTGGTCACCTTCAGCTGAACCAAGGCAAGGCTGGCTCACTAGCTCACTCCATCTGCCTTCCTCCCAGTGCCCCATGACACGCACCAGAAGCCTGAAAGGCCCCATCCTCCCTCCCTCTACTCACAGCCCACCGACCCCAGGAGCCACAAGGCCTGTACAGGCAGTCCCATGGCCTCGTTGCCCAGCCGAGAGCATATTCCCCGACACACATACACACACACATGCTCTCCCCTTCACACACCCTCACAGTCCCCCAGCCCACCCCTGCCACCTACACACACACCCTCACACTCCTTCCCCCTCCACACCTCTCCCTACACACACACACACACACACACACACACACACACACACACACGGCTCCCCGCACTCCCCCCATGCTTCCCACACACCCCCTCCCATAGCCATGCTGTCTCCCACAGTCAGACTCTGCCCTCATGATGTCGTGGCAGGCCTCCTCATGTAATGCACGCGTGGTCCTGACCCACGCACCGCACACTCCAGCACAGATCCCCATGTGAAATATCAGTAGCAGCAATCAAAACAGCTGTGACACTGGCCAGCTCCCGCACATCAGACCATTTATGTCACCCACAGGTCTAAATGGGTCTGCCAGGCCCCAGGCCTCATTACGTCTGACATCCGTGCTCACCCTGCTCATACTCTAGCAGGCAGAGCACCCACTGAGCACCCCTAGGCTACACCCGGATCCTTCCTCTCATGGGTCATATGATGGGAAAGGTAGCCCTAGGGTAGACACCCAGATTGAATCTCTTAAGGTTGCCCTAACCGCAAAACAGACATCTTCTCCCATCTCTGCTGTGGACCACAGACCACAGCCCCCACAAGTGTCACCTGCTTCTGTGACCACCTTTGGCCTCCTGCAGGGAATACCGTACCTCCAAGCCAGCCTAGCACACAGTCGGGGAGGCCAGAGAAGGCCTGAAGAATGGTGCAATGGCTAGAACAAACCCATTTCTCGGGCCCTGGCTTTGCACACACCCCCATTGCTCCACAGCGGCCGGTGCTAGGCTACGCCAGGGATCACAGCGTGCCTGGCCCTGTAGACTCCAGCCTGTCTCAGCTGGGCTGAGCTGAACGTGAGCGTCCACTGATGTAGCAGAACGCCGATGATCTGAACATGCTGCATCTCCCCATCACAGAGATGCCATACACCTCAAGACCTACCCAATGAGGGTATCAATTCAGAGTCCAACAAAGCCTCAGAGCCTCCATCACCTGACGTCACTAGGAAGACAGAGATCCCAGAAGAAGATCCCAAGGTAGCTGGGCATCCGGGGCAGGCCGGATGCTATCGAAACCTCCTGCCCTCGGACCCTTGAGGGTGGCTCTGCCCCATTTTTCAGAGCTCAGAACAGGAAGACACTTGCCCAATGCTTATAAGCAGAGATAACAATGCTGGAATTCAACCCCGTCTGGACAACACAATCCCTGGCCACATCTACATCAGAGACTCAGAGGGACATGGCCTACAGACTCTACCGCCAACACAGAGGCATAGGTGGAGACGAGTAGACCAGACAGCTCAGGAAGGACTCCCAGGGTCTATGTCATGAGCCATAGTGCTGCTGCCTGGCAGACACAGACACAGACATGAAGCCTGAGAACCACAGAAAGAGTTTGTCAGGCATGAGGTAGAACACAGCCAAGAGCCTCAGGTCAGCCTCTCACAGCCATGGAGGGCTTCTAAAGGGTAAAGGTACCCCCAACCAAGACATACGGGCTCCACCAGGAGAGCCAAGATCCAAGCCCCATGTCTAATGCAAGGTACCCTACCATGTAACCTCAGGGTCTACAGGGCCACCTGTCCTCATCCTCCCCTACAGTTTCTCAGTTGACCACCTCACCATGGGCCTGTGTAGCTGAGGCTCGGGGCTGTAATGGTGGATGCTGTTTCTGTCTAGGCCAGGAGGCAGAGGGTTGGCGGGGCTGGGGAACCCGGGGACCATTCTGGGAAGACATCTCAGCCCTGGGTTCCTGCGCCTTCCAGGGGAAGGTGGCCAAGGTTGGGGTACTCAGACGCCGAGGGGAGGCTGCCAGATCCCAGGAGCCAGGCTTGTGTGGCCTAGAGGCCTTGAGGGACGTCCAGCGGGTCATGGTGGCTCTGGCTGGAGCTATGAGCAGCGGATGGCCTGCAGGGAACAGAATCACAGGAATCAAAGACTGGGGGGTCCCAGTCTAGAACCCCGCTCCAGGGAAGCAGCCTTGCTTCTGGCCAACACCCCAAGCTGCAACCATTCCTAGAACCACAGACCTGAGAACGCCCACTTCTCAGAGTTGATATGCCACCCACACCACAGAGAAAAATCAACCTAAAGTGTACGCCTGTTCCACACCTTGAGCCAGAAATGGATCCTGAGTGAATTCATTTGTCCCCAAACACTAAAAGAGTATGCACGCGCCTCCGAAGCAGACAGAGCCCTAGGATGTGGAAGCCCCTCACTTGGGGCTTGATGAAGACAGACCCAAAAGGAAGACCCAGAAACAGAAACTAGTGTCACAGACAGACCAAGTGTCAGAAGGAGACCCCCACAAAAAGGCTCGTGCAAGACAGTGCTAACGATCTCTAAGAACCATAGGGCGGAGTCTCGGCCGGGGCATGCAGACTGGCGGGCTGTGCGGAGAGTAGGGAAGAAAAGGAATGAGAATTTGTTTCACTTGAAGAGATCTAAGTAAGTAGAGTCCAGCACCCCTTTCCACAGGTGGGGAAGCTGAGGCCGAAGGAGAAAGCTATGCTCAAGCCAATAGCAAGAACCATGTTAGCAAGGCCCAGGCTGGCCAGTGGGAGTCCCGGGCATGGCCAGGAGGGAACGGGGAGACTCGGTGGAATACAGTACCTGAATTAGACAAGGAGAGTCGCAACTGGATGGCACTCAAAGCAAAGCCAAGCACAGTGAGCACAGACTCCACAGGAAGAAATGACCTGTCCTGGACCTACAGGCTTAAAGGCCGGCTTCTTGTCCTGGCATCTGCAGGCACGGTCTCTCAGCATCCAGTAAGCTCGGAGCACTGGCTGGAGCCAGGACTGGAGCTTTGAGCAAAAAGAGCTGCCACCTAGCCTAGGGTGGAGCCTGGGAGTCACTGGGAGGTTCCTCCGGATAGAGCAAGACATCCCATGCCAGTCCCCAAGACGCTGGGCACCTCAGGTTTCGCTAATATCCGGGAGGAACTGGGACAAGGCTTGGGCCCATATTTCTAAATGTCAACAAGATGCTGACTGCGAAGATGTGGGCCCTGGAAGAGAAACACCAGGTGAGCCTTAGGCTCCTCCAGAATGAGGAATGAAGGGCCAAAATGCTACCAAGTGCTGCTACCTGACAGGTGCTTTTCTCAGTCTCCCATGCTCATTCATTTAATCCCCATAATGACCGTGAAGGCTAACCCCTTTTCCAGGGAGGAAACCGAAGCTCAGGGAGACTGAGTCACTTGTCAAGGGCCACACGGCAGCCAGGGAGTGGAGTTTCTGCTCTGGAGAGCCGAGATAAAAGCAACGTCCATTACCTCACACTCGGTGACCCCATATTCCAGTCCCAGTTCTCCAGACCCCACAACCCCATTTGGTAATAAAATATACAATGCAAACTGCCCCCCCAAGTAGACAGACAGCAGCAGGATTTTAAGGGACACGGTATGCCTAATCAAGATCCCACATTAAAAGTCTCCTTGGAGGTAACATGTGCAGAGAAGGCAAACACGAGGTAGGCTGGGGCCTTTTCCTGCCACCTGTGCCTGTGGCCATTTTCAATAATCAACCACAGAGCTTTTTGCCCACTGTACCCAGGAGCAGCTAATGTAGTCACTACCTATTTGTCTTGGCATGAGAGGCTCCTTGCCTCCTTCATCACAAAGGAAATGAGAAACCAGGCAAGCAGGAGGCAAAAAGTTCTCCCTAGTCCCAGGAGGTAACCTATGGTCGCAAGCAACAGAAAGGGGTACTTGCGGAGATGGCCTGGCCAGAGCTAGGGGCAGAGTAAGGAGGCTCGGTGGGTTGGTAAGAGCTCGGTATGGGTGTTCAGGGGATGAGAAGTCATCGAGTCAGCTGACGTTTCCTTCTTTAGATCTGAGAAGGTGATTCCATGGCCCTTTTTCCAAGCCAGAGTTCCTGGTCAAATCCTCCGACAACCTTTGCCCTGATCCCCTGCAAACATTCAAAGTCAGGCGTCTGCTGGACTCCTGCTTCGAGCCTATGCTAGGCTTGGGGGAAATAGCCCAGGGGTGGGTAGGTGAGCGCTCTTCTCCCTTCCCCCAGCCCTCACCGCATCAGAGTCCTTGCCCTGATTCTACCAGCCACATCAATGTCTCTTTGCCTAAAGAGCTCTCTGGCCAGGCACAGGGCAGGCTGGTACCCAAAACCACCGAGGCTGAGTGGGTAAATGGCTCCACTCCCCACTCCGGGCATGAGGAGTGCATGTCCCATGTGTCACCTTGGCTGGATCCTCAGCTGGGAATCCCCAACCAGTTAGTCCCCCAGCTTGTTCTGGCTCCAGTCACCCGCCGGCCCCCAGCAGTAACCCTATCAATAACATGTCCTCCCCCGCCCTCTCTCTATCTGTTCCACCTCTGCCTCGCCTCAGAGCTCACTCCCCTCTGGGATTTCCTCAGCCTGACTCCCATGAAGCTGCCTGTGCCTGGACACTCCTCTAGTGTCTCTCTTCTGCAAAGCCTCCGTGAGCCCCAATCTCCATCCCCTCTGGGACGACCACACCAGGAAGAAGACAGTACAGCACCTCTTCCCCAAGGTGTGCCTCGCCCTCTCTCCTCTCCCACACAATCCATGAAGACCTGGATTCTCTTGTCCTGGTTTCCACCCATTAGGGCCAGAAGCTGCCTGTACATTCCTAGAGTTACTCTCGATCTAGCGCCACCTCCAGTCATCCTCAGAGAGGCTAGCGCGGGCCCTGATACAGAGAAACCGAGAAATGTCCCTGCTCAGACGCAAAGGCAAAGAGGCGAGAGCTCAGACCGGAGGGATGGGGAGGGACAGGGCCATGAATGAGGAGACAGATATATGTACAAGTGGGTGGTCAAGCAGATGGATGGATAAACTGGGCTGGCAAACGTGTGGGCGTCCGGAGAGGAGTGACCAGATACTGGGTGGTTTGGTGGGTGGCTGGCTGGCTGGCTGAGCGGATGAATGGATAAAGGAAGTGAGTAATGAATGGAAGGGATGGGCAGCTGACAGATTAGAGTGGGTGACGAGATCCATGGGCGCTCTGGTGGTCAGACGAATGGACGGATGGGTGGGGGGGTTGGGGAGGAGGGTCGGCGGGGGGAGGGGTAGAGCATGGGAGGTGGGGGCGAGAAAATGCATGTCAGATAGACAAGGTGTCTGGGGCTACTGGATGGATACCAAGAGCTGGCTAAGTAGGGAGAAGACGCCATTGAGGAAAGGCTGTACCGCCGGCAAGCATCCATCCGTGGGTACTTAGCAAGACAAGTACCCATCGGGACCTCCACCACACCTGGGGCTGTCTCTAGTGCCAAGCTGCAGCTGCCGTCTTGATGAACAACCAAGCAGCTGCAGCTAGCCCTGGATACCATCTGGGAGGGATGGGGCCTCCAGTTGCTCCTAGACCTACAATGAGCTGAACGGAGTTACCACAGATGCTGCTCTCCTCAGAGGGCTCGGAAGTCATAACTCTCACCCCGTATGCCTTCACAGCACGACAGCTCAAACCAGGACACCACCGCTGGACCAGGGCAGAACGAGAAAGCCTCCCCAGATGATGGAGAGAGCCGCGGTGCACACCAGGCACGGGGCAGGCGCCTCACACACTTCACCCTTGCGGAATCCTCGCGGGGGCACAGGTCTGGAGGGACTACCCTTCCCTTTTCAGAGGGACGGCAATGTCTTCTCCAGGGTCATGAAGAGGCTTGGGGTGCTATGCCTGTATTCAAGCTGCTCCTGCGGGGCTTCCCCAATACCACCCCCAGACAGCTGTGGATAGTGTGATGGATGGTGTTTCCATGGCTGGTGTGTGGGCGAGTGAATGAATGAGTACAGGGGGCGGGGTTGGGTGAGTGGCACAGATGAACAGATAGGAAAGTGAATTGGATCCCAGGAACCATGTCAAAGGGGCGGACAAGAGCTTGCCCGGTGCACACACATCCTAAGGTGTCCGGAATCAGTTTCCCATCTGTCAAAGGGACCCCTGCCTGCCGCCCTATCCACCAAGTGGACTTGGGGAGAAGACGTGGGAAGGGTTCTGAGAGCTTCTGAGGCCAGGACCTTGAGATGTTGTTACCTTCTCCGCCTCCCAGCCAGAGTTCATGGGGACGCCCAAGTCTGCTTTGTCACACTGGCTTTTCTGGCTGGGATTGAAGAAATGACTGGTGAGTCAGCCCCACATTCTAAGCCTCTGGGGCAAGCGACAATGGTAGCTCTGGAGACTCGGAGTTATATGCTAATCGGGGATCTTCCACTTACAAGCGGTGTGGCCCTGGGGGAGTCACTTCCCCTCCATCTTCAGGGATGCCTTACACCCACTGTTTGCCTCTAGGCCTTTCTATCCTAAGAAACCGAGACTCAGGAGGCTGGAACAGATGTCACACAATTGGGACTGTCCATGGCAGGGACATCCTGCCTGTGAACTGCGAGTGAGTCCAAACTGTCCTTGGATCTATGTTCTGCTCATTACAGCCCAGCCTTGAAGGACGGCTCCTCCCCCTGGGCATACCAGGAACTTAAGACTATGGGGTTGGGCCATATCCCAGTTACCCACATCAGAACTCCACACGGAGGAGATGATGACCACAGAACAGCTAGAAGCTAAGGAAGGTTCAGGAGAAGAGTCAGGGGTGAGGGCTGTGACTACTAGTTTGTTCTCCCCACTTCCTGTGGGTCACCAGGCTCTCTCATGCTGACTCCCTACTGGGGTTTGCCCCAGACCCACAACTCCAGTTCTCATGATTGTTCCTCTCTATAGAAGGAAACTGAGGCTTGTTACAAAGAAGTGACTTGCCCACGGTCACCAAACCAGGGAGTGGTGGCCTCAGATTTATGGATACCTTGTCCAGGGCCCCTCCCTCACCTTGACCTGCAGCAACTAAAGCAACCTACCAATAAACTGGCCCCTTGGTTCACCAGGAGTGCGTGCCCAGGAGCAGTCGCCATCCCAGATTAGAGGGCTGGGAGCATAAAGCAAGATTCTCTAAATTTGAGGGTTGGGCCCCAGACAGTTGCCAGCCAGTGAGGGTAAGGCTCGGCTGGCTCAGGCCTCTTGTCATGCTAAGCCTGGAAGCCAAGGCTCTGGAGCAGGTAGGTACTTCCTGAGGCTCAGGTGACACTGCCAGTCTCCAGCCAATATTCCCATGAAACTGAGCACGCCGCCAGGAAGTGAGAGCCAGGCACCGGGAGGGGAACAGGGCCTGGTGTAGCAAGGAATGAAAGGCAGCATAATCATCAAATGGTGATCTAGAGGGACCCTCCCCTGGCTTCAGACTCCACGCACCTCAGCAAAAGTCACGGGATAAGCAGAACACTAGCTCTCACTCCTGACGTGCAATGGCCGCACAGCAAGTAAGGGTCCTTGCCAGGGCTGAAGAGGGTTGGTGCAGATGTGACACCCAGATGTGTCCCCACCTGGACAGCTGAGAACAGAAAGGAGGTCCCAGGTACCTGTCTGGATATCCCTTGGAAGATACCCAGCATCTCCCCAGACTCTGCCCCTTTGCTCCCCATTGCCAGGGCATCTGAGCCCCAGAGAATGTCCCCCAAGTTCTGACTGAGGAAGCCTGGAGACGAGTGACACACAGTGGCTTGCTGTGCTGGGTGTCCAGGAGGAGTGAGCAGCACCCTGTGAGCCTGAGGTGGAAGCCAGAGCTAGAGCTGGCCCCATCAGGGTAGACAACGGGCACCAGATGCCAGGGAATGTTTCTAGGATATTTTTATCTTGAGAACATCCTTTGGGGATGGGGGGACAGAGTGTCCTTGGCTCCAGGCCCCTGGGAGCATCAAAGGACAGGAACTTCTGAGTACCCTCTGCCAGGATAGCAACAATTACAAGGCCTCATCCTAGGGTAAGGGGCACCTGGCCAGTATCTGGGTTTTGTGGGTCTCTGGGTTCTATTCCAGCTTGCCACATGTCCCAAGGAGGCGGGTCTCTGCTCCTCTCTCATGCTCCTGCTACACTTCCACTTTTTCTGTGCCTGATCAATGCCAGCTCAGAACTGGTTACTTAAAGAAGACAGGGTGGGCCTCTGATTTCATTTGGATGGCTTACCAGCAAGGGAGAAGGCCAGGCAGCTAGATCAGAGTCACACCAGAATCCTGGGAACCTGGGGCAGGGAGGTAATCCCTGGGGGAGAGCTCAGGAGCATCCCAGATAAACGTCATCAAGCCTGGGAGAAGTGCGCAGCCACAGGGACCATCCAGAGATGGAAAACAACGGCAAGGGTGGGCGTGCCAGGGACGCCTGTGACCCTCAGAGTCCCCCAGATCCGGAAGCAGAACCCAGCTCTGCTACTCACGCTGGGCCTTGGCAAGCTCTTCCACCTCTGACCTTCCCTGCGCCTGCCAGCAAACCCAGGGGCTTTCTGACCCAGCCTCCCAGCGCACTACAGAACCTGGGGCTGAGAAAGTCTGAAGGAGCACACTGTTGCCATCCTAACTGCAGGGAAGGGGAATATGCACTGAGAGTTCCAAAGAAAACGGGCCCCGTTCCAAGGTTACCCTAAGAGATGAGAGAGACGGAGGCCAGAGAAGCCTGCGTGCCGCGCTGACGAGCTGAGGCGCCACCCCAAGAGACATGCAGATCTCAAGAGCCATGACAGAACCTCAACATTTTAGCAGTTTCAGCCAAATCGACTGAGTTTCTGCCCCTTCCTGTGTCGCCTTGGGCAAGGCACATCACTTCTCTGAACTCAGTTTTCATACTCCGGAACGAGACTAATAATAGCACCTGTCTCCTGGGGCTGGGACGGGCTCTCAGTGAGTCAGCCCGTGGGGATTGCCTACAGGAAAACCTCCTGCCCAGTCTCTCTGCCCATCACAGTGCAGAAAGCTCACAGGGCCCTGTAGGGCACAGGCCAAACCCTATCACAGGAAGGAGGATCAGATGTCTGGATGGGTATGAACCCCAAGAGAGGGGCCCAAGGGACAAAGGTTTGCCAAAGTCTAACTTACTTGGTGTCCCTTTTCAAACTTCAAATAATTTAAGTCTCTGACATTTCCTGAGCACCTAGTATGGGAAGAGAAAAGTGAGGACTTTAGAGAGAGAAGAAAAAGTCAGCCAGACCAAGGAGAAGCCTGAAGAATTTGCCAACATAAAATGTCTATTGGCTGGGCAGCAGTGGCGCACGCCTTTAATCCCAGCCACTGGAGGAGCAGGGGAGGAGGGCAGAGGCAGGCAAACATCTGAGTTCAAGACCATCTTGAACTCATCTCAGAGTGAGTTCTAGGACAGCCAGGGTTACACAGAGAAACCCTGTCTCCAAACGCCTCCACCCCCACCCCCCAAAAAAGTTCATCAGAGCTGGAGAAATGGTTCAGCAGTTAAGAGGATTTCAGGTTCAATCTCCAGCACCCATGTTGGGTGACTCACAACTGCCTGTATCTCCAACTCCAAGAGATTCAGAACTCTCTCTCTCTCTCTCTCTCTCTCTGTCTCTCTCTCTCTCTCTCTCTCTCTCTCTAAAATAATTATAAGTAAATCTTCGAAAGCTTTTGTGGTGTTGCTTATCAAACCTATCATATAAGACAAAAAGCAAATGATAACTATCCATTAACTGCTGAGCAGATAAGGAAAACATGGAATAAACACGATGGAATAGTACTCTGTAAAGAAAAACAGGGGATTTACAGCAAGTTCCATGTGTGTCGCTCTCTTCACAAGATGGTGCAGGCTCAGGAGGGGACCAGATCTGACTGAGGATAAGGTCATAGATACACAGGGAGTTCTGCGGTTCAGTGAAAGCTGCAGACCCAAGCAGGAGGCCTGAGCGGACACAGGACAAGACCTGACCCTCAGAGGGACACTGGAGACAGAATCTCTGGCCCTTAACACCAGACCGGCTGAGGGAAATGGCGCCTCAAACCTACTTTGACTTCAGTCCTCTCATGAACATAGCAAATGCCAGCACAAAAAGAAAAAGGGAGACTTGAATGCATACAAAATACAGGAGAAAAAAAATGAACTCAACCAACAAACTGGGATGAGCCAGTCCCAGTACAGAACTCAAACAACGCACAAAAACAGAGACAAGACACCTCTCAAAAAATCACTAAACCGCCGGGCGTTGGTGGCGCACGCCTTTAATCACAGCACTTGGGAGGCAGAGGCAGGTGGATTTCTGAGTTCGAGGCTAGCCTGGTCTACAGAGTGAGTTCCAGGACAGCCAGGACTACACAGAGAAACCCTGTCTCGAAAAAACCAAAAAAAAAAAAAAAAAAAAAAAATCACTAAACCCAGCCGGGCGGCGGTGGCGCACGCCTTTAATCCCAGCACTTGGGAGGCAGAGGTAGGTGGATTTCTGAGTTCGAGGCCAGCCTGGTCTACAAAGTGAGTTCCAGGACAGCCGGAGCTACACAGAGAAACCTTGTCTCGAAAACAACCAAAAAAAAAAAAAAAAAAAAAAAACTGGAAAAACTTCCAAACAAGGAATTTTAAAAAATAATTATAATTATATTCCAACAACCCAAAGATGGCATGAATGTATTCCAGGAGAAGAAACGCAAAGGGCTGAATGAAAGAAGGAAATCAATCCAAGATATGAAAATCGAATTCAATAGAAAGAATTCCTGAAGAAAAAATCCAAAGTAAAATTATGTCGGACGTGAAAACTCAATAAGCCAAACTAAAAGCTCAGGAGAAAGCCTCAGCAGCAGAAGGGATCCTGGGGACGGAATACCGAGGCGGCAAGGTAAGAGGAAGGGCTGAACCACCCAGTGAAGGTCCATGATTTAAAAAAGGAAGAAAGAAAGAAAAACACAGACAGAACCTAAGAGGCCTCTGGGACTCTGGGACATCCTGGGAAGACCAAATCTTCTAACGGTGGGCACAGGAGAAGAATGCAGCACTAAAACTTTACTGAAAATATTTCCAGTAAAGCCAAAGAAGAAACTTTCCCAAGTAGAAAGAGGTGCCAGCCAGGTTCCAAGAAGCCTCCCGAACAGCAAAGGGATGGGATGGGAAAAGAAACTCCCCACACCATATCATGACTAACACATTAAAGATAAAGACAAATGAAAGGTATTGAAAGCTGCGTGTGAGAAGGCACGCCCATCGGGATAATACTTGATTATCTTGGAAACGGTAAGACCAGAGGAGCCGTGAAGGGTGTATTAGATGCTTTGAAAGACCACTGCTGCCATTCTATACTATAAATTATAACCAGGACATGTACCTGTTAAAATTAAGAAATTAAAACTTTCCATAATAAAGCCAGGTTTAAGGGATTTATTTTTTTCTAAGTCAGTACTGCCAAAGCCACTGGAAGGAAAACTTTAGTCTGAAGAGAGGGATCAACATGTCCAAGAGGCTACAGAGAATAAATAAACAGAGCCAGGACATGTGATCAAAGATCTAAGAAAACACCACAAAAGGACAGGAATTAGTCCTTTCAATAACAACTCTCAGTAGTAATGGACTCAATTCCCCAATAAAAAGACACAGCAGTGGTGGAGGACGCCTTTAATCCCATCACCCAGGAGGCAAAGGCAGGGAGATCTCTGAGTGTGAGGTCAGAGTGAGTTCCAGGACAGCCAAGGCTGTGTGCAGAGAATCTCTTTCTCAAAACTCCCACCCTTGGAGCTGGAGAGGTGGCTCAGCACTGACTGCTCTTCCAGAAGTCCTGAGTTCAATTCCCAGCAACCACATGGTGGCTCGCAACCATCTGTAAAGGGGGTTTGATGCCCTCTTCTGGTGTGTCTGAAGACGGTGACAGTATACTCATATATAAAAATAAATAAAATCTTAAAAAAACAAAACCACCCTCTATTCCTGAAAGACAGACTAGCAGATTGGATTAGACTATTTGCAGATGACCAGTATCCTGTGCTGTTTTTACAAATAAACTTGAGGCTAGGCCTGTTGGAAGAAAGAAAAAAAGAAAGAAAGAAAGAAAGAAAGAAAGAAAGAAAGAAAGAAAGAAAGGAGGGAGGGAGGGAGGGAGGGAGGGAGGGAGGGAGGGAGGGAGGGAGGGAGGGAGGGAGGGAGGAAAGAAGGAAAGAAGATAAAAGAAAAAGAAAATGTGAGCCATCTCTTTTCAGCCTCCAAGAAACATACACCACCACCAAAGATAGAACCTCAGGGTAAAAGGGTGGGAAAAGGAATTCCAAACAATGGGACTAGAAACAAGAAAGCACGACTATCCTAATATCTGGCAGATGTCAAACCAACATAGTTGGAGGAGATAAAGAGGAACACTTCACATTCACTGGGGACCTACCTATCAAGAAGACATTTCAGTTACACACACACACACACACACACACACACACACACACACACCAAATAAAGGTACTCCCAGTTTCATAAAACAAATATAAAACCATAAACTAGGCCCAAGCCTGTGCCCGTGGGTGACTCTAATACCCCACTTTCATCAACTGGCAGGTCACCCAGACAAAAACTAAGCAGAGGAACACGGATGTTAAATGACATCACAAATCAAATGGACCCAAGCAATTAAAAGTATACATTCTTCTCAATAGCCCATTGGATCTTCTCTAAACCTGACCACATATAAGAACACAAAGAAAGTCCCAAATCCAGGAAAACGGAAATGACATCTGTATCCTAAACCTGACCACAATGGGTTAAAGCAAGGTGGGTATCAGCAGCAATGGAAACCCCAGAAGCACATGAACTTGTGGAAGCTGAATAACACACCAGTCAATGACGTATGGGTCGCTGGAGAAATCGAAACGGAAACCATAGATTTCTACACTGGAATGAAAATGAAAGCACAGTGTATCAAAATCTACGGGACGTTCTTAGGAAGCCAGTCTTAGGAGGAGGGTTTTTAGTTAGCAATGTGTGCCTACATCAAAAATTGGAAAGATCTCAAATACATTAATGTTTCATCTTGAGGCCTTGGAAAAAGCAAGAGTAAGCCAAACCCCAAACACTAGATGAGAAGAAATTAGCAAAGACAGAACAGAAGTTCATAAATTAGAAACAAAAACAAAACAACGAATTAAGCAAATCGAAGGCTAAAGAAACAGCTTGTGGTTTAAGACCTTCAGAAGACGCAGTTCAAACCCCAGCACTCACATGGGACAGCTGACAACTTGTGCCTCCACCCCAAGAAGATCTGAGCCCCTTTATTGGCCTCCATGTGTACCCACACAGATGTCCACAGACATGCACACAGACACGTAAATAAATAATGATACATTTTTTTAAAGAATTAATGAAACAACAGCTGGTTCTTTGAGAAAATAAACAATTCACATCCTTAGCCAAGTTAACCAACAGGAGTAAAAAAAAAAAAAAAGCCAGATTAATAACATTAAAGATCACAGTAAACATCAATGAAATTAAACGAATCGTGAAGAGGTACTTAAAAAATGTATATTCTGCCAAATTGGAAAACTTTTAAAAATGGATTAGTTTCTAGATGCATCTGACATACCAAAATTAAACCAAGATGAAGTAAACAATCTAAACGGATCTATAACCAGCAACATGATTAAGGCAGAATAAAGAGTCTCCCAACTAAAAGGAGCCGGAGACAGATGGAGTGACTGCAGAGCCCACCAGAGCTCCAAACAGACCTAATAGCAATACTGCTTAAAGGATTTCATAAAATAGAAAAGGAAAGAAAGCTTTCAAATGCTTTTTATGAAGCCAATATTACTCTGATGCCAAAACCAGATAAAGACAAAATGGAAATTACAGAAAAATCTTCCTGGTGAACACAGATGCAAAAATTCTGAATATAATACTCAAAAACCAAATTCAAAATCACATAAAAAAAATCATTCATGGGGCTGCAGAGATGGCTCTCCAGCTAAGAACACTGGCTGCTTTTCCAGAGGACTGAGGTTTAATTCCCAGTACTCATATGGAGATCCCACAGGCTCTACCCATAGGAATACCTTCAGGAGATCCAGTGCTCTCTGTGGGCACTGGGCACAAATGTGGTGCACAAATATATATCCAGGCAAAACATCCACACACATAAAGTAATTGTATTTAATATTTAAGGTACCTTGACCTTGTTGGGTTTATCCCAGGAACGCAGGAATAGTTCAATACACACACACAGACACACACACACACACACACACACACACATCAATAAATCCGATTGGTCACATAAATGGATCAAATGACAAAAATCACAGGATCGCACTTGGGAGGCAGAGGCAGGCGGATTTCTGAGTTCGAGGCCAGCCTGGTCTACAGAGTGAGTTCCAGGACAGCCAGGACTACACAGAGAAACCCTGTCTCGAAAAACCAAAAAAAAAAAAAAAAAAAGAAAGGAAAAAAATCACAGGATCATCTTGATAGATACAAAAAGCAAAATCAAAGCAACTTTGGTGAAATCCAACATCCCCTCATGATAAAGAGGTAGAGGAAGCACATGTTAATATAATGAAGGACACATGATACACATGCCAACATCACACTGAACAGAGAAAGATAGGAAGCATCCCGACTAAGATCGGGAGCAAGACAAGATGTCCACTGTTGTTCAGTGTAGTGCTCGAAGTCTCAGCTGGAGCAACAAGAGAAGGACATAAAAGATATAAACAGAAAAGAAGTGAGAGCATCCCCCGTTCGCAGATGCGTTATATACATAAGAGACCCTATAGGTTCCATGGGGGGGGGGGGACCCGGAGAACTAATAAGTATGCTCAGCAAAGAAGCAGGACACTAAATCAGCACAAAAAGATCCTGCATGCCAATGGACAGGAAAGAACTCTACGATGAAAATACTGAAGGAATAAATTCAGAAAGACACGAGAAGAGAGACCTTCCATGCTTATGGGTTGGAAGAAATACTGTGAAAATGACCACCCCACCAAAAGCAACCTACCGATTCAGTGTGATCCAAATAGAAATTTCCATGCCATTCCTCACAGACACAAAAAACACGATTCAAAAGTTTGCAGAGTAGCCCCAGAACCCAAGGATGGTCACAGTATCTGATCAAATTACACTATAGAGCCATAGTAATAGAACTGTCATGGTGCTGGCACAAAAATACAGAATTAAGACATTAGAGCATTAGAATTAAGGACCCAGAAATAAATGCACATGACTACAGCCACCTTGTTTTTGACAAAGACACACAAAAAAGCGCACATTGTAGAAAAGATATCATCAACAAATTGTGCTGGGACAGCTGGGTTTCAACGCGTAAACCATGAGCTTGATCCTTGTCTTCCACACTGAACAAAACTTAACTTCAAATGGATCAAAGCTCTCGGGGTAAGACCTGATGGCCTGAAACCGCCAGGGGGGGGGGCAATCGGGAAAATGCTCTTCACCTGCAGGCGAGGACTTTCTGCGCAGACAGTAAGACCAGCAATCAGCAACCTGGATCTCTTGAGGCTAAAAGGCTTCTGTAGCAAGCCAAGCCAGCCAAGCAAAGAGGCAACCCACAGGATGGAAGAAAATGTTTTCCAGCTATACGTTTGATTTTGTTTTGTTTTTGACACAGGGTCTGTCCCTGGCTAGCCTAGAATTCCCAATGTAGAACAGGCTGGCCTCAAACTCATAGAGACTTGCATGCCTCTCTAGGGGCAGAGGATCTGTGTCTAGAATAGACAAAGAACTAAAAAAAAAAAAAAATTTAAATATTAAGAAATGAACCCAGTAAGCAAAATAGGCCAGCCAGGTGTGGTGGTCTGTGTTTTCAATTCCAGCACTGGGAGGCAGAGAAAGGAGGATCTCCGTGAGTTTGAGGTCAGCCTGGTCACCTAGTAGTTCCAGGACATCCAGGACTGCATAGAGAGACTCTTTCTTAAAATAACAACCCACACCCACCCCAAAAGGGCCAAGGAACTGGACAAATTATTTTTTCAAAAGAGTAAGAAATGCACTCAACATAGCTAGCCAGCAGGAAAATGCAAATTAAAAGCACTTTAAGATTCCATCCCATGGCTGCCAGAACGGCCATCAGCAGGACTATAAATGACAATAGACCTGTCCTGGATGTGACGTGGACGTGGTGAAGGGCGAACCTTTTCCACGGTTGGTTTCGCTACCCAGCTAGAGGAAGCTAGTGTAAACACTTAGGGAAACATTCTGGGGGTATCTCAGAGAACAGGAAATAAAACCGCCCTATGACCCAGCTCTGCCTTCCTAGGCACACACCCAAAGGCCTCTCTATCCAACCACAGAGACACTCGCAGGCCCACGTTCAGTGCTTCTCTGTTCACAACAGCTAGGAAACGGAATCCTGTCCATCGACAGATGGATGAATAATAAAAGCATGTTAACGTGTGCACAACGGAATATTACTTCATAGTGAAGAAAGATGGAACCACGATATTTTCGGGTAAATGGATAAAACTGTGAGAAATTATACTGGATTATGATGTAACTTCTCTCATACGCGGACCTTAACTCTTTCTGTTCTGTGTATAACGTGAAGCACAAGTGGAATCCTGGAACTGGGAAGGAGCTCCCAGTGGGGAGCATATGAAGGAAGGGGGCGGGAGATTATAGAGGGAAGAAAGTGAAGAGGCAGAGGCTGAACGGGGAGGGGCGTGGGAGGAGGGAGGGAACGGGGCGGAGTCGCCTGAACAACCAACCACATGGAAGCCTGCCAACCTGACTAAAAACCAATACAATCAGAGGGCCAGTAGGACACACATGAAATGGAAGAGGGGATTGCTGGGGATTGAAGGGTTAAGTCAGGATGGGAGTGGAAGACAGAGGAGAAGGTTAACCCTAGCTAAGGCTGTATGAAATAGCCTCATAGAAACCTACTAGTTAAACCCGGGCGTGGTAGCACACACCTGTAATCCCAGCACTTGGGAGGCAGAGGCAGGCGGATTTCTGAGTTCAAAGCCAGCCTGTTCTACAGAGTGAGTTCCAGGACAGCCAGGACTACACAGAGAAACCCTGTCTCAAAAAAAAACAAAAAAAAACAAAAAAAAACAAAAAAAAACAAAAACCAAAAACCAAAAACCAAAAAACCAAAAACCAAAAACAAACAAACAAACAAAACAAAACCAAAAAAAGAAACCTACTAGTTAGTAAGTGTACTGGCTGGTTTTTTGTGTCAACTTGACACAGGCTGGAGTTATCATAGAGAAAGGAGCTTCTGTTGGGGAAGTGCCTCCATGAGATCCATTTTCTCAATTAGGGATCAAAGGTGGGGGAGGGCCCCCTTGTGGGCTGGTAGTCCTGGGTTCTATAAGAGAGCAAGCTGAGCAAGCCAGGGGAAGCAAGCCAGTGAGTAACATCCCTCCATGGCCTCTGCATCAGCTCCTGCTTCCTGACCTGCTTGAGTTCCAGTCCTGACTTCCTTTGGTGATGAACAGCAGTGTGGAAGTGTAAGCCGAATAAACCCTTTCCTCCCCAACTTGTTTCTTGGTCATGTTTGTGCAGGAATAGAAACCCTGACTACGACAGTAAGCTAACTTCAAAACAGCTTTTTTAAAAAGTTCAAATGGAATTACCCTGCATGGCTGAGAATGCGCAAGGCATAGGATACCTCCCTAGGTGTTATTGGTCAGGGAGGCACAATGGGTCTTCAAAACAACACAGGCTAACTGGGGACCATGGTGCCCACCGTTAATCTCAGCAAAGGCAGGCAGATCTTTGTGACTTTGAGGCCAGCCTGGTCTACACAGTGAGTTCCAGGCTAGCCAAGGGCTACAAAACAAACAAACCCACGTGCTGTTGTCTCGGCTCTTGGTTACCTCCATAACTACACTGTAAGACCCTGCTGCTGAAGAAACCACACCCTTTGGCTGCAGGACGTGGAGAAACCTGTAGTGAGAGGTTTGGTTTCCTTAAAACCTCGGTTAGTTATGTGAATGTGGTTTTTGTTTTAGTCCTAGGTGTGGAATATGGGGCTGCTTCAGATTGCCCACAGTCACTAACCGTGACTGTCTCATGCTCCAGGAGGGGTGTGATTTTTGCCAACTACAGATAGTTTATCTTTGAGATTCTGGGGACACTTGAGAGGGTATAATTGTAAGAACCCCAGAGGGCCTGTGCTGGCTGCTGCTGGTCCGTGCTGCTGCTTTTGCTATTGCTGGTTTGTTGATTTGTTGGAGTGTTGGTTGGGACATCCTGATGACAAAGATTGGATTTGCCCCCAAGTAACCCAATGCCCCAAATTAGCAGGAAGGAGTCTAAAAATGTCTATGCCCCCCTTTCCTCTCTAACCTTCTTTCTCTACTACCCAGTCTTGGGGGGTTGGAAGAGTAGTAGATAATAGAACCCAATAAAATACCCCCCAAAAAATACACCAACAGAAACCAATTTTAAACTGACCAGGAAAGTTCTCCCTATGGCCAACTTTCATGAGGCTATAAGGTGCTAGGCAGGTATGGGAGGGAAGAGCTACCAATGGTTTTGCCCAGCACTGGGCCCTGTTTGATGCAATACCAGCCTTCCCAGCAAGATGTGCCTACTGGTGCATGAGGGCACAGCTGTGGAGGAGTAACTAACCGCTGTCTGATGGGATCTGTGACCTGCTCCACAGGAGGGGATTTCACGCCTGGAATTGAAACCCTGAGCAAAAGTCCATAGCTCAGGACATCACAGACCCTAGGGAAGAACCTGATATGGTTATTCTGCTAAATGGTCATGCTGTCAATTTTCTATCTGTGTTTCTACCCATAGACCAGGGCTGCTCTCGGTCTTGGTCAGAGAAGCTTCATTATGCAGTGAGCAACGGTCACTGCAGAGATGAGTGACTGGTCACCAAGAATAAAAGACAGAGTGTTCAGGACACCCATATCATCCCCTTACTGCAAGCTTCAGGGAGCGTGCCATGTGAATTCACAGCGACTGTGGTTACCTACGTACAATCAAGCCAAAACTCTGGCCCGGATGGAGGAAATGACCTCCGGGCCCCACCCCAGACCAAGGAGCTGTTGGCAGTGGAGAACACTGAAGGAGAGAGAGCCACTCCTTTTTGAGGATGTGGCTACTGGCTGGCCTCCCGTGCTCCCTGCACCCATGCACATATGAGCAGCACAAAACGGACTTCGTAAATTATATATCAAAAAAAAAAAAAAAAAGACATGAAGTTGAGAGAGAGGGCTGCTTAGTGATATAGAGGTGGATAGGATCAGGTTTCATTGTATACATGAAGTTCTCAAGAATAAAGAGAAATAATGAAATAATGAAAGAGAAATGAATGGTACTTGAAATTTTATACTAGTGAGTTCATTAGGCCCAGAGAGATAAACACCACGTGTTCTCTCTCGCATGCTGGCCCTGGTTTCAAATCTCATTCTGTATGTTTCACTTGAAGTTAATGTGAAGGCAAACAAAACAAAACAAAATTAAAAAAAAATCCCCAAAAGACCCTAAAAACAAAACAAAAAACAACAACAAAAACAAACAAACAAAATAAAAAAAAACAGAAACAAGCCTGGGGTGGGGAAGTAGCACATTAGGGGAGCAGGGATGGTAAAACACAGGCTAAAGGACAGTATGGAGTGGGGATCCTGGGCGTAGAAAGGCTCGGATATGGGGATGGGGATAAGGGACTGAAGAAAGGAAAATGCTATCTGAAAACACAATCTCACAGCTCCAGTGAAAATCCCTAACCGTGCCTGCCTGCCGGGAGGTTTCAGTGGGCTCTTAGTGAGTCATCACATGGGCACTGCCCAGAGGAAAACCCGCTGCCCCTCCAACACACCTGAAGGGAATAAACAGGTGACAAAAAAATCACAGAGGGGACAATCCTCCAGACTAAAGGTTAAGTGGGGTTGACAGACAGGCGTGGGTTAGTCAAAACTAAAGAAGCAGCCTTATAGAAACCAGTGGGTTTGTAAGCTAATTAAAATCATTAATATTTTTAAAAGAGTTTAATCAGAGGTACCCCGTAGAAGTGGACAATCTTGCTCCCAGAAGATAGGAATTTTTAAACAGTCCGGTATTTCCTCACTCTGCCCTTCCCCCTCTCATTCAGAATGGTAATGTATATTCTGTGCTATTGTATGCTGCAAGTATGAAATTCGCCTTTTCATTTTACAGGGGTTGCAATTAGAAGATTGCCTTAAGTCTCAGAAGAGACTTTGGATTCTGTGCTTTTACACTGTCTTGAGACTGTGAGAGACTATGGGGGCTTTTGAAGTTGGACTAAATGCATGTTGCACTGTGATATAGCCAAAAGCCTATGGAGGCCACGGAGGAGAATGTTATGGTTTGAAATAGAAAGGCCTTTATAGGCTCATATGTTTGAATACTTGGTTTCAGTTGGTGGAACTGTTTGGGAAGGATTAGGAGGTATGGCCTTGTTGGAAGAGGTGTGTCACTGGGTACAGGCTTTGATTCCCAACTGGCTTGTGTGCTCTCCCTCCCTCCCTCCCTCCCTCTCTCCCTTCTCTCTCTCTCTCTCTCTCTCTCTCTCTCTCTCTCTCTCTCACTCACTCTCCACACACACACATATACACCTCCTTGTTTTGTCTCACGATATAAGCTCTCATCGACTGCTCCAGTGTCATGCCTGCCTGCCTGCCTGCCTGCCTGCCTGCTGGCTGCCATGCTCCTTGCCTTGATGGTTGTAGGTAGATTCATCCCCTGAAAGTGTAAGCCCAACAAAGTCTTCCTTATGTGATTTGCCTTGGTCTCAGCAACAGAAAAGTACCTAAGACAATAACTAACTGTGAGTGCTCAGCTACAGAGGGGATGTCTGTATGAACCTCCCCATCCAAGGTCAGAAAACCCTGTCCAAGAGGAGGCAGAAGACACGTAAGAGCCAAAGGACAGAGAGGAGAGCTGTAACGCGTCTTTGAGAACGGCCTGGCTGTCTCGAATGACTGCTGAGGGAGGGAGCGTCCTTTTTGAAGCTATGTCTGCTAGTAGGCTTTCCATCTCCAGTGTGCACATGAGCAAGCAGCACTAACTGGACTGGAGGGGTTAATAATAATAATAATAATAATAATAATAATAATACCAATAATAAATAACTAGAAGACAAGAAATTGGGAGGGAAGTGGTGATGGTGAGTGAATGAAATCAAAATATATCATAAACATGTACAAATTTTTAAAAGAATGGATGCTAAGTATTCTTTGTAAAGAAAGGGTTCATGTGTTCGATAGAGTACACAGAGTTAGGGCCCAGATACCAGCGAGGCTCATGGGACGTGCAGTGTCTCACGAGTCACTTGACACAGTCGCCAAGAGACCCTTCCCAGGGCAATGCCCTTCTCTGCTGGTCAGAGGTCAGTGAATCCTTCAAGCTCAGAGACGCCTCCTCCTTTCGGTCCTCCAAGGTTTCCATTCCAAAGCAACCTGCACGTCTCTCAGGCCTTGTACCCTGACCCTTGCTTCTCCTCAGTACACCAGAAAGTCTCTGGTGGGTGGCCAAGCAGCGTTGTCAGAAAAAACAAGGCACAGAGACACCCGGAACTGGACACACCAACAGAGGCCCTGAGGCTGGGCGGTGGTGTGGTGTGGCCCGGGTCTCTGGAGGGCCGTCCGTGCTAAAGCTGAGCGTGCTGCCGAGATGGGGGAGAAGCTGGGATCACACAGGCTGACGGGATGAGGAGGGAGGGGCGGCCTTTCTCAGTGACCCAGAGTTTGCTGTCTTTGCCTTCTTCATATACCAAAGCAATTAATGCCTGGCCTTACTAGCCAAGATTCCTCTTCTTCCTCACTGTGCGCCAGGTTCCTGCCTTCTGTAGTCTCTCTCGAAGTCCTACAGGTCCTTCAATACCCACCTTCATTTCCCCATCTCCTGGACTCCCCTCTGTCACGAGGACCAGGCCAACCAAGCTTTCTGAGGCTACCCTACCAGGTCAGGGTATCCTCTAAAGATGAGACCTGAGCCCGACTCTCCTGAGTGAGGCCCCTGGTGTAAGGCCTGTGGGAAGGTTGATTCTGTCCTGGGGCAATAGTGCCCTTAGATGTTGCATTTAAGAGAGCAACAGGGTTCTTTTCATGTCATCCTTTCCATGACCTCTGTCCAGCCTTGGAGAACCTGCCTGGCTGTCCACCTGCCTGGCTGACCACCTGTCTGGCTGACCACCTGCCTGGCTGTCCACCTGTCTGGCTGTCCACCTGTCTGGCTGTTCATTTTCACGGGTCCTCCCATCTTCAGCTCTCCAATCGAATACCTTTCAGACATATCTGCCTTGTCCCTAAAACCCCCATGTCTAGAATTTCTAGGACTCTTCCTCCATACTGTTAGCTGGCCTTCCAAGAAGCCAGGAGAAAGGAGAAATTTCAATGTAAGCATGCCCGACACCAAAGTTTCCTACACTTTAATCCTTCCACACATAAAAAGATGACCTGGGGTGGTGGTTAATCTTGTCCATGTTGCTGGTTTTAGAATCACCATGGAAACACACCTCTGGGCGTGTCTATGAGGATGTTTCTAGAAACGTTTAACTGAAGAGGGAAGACCCACGCTGAACACAGGCAGTGGCGCCCACCAGCTGGAGTCCTAGGTTAAGTAAAAGGAGAAAGCGAGCTGAGGGCCTGCATCCCCCTCTCTCTGCTTCCTGACGGAGGATCCCAGGTCACCATCTGTCACACACTCCTGCCACGGTCCCCACCATGATGAGCCCTTCCCCCTTGAAGTGGCCTTTGATGGGCCCTGGTCCTAGCATCAAGAAAAGTAACTAATTCACCTAACCACTTCTTATCAGGATCTCTCTACTGCTCTGCTTCCAAGCCCTGGGGCCAAAGGACAGCAGAGTCTGTGGCTGTGGCTGGGGGCACTGAGTAGCCCTTCCTGGAGCTCCTCCCCTGGCCCAGCACTGCTGCCTGAGGCAGCACCGGGCCACAGCAGGATCCTAGCCACACCAGTAGATACCGGCTCCATAAGGAGCTCAGTGTGCCCAGTGGCCTTTGTAACAAAAGCATCCTGCTGAATAAGTGGATGGCAAATGCACCCAGCCTGCGAACAGCTCGGCACACTGCTAGAGCCAAGGGGAGGGACCGAAGCCAATCTGTGAGCCCACAGGACAGCCTCGGACCCACACCTGTCCCCTGTCGCCTCGTCCTATCCCATTGACCCTGAAAACACGTTTTTGAGCATTGGACCTATACATGGTGTATTATGAATAGTGAAAGACTCTGTCCTCTTGACGGTTCTGAGGGAGAGGGAAGGGAAAGGAAGGGAGAGGGAGAGAGAGAGAGAAAGACAGACAGACAGAGAGAGAGAGAGAGAGAGAGAGAGAGAGAGAGAGAGAGAGAGAGAGACTTGATTTCAGAATAAAGCCACCAGTGCAGAAGGCACGGCCACAGAAGGAGCTCTATGGCCACGCCCAGTGCAGAGAGCCAGAATTAAGACAAGAAGTGAGACTCCAGGCAGATGCTAAAGCAAACCAAGGCTCTGAGACCAGGGTGGGCTGCAGAGTGCACAGTATGAAGAGTAGGGGTGGGTCAGAAGTTAGGGGCCCACAGGAAGGGCAACTTGGTGCCCTGCCTTTGGACACATGAACACCCCCCTCCCCCCGCAGTCTCCCAGATCAATCCACAGTTGGAGTTTAGCTTGTTCATCTCCACCTCCAGAGTCCTTCTCAGGCTGGGGGCCCAAGAAAAAACACAAAAGTAAGGAGGTTTGCGGACGGCAAGGAAGAGGTGTCAGGAGCACTGGCCCCTCGGGTGTTACTTTGACTAGTGCTCTAGATGACTCCAGTTACAGATGGGACTTGGGAACCCCACCCTTCAAAGGTGAGAAGTGGGTCCCCTCAAGCTGTTCTGACTCTACTGGTCACCAACCTCTTAACAGTAAGCTTTCTGCAACCCTTCCAGCACGCCACAGCTGCCCGCATGCACAGCTGGGTGGTGACTACACCAGCTTAGGGCAGGCCACAGTACTTGCTATCAGGCCAGATCACTGCCCTTGACACCTACAACACCCTGGAAGTCCTCCTAGGGTCTTCCTGGGCCTAGCGTCTGGTGCCCCCTTGGGGACACTGACCACGCTACCATCCTTTCAGAGTATAACAGAGTGGGACACATGCTACCACCCTTTTACAGAACCTGCAGTTTAGGAGGGCAATCACCATGCCCACAACCAGCCTGGCATAGCAGGGGTGGGGATTCGGGGCTCAAGAGCTGCGAGTACAGAGACCCAGAGTCACTGGCAGAAATCCTTGCCACGGGCTTGGCTTACTACCACTTCCTACAGGAAGCCTTCTCGGACTGTGTGGCTCTCAGCAAGGGCTTAGATAGCTAACTGATGCCTGAGTTGGTGCCTCAGGACCTGGTGTCCTGCTGCCCTAGCCCATAAGCCTAGAGTTCAAGAAAGCGGTCGATCTGCAGGGAGCAAGGGCTTCAGCAGCAGGTCTGGGTTCCGAAAGCCCCAGGAAATTCTCCTGCTTGGCTGGGGAAGACTGAGGACTTTGCACTGCACCTACTTATGCCTGAGCCTCTCAGCAGCCTTGACAGCCACTTCTGGGAAAAGGAACTCTCCATTCAGAGAGAGGCGCTCGGCTCTAAGCAGGCTGGTCGGTTCATACCTGGGCTGTGTGTCTGGTGAAGCCACGGGACACTCTGGAGCAGCTGGCGAGGCTCTCGAGTGACTAAGGCTGCTCCTGCCTGCCCTCCTGCCCGCTGCACCTTTCAGGGAAGATGCTAAGCTGGAGAGAGGTGGCGGTGGGGGCCTTTGCACACCTGTTCCTGGTTGCACCCTGCTCTAGGCTGCTCATTTTTACCTCAAAGACACAGTATATGTGATTAACCTTTGCCTTGGTGTTCAGATCTTTCCTTCTTTTCTTTTTTAAATTTATATGTGAGTCTTCCATGTGCATATATGGTGCATGCCAGAAGAAGGCATCAGATCCCATTATAGACGGTTGTGCGCCACCATGCGATTGCTGGGGATTGAACTCAGATCCTCTGGAAGAGAAGCCAGTACTCTTTAACGGCTGAGCCATCTCTCCAGCCAATGTTCACATCTTTAAAATGGACCTAAGCATACCGCCTCTCAACCACAGCAGTTGGAGCATTAATGGCATTTCTCTGTGCTCAGTGCCTAGGGCATCTTTGAGTGCACAGCAGACATCATACACCACCGCTGATATATGTAGCATCTTCACTGTCACATGGCCTGAGGCATGGTGCATGTTCTTCTAGAACATTCCCCAAGATCAGGCCAAGAACTTGGTAGCAGGAAACTTATTCAGAAGATGGTGGGGAGACATCCATAGGGAATTTGAGCCAGGATGACAGCATAGTCAGTGTCCCCAAGGGGGCACCAGACACTAGGCCCAGGGAGACCCTAGGAGGACCTCCAGGGTACCATAAGTGTCAAGGGCTGTGATCTGGCTTAATAGCAAATACTGTGGGCTGCCCCAAGCTGGTGCACTCACCCCACAGCTGTGCAAGCAGGCAGCTATGGTGCTAGAGAGACCGTCAGATGGAGCCTGGGAAACACTTGGCACAACTGGCCAATAGCTCTTGCTTCGTACAGAGGTCAACATATCTGTGTGCGACTGTCAGCACGCATGCAATCTGTCTGCTTTTGCGTGTGCGTGTACCTTTCCAGAGAGCAGATCTGTTCACACTGGTACTGCTGTGCACACTGGGGCTCTGTGTCTGCTCCTGTGTGTACATAGTCGTGAACACATACACCTTGTTCAGGGCTAGGCAGTAGGGCAGAGGCACACACCCAACCCCAGTGATGCTGCAGGGTGGGAGAGATGGTCTGGTCACCTTGGCAACGGGCAGTATCTAGCAAGTCTGGGGCAGCTTTAGTTCAAAAGAAAAAAAGAAAAAAAAATCCAAGCACCGAGCACAAAAAGAGGCTGTGTGGAAAAAAAGGGAATTGGGGGTGGGGGGTTCATCCCAGCAGCCCCACACCAAGTGGACCTAGCTGAGTCCCTAGGTATAGAGTTCTTTCAGAAGCTTGGAAAGCCCACTCGGGGACAGCGAACAGGGGATAAGAGCCCTAGGGTAGTGCTACTGGAGGTGAGGGGGACATGCTCTCAGGGTTACCGAGCCCCAGAAGGCACTTGGCACTCTGTAAACCCAGGCATGCTGGGCCGTGCCTGCACAAGAGTCACCCGTTCTGACAATTAACGCACTAATTGCACATGCTGTCCACAGCCAGTGCATTAGCCCAGATCATGTGGTGATTTATTCACGAGAGCTTCCATCTCCTGCCTGCCCCCAGCTTCGAGCCTCAGCTGCCTCTGCTGGGTGAGGAGGCTGGGAGGGAGGCAGACGCTTCCTGAGCCTTGCTTGAAAACCTTGTTCCATCAGATAAGAGTGCTCAGGATGAGACCTCCAGCGAGCCACTCCCGGCAGACAGGGACAGCTGTAACCTCCAGTCTGGCAGCGACAGCTGGGAGATGCCTCCTCTCGAGTCTGAGAAAGTGGGGTTTCTGAGGTAGCCACTGCTCAAGAGCCTGTGGCTGCAATCTTCAGCACAGTAATAGAAAATCCCCCAGACTGCTACCCTGTCTGCAGAGCACGGCCTGCAGGGGAGGTTCTGAAGCTCCCCTCTCTTGAGAGAAGAGGAAACAGCTATTCAGAAATGCCAAAGGGCTCGCTCAGAGCTAGACAGCCTGCAAGAGTCAGAGCATGTGGCTTTAGAGCCAGTGTCATTAAGATCCTGTCATTTAGCCTCTCTAGCTCAGTTCTGAGTAGTCCTGAGGGGTTGGTGCCATTAGAACACTTTAAAGACCGGGAAACTGAGGCTCCGGGAGCTAGAGATTTGGTGTGGGGTCACACAGGTAAGAGAGGAAGTGGACACGTGACTTTGATGGACACTGAACTCCCATTCAGGCTCTGGGTAGCCCCCATCCCTGAACTGTGACCCCAGGGCTAAGGTCTCCAAAGCACCTGATTGCAGAGGGAGCTGTGGCAGGCAGGAGACATGAGAACAGTTCAAGGTGGTCAGAGCCGCTGCTGCCTGAGCCACACCCAGGCAGGGTGACCTCCCCTGTGCCTCTGGATAGCCCATCCACCAGCCCTGAAGGCCAGTTTGACTAGCTGTGACTACCAGGCCCAGGACAAAAGTATGAAGGACCCCCAAGTCAGTGCAGCAACTCCAGACAGTAATCACAGTTACTATTCTCCAAAGAGAGGCCCCTCCCTCACCCAGGCTAGCACAGGCTCTGCATATCAGTGTTAGCTTAGGGGGTGCTCTGAGGCCCCCAAATGGTCCCTAGAGCACACTGAGGGCCTCTCTGGAGAGGCATGGGAGTGCCAGGCCACTCTCGCTGGGCCACAGTCACACTGTCTGTGAGGCACTAACTCCACCTTTGAGGGCTGAGGTAGCCATGAGGACTGACCAGCGTGCTCACTGTTCACAGCGCAGGAAGCAGAGCCGGCAGCACATTTTGAAGATCAACCCTGGAGTTCCTTGGCTGTGTAATCTTAGGTCCCCGGACGCCCCTCTCTGAGCCTGTCTTCCTGTCTGCTGAAGATTTCGTCCAGGGCGCTGACAGACAAGGAGTCTGAGTTTTTGCAGTCCCCGTCACTGCACTGGGCACCTCTGAATGACCTCAGCTCTATCTACCTACCTCCCACTGTTCTAGAGTAGCTACAAGGCGGACCTGGCAGAGGCCCAGGTACAGCAGTAGACATCTGGGACGGGCTACTTAGGCCTACAACCTAGCTGTTCCTGTTCCACACCGCAGGGGAGGGCAGAACACCTCTGGAAATGGCTCTGCCCACCGTGTGGAGAGGTTCCAAGCACCCTCCAACCTACACCAAACCCCAAATGCTCTCTTCTCTCTGGTCTAGTTCACAACCTTTACTCCAAGCTCTGTTCCTTGGCCATACATAGTAAGATCCCGGGCAGGTGGCTGTACCTCTCCCTGCCTCTGTTTCCCCATCTATAACAAGCCAAATTGGACATGATTGCAGCGAGGACCACCAGGTTCATACGGAGGTTAGTTAGTGTTGAGCCTGGCATAGAGAAATAGCACCATCTTTATGCCAACCGCCATCATTTCTGCCTACATACTTTGCAGTAGGCCTAACAGGGTGTAAAAAAGTTTCTGGAGAAACAGATGGACATTTTCTGAGAGTTCCCCCTTGACGACGCATGCTCCTGTAGCACACGCCTCCCACTCTTGCAGGGCCATCCCTCCCAGAATGCCCACAGCCTGCCTACCGTCTTCATCCTTCCCACACTTAGATTCCAGCCAAGCTTCTGGTGTGGACTCCTCTGTGGACTTCTTAGTCACCAACAAAGGGAAGGCACACCAGGGCCTCCCTGGAGGTTTGCAAAACAATCATCCAGAGCCTTGTTCCCAGACACCAAACACACAGAAGCCTTAAAAGAGCAGTGTGAGCCAGGCACATGCCTTCCCTAGCATTCAGGAGGCAGACAGGTGGATTTTGTGAGTTCAAGACCAGCCTGGTCTACTGAGTGAGTTCCGGGCCAGACAGGGCTACACAGAGAAACCCTGTCTCCAAAACAAGAAAGAGAAAGAAAGAAAGAAAGAAAGAAAGAAAGAAAGAAAGAAAGAAAGAAAGAAAAAAGGAGGGAGGGAGGGAGGGAAGGAGGAAGGAAGGAAGGAAGGAAGGAAGGAAGGAAGGAAGGAAGGAAGGAAGGAAGGAAGGAAGGAGCAGTGTAAGGCAGATACTGAACTTTTCCAGACATTTCCAGACAAGGAAACTGGGTTACAGGGGACTGGCCGACAGATACTGGAGACCTGAAGTAGACTAACAGCCTAGACCTCAGCGCCTTCTCAACCCCCAACGCAGTAAGCGGGACAGCAAGGGCCATCTCTAGTCACTAGCAGTGCCCACACAGAGGATGGCTCTGAGCTTAGAGAACCCACATTGCAGGAATCATAGATTTCAGTAAACCGTCTCTGACTAAGGTCCAGTCACTCAAAGCGAGTGGAGACAGAGCCAGAAAGTAAACCGTGCAGCCCTAGTCACCGTGGCCTCATCTGTGAAGTGGGAACGGAAGGACTCGGGAATTCGGGCCCGGTGCCCTGAACAGAACAATACCCAGCAGTCAGTTGTGAAATGACAAGGTAGAGTCCCTCACAGCCTGTGCCCACCAGATCCCATCAAAGGGCAACAGAGTCCGTGAGCTGGATCAATGACCAGCAGACAGTGCTGGGTCCATTACAAGGTGCCATTTAGGAAGAGCCTGAGTCCCAGGAGAGGGTATATGAAACAGGCCACATTCAGGGAGACACCAAGGATGGACAGAATTAAGCAAGGCTAGTCCTGGGATATAGCCAACCACGGGAGCTATTTGTGAGCCCAGAACCTGGGCTCTGAGGGCTAGACCCTTCAATCCTGGCTCAGGAGAGAACCAGAGACCTCAGAGACTCCTCCAAGCCTCTGCGAGCCTGTGGCCTCAGCATCATGCAGGGCTATGATTTAGGTGCGGTGTGTCCGCATACATGAGCTTCTAGAGCCGTGCTTCTCAACCTTCCTAAAGCCTGCAACCCGTTAATACAGTTCGTCACGGTGTGGTGACCCCAACCATAAAATTATTTTTGTTGCTACTTCACAGCTGTAATTTGGCTACTTTTAAAAATCATAATGTAAAATCTGTGTTTCCTGATGGTCTTGTTCATTTGTTTGTTTTCTTTTTCGTTTTGTTGTTGTTGTTGTTGTTTTTCAAGACAGGGTTTGTCTGTGTAGCCTTGACTGTCCCAGAGTTTGCTCTGTAAACCAGTCTAGCCTGGAACTCACAGAGGTCTGCCTGCCTCTGACTCCCAAGTGCTGGGATTAAAGGTGTGCACCACCCACCACCCAGCTCAGTCTTTCTATGATCTTAGGCCTCTTGTGAAAGGGTCATTGACCTGCCCCCACAGAAGGCGTCACAATCCACAGGTTGAGAACTGATCTTCTAGACACTTCAAGCTTCCACTCTGTAGGCCTCTGAGCCCAGAAGACCAGGATCTGGCTAGGGTAGAGGTGAACTGGAAAGCCTGGATGTGGGGGACATGAGGTGCAGAGTTGCAAAGAACATACAAGAGACGCCAGAGACATATGGACTTGGGGTTATAGGCCTGGTCCCAGAGGAACAGTCCTGTCCAAGTAGTGTGCTACCCTGGTGGGGCAGAAGTTACATAGGATCAAAGAGCCAGGGGTGTTGGTGTTCCACTGGGAGTCTTGTGCCTTGGATTCATAAGCACTGCCACACTGCCTTCTCCTCCTGTAGCTGTCTGTGCATACAAGACCCCACCCTCCAGCCCACTAAGTTCAGATACGCTGAAGTGTGGTCACAGCTCTGACCCTACTACAGCCCACCCCCCACCATCAGGGTCTCCACCTGGGTTCAGCTACATCCACGCACGCTGCACAGTGCCTGCCACAAAAGGAGTCTGCCCCGTCTGCACTGCCTTGCCGAGGCCCTACCTTCTGAGCTCGCTGATCCAGGATCCCCCGTTTGAGGCTACTGAGTTGTGAGGAAGGCGTGGCTCTGCGACCATCCTCCCACCCCACACATCAGCAGCCCCAGGCTGATGAGAGACAGGTGGCTTGGAGTCCCTCCAGATCCAGGCTGTTGCAGTGTCCTGGGGGAGGAGTAGGCCCCTGTCAGTCCTCATGCCTATCGAGCTGACAGAGGGTAGGGACCGGCTAAGCTGTACTCCCCCAAAACAGCTGCAGCTGAAGGTGGGGCCCAGAGAGAAAAGCCCTGTGGGGCATCGGTCCATCTGTCATTTCCTTGGCATCCCATTACAGCAGCCAGACCAGCCTTCCCTGTGGAGCCCAGGCCAGTGGAGCTGGCACTACCCAGTGCACACATGCTGGCACACATGCAAAGATGATGACGACCCAGTCTGCAACCCAGCAGAGAGTGGCCCTCCTGCTCTGTGCCTGCTTTGTCCTGATGGGCCAGCATCAATCACTCTGCCCACCCTCTTCTCTCCGACACCCTTCATTCAGATCATTCCCCGAGTCAATGGTCTCTGCTCACACGGAGTTCATGGTCATTCTCCCCTTGACACACAAGTTCTGTGGAGCAGGACTACTTGTCACCCAGTGTCCTAGGTGACGGGCTCTCAATGGTCACCCCTGGAAAGACTCATTCCTAAGAAGTCTAGAGAGAGTCCAGTGGCAAAACAGAACCCTGGATATAGCAATAGATTTAGATAACCAGAGGGGACGAGGTCCTATAATCAAGAGAGTGAGAATCCATCATAGGAAAGGGCTGAGAAGATCAAACGAGCAGCTGTGGCATAGACCAGTGAGTTCTCTCTTGATATTCTCAGAAAATCAAACCATCCCCAAAGTCTAAGGCTTTACTGGGGAGGCTTGGGCCCAGGATCTGGAGGGTGGGGACAAGCACCAGGGGCTAGATTAGAAATGATTGACAGGTTCAGCACCAGGTTGGGGAGATGAGAGCTCAGGATGGGGGGTGGGGAGTCCTGGCAGGTGCAGAAGCGTTTGTGTGACTGGTGCGCAGCCCCACAGCAGACTGCAGTTGTGTTTAGGGGTAGTGTATCCTTTGGCTCTTGTACTCCTGAAATCTCGGGGGTCTTGGGTAGCAGTCAACTAATAATCTCTTTGGCTTTCAAGAGTACTCTAAGGGCCCTCCTTGGCTAGGCCCTCCCCTGGAAACACAGGTGCTACCACAGCCCTTGTGAAGCTGGGACCCAAGATACCCGTGAACCATTTGTATTTAGTACCAGTCTCTCAGAGGCTTTCACTGGTCATAGGAATCTGTGGAAATGACTGCTTCTCCACAGGACCTGGGATCCTTAAGGCTGAATGGAGGGATGAATAGATTTGTGGGTAGATGGATAGATGGATGGATGGATGGATGGATGGATGGATGGGGGTTGGGTTTACATATATGTATGTATGTATGTATGTATGTATGTATATGGTTAAAGAGTGGGAGTAGATGGATGGGTGGATGTATGTGCATATATGTATGTATGTATGTAAGTAGTAGAGGAGGGTAGATGGATGGGTGAATGGGGGTCAGATGTGTAAGTTTGTATGTGTGTATGTATGTGGGGGAGGTAAGGAATGGGATTGTATGGATGGGTGGGTGGATGGATGGGGGTGTGTATATGTATGTATGTATGTATGTGAGTAAGGAGTAGGGGTGGGTAGATGGGTGGATGGATGGAAAGATAGATGGGTAGGTGGGTGGGTGAGTAGATGGATAGATGGATGGATGGACAGCCAATAACTCAGTTGTCTCCTAAGTACCAGATTCTTAAACTGTACATTATGATCCCATATGGTAACTCAGTGTAGGGTCCCCCCCCCAAAAAAAAAATAATTGGCAATAGTAAGTATTTTGAACATTCAATGACTGAAACTCAGTTCAAAGTCAGCATGTCATGAATAAATAGCAGGTATTCATGCAGTGCACTCCCACGCCACGCCCCACCGCACAACTTCACTGCAGCCTTGGTTCTAAACGCCTCACGCCGACTCAGCAGCGAGCCACTCGGCACCGACAAACCACTACTCGAAATCCCTTGGCTCTGATGCATGTTACAAACTTCAGCGTTTCTAATGCACACACGGTGTTCTGCTCTTACACGGTTGAAAATAGACTCTAAATATTTTCTTTTATATTTCTCAGCATATAATTATTATGCCCTTGGGGGATGGTGGTTGGAATGAGAAGCGCCCCCATCAGTTCGCTTTTGAGCATGAGGCCCCCCCGGTTGGTGGCTCTGTTTGGAGAGGTTATGGAGCTTTTAGCAGGCAGAGCCTTGCTGAAGAAGGTGCTCTATGGGGCAGGCTTGCGGGGTTTACAGTTTCGCCCTACTTCTGGTTCTCTCTCACACCGCTTGCTGCTATATGGCCTTGACGTGCCTCTCCCACCCCTGTGGACTCTAGCTAAGACAAACTCTTCCCTAAGCTGCTTTCAGTCACAGAATTCTATCACAGCCACAGAGAGGTGACTAAAACAGATCGTACTGTGTTTGATTTTGAATGTTGTCACCAAGCAGGGCCGAAGAGACCGCTCAGCAGGTAAAGAGAACTCGCTACTTTTATACAGAGCCTTGGTTCAGCTCCCAGCCCTCAAATGGTGGCTTACAGCGGTCTGTAACTTCAGTTCTCAGAGATCAGACGCCCTCTTCTGACTCCAAGGGTACCAGCTATGCATGTGGTATAGAGACACATGCAGGCAAAACATTCATATATGTGGAATAAAAATAAGTAAATCTTTTTTTTAAATTGCTGCCAGACATGATAGTACACACCTTTAATCCCTGTACTCAAGAGGTAGAAACTGATGTCTGAGATTTGAAGGCTAACCTGGTCTATTAGGAGTTCTAGGCCAGGATAGCACAATGGGACCCTGTTTCAAATTAAAACATTGAATTTTATTTTTTAAAAAGTTAAAATGAATTTTGGCTTGAGATCAGAGCAGAATTTTCAACCACTCCTGAAATGACCCTAAATATACTTGTGCCATTTTGTACCCTGTATTTATGCACGAAGGTGTTTTCACCACTGACATTTATAAAATCAAAGTATCTATCAACTCTGAAAAATGTTGTAGATACTCTATGACCTAGAGTCTCCAACATTCAGCTAGGATTTAATTATTTATGTAAAGTCAAGTATATTCATCTCATTAGTATGCAAATTTGCTTTAATCTTTATTAAATGATGAATATACTACACATATTTGAAAGAGTTGCTTTAAAATAAATTTCTTCATGATTTACCACTAATAAATGCTTAGCCCATATACCTCTATACCCAGGGTCACATGAAAATGTCTTGGGTTGGGGGGGGGAGCAACCTCATAGAGGCAGGGCAAAGGGGTATGGGATAGGGGGTTTCCAGAGGGGAGACCTGGGAAGCGGTTAACATTAGAAAGTAAATAAAGAAAGTATCTAATAAGAGAAAACAAAAACAAAAACAAAAAAGAAAGAAAATGTCTTGGGTAAAAGCGAGGCCAGGTGGGACGGGTTGAAGAAGCCCTGTCTGAAAGCATCAGCTTTCACCCCCTGGCATTCCGGGGCATCATATATCTGTAAACAAATTCTTGGAAAGCCTGCTGTGCCCATCTTCCCTAGCCAGAGTCTAGGGGCACACCTGTCAAGGCCAAATGGCTCTCAGGACGTGGAGCATTTGGAGAAGTCACTGTCAGCCGTGGGAAAGTAGTTATCGAAAGCACTCTGAGAAACTTGCAAAGGCCTTGTCCTCAACCATGGCTCTGTCTCAGGATCCCAGCCCAAAGGGGCCCGAGAACTGGTCTGTCTGTCCCCCGACCCGATCCACAGCAAGGACAAAGCTGGTCGGACCAGCCCACATTCAAAAGTTGGAACCACAGGAGCATGACAAGCTTCAGGTCACACAGGCTGAGTATGATCCCTGACAGAGCCTCCTCTCTTTGAAGCCTCAGTTTCTCTACCTATGAAATGGTCCTCTGCCATCTAGAATTTTAAAACAGCTTTAAGGTGTGGCCAAGCACGCCTCTGGAGCTATCAGTGTGGAAGGGAGATTTTGCCCTATTTTTCAGAGTACAGAATTGAGGCTTAGAGAGATGACACTGCTAGCTAGCTCCAAGTCACACAAAAAGGGGACAGCACCCACTTAAATCTGGGCCAATACGGCTTATGGTGCTGGTGGCCAGCAATACCACTCCCCGCCAAGCAGGATGTCCAGCCTCCTGGGAGAAGATCTCAGGCTAGGCACCTCCCACCAGCCGGAGCACTCTTCAGGCTTCTCTTGAGACACCGAGCCCTCTCTTCGTGGCTTTTGGATGTTGACTGACATCTGGATTGACCATCTGCCTCCCCAGCCTCATCCCTAGCCTGTCTAGGACACCGGGCTTAATGCGATAATTAAATGAGATAACATCTGCAGGCACTGAGCACAGAGCCCAGCACCAGCAGATCTGATAACAGTCATTTCACGGTTATCTTTAGATGCAAACTCTCAGGGAGACGTCATACCACTTCTCAAGAAGCACTGGCACCATGTGCGTGCTAAAGGCCCCCAAATATCCTGATAATGTTCTGAAGTGTGGGGAAGGACCAAGAACACTGGCATCATCAATTCAGCACATCTCCACAGGGACAGGCCTCGTGGCAGGCAAGGAAATAGTTTGGGCCACAGGTCCATTGGCAGCGGGCTTTAGAGAAAACCAGGTGCTGCGGATATCAATCTTGGGCGCCGGGCACACAGAACGGAGGAGGCAGGCAGGTCACGGCACAGCCCCCCTGCACCTTGGCTTTGGAATCTGCAAAGGAGTAGCAGCTCCCTGTCCTTCAAGTCAGCTGTGATGACCCAGAAGGACAAGAAAAGAGACACGGTGGCAGGAACTAACCACCTGACTTATTGACCAACTAGTGGGGTAAGATGAAGATCGGAGAACACCCTCTCTAAAGGAGCTAACTCCGAGCGTGAGCCACAGGAAGATACCAGCCTGGGTGATGTCTAAACCAAGGAAAATGGAAGTCCCTGTTGTCAAAAAGTTGTGTTGTCGATAGGGCATCAGGTAGCTGTGGTATGCACAAGCTCTGCTGAGGTAACCCTATACTAGTGTGACACCAGGTGGGCTCTCAAAATCACAAAGAAATATTCCCTTCAACCTAGCTGAGTCATTCCCAGAACCTGCTATTTAGAGGGCCCGGGCACAGTGACAGCCAGGGCTGGATAGATAGAGATCTAGGAAGTTAATACATCAGAATGAGGAAGTTAACTAAGCATAAATTCAGTCTCTTGCCTGAAATACTAGGCAAATCTCAAAACTATCTTGCCACAGAACATTTTCGGGCTGGAGAGATGGCTCAGCAATTAAGAACACTGGCTGCTATTCCAAAGGACCCAGGTTCAATTCCCAGCAACCACATGGCAACTCATAACTGTCTGTGGCTCCAGATTCAGAGGCTCTGACACTCTCACACAGACATACATGCAGGCAAAACACATAAAATTAAAAGTTAAAAAAAGAAAAGAAAGTAACAGCTCCCATACCCTTCCATTTCTGTGTGCCCCGTGCTCCCACCAGGAGACTGGACAGAGGGGCGTAGACTCTGCCAAAGGCACACATGTGGCAAATAGCAAAAGCCAAAACAGAACCCTTTGTGTTTCCAAAGGATACTGACCAGAAGCACATCTTGGGTGATGATGGTGGCTGTGGTGTGTGCATGCATGTGTATACCATGGCACGCGTGTAGAGAGGTCAAAGGACACATTTCAGTCACCACTTTAAATGGGTTCTGGGGGTGGAGGCTTACATGGTAAGTGCCTCACGGGCCGATCCATCTTGTTGACCTGTTTTTTGTGTTTTAAGATTTTATTTTTCTGGTGCTGGAGGCCCAGATCAATGTCAAGAGGACTTGTCTATCACGCATGAGGCCCTAGGTTCCATCGCTAACTAAGAAGAAAGGGAGAGAGGAAGGGAGGGAGGGAGGGAGGGAGGGAGGGAGGGAGGGAGGGAGGGAGGGAGGGAGAGAGAGAAGGACGGAGGGAGGGAGGGAGAAAAGAAGGGAGGGAGGGAGGAAGATCGAATAACAGAAAATTTCATATCACAAAAACTTAGCTTACACAAAAAATATAATCTATTCATATTCAGACTGTCTGAATATGTTATAGCTGAAAACAACCACACATGAATTTCATGGGCAGGCAGGGGTCCCCTCCCCAAGACATCTTATCACAGGTATTCCAAAATCCGAAAAACACGTCTGAAATTCAGTGCATGTTGAAGCCCGGCATTCTAGGTAAGAGGCTCAGCCATACTCTGTCAACCCCACACAGCAGCACCAGAGCCAGGTCAGGGCTTGCGCGCCCTACTGTCACTGCCTTCTCTGGGGCCTCACCCCTGACCCAGACAGAAGGAAGGGTGTGTGGACATGGCCGCCTTCGTCGCTCCAGGGTTCCCATTTTGTAGGGGCAGACTCTGGGGCACAGGTTCCTGCAAAGGCCCCCGGAACTCCCAGTCGCCATCACTCCCCTGTTCCCTAAATCTATTCCCTATCAACCGCTACCTATCTAGGGTGTGTCGGCCCAGCTGCAGCTGAGCTGAAGGCCAGCAGGAGGCATCTGGGTCAGGAGAGGACAGAGCCTGGTAGTGTGGGTCTGAGCATTTGCTACAAGGTTAAGCTCAGGTTGAGGCTGAGCTGGCCAGGCCCAGTCCAGCTCATGTTCAGCAAAGCAAAGAGAGGGGATGGTGGGTGTGTTCTGTCATGTGGGCTAGGGGCCTGGGCCACTGTGGGACTACCGCAAGGGCTCCTGGGGATACACCCAGTGGTCCTCAGGTTTCCTAGGGCCCAGGGAAAGTCCTGGCTGCTTTGACCAAACAGGTGTTGTCGACAGCTTGAGACCCAGCAGGTGAGGTGTTGGCGTGGCAAATCTCCGGCTGCACATGGAGGGGGTGACAGGGGAGAGGAAGCCGCCCTGCCCTGCCCTGACCACAGAGCCAAGTACAAAGGGCAGGAAAGGATGATGTCTGGAGAGAAGGGAAGCATTTGGTGCCCATTTCACAAGAGGGAAGACTGAGGCTTGGCACATAAGAACACTTGTGATTGTTATCGACTCCCCTGGAATCAAGGCGTCATACAATTTCTAAACAGGGTCTTCTTTCACATCCAACCAGGATTCAGGAATGTCAGGGGACCAAGCAAGTGACGGGCAGAGTTCATAGTAGCGGTAGCCCTCCCCCAGGCAGAGAACTGACCCTGTCTGAAGACCATAAAGGACCCAGTGGCCCTTCCTCTAGAAGGTCAAGAAAAAAAGCAGACAGCGAAACAGGGACCTCCCCGCTTTAAGAAAACAGGGACCTTCCCCCTTCAGATCCAAGCAAGGCTTGCTCTACCCTGAGGGAGTTAGCCAGCCCTAAGTTCCACAGCACTGACAGATTAGACCACATGGAAGCTAGGGACCTGGTGGGTATGTTGTCATGTGGGCTGGGGGCCTGGGCCCCTGTGGGACCACCACAAGGGCTGGAAGGGAGCTGAGCTATTGGGGAAAATTAAAACACGCAGCCCCCCCCCCCCCGGCACACCCGCACTCTTTGAACCTGAATTCTGGGAATCCAGAAGGTCTGAACCCCCTGGGATCTCAGGAAGGATCTAGAACCTCTCTCGGGGTTAAGCTGCTCCAATTCTGCAATTCCAGGTTCCCTGCCTCAGACTGGGAAAACTTCACAAAGAACCCATGATGGGAGAACTCAATGGCTCTGCAAGTTCAAAGGCTCCACAACCGGCTCCACAGACTCGGTGACTCAGCCCCCATCTTGGAGACAGGCGTGGAGGCCTGGGCTCAGTGGGCGCTGGGCAGCACATGGCCAGGATCCTGAAGCAGGCAGCCAAGGGACGCATGGCTGGGGGAAGGGAGAGGAATGGAGAGAACAGCTACACTTACAAAGTGCTGAGAAACACAGTTACCCAGAGAACACGGAGCCATTGGTCAGGGGAGAAGGCAGAACTGAGAAGGGATTCATTTTCTACTCTTACTAGTTAATTGTACCAGGCAACACTCCCATAATTAAAGACTGTAATAATTAACAAAGGAATATGACCAAGTCCATGACTCCTCTGCTTGTCTATTTTATCTTCCCCAACCCTGAGAGATATCAGCCCCATGGGGGCTCCCACAAGGGAGGGCTTGTGTGCATCCGTGGCCCCAGCCTCTCAGCGCAGGGCATAGCACATGCATGCACCCAAAGCTATTTGTTGAAAGTATAAATGATGCTAAAATTTGACATCCTCGGAGCTTGCGTCATAGCACTTGACAAGTCGGGACCTCTAGGATTCTCTGAGAAGGGGACGGATGGAAGAGAAGGAGAAGAAATGCCCAGAGCTGGGCCAGACAGCAGTACAAATGAGGAGTCGCCTCCAGGTGACCAGGTCACCCTGAGCCACCCAGGTCAATGTCTACCAAGTTGCAATGGAACCTCCCCCTCCTGCTGAAGACTCTAGAGCCTCGGGGACCAACAATGCCTCAGCCTTCCATGTGACCTAGCCAGGCCAGGCCAAGCCCCCACAGGCTTCCACATCCTCTCACAGGCCTGAGTGGAAAGCTGGCCTTGGCCTGGAACCAGAAGCCCAGAGGCAGAGGTCGGGGCAGGGGGGTGGTGCGGCTGCTGCCACCCAGAACGCCAGCTGCTGGCAGTGATTTATTTTTGCTTTAAGTGCTGAAGAATTGCAGGGCTGGAGCAGCCAGCTTAGGGGGGCCTGAGCTGCAGCTGGAAGGAGGAGGAGGTAGGCAGGGGTGAGGGCATGCCTCTGGCCTGGGCCCCATAGCTTCTCTAGACCTCTCTACTGCCCTCTCAGACTCACTGGCCCACATAGCCCAGCACCCCAGCTTCCATTCGCCCCACCCCCACCCCATCACCAAGTCTCCACACAGCTAAAAAAAGAGGCCAGAGGGCAGAGAGACCAAACTCACTTCTAAAGGACTATGAGACCCTTCTCTGGCCTCAGTGGACCCACTCCCACAATGGGGATGTCATGTCACCCCCACCAAAAAGGAGAATTGTCCACAGCTCCAGTTCAACCTTGACTCTGTACCTCCTTTGTCTCCAGGTAAGCCTCAGGAGACAGGACCCCAAGCCCCATCTACCCAGTCGCCAGAAGTCATGGAGATATCCAGGAAAGAAGAGGAAGGCCACGCACCGGCCACAAGAAAATGTCATGTTTTTCTTCACAACAGGGAACAAGCCTAAGTTGTTGACTGCAAATTTGAAGAACCAAATATATATATATATATATATATATATATATATATATATAAAACACGGAGGCCATGCTCACGGGACTGAGATGGGAAAGCAAGAAGCACAGCCCAAACTGCAGTGGCCCATGAGAGTCGACGTGCCCCGTGCCACCTTTCAAGGCCAGGCTGGATAGGAAGACAGGTAGCAAAACTCACCACCTAGGAGAATGGGGAGGAGCCAAAAGTCACCTCGGCTGGCCTCCATGCGCTCACACTTACGGTAAGACTCACTACTCCCATGCAGCTGGGGTGGGGCTCTCCGGAGCTGGGACAGCCAGGCTCGGACAGATGACAGTGTGAACAGAAAGGCTCCAGCCAGACTGATCCAGACTCTACTCTTTCTGCTCAACCGCTGGATGCCAGGGCAAGGGTTCAGAGCACAGTCCTGGCTCCCTGCTCCGGCTCAACGCAGGAGCTACCGCAGGCACCTCCGGAGACTCTGTGGTCTCACCTGCAGGTGCGCACCATTGCCACGACAAGGTGAGCACAGTGTGTCTGGCAGCGGACAGCTGAGACAGCACACCCACCCACTGTACGTACAGAGCACCTGCTGCCCACTGCCTGTTACCACAGGCCCAGGGGGCATAGCTGGGCGCTTATAGCCCAAGACAATGAAGAAAATCGAAAAATAAAACACTGGGGGCAGATGCACTGAGTTCTACAGCAAGAACACAGCGGTACAGAGGGCTAGGGGGCAAGGCCCCGCTGCTGTGAGGAGCTGTGGGGAGGGGCTACAGGGAAGAAGTGGCATTGGGCAGTACTTGAGTGTGGAAAGAAAGGGCCTTGGACAGACCTGGGAAGGAGTGGTCCAGGTAAGAGACTGGTACAGGCACAGGCCCTGATGGAGCACAGGCCGGCCATGTTGAAAGCATGGCAAGTGGGGAGGGGCAGAAAGAGAAGCAGAAGCAAGTACACACAGTGAGAGAGGCCAGACTGGAACCACTGAAGCGCTGCCACCCAGAGCCGGTCAAGCACACAGTAGGTCAAGCACACAGTAGGTACCTGAGCCACAGTGGCCTGCCACTCCATACCTTTTACTATTAGTCCTCTAACCATCTCCAAGTCTGAGTTCTTCCAAGAGACCAGGCCACGGGTGAAGAATAGAGGGGAGCCTTCAGCTTGGAGGGGCTATTAGAGAGCTTCCCAGCCAGACCCACAAGGCCACACCCACCCTCAAGAAGCAGCTGATGCCCAGCTGGAGGGAGCGAAGCTGCTCCTGGGACAGCTGAGAAAGGCACCCATCCCTGTGCCTGCTGGCCAGGCTAACGAGGGTGCAGGGCCAGGATCCCTGAGGTCTCCGCGGCCTCGCACTGCCTCTGTGGTTGTCACCTCAGCAGTCAAGCAGGAACACGTGAGATTTAGGACATCTCTGTGGGTGAGAATGGGCACACGGAGCAGCCCGGAGGAGGCCAGCATCTGAGGCCACCTCCACGGAAGCCCACGTCCCCCTAACCAGTCTGCCTTGCAGCCAAAGGAAGACTGGGCCGCACTGTGATTCCCAAGGCAGGGGCACCAGAAGCCCACACAGTTCTCTGTCGTGGGGGTCTCCGCTGAGGACTCCCAGTTTTGCCGAGCCTACAAATACCCTTATAGGCGATGTTTAAAGCTCTCTTCCCCTTCTCCATCCTCGGTATGCCGGGACTTCCAGGCTTCAGTCCCAGAAACTGAGGCCAGAAGCACCTGTGTGTTTCTTGCTCTACCAACCTCTCAAACACGCCCATTTGCAACTCAGATCAAATCTTCCCTACTCATTGAACAGTCCCTTACTGTTTCTGCATGCTGGACACCAGAGCTCACACCTACTTCAGCTCTGGCCACCCCACAAGACGGCTGCCACTGAAGCCGCGGGGAATGTTTATGGAACATTAACCTCGTGCCAGGCCTTCATCAGGTCCCAAAGAAGTGACTTCCTGGAAGATAGGGAGGCAGGCAGGCCCTAGGGCTTAGTGGGTGGGGGAGTGCCTGGGGGAGAGGGGTGCCCTCAGAAATGTGTCTGTGAGCAGCAGAAAGGTGCAGCCTGTCCCTGGAAGGGCCCTGGGCTCTGGGTGAGACGCACACAGGCTACACAGACGCTCCAACACCTCCTGGCCTCCGTTCCCATCCATATAATGGAGATGATACAAGCTTCTGCACTGGCAGGCCATTAACAAATTAAATTAGCTGGCCCAGCTCTGGGCCCTCAAATCCTTCCTGGGGCCTGTTCCTCTGGAAAAGCCCCTTCGTCACCACAGCTCGGCCGAAGCATCCGCAGCCGTGCCTGAAGCCCAGTCCCAGACAGCTCCCTTCATTTTCGCTTCATCTACTGTTTTTCCCTGCTGTCTGCCCCCTTGGCCTCCACTCCACAGCAACCCTCCCGAGACGTAGGCTCAGCTTCCCCCTCCTGCTGTCCACGAGCTGCCCCTTGTCTGCCTTCTCCTCAGTGTCAGTCCCTGGCAGGCCTCCAATGACAGTCCACAGGGGAGGGGTAACTGCCCAGGGTTCACTCACAGCACAGCCCTGGACACGGCCCAGCCACGAGGCCCAGCTGCATCTGTTGCAGGAAGGGTCTTGGCCAGAGCAGGAGTCCGGATCAGGGAATTGAGAGAGACTACAGAGCAGCCCTCACAGTATGCTAGCAGACCCTGCCCAGGGGCTGGCAAGCACCACGGAGATTGCGAGACTGATGACGCAGTCGCTTCCACAATAGCTTCATGCCAAGGCCTTCGGGTGCCATGACTGGTCACACCAACTATGGCCCCAGGTGCCGGAGGCCTAGCTGGGCCAGAGGAACCTCTCTGCAGGCTGTACTGGCCCCAGTGTCGCAGAGCCTAGAGGTGCCACTGCGGCCAGGGGTGGATTGCTACCATGTTAGTTCACTGCTAGAGGGCCACTCAGTACTGCCTGGTCCTGCCTAGGGCAGAGCAGAGAGAAACACGAGAGTCCTGGTATGAGAGCTTTCTGATTTGAGAAAAACGAGGCAAGCCTTCTGGTTTGACCTAACATGTTGCATGGCTCTAGAAGCACCTGCCGCAGACACCTCTCCCAGCACAGCACAGCCTCCTGACCCTCCCTCCACAGGACACACATCTACAGGGGACCTTGCTAGAGAGCACAGCGACAGAGGACACATCCATCACTCCATTGTGCCCACCTGACCCAAGACAGAGGGGAACAATTAGGGCTTGACGTATACAAATGTCAGTCCCATATGAACACTGTATTTACAAGGTACTTTCTGTATGCCATATCTCAATGGAGAAGATAGCCCAGCACACCAGAACTACCTACCTTGTCCCTAAAGATGTCTGAGCCTCTTCCCATTCCCATTATGCTGAGGCTGGCCTGGTGGGCCACATGCCCACAGCTATTCATTTATTCTCACAAGTGGCTCAGCCTATGCAGGGTCACCTGCTATGACAGAGACCCTGGTGTCTCCTGACTCACTGGAGGGACCCCTTGAATACAAGATTTCTCTGAGAAGTCTCTCTGGGGTTTCCCTACAGGCTCTGAAGGGGCTCTCCTGAGAATACAGAGGCAGGAATATTCGAGGAGGAGCCGGGGAATCAGATCTGCCTCCCCTTCCTGACCTCCTGTTCATGGGCAGATTTTGGTGAGGGGGGCGTCCCAAATCAGCCACCTGGTGCAGGGCCAGGCTGGAGTCCCGTCAGGTGGGGCAGCAGCCAGGGCGGGCTTTTGATTACCTCTCAAAGAATGTGTAAAGGCCGGGAGCCTAAGTCTTGTGGGTTCCCACCTTAGAGGAGGTGGCAGCGGATCTCGGCGAGCATGCGGCCACCTAGGAGATACAGAGAGCTGGAGCCGCTAACTGGTGCTCAAAGGTGGGTGCCAAGGCCAGAAAGTCCCTAGATCTTTACTTCCAGCTTCAGGCTTGGGTGCAGGTAGTAAGGAAGAAACTAGAAAGGGCCGGGGATGGCCAGAAGGGCAGCCCCAGTCCCACCAAGTCTATGCAGTAGGGTGGCAGAACCTCCTAGAACTGGAGGCCTTCACCAAAGTGACACTTTCATGTGGGCTCTAAAGGCAGGGGCCGTGTCGAGGGCCTCAGCTTTCCCCCAAAGCTCTTCAGAGGCTCTCCGTCCCAGCTGCCTCTTCCAAAGGGTGCAGCTCCCCACAGAACACCAGAAGAGTGCCTAGGAGAGACCCTTTGCCCTGAGCTCCTTTGGGTTTCTCAAGACCAAATTTAAGAAGCAAAGGGTGCCCTGGGCTTGTAGGCTAGATGGATGGTTAAGAACCACCTCCAGAATATTTTTACTCCATTATAGCACAGGAGGTGGGAAAGAAACGACTCCAAAGAGCCCAGGTCTTAGCAGGGAGCATTCTCAGGTCGCTAGCCGAACCTGTGCACTCACTCTCTACCCCATCTTGATCACAGGTCTCTCGGGGTAAGGTCACGCCTAGGACCGATGCCGCGCGCAAAAGTGGCTCCGCCCGCTGTTTTACGAGCCCCCTCAATCCAGGCGGCCGAGGGGGATCAAGAGCTCCTCAAAGTTTTCGAGAGCCGCCCCCCCCCGCCCCCGCAACACACACATACACCCGGTGAAAGACGTTAGCCCGGAGCAAAGTTCCCTGGTGGCTGTAGCCCGAAACATGGCAGGGGAAGAAAAGCTCTCTGTCAGCATTTCATCTAGTGGTTCACCACGAGAAAGGAGAAAAGGGAACGGAAGGAGCTCTTCTGCCTCACCTTCCCTGTTGCTGCACCGCCCCTAGCTCACCCGGGGCGGGAAGCTGTCTGCGGGGAACTGGGGCCGAGCGGGTGGGCCGTGCGCCCGCGGCCGCGCTCTTACCTCGGTCAGTGGCCGGGGCGCGGCGCGTCCCCCGTCCTCCAAGCTCCGCGCGGCCGTTCCCGGTCCCGGCCGCCGCTGCGCTGGCTGCATTGCCACCGTTGCCGCCACCGCCTCAGCGCAGCCCCTGGGAGCGCTTCACGCCGAGGGGCGCGTCGCTCCCGGGCGCTGGGTGCCACCAACCAGCCATAGGTCGGGGGCGCACGCCCAGACGGCGCCCCCAGCCACTCGGCGCTCGCTCCGGGCTCGCCGCTGGCTTCTGTCGCTCAGTCCCGCGACAAGAACCGCCGACCCACCCCCTCCCCCGCCGCAGTTATCTGATCCCGGGCAGGGCCGGGCGCGCTCCCCTGAGCCGGGTGTGGGTGTCCTGCACCTCCCAGCCGGCTTTGATCGTACAGGGCACCCTCCCCCGGCGACCGTTCCCAGGGAGGCGGTGGCAGCGCAGTCGCGGCGTGGCTGGGGGAAGACGGGGAACGAGGAATGGAGGGCGAGGAGGCGGCGGGAGGCAGAAGCTCTGCGCGCACCCAGCTCCGCGCCCCGCTGCCACAGTAGCCCAGCTCGGTAACTCCTCCAACTCTCCGCCAAAAGCACGCCCGCCCTGCGCCGCGGCGCCGCTGATCCCGCCCACCACCGCCCTGGCCTGGCCCGGTGGCCCCTCTTGGCCCCAGCTGCCCCCCACACGCACCAGCCACTTGCGCACTGGAGCGCGCGCGCGCGAACACATACGCGCGCACGCGCGTGGCACACACACACACACACACACACACACACACACACACACCGATACACACACATCTTCCCGGGGACACGCGCACACACAGGTGCATGGCGAGCATATATATATACTCAGACGACGTACAGGCAGGCAAGGGAATCTGGACGGGCTGCACACAGCAGGATACCAAGCTCAGGCGACACCTGCACAAAATGCATGTGATGAGGAGCGCGGTGGCTAACGTGCACAGGTGCGGTCATAGTCACATATGCACATACGGGGTGGGATCCGTCAACGCATCCATACAGGCTTGCTTCTGAGCTCAGGCATTCATTCCCCTTACACACCATCAAAGGGTCACAGGCACATCCCACCCTCTTAACACCATATCGCTTCTTCCCATCTCGTGTTGTTTTTAGCTTTCATCTCTTGCTTTTTCTGGGCTCCTCCTTCTGGCCTCTCTGCTGATTTGATTCCATGTGACTCCCCTCCCCTTGCCCACTCTGTCTGAAGGCACCCGGTACCCTCCTCTCCCGATCTCCTGGAGCCTATTGTCTGGGCCCCGCATCTCTGCCTCCTGCGGAGCCTGGACCTTTCAGCCTGGCAGGCAGATCAACCTAAGCTGGCCTCAGGGAAATCCCATTTTATCATAGGACCGACCTCCAGCTCAACCCTAACACCACTGAAGAATCAGGCCAAGAAGGCAGGTCTACAGGCAGAACACAAGCTTCACAAAACTCCCCAGCCCCCTGGTCTCCAGCTCCTCCATAATGTGAAATAGAATTATGCATTTGAATAGCAGAGACACTAGATGCAGGATCCCAGCCAAGAAGCACACGGCTTTCTGGCCACCCAGATGCCCAGGCTCTGGAAGCTTCTTCAGAGCTCTGCAAAACCCACCAGCCCAACTCCAGGAGCCGACTCCTTGACTCCTCGTCCTGGCCCCAGAGTCCCCAGAAAACCCTCCCTCCTCAGGTTACACCTCCTTGACTGAGCAACCTTGCTGAACAACCGGTTAGCCCTTGGTGTCTGGATTCCCTGTGGTCTCGTGGACACGACAGGGTTCCCTGAGCTATGGGACTGGGGTGAGGGTTACATGAGGTGCGCATAGGTACAATTCTTAGCTGAGGGGGGGGGGCTGAGTTAAAGAGCTGGTGGGCCTTGGGTGCTCGAGCAATCTATGCTGGCCTCTGTGCCAAGGACTTAGCTAGAGTTATTCTGTTGCTTCCATTATGATCCTCTGGGAGGTCATATGATCCACGGATCCACTTTGCAGATAAAGACACTGAGGCTCATCTAGGAATAATTGTTTATCTAGTTGCACGGTGGGTGGTAGGGAGGTGTGTCTCAGAACCAAGTTGTATCCTTCAGATGGCCATGTTTTCCTGTCTAGCCTCTGCTAAGGGCTACAATAAGGAGAAAATGGATATCCCCAGGGACTCCATTTCCCAGTCCCCAGGCCCCCAGGACAGGCACATGATGTCCTGATTTCTACCTTCCCCTAAGTGACCAAGGAGGAAAATGGCTCAGATGCCCCTGGTCCACCCTACTCAGCCCTGGTGTCCAGAGAACAGAAGCCAAAGGCAGGAGGAGTAAGGGAAAATTTCCCCTGCCTACCAGCTTCTCAACCCTCTTGGGGAGAGCAAAATCAAAGTCGCACTCAGGGGCCTCCACCAGACACGCCAAAGAGCTCACAGCATGCTGGTAGACAAGAAAATGGACAGAACACTTCAGGGCTCCACTGGGTCTAGGATCTTAGCTCCTGTAATGAATTAAAGGGGGTCTTAGGGTAGAGCACACATGCACAGACACAGCCACACTCAGCTGCTTATCTGGGCAAGGGCCTAGGAGGCCTGTGTAAAGCCAGGGGTGTGGTTCCCCCCCTACACCCTGTTATCAGTCACATTTCACAGATAGAACCAGTGTCTTGCCCAAAGTTACCTAACAAAAAAGACCCACCAGAGAAAGGGCCCCGAGTGCCCCAGGCACTGTACTCCTGGCTTCCCATCCTGACCCCCAGCTTACAGGCAGGAAGGAACCAGCTTCATTTCTTAATCAAACTCGCATCTCTTTCTAGGACATCATGAGTCTTCTACCAGGCTCATGGTCATGGCCTCTCTATGGAGAGCACACCCATGCTCAAGATACAGTGACAGAGGACAGAGAGCAGCCACACCGGGGGACTCTCTAAGCAGGCCTCCAGGAGTGGGCAGGGTGGGTCATAAAGACATCCTGCCTCCCTCCAGAGCTGAGGGAGGGGATGTTCTAGAATGTTCCCAGCTTCAACCCAACTGCTCCCAGCGCAGGGCCCAAGGACACATTCCCACTGAAGCCCCACGTCCTTCTTTGTAAAGCATGGGTGGCTGCAAGCACAGAAAAACAATTGCTGCCTTGCACAGCACAGAGATAAGTTGTCCTGCACATGCATGCATTCCCAGGGGCCTGTGTGACTATCCCTCCATCTGAAAGAATCCTGCTGGACGAGGCTAGGACTAGGACCCTGTCCGCTCTCTCAGCCAAGAAAGCCTGTGTGCCCTTAGAGCCTCAGGCTGGGGCAGCCAGAGGAAGCCATCAGCTTATTTGGAAACCCTTCCTTGACATGCGGACAGCAAGAGCAGCAAAGCCACCCAGAGAAGCGCCCGGAAGGCTTTGGGATGCGGTCTCCATGAGAAGCAGTCTGAAGCCCAGCAGCCAGCGGCAGCCCCGACAACCAACTCCTGCGGAGACCAAGAGGTCCTTCTTCGGTGTCTTTGTTGGGCTGGCAGCACCTGGCATTCCTCAAGAACACCTTCTCCAAGGATAGGATTTCTCCTGCCTCTCCTAGACGGCGTACCTCTGCCCTCCGCCTGCTCCATTCTCCCTTCCAGGCATACTGGGTGCCACCAGCCCAATCCTGTTTTGGCCGGCCACTCCCCTTTCAGGCAAGAGCCTTGCTTCTCCCGCAGATTTTCCTTCAGGACATCTCAAGACTCCCCCGGGAAAGACCACCCCCCAGGACATCCCTACTTCCTCTTTCTTGCTTTGCCTTTTCCCCAGGAGTCTGGCTTCTTGTTCACCTCCCTGATTGGCACACCAGTCCCATGAGACCAGAGACAGGTCCTTGTGTGCAGACCAGAACAGGCACCATGGGCGTGAGGGCACGTCTTCAGAACAAGCATGAAGATGGTGGAGAATTCCTCTCAGGAACAGTTCTCCTGCTCAGCCCAGTGCTCATGGACACATTTAAATAATCTGAACGGTCATGGGATGGGGTGAGTGTGTGTGTGTGTGTGTGTGTGTGTGTGTGTGTGCGCACGCACTTGACCATCTGGAAAACAGGTCCAGCCTCCTTTTCCAGTGCTCATCCTGCCCCTGATCAATACCCCACCTAAAGAGTCAGAAAGAACTGTGCCCATGGGCCTCAGGATAAGCATCTGTGGTAGGAACCATGGGCGGGAAGTCAAGAGACACAAGGGGGCATTCTGCCCGAGCCCTGTCCACAGTCTAGGCAATCAGTCAAGTGGAAAGAGACCTATCAGTCAGGCTGTGAGCCACAGAGTAGAGCCCAGCCCCAAGAGCTCTGCCCTTAGACTGGCCTCTCTCTTCAGCACCGTTTGTCCCAAGATAAACACTGCTGACAATTACAATGGGGATGGTTATAATAGCCCGTGCCAGCTGTGTGTCTGCCAGGCATCACAAGGTAGAGTTAAATGCCCACCAACCTTCACTGGAGGTGAGAGGCAGGTAGATCCCACCCCAGTTAGACAGGTAGAATCCAAGCAAGGATAGGGACCTTGTCTCCAGGAGAGCTATGGGGGAATCTTACATGTCATCACATACACACATGTCCTTCCCCTGCCCAGGCAACCGGGAACCTCTGGCCGAGCCAAAAGCATTGATTTGAGGTACAAACTTCAGGAACCATTACCATGCAGAGAATAGGACAGCGAGTTCACGGCCCCTCCCACCTGTCCGGAAGCAAGCATCGATCAGATCAGCCGGCAGAGCCAGCCACAGACTGCTTGCTTCCCTATGCAGAGCCAGGGCCTGCTCCTGCCTCTCTAGAGCTGTGACTGTGACTAGCAGCTGCTAATATCCAGGACACAAACAGTTAGGGACCAGGCTCAAGGCCAGGACTTCCTACCATGCTCTGACCAAACTCATAGGCATCAAGAGGCAGGGGTTTCAAGGCTCTCGTCCAGGCTGCGAAACGTCTAAGACAAATCACCATCTAAGTAAGTACAGCCTGGATTTAGGACCCTTCTCTGAGATCCTTCATATTCTCATCAGGTCCTACCTCATACCCCCACCACCTGCTTCCTGTGGGGCTCAGTCACTCAGGGACAACCGATAAGAAGCGAGCCAGGCCAGCAGTGAGCACTACTGTGGTTGGTTGGCGGAGGGACAGGCTTGTGATCAAAGCCAATAAAAGAGAACCTACCCCAGGACTTTTGCTAGATAGGTAGAGAAGGTTTGTGTGCGTGTCTGCCTGTGCATGTGTGTGTGTGTGTGTTAGTGTGTGCGTGTGCACGTGTGTGTTTCCTGGGGTTGCTCACTGGTAGCAGAGAGCTGCTGTGGACCTTGCACCGCCTGAAATACACCTTGAAAAAGGAGGAGTTGAGATACTGAGAGGAACTGGACTCCAGACAGGTCTAGTGAGCCCCACAGATCTACCCTAGGACTTTTGATTGTGAGCCAAAACCCTGCTTTAATTTAGGAAACGTTTCCGTATTCTCAAGAGACTGTGGGAGCCATGGGTTTGAAAGGAGCGCTGAGGCTTCCAAAGGGCCCCTCCCGCTCCGTCCTCCCTTCCCCTCCTCTGCCTCCCAGGATGGGCAGTGAGAGGTCAGCCTGCAGACCCAGTGAGGCCACCCAGGTGCAGTATAGAGACTCCTCTCCCTCTCTCTCTTCCTCTAGAGGGACAAGCTTCCAGGCCTTCAGGCCCCAGGAGGACAGAAATAAAGGGCAATAAAGGGAGGGAGGGAGGAAAGTGGCTTCAGTCTCTCAGAGTTAAAAATAGCTTCCCGAGGAGGCCTCCTGCGGGTTAATCTGGCCAATTATCCAGCCCCTCTCCACCCCATGGGCACTGCCTCCTCCTCGCTATCCTCCAGGTGGTCCCCACATGGGGCCATCATTCCAAGGCCATAGGCCTCAGCCCCAACATGCCCCTAGCCCCCCACCCCGCAGCTGGACCCTGGCCCTCCTTCCTCAGCGGGGATTCAGGAGGATGGAAGTCTACATGGGCCCGACCAACAGAGAGCTCTGTGTTCATCCTGACATGACTCTGCCTTCTTGAGAAAGGAGACCGGAGGCTAATTTGTGGCTGCCGTGGGTCTTGTTTATGGTGAGAAAAGCTACAAGCACATCTGCATTAGCGAACTGAACATCTAGGAATTCATAGACACAAGTGTTGGCAATTATGACCTGGGAGGGGACCTTGACCCCATTCGTTTCTGTGTCCTGACGCGCTTCCCAAGGGCTCTGGACTTAAGCCTCCTGATTGGAACCTATTGTGGTGGTAGGATTGTCAGATGAGGTCTCCTCCCATGGACTCTCTTCAGTTAGGGACATAATGCACATTGGCTCTGGAGTCCTTTGGTTTGAATCTGATATTGAAAGCATTGATTCCTTCAGCAATTTTTATCATTCAAGTAACTCTTACTAGTGGAATAAAAGCCAATAGTACAGTGAGGGGGAGATATAAATCTTTCCGGTGGGGACAGAAAGACCAAAAGCCAGCCTTGTGTCCTCGCCCTATAACCAGCCTTGTGTCCTTGCCCTATGACCTAATCCTCCTACCTGTTTCGGGATCAGCGTTGTGTTACTATTTACTCCATATTGAAACGTTCCCTCTGGGACTGAGGAGACAGGCTCCTAAGACTAGCTAATCTGAAGGAGTTTATGGGGTTCCTAGAAAGCTACAAATTTCATAAGGCCCTTCTTAGGGTCCCTTCCAATGCCTGTATAAGCGGGGGGGGGGGGGAACCTGCTAGAAAATAGAGATTTCTTTAAGGGAAGCTGCCTGTGGAGGGAGGGAGGTAGCTTTCACGCATCTAGCATCCACGGAGGGGGTGCTTTTAATGATACAGACATCTTTGAATCATCCGTACTCCTGAAGGTGACCCCGATAAACCGATCCACCAAGATGAACTTGGTGGATTGTGCTTTCTTCTGTGTAGGAGTCCGTGCTATTATGAGTAGACCTCTTTGTTCAGGTCTCTCCAGGGAACATCACACAACAGTAGCTCTGGACTAGGCATTCAGAGTACTGTCTAGCTGGGCATGTTGGGACTTCTCGTGGCCTTCGCAGTCTTGGGAGGCAGGGGAGAGCAGGCCAGCTGCCCACCAGTTTAAGCCCTGCTTTGATTTAAGGCTAGGCCCACTCCTGTAGGGACCCTCCCTGAGGCTCTCTGTGTGGGGGACAGACTAGGACTTCAGGGACTACAGCAAGCTCAGAGCCTCCGAGTTCTGAACCTCAGTGTGTCGGGGCTGTCCTTCTGAGGGACAGAGGCCTTGTGATGACCCTAGGAGATGGGAATCAACTGAGCTCTCGTGAGCTCAGAAGGCACGGAAGTGCAACGCTGTTGGGTCAGTGCTGGTTTTACAGGACCCCATCCCTTGGGGGTCAGTTGGATGCTAGAGACCTAGTCCCAGGAGGCAACTGAGGTTCCTATTTAGAGGAACATCCTTGTCCCGGACTAAGGAGCAGCTCTAGGAAGGAAGGTAGATGGGAGGGATTTCAGGGCCCAAACCTTTGCCTTCCTCTTCAAAACATCGGTTTCCTCAGCCATAGGATAGATTCGGTGTCCCCTGGGTCCCTGCATCGCCCCAGTCCTTTGATGCTGCCTAGTGGTCCAGCAAACAGTCAGTGCTCTGACCACTCACTCAGTAAGTGATATAAAGCACAAAGAGCCCAGGAACTATCATACAGAAGACCCTGCCCAGTGAGCAGCGCCCAGCAGCAGGGCTTGGTGAAGATCCTCACCTGGTGTCCTCTAGTGGTCCCCCAAGCCCTCAGGTCACACCCTGTCCCTCCACAGGCACCCACCATCACAGAGCTCCGGGTAACATGCCTCAACGGTTCTGCTTGTCCCCTCTGTCCCCCATGCCTAGTCAAGTCTCTCTGGCCACACTTCCTCACCTGAGCTCCAGCCCTGTAAACTCGTTGCTGCCCACTCCCCAAGTCCTGGAGCAGCCAGCTGTGTGGCCCCATCCTGTCTGCGGTGATTAATAAATACAACGATGGCCTGGATCTTACAGAAACTCCAGGGAGCCCATGTCTCCTCTCAAGGATGCCCTTGTCACACACCCGTGGACCAGAAGGCTTGCTGACCTCAGAGAGTCTCGAGGTCCCAGCTCCCTTTGCTCAGACTGCAAGCGCTGTTTCTGTTGGCATCTTGACCTTTCCCCACCCTCCACAAGACCATCGAGGCTCCCTGAAATGGAGGAAGCCCTCCTTCAAGCTGGCCCAGACAGAGTGGGAGAACCTGAAACTCATTAACCTGACTAGAGATGAAGATGTGAATATAGAGCCAGGGGATCTACAGATGAGATATCCCTCACCGACCACGGCGGATTCAGCAGGGACCCTGTGAGTGGGTCAAATATGTCTTCTTTTCTCTTTCTTTCTTTCTTTTCTTTCTTTCTTTCTTTCTTTCTTTCTTTCTTTTGTATGCTTTTTGAGATGGCCTCATAGAGCCCAGGCTAGCCTTAAACTTGGAGTTTAGACACCCACATGATACTAGTGCCTCCATCTCCCAAGTGCTAGAATTAGACAGGTCTACGCCATCACCGGGCCATCCACCCCACTAGGAAGGCATAGCTCAGGCTCTGGGATCAGGGACACCAGGGTTCAAATCCAAGCTGTATGAGTGAGACAACCTAAGCCTCCTCCTATCCAGTGTCTTCCTCCGTGGGACAGACTCCACTGCATGAGTGTCTGCCTCCTCGCGGTGGCCCGGGAGCTGGCACAGAGCAAGCTCCATACACCGTTATACTGCCACTGTCATTGCTACACGTGGGGTTGCTGGTGCTGCTGGCTGTTTCTGTCAGCCCTCAGGTGCTTGCATTAGAATGGGATACAACATTATTTCTACTAACCTTCAGTGGAAGTCCAGCCACAAGCCAAAGCAGCAAGCCCCAGGGGTCAGCAAAACCTGGTACCGCCACCTAATGAAGTCATGACCCACTCATGGCTGACAGAGTCCAGATGTTCTTCACAATCATTTCCAGTTCCCAGTGGCCAGACTTTAAGCACATCCAGATAAAGTCCCTGTGTCATAGATACTTGGTATCCTTCTCCCCTTTCTCTGCTTCATACACGTATGAGGGTGTGTGTGTGTGTGTGTGTGTGTGTGTGTGTGTGTTACTAAAGACAGAGTCCACATGTTAGGCAAGTGCTCACCACTGAGCTACTTGCCACTTTGAGACAGAGTCTCACAAAGTTCCCTAAGCTAACCTGGACCTTCAGATGCCCTGTCTTAGCCTCTGGGACAGGTGGGATCATAGGTCAGTGCCATCATCCCAGCTAAAGCCCTGTGGACACCTGGTTTCCTGGAGAGTCTGAAGTATTGATTGATAAGTTAGCATTCTGAGGAAAGGTCACCAATACATAGAAAGGACGGGATGACTCCAGCAATGGCAGCAGAGCGCTGGACCCACCGACCATAGTGCCCTTAACCCAGACTGCACCACTGTGGTCCTGACCGTGCCAGTGTGTGCTTCAAGGGCCAAGCTAGCCCATCGCCGTGTGCATCCTTCAGTTCCACCTACATAAGCACCTCAAATCTCTATAGGCATGGGGGAAACTCAGGTGAGGGGTCTATCTAAACCCCGGGAGCGGGCAGGCATGCTATGGCCAGCAGCTTCTGCCTAATGTGTACCTCAGGGGAACTTCAGACCCTTAAATCCAGAATTTCAGTGTCTAGTCTGCCCACAGGACCCTTCCACCCCAGCATCCTGGCCAGGCTTTTTATGCCTCTGGCCACTCCAGAGTCCCCTCCAAACCCCCCCTCATGTATTCACAATGGGTGCTCCCCATTCACAATGGGTGCTCCCCAGGGAGGAGCGGAGGGAAGAGTTAGGTTAACAAGGTCCTTCCCATCAGGTTCCTCGGCAGCGTCACCCACACGGAAGGGGCTCTGGAATAAGACCAAGGCTGGTCTGGAGGAGGCAGCTGCCACTCACATCAGAACTGGTAGCTGAACAGAACCCCTTCATTCCTCCTTATGTGACCCAAAGCCCAAGGAGTTCTGAACACCCCTGCTGCCAACATGCTGAATTTTCTCTCCAGGACACCAAACCATTCCTAACACGCCATTTTAAAGATGTAGAAACCAAGGCCCAGAGACATCAAGCCCAGAGTCATAAAGTCGTGGAATCACTACCTCCAAAGTGGATACCCAGAAAGCCCTCTGATGTTTAATGCCCTAAGCCCAGCGGGGTCTGTTCAAGGACTCCCAAGGCCTCAGCTGCCTAAGAGAACAGAGGGCAGAATTTGCATGAATCCATCTATGACTTCATCATCAATAGGGACACAATAGAATACAGTGTGAATGCTGGGAGCGTTGCTACTGTGCTGTACTGTCTAGGGAACAAGAAATAAGCTTGTGCCCAGAATTCAGATTCTACGGTCGTTCTCGATGACACTGTGTGGGAATGAAACCCAAGGTCTGGCATATGCTAAGCAAGGGCTCTACCACTAAGCTGTACCCCGGGCCTTTTTAATTTAAAAAAAAAAAAAATCGTTTTTTATGTTGAGGCAGGGTCTCACACAGTCTCCCTGAGGGTGCAGAAACTCAGAGCCTTGGAAGCTAATCAGTGCTGCTTTACAGGAGGGTGCCAGCAGCAGAGACTGACTCTCAGGGGTCTGAATAGGGGCCTGCAGGCAGCTTGTGGGGTGAGGTGATGGTGAGATCTGGCAGGCTGAGTAGGACCATGAGGTCAGAGAGCAACTGAGCACCATTGTCCCGGGCTTCCTCCTGGGCCTTTGGCCATACCAGGGCTTAGGCACAAAATGAGTGCAGTGAGCTAAGGCAGATGAGGAATTCAGAGCTGTGTCAGCGCATAGCTCCAGTGTGCAGAATGCCCTCTGGCCTCTCCAATGCCCCTCCGCTCCTGTCTCCTCGTCATAGGCAGAAAGGGTAGCAGGAGGCTTTTGAACGATTTCAGTTTATGCCTGGCTGTGCTGGGCTGGTCCTTAGGGATTCCTGTTGTGGAGAGCACTGATGGCAGCCTTCGCCCAGGGAAAAGCAGGCTTCAGCAGGCAGCGTGGACCCTAAGCACACCCTACGGTGGTGTGGCCTTTGTGTAATCTCCTTTCATTTTAGAGCTGAATCCCACTTTGGTCTGCAAGCCCAGGAGCTTTGTCTGGGCTTGATTAAGACCACAGCCATGAGAGGGTGAGAATGGGGTGAGCATGGGAGGCGGGGCAGACAGGCTGAGCCCAAGTACCTGTGAGAAGGGGCGGCTCCAAGGGACAGGGCAAGCAGCCTCTCCTGGGACTGACAGGCTAAGAGTCTATTGACATCCTCTGCTGGTTGAATCTGGAGATAAGGCTCAGCCCCAGCTAACCATGGGTTCATCCCCAGGGGGAAAATCCTCAGCTCAAAAAACCCAGCCTCCCTCCCCTCGCTCTCATCTCCCATCCCCCTCCTTCTCACCTTTCCTAGTTATTTCTGATCTTTGCATTCACTGCAAACCCCTCTGACCCACCCCATGCCCACACACATACACTGAAGACTTCTGACTTTGGGTCACTGCTCACACATCTCCCAAGGGATGGACTCTTCTGGATACTTTCTTTATGACCTGTGTTCCTTCCAAGGTTTTGTTTGTCTCTAGCTCACTAATCTGAACCTGACGTGGTGTCTAATTTACTCATTTGTTGTGCTAATTGCCAGTTTGCTTCAGGAAGTCAGGGCTCTTTGTTTTATTGACTTCTGTGTCCTCAGTACTTGAAACAGTATCAGGACAGCTGGTAGCAGAAAGGAACGAATCCTCATAAGGAAGTCTCAAGGGAGGACCTGCTTCCCACCTTGTTGTTGTTGTTTGTTAGTATTCGTTAGTATTATTATTATTTCTTAAAGAGGGTCTCATTTTGTAGCCCTGACTGATCTAGAACTCACTGTGTGGCTCAGGCTGGCTTTAGCCACCAGAGTGCAGGGGATAACCGTGTGTTCTGCCACACCTGACCACTCTGTTTTTGTTGGCCAGTTGGTTGGTCGGTTTCTGAGACAGGGTTCCATTATGTACCTACCGATTGTCCTGGCACTTACTATATTATAGACTAGGCTGACCCCGAACTCCAAGTGGACCTGCCTCCGTTTCCTCTGTGCAGGGACTAAAGGTACCCTAACCTACCACACCACACTTGTTTAGTCATTTTAAAAGAATGGAGAGTGAAGAGCATTCCAGATTGATTTGCTGCGCCGCCCTGGACCCACAGGACAGCTACGCGCTGGAGGAGAGCCGGGGCTGCTGCTTTTGTTCCCATTTGTTTTCTTTACTCTGCAAAGCTCAGACCTCCCGCCGGATTCTACAGAGTTCCTCGCTAAGGTCCGGCTCTCCAACCCCCGTCTCTTTCCCCTTCCAGGCTGAAGGCATGGAGATAAGTTGTTGTCCTAAGCCTGCAGTCAGCTTGGATTCCAGGAACAGCGGGGCCTGGAACAACACATCTGAGGTCAAACTTGGTCTCACCTGCTCCTAAACTGTGAGACCTTAAAGACAGATTGCTTCATCCCACCAAGGTTCTCATTCGGCATCTGCGGATGATACAGAAATGGCCTCCTCTGAGACTGTAATAACTTTAAATAAGGCAGATGATGAAAATTGCTGTAAGGCACAGAGAAAGCACAGACAAGCCCAGTATCCTGCTCATTGCGTGTTTGCCCACCCATTCACTCACCTCCCTTGGACCCAGCAACTGTCTCTCCACCTATCCCTCTACCCACCCACCCAGCTATCCACTAGTCCCTCTATCCATCCATCCATACCGGCCCACCCACCTTCTCATCACTGGGGAAATCCGCTCGCACATCCTTTCCTGGGGCCCTGACCTTGCTATCCAGGAGTCTGTCTACCCTTCCTCATCCTTACCCTTGCAAACTCTTCCTCCCAGGGACTTTTGTAGCATTGAATCCCAGCTGTCTCCATAGAAATCCCCTCCACCTCCTGCTGCTGGAGGGGCAAATCCAGCTTCACTGTCTACATTGGCCCCATCAGAGTCCTCCAGTTCACAAACTAGAAGAAAATGGAGAGGGGTGGGAAATGCCTCTCAGCCCCGCCCTCCACATTCCTTGCCAGCCGAGCCCAGGTTGGCGACTGGGAGGGAGGAAGGTGACCTGCAAGGAGCCAATCACTCAGCTACTGAAAGCAGTGTTTGCTGGGCAGCAGCACAGCAGCTCTCAAGCTGTGGGTCACGCGCTCTCGGGAGGTCACAGATCAGATATTGACGCCACGATATTCATAATGGTAGCAAAATTGCAGCTAGGAAGTTGCTATGAGATAATGGTATGGTTGGGGTCACTACCACATGAGGGACTGTGTTAAGGAGTCCCAAGCATTAGGAAGGTTGAAAACCACTGTTCTAGCAGAACAGAGGCCCCACCCTGGAAAAGTTAAGTCTTAGTGCTCATGCACAAATAAAGGAGTTAAAGATTATATTTAAACTGGCAGATATCACACAAATGAAGTGAGGAAAGGGGCCTTTCCCACCCCACCCCCCCAAACCCCTGTCAAAGCCTCTCACCATGTAGCCCTGGCTACATGGCTTCAAACTCATGGAGATCCTCCTGCCTCTGCCTCTGCCTCTGCCTCTGCCTCTGCCTCTGCCTCTGCCTCTGCCTCTGCCTCTGCCTCTGCCTCTGCCTCTGCCTCCTGCGTGCTGGGATTCATGGTATGTACTCCGGTCTGGGCTCACTGGGAGGCATTAAGTATAAAAGTGATCTGAGCTGACAGGTTTAAAAGGCTGACAAGAAATATCCCTGCCCCAGAGGATGCTCTAGTGTCCCGGCTCTATAGTAATGGCGGCTAGAGGTACTCTAGGCACCTGGGGTATCTGAGTCCCAGGGACACTCCCTGATGATTTCCAGGTTCTTGTGTCTCAGGGCAAAGAACTACACAAGACACAGAGGACGCTTGTTCAGAAAGGAGGTGTCTTAGTCGGGGTTTCTATTCCTGCACAAACATCATGACCAAGAAGCAAGTTGGAGAGGAAAGGGTTTATTGAGCTTACACTTCCACACAGCTGTTCATTACCAAAGGAAGTCAGGACTGGAACTCAAGCAGGTCAGGAAGCAGGAGCTGATGCAGAGGCCATGGAGGGATGTTCCTTACTGGCTTGCTTCCCCTGGCTTGCTCAGTCTGCTCTCTTATAGAACCCAAGAATACCAGCCCAGAGATGGTACCACCCACAAGGGGACCTCCCCCCTTGATCACTAATTGAGAAAATGCCCCACAGCTGCATCTCATGGAGGCATTTTCCCAACTGAAGCTCCTTTTCCTATGATAACTCCAACCTGTGTCAAATTGACACACAAAACCAGCCAGTACAATTGACCCCTTGTCAACTTGACACACCAACATATCACTATTAAGCTTCAACCCTTACTTTTTTATTCATCCCCAAGATCTAAATAACGTTAAAAGCCCCACAGTCTTTACATATTAAAGTTCAATCCCTTTAAAATGTCCAATATCTTAAAATTCAAAGTCTTTTAAAAATTCAAAGTCTCTTAACTGTGAGCTCCACTAAAACACTTTCTTCCTTCAAGAGGGAAAAATATCAGGGCACAGTCACAATCAAAAACAAAACTCAAACTCAATTGGTTCAAAGTCTGGGATCCAATTCGTGATCTTCTGGGCTCCTCCATGGGCTTGGGTCACTTCTCCAGCTCTGCCCTTTGTAGCACACACCTAGGCTCCGGCTGCCTGTACTCCACTGTTGCTGCTGTCCTTGGTGGTCATTGCATGGTACTGGCATCTCCAAAACACTGCTATCTTCCGCTGTAACTAGGTTTCACCAATAGCCTCTCATAGGCTTTCTTCATGGTGCCACGCCTCAACTCTTTTGCATGACCCCTTCAGTCCTGGGCCATCAATTGCAACTGAGGCTACACCTTCACCAATGGCCTTCCATGGGCTCTCACAGTGCCAAACCTCAGCTGTTCTTCATGATGCCTTCAAAACCAGTACCATCTGGGTGACTCTTACACAGTACCAAGTCCAGCTACAGCATGAGGCACAACCTTGGCTATCTGGAACACACTCTCTCAGAAAACACTTCCCAGAAGATTCCACCACAGTGATGCTGGTTTCTTCTTAATCACCGCTAATTTCTTAGCTCCAGCTAACCAGCATCAATAGTCCCAGTAACACAAAGGTTGACTTTAGTGGTTTTGGTATCTTTTTACTCACAGCTGATTCTTCAGCCCCAGCTAACCAAAACCACAGAATCTTCATGGCCCTGATAAGAGTCTTTAATCTTCCCTCTGAAATTTCACAAGCCAGGCCTCCATCTTCTGTACTGTTCTCAACATAATCTTCCAAGCTCTTACACAACATCTCACAGAGGTCTCAGCACTGAATGGACCATCTAGCCCAAAGTTCCAAAGTCCTTCCACAGTCCTCCCCCAAACATGGTCAAGTTGTCACAGGAATACCCCACTCCTGGTACAATTTGTCTTAGTCAGGGTTTCTATTCCTGCACAAACATCATAACCAAGAAGCAAGTTGGGGAGGAAAGGGTTTATTGAGCTTACACTTTTACATAGCTGTTCATTACCAAAGGAAGTCAGGACTGGAACTCAAGCAGGTCAGGAAGCAGGAGCTGATGCAGAGGCCATGTCCAGCCTATGTCAAGTTGACACAAAGCCAGCCAGTACAGGAGGCGTGTTCTGAGAATGGGAGTGGGCTTGGGAGCAGAGCTCACGCTGGGCCACAAGACTCAGGATCCTTTGTCGATCCTTACACAGCACCTGTCTCTCCCACATGGGCACAGTGCAGACTTTCCTTGGGCATGCTCTGTTTGCTGTACGTAGCCCAAGGGGGGAAGGGCTTCCAGGCTTTCCTTGCCAACTATGTTCTTTCTTTGTTAATCTAGCTCATTAATCTGAGCCTGACGTTGATGCCTTTTGCCACAGAAGTGCTAAAGGCAGAGCCTGTGGTACCAACTTTTTTGGTAAGAAAAGAGAAAGAAAGGAAGGTGTGTGTGTGTGTGTGTGTGTGTGTGTGTGTGTGTGTGTTGGAGGTGAGGACTGTAGAAAATAAAGAGTAAGTGGCCAAGGCAAGGGAGAAAGGAGGCAGAGCCGAGACCTCAGTGCTTGCTCCACCTGTGAAGTGGGGTGCTGGGGTTCCTGTGGGAAGGACTTGAGAGAGGCCTCTGCCTCTGGGTACAGCCAGCACCCCTGCCCTACTCCAAAATCTTCCTGTCCTGGATAAGGGTCTTTCCTGGGCTTCATTGTCTTGGGCAGAGGTAGGGAAAGATGTGGGGAGGCCTCCGAGGACCCCCACGCTGCGCTCAGGTGCGAGGCTATTCCTGTCTCCCATCCCTGAAGCCATTAGGGCATCTCTCAGCACCGCCGGAGGCTCTAAGAGAGCTCAGCTCTCCTTGGAGAGCTCCCCCTGCCCAGGACCTCAGGAGATTACTAACTCAACTTAATGGAGGAGAAAGTGGAGCCCTCCACTGCTCCGGAAACCCACCCCCTCCCGCTCCCAGCTGCTGTTCAAGCACCAGATGTAACTATAAAGCCAAATTAGTTTAAAATTCAAAATGTTTCTCTGAAAAATGGAAATAATAATGTAACCTGTCTTGGTTGGAACAAAGATATTCTAACGGGAAATATTTGTCCCCTCCTTTAAGTCATCACACTGGGGAGACAATGGGACCCCCTTCCCAAACTGAATTTTTTTTCTAGGAATGTCAGGTTGGGAGAAGGCTGAAGCCTGGGGCAATCAGAAGGGGATGGTCTGGTGGAAATGGATTTCAGGAGATTTCTCAACCTTATAGAGGAGATTCGAGCCTAGACAGTGATAGGTCGGTGTAGGTGGGGCTACACTTAGTAATGCATGCCTCTTGCCCTCTAGTTAAACCTAAACCTTATGTCATGACCCAAAACATAGACTCGGGAGCACTGAGCCTCTTTGTTTCTCCCAATGTAGCCGCACTGAAGAAATCTCTTTCTCCAAATTTTACTTGTCTGTTTAATTGATCTATTGAGGACAGACGGCTGAGCCTAGTTTGTTAGGGCTGCTGGGCCCCAGAACAACTCTGCCACAGCGATATCTTTTCTGCTTTTGGTTCTTTTGGGGGGCAGAGCTGTGCCCAGACCACTCCAGAATTCCACAGACTTAGTTCACCCCACCCCACCCCACCCCATCTGTGGGTTAGATGCAGACAAGTGGGGAATCTGCTGCTGGCTCGTGAGGCAAACTGAAGAGCTTTTTCAGAACTCAAAACGTAGGAAGCCAGGAAAGAAAGGTTTCCACAAGGAGTCCTGGTGTCAGAGGTGGATGGCTGAGAACCAGAGTGAGCAGAGTAGAGACGGGAGGAGGTGAAGTGGGTTTGGCGGGGTGGGTTATAGGAGACCACTGAGGCCACTGGGTAGTGGGGATCTATGGGAAGGGTTCAGCTTGGTGATAACCCAACACCTAAGTAAGTGAGGAACTTTCCTCCCAAGGCGCTCTCAATCTCCCATCCTGGAAGCGGGCTTGCCCACAGTTCCCCACCCACCTACAGGCAGAAAGGGTCTCCTGAATTCAGAGATCTTCACTAAAGTGTCTGTTCCTGCCCACAAGGCCTGAGATCCCTCCATTAGTGACTCATAGGAAAGTGACTAAAAGGGCAAGAAGACCTCCCTGTTCAGACTAGCGACCGAGTCTTCCTTACAACCAAGAGGACTTCCACCCAGTCTGTGGTCCCTCCATCAACAACACACACACACACACACACACACACACACACACACACACAGTGGATCATACAGATACACATACACACAGGAACACACAGACATACTCAGATACAAACAGAGCCACATAATGAGACATACACACAGAGACAAGACCTATGCTGATAAATACAGAGACAGAGACATACATACATAGAGGGACACACAAAACACTGAGATAAACACAGGCACAAACACATGTACTATCCTGTCTGGGAGAATGGACTGTGACAGCCCTGCTTCCAGGTTCAAATGAGTGAGTTTATTAAGTTAGTAGCAAGCACAAGTAAAGACCAAGCAGTGAGCAGCAGAAAGAGAGGAGCAGCTGATCATTTAGGGTGAGAGTAGCCCCACTGAGAGAAGTAATACCAGCAGCAGCAGACAGGCAGGGGAAGGCAGCTGGAGTTCTCAAAGGAACAGGCATTGTAATGGGACAAGCAGTAACAATGTACCTTGGAAATAGCTACCTTCTGGCCATTCTCAAGGACACAATGTTTTTAATGCCATTAGTCAGTTGCTTGCTGCTTCTTTTCTCCTTGTTACAGAGTTAGGGGCCTGTCTGGCTCAGGACAACAAAGTTTGGAAACCACAAGGGAGTGTTTCCTCCTGCCTAGAGTTCATTTTGAACAAGTGTAAGCAGCACATGACAACTTATCAATATAATATACATTACAGACACACAATCATACATACATATACATAGACACAGACACAC